>CM062818.1:1093756105-1094956105 GCA_031772625.1 Pinus tabuliformis | reverse complement strand
GTTCATCCTTTACCAAAATTTCATTTTCAGATTCCCACACACACTCATCATGAATGATAGGGGAGGTTGGCTTCACAACACCAACTCCATCGAGAACTTGATACTCGTTCACATCAATTGTGGAGTCAAGAATGGAAGAACACAAGACAGTACAATCTGGAGGATTAGCAAAACGGGGGAACAGAGGTTGATGTAATAAGTCCACATGAAAACTCTATGGGGTCGAGTTTTTTGATGATGGAAGGTAAATAGTCACATGTGACAATGAATTTGTCTGCTTTTGATTGCGGAGCTCCATCACAGAAGTATGTTGAGTGGTGTTTGAACTTTTTCTTCTATTTGGGATAGATTTATTTGTGAAGAAAATATTCAAATATGTTCGTGTCATATTGGAATTTCATCTGACATTTTGGAACTTCAAACATGAGTAGATAGAAGCTCCCCAAAAATTCATCTAGATATTCATGTGTGGCCTTCCATTGTTGTAACATTTTTTTATCAAGTGCTTCAGGATCGAAAGGGTGAAAAACATATTCTATTATATCACTAAATTGCTTCAATGAGTGCATGGAGTTATGAGGTAGTATGCGACACTATAACAATGGGTAGCTGCAAAGTGTGTGTGTGAGAAGCTTATGAACCTTTGTTTCATTAAAATCTTCCATAATCTCCATGAGCACGTGGAAGTCATCTAATTGCTTAGGTCAGGCCACTTCACCTTCACCATCAAACATGATTTCTGACAAGTCATTCTAGAACTCCCTCTCAACATGAAGGATATGTCTGTTCGACAGACATTTCAGAGGGTAAACTATAACAAACTCCATGATAGATGTGAAAAGATTAAAAAAAAATTGTGAGGTCTCAGCTTGTCAGCTGGCCCTCCGTTTAGTGCCATAAATGTTGATAGTTTTGTACCTGCCAACATTAAGGGGATCTCCCTTGTATGATGTCCCAACAAGACCTCATGTCATTCGGTGTAGGAGTCCCATCTAGTACGATGGCCCAGTTGCCATTATCTTAAAGAGATGCCTTAGCTCTTTCTTGTAAGCACATGAGAGTGGTTTGATTTGTCTTTGAACAACGAGGTTCACAAGCTTGGTTAGTGCTTAATGTCACTTGCGTCACAGTTATTTCACTGGAGACGGAAAGGGTGGAAGTGAGTCTCAAGTTGAAAGTGAATAGTCCCAACACTGTTAGAGACACACAACACAATAGAACATGTGTAGCCTCCATTGGAGTAGTCCATACAAATGTGGTAGTCAAAAACACATGGTGAAAAAATAGTTGGAATGCTAGATAGTTGGGAGGAATCCCATGAAAACTCTGTATTTTTTAGGAGAAGCAGTGGCCCGGCCGACTATCTGGGTGGATGGTTGAAAAACCTTCACAATTTCAAGGAAAGTCCAGTGATAGGTAGCAGGTGTCTTTCCAACATGTCTATGCAATTTCTTTAGTCAGCAGAGGTGGGAATACTTGGTAGCTTCTGCACAATTTTTTGGAGGAGTGAGGCTTGGGGACAATGCCCTGTCTAACTCTCCATTTGACGAGCTGGAGGCTTGATGGATTTTCTTGTGGGCAACGTAGATTGAGATGGCTTGCTGAGAAAATTTTGTGTTGTTCTGGGTGCCAATGATTCGGGTCGACTCTAGGATTGCACAATGCAGACTACTTGGGGGGTAGTCTCAAGCTCTATCAAATTCTAAGCAGGAGTACATGATCACTGAGAGCTGAGATTGTGCAGCGCATCTCAGCGAGGGTTTCGCTGTTGGAGGGTGGTCCAGTTGACAAAGTTTCAGAAAAATGACTTAGTGTGTGAAAAAATGACTTCATACATGCATGCGCTTGGAAACACACACTCAGCATGACTTGATGACATGACACCTCGAATGATCAAGACAAAATACAGTCAGTGTGTTTGATCGATGGATGTGAGCAAAAAGTGCGACACTTGTGATAAATCGCTGGATGACCATGGTGACATTTGTGCGATAGCTCTCACAACATCATGCGTGAGTGAGATAGGTGTTTACAGAGAGAGCACAACTTAAACACAACCTTGAATATCACCATAATGAGCTTGAAAGCAGGACATAGCAATCAACATGCCGAAGATGACAGTTGGTAAAACAAGTGAAAAGGAAGCAAAACATGTAGAAGAAACACATAAAATGACTTTTTGTGTTTTTGCACATGCATGTTACTCAAGACATGATCATATGACAATGACAAGCAGGCTTGCAAACTAAACTAAGAGGTGTACCTTGAAATGTGTTCTTTAATTACCATGCCTACCCTTAAGATGATCATGCATGTGATGGAGTTTTCATGTGGTCCAGATATTTTCCATAATTGGTTCCTTGGTCCTTCTCCTCAACTCCTTAGAAGCGATTTTAGCATGTCACCTTTTCCTATAGTCATTGAGAGGTAGATCTGGACAGTTTCGGCGGATGTTGATTGCGTCTGGAATGAGGCCCGAGGAGGATCGTCTTCTTACTTTCTACATGGAAGACAGACAGGGAAACTTTGACAACACTACTTAGTTTAGAGTCGGACACTTCTGTGGGATGAGGATCCTTGAAGGACACCTCTGCATAAGTTGTGAGTGCAGTGCAACTGGACTGCTTTGCATATTTCTGGAGAGCAGTGATGGCTACTAAACTACTCTACGCATTTTTGTAGAGCAGTGTTGGCTATGGTCTTTGCAGGCTGATAGGTTTCAGCAGGAAAGGGAGGTTGATGTCTCTGTGCACTGTGGGATTTTAGCAGGCAAGGTAGGATGGTATCTCGGCAAACTATGGGGTTTTAGCAGGCAAGGGAGGAAGCTCAGGTTGCAGAAGCAAAGCACAATGTTTTGAGTAGTTGGATGAGGCTAGATTGCTCAGGAAAATTGCTAAGTGTGAGATCAATGAAACATATGTAAAAATGGATAGGACTTGACTCTGATCACACACAGACACTTAGTGACACAAGATAGACCATCCAGAATGAATAAGACATACTTTTTTTGATGCAACAACCTTCATGACAAGAGTGCGTGAAGTGAGAGTGAAACATATTTATGTGATGATGGCCACTCACACAAACAATTCCCTTGAAGTAAAACAACATTCCCTTTGCATGACAAACAACAACCCTTATGCGTGAAAATGACACATGTTGCATAAATATGAGAATCCGAAAAGCTCTTAGATCAAGGAGGGGAGCTTTAAATCATCATCTTACCAATAAATGACCAAGGATGATGTATCCCATGATCCAAAGTAGGCTCCGATATTTTCATGTGAGCCAAAATTTTGGAGGGTGGTTGTAGCCACTACAACAGGATGTTTGAGCTACTGTATATTTGATATATACTTTGATTGAGGCCTACAATGACTATAAATTTGGATATGAAAAACCAATAATTTGGATATCTTTTGACACATCAATGTATTAAACAAATTATATTAGTTATGGTTTTTATAATGACTGAATGTATTCAATTTGTAAAACGATTGAGCTATATCTATCATAAGTCATTTCCAATTTCAATGAAATAAAAGTATACACACATGTATGGAGGTTCTAGGAAAGCATAATTAATGCAATAAAATCATATGTTTTGTTGGAAGGACTTAAAATTGCAAATAACATAAGTCCTTCATATTGATAGTCCTTATAGATTCACCTATCACCATTGGATTCCTTGAAATAATTAGTCCTATAAGAAGATTAGTTGGCATCCACCATGGATAGAATAATATAAGAAAAATATTGTCTTTTCCTCCCTCTTCTACTTCCAAGTCCTTCAACATCAAAATGAGGAAGAAAATAAAGTATAAAACATGAAGAAAAATGAAAAAAAGGGTTCTTTTTTATCAACTACAAGGTATATGATTATACCATCCCATAAATATCAGAGAACACACATTCATGGTGACAACACGATGAAAAATATGAATCAAGATGAGAATGTCATTCAAAATATCAATAGGTGATAATACTAGCCTCCTCCCTTCCTTGAAGGGGGAAAGAGAATTGGAGATAGTCTTGATATGAAGTCCTTGCAAAGTTTGAGGTTTCTTGTTCCAATCCTCCTTGTTCTATATTATGGGATATGCATAGCGGTGCAGATGGATTGACCTAAATGTTAGTATAAGTCCAATCGAATTGTTGATTCCATGTACTTGTATCTGCAATCACTCATGACAAGATGACATCAAATCTAGAAATCTCCTAGTATACCATGATGCATCATCTTTTTCTTTCGGGTGCAGGTCCGGCAGAGAATACAAGGATCAGAGACTGCATAGAGCTCATTTTAGGTGGGGATGTGGGCTTTGGGGTATTGTCAACAAAAATGGCATAGAGGTCGCTTGAGACTAATATTGGAAGTCTGGGTCAATAGGGACTCTCTGTGGGATCTGGCTCGACTGGAGGGCAGATCTGCAAAAAAATTATAGGGAGACAGTGTAGGTACCAGGGGAACACTAGCATTGAAAAATGTGCATATTCTATGGGGAGGATGGGAGCGGGCTGCAGGAGGTTGCTCGCCAAAACTGTGCAGAGCTGAGAGGTCAACCTTCAGGACATCCCTGCGTTGTTTCTAGGTTGAGCGGGATGATGGATAGTTGGGAGGCAGCCCATGAAAACTGTGCAATTTTTAGGAGGATCAATGGGCCAGCTGTCGGGGCAGCTAGCAGACATAACTGCACAATTTCAAGGATAGTGCAGTGACTGATAGTAGGTGTTTGTCCAACATTTTTGTGAATTTTCTTCAACCAGCAGAGGTGGGCATACTTGGTAACTTCTACGTAATTTTTTGGAGGAGTGAGGCCCGAGGTAACTGCCCTGTCAAACTCTCTAGTTGAAAAGTTGGAGGCTTGATGGGTTTGCTTATGGGCAACACAGATTGAGATGGCTTACTGAGTAAATTATGCGTTGTTCTGAGTGATAGTCAGTCAGATCGAACTAGGATTGCATAATGCAGACTTCTTGGGAGGTAGCCTCAAGCTCTACGAAATTCTTAGTAGGAGTACATTATCACTAAGAGCTGAGAGTGTGCAGTGCAACTTAGTGAGGGTCTCACTATTGGAGGGTGTTCCGGTAGTCATCGTTTCATAGAAATGACTAAGTGTGTAAACAAGTGATTTTATACATGCATGACCTTCCAAAAACACACTCAACATGAACTAACGAAAAGACACCTCGGACGATCAAGACAACTTACACTTAGTGTGACTAACCAATGGATGCGAGTGGCAAGTGCGACACTTGTGATAGTTCATTGAATGACCATGGTGACATTTCCGCGACAGCACATACAACATTGTGTGTGGGTGTGATAGGTGTTTACATAGAGAGCACAACTCAAAAACAACCTTGAACATCACCATAACAGGCTCGTAAACATGACATAACAATCATCATGTCAAAGAATATAGTTGGTCAAACAAGTAAAATGGAAGCAAGACATGTAGAAGAAGCATATAAAATGACTTTTTGTGTTTGCGTACATGCATGTTTCTGAGGATAGGATGATATGACAATGAGAAGTAGTCTTGCAATCTCAGCCAAGAGGTGTACTTCGAAAGGTGTTCTTTACATACCATGCTTATCATCAAGATGACCATGCATTCGATGGAGTTTGCACACGGTCCTGATATTTTCCATAATTGGTTCTTTGGTCCTTCTCCTCAACTCCTTGGAAGCGATTGTAGCATCTCATATTTTCCTATAGTCACTAAGAGGTAGATCTGCGCAATTTCAGCGGACAGTGACTACCACTAGAATGATGCCCAGGGAGGATCGTCTACTTAGTTTCTTAATGCAAGATAGGCAGGGAAACTTGGACAACATTGTGTAGTTGTGAGGCACATGACATTTCTACTGGATGATGGTCCTTGGAGGAGACCTCTGCATAATTTGTTAGCTCAGTGCAGTAGGATTGATATGCATATCTCTGGAGGGCAGTGTTGGCTGCTTAACTTCTCTGGGAATTTTTGGAGAGTAGTGCTAGCTGGGATCTTTGCAAGCTATGAGGTTTCAACACATAATTGAGGTTGATGTGTCTGCGCACTGTGGGGTTTTAGCAGGCAAGGGAGGATGGTGTCTCTACGAACTGCGGGGTTTTAGCAGGCAAGGGAGGAAGCTCAAGATGCAAAAGCAAAGCGCATAGTTTCGAGAAGCTGGATGAGGCTAGGTTGCTCGAGAAAATGGCTAAGTGTGAGATCAATGAAACATATTTAAGAATTGATAGAACTTGGTTGTGATCGCACACAGACACTTATTGACACAACATAGACCATTCAGAATGCATAAGAGATACTTTGCTTGATGCAACAACCTTCACTACAAGAGTGTGTGAAGTGAGACTGAAACATGTTTATGTGATGATGAGCACTCATACACACAAAATTCCCTTGAAGTAGAACAACATTTCCTTTGCATGACAAACAACTCCATATGCATGAAAATGATAGAAGTTACATAGAGATGAGAATGGATACAACTATTAGGATCAGGCAGGGGAGATTGAAATCATCATCTTACTAATAATTCACCAAGGATGATCGATCGCATGATCCAAGGTAAGCTCCAAAATTTGTATTCGAGCAAAAAATTTGGAAGGTGGTTGTAGCCGTTACAGTAGGATGTTTGAGCTACTCTATATTTGATAGACACTTTCATTTATTCCTGTAACGACTATAAATTTGGATATGCAAAGCAAATAAGTTGTATATCTTATAACACAAATGTATTAAACAAATTATATTAGTTATGTTTTTTATAATGATTGAACGTATTTAATTTGTAAAACCATGGAGTTATATATATAAGATGTTATTTCCAATTTCAATAAAATAAAATTATACACACATGAATGGACGTTCTAGGAAACCATAACTAATGCAATAAAATCATATGTTTTATTGCAAGGACTTAAACTTGCAAATAACATAGGCCCTTCATATTGATAGTCCTTATAGATTCACCTATCATCACTGGATTCCTTTTCCAGAATCAGACCCATAAGAATATTAGTTGGCATCCATCACGGATAGAATAATATAAGAAATATATTTCCTTAGTCTCCCTCTTCTACTTCCAAGTTCTTCAACATCAAAAGAAGGAAGAAAATTAAGTAGAAAACATGGAGAAAAATGAAAAAAATGGGTTCTATTAATAAACTACAAGGTTTATGATTATACCATCCCATAAATCTCACAAAACATAGACTCATGGTGACAAGACGATGAAAACAATGAATCAAGATGAGAATTTCATTCAAAATATGAATGGGTGATAACACTAGCCACCTCCCTTCCCTGAAGGGGGCAAGAAAATTGGAGATCGTCTTGATATGAAGTCTTTGCAAAGTTTGAGGTTTCGTGTTCCAGTCATCCTTGTTGTATTTTGTGGGATATGCATGGCAGTGGAGATGGATTCACCTAAATCATGATATATGTCCAACCCAATTGCTGATTCCTGAAAACATAAAAGGAAAAAAGTACTTCCCTCCACCTTCACACATCTCACATCACCACCACTTCGCTTGTGATTCCTCCTCCATATCTATATGTGATGCATCAAAGATTTACTTCATGTATCAAGTATTTAACCATTATTTGACTTATTTTATTAGACTAGCTCAAATTCATTGCAGGAAAAACTTGATTTGGTTCTAAAATTCCACAGTCAACGTGTATCAACTCTCTTACCTTAAGATTTTGATGTTGACAGCTCACAATCATGTCTACCTAACTATAGGTTGACATTAACAATATTGTTAAATAGGAATCTTCCATAGGTAATTCTCGCCCTAAAATCTCATCCTCATTCATTTATTATTATACTCTGCAAATTTTCTACCCAAATTCATGTGTTTCTATGAAGAATTGTGTAGAGGGTCCAATTGGTTTTTTTGTTTTTTGTTATGCCCTACTCCTTGGGATATGAAATTTTTTCGAATGTAGTAACGTTATAGTTTATTTTTGCACTTCATTCTATGGAAAAAGTAATATCGCCAATAGGAATGTTGGTTGTTTCTAGTTGTACATGGGAGCTACATTGATATTAGCATGGACTACACAAAGTTAGAATGCACAACATAGATTTTAGAAATTTATGAGGCTAAAATTAAGGAGTTGGAGAATTAATTGGGAATTGGAAATGATGGATTTCGATCTAAAGGAAAACAAATTCATTTTTAACATTCAAAAATCGGGAATAATTAAGTTGCGATCGATTTCCTTAATTTTTGTACTTGTAGAATCTTAATGATGGAAAACAATTAGCGCAAATCTACCTCAATGATTTGAATGTTCCTCTCAGACTTGTTCTTCGACTTGTTCTTCTCTTTCTATGGAAACTCTTTCACTAAATCTCCTAAATAAAAGCATTAAGACATGACTTCTTGGGAACAATGATTAACAAGAGGAGGCCTGTCCACTGGCCCATCAACACAATGAGAAAGACATGCCTACGCACTCAACAAATACTAAAACAATAGGGGAATGACGTCTCTTCTTATTTCCGATTTTTAAACTTTCTCCAGACTTTGTCTATTTCAAAAATATTTTGTAGAATGCATGAATTTAGCATTTGTAGAACCATGATATACTTCGAACACTCATTAAATTAGTAAGACAAATTATCATATACATTATTATAACCTTTCAAAGAGTCGAAGCTTCTTAAATTGTATTCTCACAATAAATCTTTCGGAACAACTTTGTGATAGTATAAACGTTTATAAATTTGAATTTAAAAACAAATATAAATCCAAACAATAATTAGAAGTATGTATTAAATTTACTATATATTGGGTTCAGAGGTCTTACATTGTGGTGAGTATATTTAGAGTGGTAGTTAATTGCGCTGAGTATATTTTCTTAAAGTTTTTATTTTTTTTCTTTATTAAAAAAAATTATTTAATATTATAACTATATTAAAAATATTAGTGTAGTTATTATAATTCAAGGTTTCATAAATATAACTAAAAAATTGATTGAAACACAAAGAATGTTTTACTAATGCGTACTTATATGAGTAACCATGTATAAAAAGTTTATGGGCCAATTTTAACTTAAGAAAAAAATGAATTACAAAATAATGTTATAAATAATAATGAGGAACTTATCATCTAGGAACTTATTATAATTGCAATAATCTCAAATCCCTAAGAAATTGGTGGGTGAGGAGCCACTTCCCACAAATCTAATTTTTAAAATTTATTAAAACTAATGGATCATTTTGCTAAATAAAAATTGTTTATATAAATTAATATTATAAATAATAATGAGTAACTTATCATGGAAGAACTTATTAGAATTAGAATAATCTCAAATCCCTAGGAAATTGGTGGGCTGAGATCTATGTGACAACAATCTAAATTTTTAAATTTATTAAAAGTCAATGTAACCTAACAAAGTCTTTAATACACCACATCTATTGATAAACATCAAGTCTAAGTATATGATGAGCATATTCCCTTAAGAATCAATTTAGACCTTCAATTAAAAAAAACACAAAAAATCAACCAATCCTCATCCACCTTGATTTAAAACCTATTAAAACATACTAATTAATATAATCTGCATTAACTTGAAATAAGAAACATATTAAAGCATACTAATTACCATGATAGATATGTTTTTTATTTTTTAAAATAAAATTAAAAATAATTAAATTCTAAAATGTATTATAATTACTTAGAAAATATTATTAACGCTTTGTTCATAAAATTTAAATTCCTTCCCATTAATTAAAGTATTGTAATATATAAAATCTCTTTCTTTCGTTTAGGATAATAAATCTCTTTCTTTGTTAAAAAACTGAAAATTTGTTTTATTTATAAAATAGGAATTATACTTGATATTTTAAAAAATTCCATCAATGATATTTTTCATAAATTATATTAAAATTTATGAGTGACATAATTTTATTGAATTTATTAATTAATAACCTATTGTGAATTATTTTAACAAAACTATAAAGTTTTTAAAATTCGGCAAGCATATGGTATTCTTCTTTCCTTCCAATTGATTAAAATCTGGTTACAAGATTCCAGTGACTTACAATGAGAAAGTGAGACATCATAATTAACTCTTTGGAAACACGTGCATACGATCACCAGGTGAACCATAACATAATAACCATTGGGAAATCCACTATGACAGAGACAATGTGAGAAAGCGGTAAGAGATGCTTGCAAAAATATATATATATATAAACATAAACAACGGGAAAACGAGGTGCTAAGGACGACATCGTCTTATATAATACTACGTACAGCTTAAAAGAGTCTATCGTACATTTCTTTTTCGCTTCCATGTTAGCAGGAAAGCGACCAGCAAACAGGAAGTTTAAAGGAATGAACAAGATATTTTTTGGCGAGCAACGAAAGCCGTTAATTCTTTCAACTGGCACTTCCATTTGAAGATTTATAATTGGATCTAAACAACATCTGAGACATGCAGATGAGTTTCAAGATTTCACATGCTCCGCCTAACTATGTAATTATTTAATTTTTATATTGACTCATGGGAGGGCGTGAGGATTGCACGTCGAAAAAGTAAAAGAAACCACATTAGATTCATAGTATATTCTTATGCCCATTTAAAAAAAGTACCTGAACACACTGTATTCCAATTTCACATGACTTTAGATTCGTAGTTTATTAAGGTGCCCATTGAAAGAAAGACCATGAAGCACGTTATCCCAATTAATTAATGCAGACATCGTAACCCTCACTTGCAGTGGGACGACAAACGAGTTGGACTAACATAGTGAAAGAAAACCAGCTGAATTTGTGGCTGAAACAGATGCAAACTCTGTCTGCCATTCGATTGGACGGGAATCATTTTCAGACGCCCTCGAATATTCATATTGGCGATTAGCTGGACTGAGACCCTAGCGATGGTCATACATTAGCAGGAGGAATCTTATAGCTTAAATACGACCCACATTCTCACACATACCTCCACACTCGTGTTTCTTCTGCTGCTTCCCACAGAGGCTGTTTTCATTTCGTTCCAGATTGCAGGATCTCCTGTTAAAGCAGCCATTTGTTCTGAATTGCACATCTGTTGATTAATCATCTCTGATTTCGTATACATTTGAAAGGTCATTGTTTTGAATGCTCTGGGTGTATGTGTGACCACCTTGAAATAACATTTGTAGTTGTGTGGTAACGTAACTGATCGTGAGTTTTAGGCAGAGTATTCCCGTAGACTCTCCTTGTTTTCCAAGATTCAGGGTTTAGATATCCGGACCTCTACGTTAAAATAAACTGCAAGGCCTATGTTGTTTGTTTGTTTCTTTTTCCCTTTTCTCTCTTTGCCACAGAGGCTGCTTTAATAAGCTAAGCTTCTTGTTTTCTCTTTATCACAACTTTGTATTTTGGAAAAGACACAATGAAGTTTATTCTGTTGTCAATATGGGTCGCTCTCATTCTATCTTGTGTTTTGTTGTCCTGCTTCACTGCAAAAGCTCGGCATACGGGCTTCAAACATCACGCCACTCATACGTCACTGCAGTCTCACCCTCATCACAACAACGAAGAAGAGAGTTTCTTTCAAAAGACATAGATGAGAAGGAGCTCGAAAATGATGAAGGACCAATTATCAGTCGCGTCATCAGAGAATAAACTCGGTGCCACCAAGTTCGACGTGTCCGTAAAAGATAGACCTGGCCATAACACTCCCACAAGAGCGAGGACTCTGAAAAGCTGGCGAGCAACGACAGTGGAGCTCAAATCTTTTCACAGCATCGCAATAATTCAGCGAATAAAATTGTACCAGCAAAAAAGAAGGACATTGCAGTGATGGCATTTCGTCCATCATCATCCGGCCACAGCCCGGGGGGATAGGCCACGATAATCCCCCTGACCCAAGGCACTCGAACCTGCTTGCTAGCCAGCAAGATCTGTAGTATTGCTTGTATTTCTAGATTATAGTTTTATGGACTTTATGACGTAGAAATAACATACATTGTACTTTTGAAACAGAAATAGATTATCTGCAATCGTAAAGGTCTACAGCCCTAGGTAGGACGTAATGTAAGTTAAGCGAAATATAAACATAAAAAAAAGTGCGTGATTGTTCTACTATATGTTTCGAAATCATGAGAGAAGTTAGTTATTTCATCAATTCAAATCCTTTCTGCACATGGACATGCAAATAGCTTTAAGCTATGAATAATGTACATGAGTAGGATTGAGCCTTTGAATCAAAGAAAGGATTCTGCCTCCTTTATAAGTCTTCACGAGTTTCAGATTTTAACTCATGAAATGGATAGCGATGAAAAGAGAAAGAATAGCGATGACTTAATTGCAGCAATAATTATATTTATCCGTATCAAAATGGACGATGAGGTATGGATCGAACCCTAACATATCAGATACGATACCAATGCTCAATTTCACTTTTCACTATTAAAATCCGGAGTAATTTAAAAGCGAGAATTTTTTAATTTTTTTTGGATTTTTAGTAGAATTATCTTAAAAAAATTGAATTTGGTTTTAAACTAGTTTTCTAAACTCAAACTTATAATTTCAATAAAACCGGCTTAATTAAAAAAAAACTTTATAAAAAAAACTCACTTATAAACAACTCGCTTTAATAATAAAGACATGGACAACATATCAGATTCCATTTTTATAAAAAGTCTCACTTATAAACAACTCGCTTTAATAATAAAGACATGGAGAACATATCAGATTCCATTGAGAGACGCATAAAGTATCAGATTCCATTGTTCATTTTAACCTTTCTGTAGTTTAATAATATAAAAAGCGACAAGCGAACGACAACATGTGGCTTTTAGCTGTCATCAAACGGTTGGTCCATCTCTACGAAGTTAAAATCTCTCAGTCAATGGTGAGCGGTAAAATAGTAATTGATCTTTCTAGTGCTAGAGAGTTTGATGAGAATTTCCCATATTTGATAAAAAAAAAAAAATTAGAAGACCTTGATTGGTGTCGCCTTAATATATCTTTGTCGATTATTTCTAGAGAAGTTTAGCTGTATATTCTTAGCGGAAGCAACTGAATGAACCAAAACCTTCATTAGCGTATTTCTCCCTTCAAAGTTTCTGTTGGGTATTTTTAATGGGAAAATACCAAAACCAAAACAATAAAACACAACAGAGGAATGCTCTGTTTCTCTGCCTCAGGATCTTTATGCACAGAGAAGCTTTTTAAAAGAAATTATCTCAGAACAAACCAATACACAGCCATAAAAATATTTCTATTGATTAAAATACAAAGCCTGATACAAACTTCATCCTCTTTCACTCAGAGGGATTTTCAAAGAACAAATACTCTGCCTCTTTTACAAAAATGATTTTTACACTGCTGTGTAAAATCATCATTCACTACTGTGAAATCTCCATTCACATTTACTGGTGTAAAACACTTTTACATGCTGCTGTAAAAACAAAACTTACAGAGTTACAAAAACTCGCTCCACCATTTCCTTTATGCACTGCTGTGCAAAACCACACATGGTTTTTCCACACACCAAAAATTACTTCATCTGGTTCTATCTTTTTACACACTGCTGTGTGTTCAATACATACCACACATGGTTTTTGCTTCACCACTCTTCAATTTCATTACATCGCACTGATGTGCATTGCCATACCTCTTCTACCTTACCATACACACACAAGAAAACATTACATATATATATTCATGGCAATAAAACAAAAGGACTTACATACGTTTCCACTTGCCATGCTTCCGTAAAAATAAAAAACAATAAAATTAAATGTTTTTTATCAGCCTTTACTTGTGCCCATACTCCAGCTGAAACAAAATTAAAAACTTCACCATAACTTACCAACCCACAGTAAATTGCATTTACTGTTCTACTGACATTTACTGGCGGTAAAGGAACTTTTACTTCACGTCAAATTTATTTGCTGCAGACTTGTACTTTAACCATTGACTTTATTTGCATCGCATCGCAACTTTACTCATGTCAAAGATGCCGACCCTATGACATTGCCGATAGCGATGTGCCGATGCGATATCGGCGATCGCTCATCGCACAATAACAAAATCACTTTGTAAGTCCTCCGCTGCGACTTCGCCGATGCGATATCGGCGATATTTCATATCGCTGTCACTGCCTGCCTCCGATGCTCCAACCTGTCGATATGCCGATTTGCCGATATGCGATATCGGCGATCGCTTGTCGGAAGCACAAAAGCTTCTTTATGATTTCTTCACTTCGACTTTGCCGATGCGATATCGGCGATCGCAGTTGAAATTATATTTTCAACACTCCCCTTTAATTTCAACTGTTGGGCATTCAATCATACCCAAACACTTCCTCACATGGAGGGATTCACTAACTGCTGTTACAAGAATATCTTCCTCACATAGAGGGGTTCACCAATCTTCCTCGCATAGAGGGATTCACCAACTGCTTCTGCTGCAGTTCATAAACAAACAAAGTTGTCTTCCTCTTAATAGAGGGATTCACCTGAAACTGTGCTTAAGAGCACCTTCCTCATGACAGAGGGATCTACCAAACTATGCTAGAGAGCATCTTCCTCTGAACAGAGGGATTCACCAATGTAACTGTGCTTAAGAGCACCTTCCTCATTACAGAGGGATTCACTAATGACAATGTGCTGAAAAGCACCTTCCTCTTTAACAGAGGGATTACAAACAGACACTGCTTTGCATGCAGTTTCAAAAACAAACAATCATTGCACTGCTGTGTGTGCAAACTCATTACAATGTTCTTTTATGCTGCTGTATATTCTCTGCTGCACTGTTGTGCCATCTTCTTTACTGTGTCTATCCCACACTGCTGTGTCTACACTTGCACTGCTTCTGCACTTTTCAGAGACAAAATACTCTGTCTTTCTTGGAACAATTACGCTGTCCCAATTTACAAATTTACACTGTTGTGTGTAAACATTTCTTATACGCACTGCTGTTGCATATATTGCATTTCAATTCAATGAACAACAAATTCATTACATTTACCTTTACTGCTGTAAGGAAAATTTCTTTTGCATGTGCTGCTGTTCAAAACTTCTTGCTGCTGCATTTTTCATATTTGCATTGCTGTCCATACCCATAACCATAGACTGTCATCCCTGGGTTTTTATTTGCTGTTGCGTTGCCTCTGCAATTTGCACTGTCGCTGCCTTTTTGTTTCATCATACTGCTGTGTGCCCATACTCTTGGCACTTCATTCTCCACAAAAAAATAACACAGGCTGCTGCCTTTTCTCATGCACCCTTGCTTCACACAATCTTAGTCTTCATTTTTTTTACACAATGCACTATTGTGCAATTCCTTTGGCTTTCTGCTGCCATACACATTCTCATTCATCCATGTGCATTAAAAATCTGCTGTCCATGTCTTTCTTTAGGCATTTCTTTGCATGCTGCATTGCATATGAAGAAAAACATTACATTTTTTTTACTGCTGTGTGAGAAATTTCATTGCATTCTCAGCCACTGGGCATTTACGCTCTGCTGCGTTTTGCCTTCTCATTTTCTTCTCACTGCTTTGCATTTTCATCCCCACTACAAAACATTTCATCTGCTGTGCATTACACTCATTCTGCTGTGAGTATGTTCTATCACATTACATAGAAGGAACCTACCTTCCATTGCTGTGCATTTCAATGCATGTGCACCACAAAAAAAATTTCAAACTGCTGTTTTGTGTTCTATCTTCCCACTGCTGTGAGGGTCTCCATGCTTTGCATTTTTCTATTATCTCGCTGCTACTCTTTACATTTCAGCGCTGCCATCTTTCTTCTTTATGCATTTCTGTGCATATTGCATGAACACAAAGCAAAAACATTGCTGATTTCATCACTGCTGCATATTACCTTTCAGAGGGATTAACAACGATTTCATTTGCAACTGCTGCGCTGCAATACATCCTCCATCAACAAATGACTGTTAATGCAGTTCAGCAAACAAAAAATTACAAGCTCCCCTTTAATGTATGCTTGTCTTCTTTTAACAAGTTTTCTCAAAACAAACTTAGATCAGCTGCGTTGCTTAAGGGGCTTTCACACTGTATTTCTTTTCTTCTCCATACTTGTGTAACTTTCTTCTTTTGTGTGGGTCTAGCTTGCATAGGAGCCCATCTTAAGTTACAGTCTCGTGCCATATGCCCTATGTTATGACACTTAAAGCATTCAACTTTATTCATGAATAAGAATTCATGATTTCTTCTTGTGAAATTATTTCTTGGAGATTGTCGGGGACCACAACATCTATCTCCATTAAATGCTCTACAATCTTTTGCCATATGACCAAAGTTTGAGCAAGCATAACAATAACCATAAAATGAACTTTCGTACCTGGGAGATGGAGGTTTTCTTGATGTACTTCTGAAGCCTTGCTGCCTTGAGATCCTTTGTTGATGACCATTGCATCTTGCCTCTTTGCCATCAGCTACATTTCTTCTTGAAGCTGATTTTCTACTTGGAGCAGGATCTCTTCTATTGCTGCCTTCATTTTTCTCCTTGCCTTTGCTGGAACTAGGAGCATCACCATCTCTTTCTGGCTTCTTCACATCTCCTCTGCTTAAAGCATCTTCATCCTTGTTTGAGGGTTCACCTACATACCCAAGTCCTGATTTATCAAATGGAGATCTGTGATAGCTGAGCATGTCATCCAGAGCTTGAGAGCTCTTCATCATTTTGTTCATCCCTTCAACCTTCTTCCTGAGGAGGACAATATCTTCTTCTAACTTTTCACATACATCATTTCTCTTTGCTAGTTGTCCCTCTGTTTCTTCCTTGCTACGAGTAGCTTCAGCTGCTACTATTTTGAAGGAGATAATATCAGTCTTCATTTTGGAGATTTCTACATCTTTTGCTTGGCTGCTCTCCATTTTCTTTTCAGCTCCTTGTGCCTGCTTTTTGGCTTCTTGTAGTTCGGACTTAAGGGAGGAGACCTCTACCTTGTACTGTCCAATCTCTTCTACAAGCTTGTTCACTCTCTTGTGCCTTTGTTCAAGTTGACTTGTCAAGGCATCTGCCTGCTTCTTTGCTTCATTCAGCTGATTTGTCATGGATATAACTTCTTCATGATGTTTCCTCTTGCATTGATCAAGCTCCTTCTTGAGCTTGGCAAGCTCTTCATCCCTTTCCTTTACTTGAAGCTTGATGAAGTCATTCTCAGCTTGTATGATGGGTTCTTCTTGACTCATTGTCATGGTCAGTGCTCCCTTTGCATGAAGGTCATGCAATCTGTCCCATATATCCTTTGCTGATGTATATTTTCCTAGATTCCTCTTCACAGAATCAGGGAGTCCATCCAAGATTAGTTTTGCTGCTTGTGCATCATACTCCATGGATTCTTTATCCATCTTGCTGTCATCAATCACTGACTCCCAGACTTCAATCCCCTCAGACATTAGGAAAGCCCTCATTATTATTTCCCATACATCAAAGTTTCCATCAAACTTTGGGGTTTGATATAGAATGTATTCTAATAAATTGCCTTCTAGTTTAGTAGAAGGGGGAGACACATTTTTAACAGTCCTGGAGGCTTTCTTCTTTGACCTTGCCATTCTTATCTAGGCTTCAAATACTTGACTGTGTTTTTTAAATCACTGACTGTTTCTTCAATAATAACTCAAAAACTTGAGAAATACCTGAATCCCTTTGGCTGAAACTTCACACTGCTGGAGAAGCTTTCTCTGCTGCAACCACACCTTCCTTCAGCTTCTTTGAGTCTTCAAAGAGCATGAACCTGCTCTGTCACCATCAAAGAGCCTGGACTAGCTCTGATACCACTGTTGGGTATTTTTAATGGGAAAATACCAAAACCAAAACAATAAAACACAACAGAGGAATGCTCTGTTTCTCTGCCTCAGGATCTTTATGCATAGAGAAGCTTTTTAAAAGAAATTATCTCAGAACAAACCAATACACAGCCATAAAAATATTTCTATTGATTAAAATACAAAGCCTGATACAAACTTCATCCTCTTTCACTCAGAGGGATTTTCAAAGAACAAATACTCTGCTTCTTTTACAAAAATGATTTTTACACTGCTGTGTAAAATCATCATTCACCACTGTGAAATCTCCATTCACATTTACTGGTGTAAAACACTTTTACATGCTGCTGTAAAAACAAAACTTACAGAGTTACAAAAACTCGCTCCACCATTTCCTTTATGCACTGCTGTGCAAAACCACACATGGTTTTTCCACACACCAAAAATTACTTCATCTGGTTCTATCTTTTTACACACTGCTGTGTGTTCAATACATACCACACATGGTTTTTGCTTCACCACTCTTCAATTTCATTACATCGCACTGCTGTGCATTGCCATACCTCTTCTACCTTACCATACACACACAAGAAAACATTACATATATATATTCATGGCAATAAAACAAAAGGACTTACATACGTTTCCACTTGCCATGCTTCCGTAAAAATAAAAAACAATAAAATTAAATGTTTTTTATCAGCCTTTACTTGTGCCCATACTCCCGCTGAAACAAAATTAAAAACTTCACCAAAACTTACCAACCCACAGTAAATTGCATTTACTGTTCTACTGACATTTACTGGCGGTAAAGGAACTTTTACTTCACGTCAAATTTATTTGCTGCAGACTTGTACTTTAACCATTGACTTTATTTGCATCGCATCGCAACTTTACTCATGTCAAAGATGCCGACCCTATGACATTGCCGATAGCGATGTGCCGATGTGATATCGGCGATCGCTCATCGCACAATAACAAAATCACTTTGTAAGTCCTCCGCTGCGACTTCGCCGATGCGATATCGGTGATATTTCATATCGCTGTCACTGCCTGCCTCCGATGCTCCAACCTGCCGATATGCCGATTTGCCGATATGCGATATCGGCGATCGCTTGTCGGAAGCACAAAAGCTTCTTTATGATTTCTTCACTTCGACTTTGCCGATGCGATATCGGCGATAGCAGTTGAAATTATATTTTCAACAGTTTCAAACTGGTATCTAATCTACATTCAAAATAACAAGAATTAGAGGGCGAGAACAATGTTCCAAAGAGCTAGAAGATTGATGTGCAAGAGCAAGATTCCAAGTAGCCAGAGCCACATTGCAAACCCTAGCCACCACCATTGTCGCGGCAGCCATTCGCGGATTGAACTTGTGGGAGTGAATTGAGATATCACCAGTTTGATGGGTTGGTTTTGTTTCAATGATTGTAATGTCATTTTCATCTGCAGGCCGAGTTTTCCATTCTGTACACTCGGCATCTTATAATTTTTTGTTTTGTCAAAAACTTCCCATTTTGTTGGAGGCTTGGCTTTGGAAGAGGTTCTTTCGCATGGAATTGTAGCTGTAGCTGGCCATTGAACAAGTGGAGTGGGTTTGTCAACGGTTGACGGTAAGCTAAAAAACTCATCTGCTAGTGCCTGCATAAACCTAGTGGTATTCTTTCACAAGTTCATCCTCTCAAGACTTAGCGGAGACTCCATGACTGTGCCAGTCAAAAGCAGTCAAGCTCGCTATATTGTTCCACTAGACGTTGCCTTCTTCCGCAGCAACTGTCGCCAAATTAGGGTTTCGATTTGAGCAAAATAGTGGCTGTGTAACTAAAAATAGCTATGTGATGTTCGGTGCATCCCTTTATATAATGAAGCAGATTTGTTTTGCAGCGTACAGAAGGAGATGTCCGAAGTTCTGCAGTCTCTCTATAGTGTTCATCGATTAAAAAATGCTTGTGGTATTGACCTAGATTTTTTTGTGGCAAGTTTGGTGTTTATACTTCAATTGTAATATCTTTCAAAGTTAAGGATTACTCTAAGCTTGAATCACCAGAAATGAAAAGATTATTGATGATTCGAATAGGAACTCTCCTAGCAATGCTAATAACCCCAAACATAATTGCCAGTTTCTCACTGTGATAGGATAAAAATTGTTCTTTCTACTCATCCTCTACATCGTGAAAAAAAAAGTTTGTATTGGGCACATACCTTTCCTCCTTCACCAGCTTGGTTAATTCCTCCAGCTTCTCATAGATCACTTTTATTTGTTGATGCCTTATGTATTTGACAGTAACTATGCACCCTACCTTTGACCTCAATCCAACTGACTCTTGGTTACTCTTTGCAATCCTTTCTCTTTCATCTTAATTCCTCACATTTGCGAGATAATTCAACTTACCAGCTGCAACATATATCTTAGACAAAAGCACATAGGCTGGAGCATCTTGTGGTTCAAACTTGAGAATATGTTTTGCTGCTTGTTTCCTTAACTAATCCATGAATTCTACAGGCCGACAACAAGGTCTTCCATACCAAAGCATTTATTTCAAACAACATTTTATTTATTAAATCTTCAACCTCATTCAATTTCCCAGCACCACCAAGAAGGTCAACCATACACACACAATTCTCCATTGTTAATTTAACGCCATAATCTCGATCAATGGAATCGAACAACCTACTCCCTTCATCAGCTAGTTCAATGGTACCGCAAACCGACATAACATAAACAAAAGCGATATTATTTGGCTTCGGACCTACTTCTTGCGTTTGGTCAAAGAGTTGTAAAGCCTCCTGCCATATCCATGTTGTATAAATACAAAAATCGTTACGTTCCATGACGAAACATCACATTCACATTTTTTGGGAAATACTTTTTCTGCATCTGCCAAACTTCCACACTTTGCATGCATGTCAACAATGCAATTTTCAACACAGATATGTGAGTCAGTCCCACTTTTGATAGCAAAAGAATGGACCTTCTTTCCAATTTCCAGGACTGCTAGGTTGGCACAAACACTAATGATGTTGGAAGCACTAAATTAATATGGCTTTGGGATTCCCTGTATAATTTGGCCAAATATTTTCAATGCCTCTTCCCAATACCCATTTTGGGTATATCCTATAATCATGCGAGTCCATGAAATAAGGTTGCATCTACGCATTTTATTGAAAACCTTACAAGAAGACTTGAGCCTTGCAAACTTTGTATACATATCAAGAAGAGATGTTGCAACCTAGATATTGGACTCATAGTCAGTTTTGTTTATGTAACCATGGATGAATTCACCTTGTCCTACATCTACTAGGCTCGCACATCCCCTCAGAACACTATGTAAACACTATGTAAAATGAACTCATCTGGCTCTATATCCACAAGTTGCATCTAAACAAATAGTTGAGTTCCTCCTTGACATGACCATTCAGCATGCATCCCACTATTATTTCATTCCATGAAACAACATCTCGAGAAAACATTCTGTTAAAACACATGAAATGCATCAACTATATTGCTGCATTTTCCATACATGTCAATAAGGCCATTTTGCATGGAGACTTATGTCAAATCCAGTCCTGATAATATAAGCATGAACCATCTTTCCATGTTTCAGGGTTGTTAGGCTGGAATAGGCAAGAAGTATACTTGTGAAGGTATACTCTTTTGCACCCATTCCTGTCCCAAACATTTCACAAGAGAGTTTCAAAGCCTTCTTTCCATGCTCATGTTGAGCATATATAGCAATCATTGCAGTCCATGATATATTTCATATAGGCATTTCATCAAACATTTGGCAACAATGGTGCAACATTCCACATTTCTGATACATGTCAACAAGTTCACTTCATATAAAGATGTCAGACTCAAAGCCAAACTTGGTGATTTTGCATTGCCTCGCCATGCCCAGTTTAAGAGTTACTAGACCAGCGCATGCCCTAAGAAAACTTGAAAAAGTGAAATGGTTTGGTTTGAACCATTCCAATTACATTTGATGAAACAATTGTACAACCTCATCTATATTCCCACTCTGCACACATTCAACTATCACTAAATTCCAAGAATCTATATGCCTTTCAACCATTATATTGAACACTAGAGGTTGAATCTATACTCACAAACTTGAGATACATGTAAACAAAAGAATTACCCATAGTTACAAATGAGAATCTCCCAATTTTTAAAATATTCCTGTGAATTTGTGAGCCAAGTCCAATAATTCTTATGCTTCCCAAGCTCTTAGAACTCTAACCAAAATTAATGAATTTTTCAAAATTCCCAACTCAAGAATTCAATTGTAAACCTTCAATGCCTTCTCGGGTTTGCCATTTTAAGTATATACTAGGATCATAGCAGTCCATGTGACAAAATTCGGCTCATACCTTTGGTCAAATACCCTATAAAATCCTTCCATGCAGTCACTTTTGGCGTATATCTCCACAAGAGTAATACCCACAAACATGTTTGCCTCGAATCCAATTTTAATAATATTTCCTTAAACCTAAAAAACCTTGATCCAGAGCTTCGAAAGTCGAGCGCACTCTCATCATACTATTGAGAGTGAACTTTGACCAATGGAGATGTTGCACAAATGGGATCATCAACTCCATAGGAACAATGGAAATCTTGTGGAGACATTAGAAGTTTATTTTCACCAATTTATCTTAAAACTTAACATAAGTTAGTAGTTTATTTTCACCATGAGGAACAAAAGCATTAGATTTTATGAATACACTTCAGCATGACATAATAAATTAATTTCACCAACTCTTTGTTGAAAAAAACAACACCATAAGAAGCATTCAAAAGTTTTCCTATCAACCCAACATTTTATTAGAATACTAAATCATCTTGGAATATTGATGTAGAATAAAAACCTTAGTGAGAAGCAAAGAGATTTCATGTACCTTGAACCATATAAAGAAGCTAATTTCTAATTGAAATATTTCCCAGCAAAAATATTAATGTAGAAGAAAGCTTGCAGTATGTGACATTGTCAGGAATTTTGCATGGATGCTTGAACAAGGTCATTCACAGGTTTTTCTGTAAGTATAAGGAAGCATCAACTGAAGAAACATGCTTCTCTACTCTCAGTTTAAGGTTTTCCCAAGTTTTTTTCATCCCTTGGACTCGTTCTTATAGGGGTAAAATTTGTGAATTAGAATCCACATCACACATACATAAGCCAAAAGATAGATTTTCTTCCTGAAGGTGTACTTTTGAATAGAAGATAATGGTATGCATGTGATTTAACTAAAATGGAGACAATACTCATGTCTACAATTTCTTGAAAGATTTACTTGGGGTTTCTCAACCTTTTGGTTGAAGCCATTGGTGGCATGCCATATGTAACCTCACATATTAATTCTTTGTTGCAACTATTTGTAAGACACTTGGTAATGAATACTTCTAACAACTAGGATAGCGGATCTCTACATGGGTTGAGTTTAGTAGTGAATGAATTTATTCAAGCCATCTCCTGTAGGTTTTTAACCCTGTATAGAAATTACCTGCATACGAATTCTAAAAAATAGACAATAAACAATGGTGAGAGTATAAAACATATACACACAAAGATTTTCCCCTGGATCCCAAAACCGACACTACCAGATTGATTTTTCATTATATTCCTTTCAATGTTACAATATATATATATATATATACATTTCGAAGCATCCATAAATCCCAATCCATCAACCTTGGATTAGAAAAGAACCGTAGTTTCCTTGACCAGATCTACAAAATACTGTGGACACAAAACGATTGTGCCCAAAGCTATGTATGAAATCCATCCAGAAAACCATAGGTAGGTATGCCCGCCTAATATAGGGTCCAAAAACAATTTCCTGGGGCGCTACCCCAGACACTGTTTAAGGGGGCTACCATCCCCTTGCATACCTCCCCTGCGACCCCCCAGCAGTGCCCAACGGGTAGTCATGGAAAGAATATAACACAACCCAACATTCTCCCACTTTTTGTTTTCTTTCCACAGGGGACCATAGGTGAGCTTAGTCATTGATCTAGGCCTGCAATGCCCATTGTTTCTCTACACCAAGAATACTTGTCGATTCTCATACACTTTGTCAATGCATCTACAGTATTCTTCAAAGCCTCGACCTTTACCAGCAACACCTTTTTGTCCTTAACCATATCCCTCACAAGGTGATACTGAACATCAATATGCTTTGTCTTTGAATGATAAATAGGGTACTTTGCTAAGAAAATTGCACTTTGGCTATCACAGTCTATCATTATATCTCGATGTAATAACCCCATACTTAAGCACAATCTCTACAACCAAACTTCTTCCTTGCTTGCCTGAGTTCTTGCCATGTATTCTACATTCATATTTGAGAGTGCCACTATATACGGTCTCTTCCTCATCCAACTGATGTCACCTCCAAAAATGTTAAACACATACCCACATGTAGATCTTCCCTGATCCATATCTCGAGCCCAATCTACATCAACAAGGTCACATATGTCCAAAACATTATCCAATCTTAGTCTCCCTAGTCAGTACAAACTATAATCACTAGTGCCACACAAATACGAGAAAAATTTCTTCAGTTTTGTCCAATGCTGCTTCTGTGGTTTTGACATAAACCTAGTCAATACTCCCACTGCATGGGCAATGTCTAGTCTAGTATAGACCATTGCATACATTAGGCTATTGACTGCACTTGCATATGGAACACAAGACATGTCCTCTTCCTCTTCTTGTGTCTTGGGACACTGTTCAATAGATGACTTTGCACCTATAGGAATATCAACCTTCACCAGTTTACTATCCTTCACATTAAACCTCTATAGTGTTGTCTCGACATAATTCCTCCGGTTTAACCAGAGCTTCCTCTTTGCCCGATCTCATTTAATTTCCATACACAATATATAGTTTGAAGCACCAAGATCTTTCATGTTGAATTTGGAGAACAATTGCGTCTTCAAACAATAGATAATTTCTTTGTCATTTCCAACCAAAAAGATATCATCCACATACCACACTAGATAAATAACACGGTCAACAATTAATTTAAAATAAACATAGTGATCTTCTTTACTTATGGTGAAGCCAAGTCCCCATATAAATGTATCAAATTTCTGATACCACATACTTGGTTAGTGTTTTAACCCATCCAAACACTTTTTGAATTTGCATACCAGTTGTTTCTCACCCTTCACTGCAAAGTCTTCAGGTTGCTTCATGTAGATCTCTTCTTCGAGATTCCTGTGAAGAATTTTTTTTTCCACATCCATTTGTTCTACCTCAAAATCAAAAGCCACAACAACATATAAAATTAATCTAATAGAAGCTACCTTGGCAACAAGAGAAAAGATATCACCAAAATCAATTCCTAACACTTGGGAATAACCTTTTGCTACCAATCGAGCTTTGTATTTCTCCACCTTGCCCTATGCATTCATTTTCTTCTTAAACACCCATTTTCTTCCAATGGGTTTCCTTCCAGCAGACAACTCCACCAGATCCCAAGCCTCATTTTTGTGCAAAGATGCCATTTCATCAACCATGGCCTCTTTCCATAGTTTTCCATCCTCTGAATCTACTCCTTCCCTCATAGTTTTGGGATCATCATTAATAAAAGATAAAGAAAAATTTGAACAAAATGTAGATGTACTATACCTTTTTGGTTACCTACGTTCTCAAACTGATCTTCTCATAGCTAGAGTTTATGGCTCTTCATCTTCTAATTTCTCTTCTGCTGTAGAGTCAGATTCTTCCTCCTTTAGCTCAAAATCTATCTTTTCAGGTTCCTTTCGTATATTTCTTGTTTAATAACATCTTTCACCTCTCTAAACACCACATATCGACTTTACACAACCTTCCTTGTTTCTGGTTTCCAAAGCTTATAACCTTTTAAAGCATCCTTATACCCAATAGAGATGCACTTTTGAGATTTACTATCCAACTTTGTTCTTTTCTCCTTTGGAACATGTACATATGCATCACATCCAGATACCCTCAGATGTGAAAGGGAAGGTTTCTTTCCATTCCATGCCCCTTGCGGAGTTTTATCCTCCAATGCTAATGAAGGTGATCTGTTGACCAAGTAACATGAAGTCTCCGGTTCCTCTTCCCAAAATTCTTGTCATAAACTCGAAACTTTCAGGATCCTTCATTCCTTTTCCATCAAGGTCTTGTTCATTATTCCCGCAACTCCATTTTTCTGTGGTGTGTATGGAGTAGGCTTTTGCCTTGCTATACCACACTTCTTACAGAACCCTTCAAATTCCTTCTTGAAAATCTCTCCACCGTAATCTGTCATCAACACCTTTATCTTCTTGTCTATCTAGTTTTTCACTAGAGCCTTAAATTCTTTGAACTTGTCAAAGACTTTAGATTTCTTCCTCAGAAAATATATCCATGTATTTCTTCAGAAGTCATCTATAAATGATACATAGTATGCAAACTTATCCAGTGATAAAACCTACACAAGTCCAAACACATCACTGTGTGCAAGCGCTAATATACGTTTTGGCCTCTTAGCACCAGAGGGGAGACTCACCCGATTCTGCTTCCCATATAGACAAATTTCATTAAAATAAAAATCCAGAGAGAAATTAGAAATACCTTATATCATGTGATTACAATGAAGTATTTGAAAGCCTTTCTCTCTAATATCTCCAAGCCTTTTATGCCATAGCATGGTCTTTTCTCCAAAGACCACTAGATTTTCTTCTCCACTTTCAGGAACCACAAAACTGTTGCACCCATCAATAACAGTCGTACCCTGAAGCTTGTATAGAGTTCCAATCCAAACTCCCCGCATTAATACTAGTGCTCCTCGAACCATCTTGGATGCATCTTCCTCGAACACTTTTTTTACACCTCCATCATCCATCTTGCTTATAAAAATCAGATTTATGGCCAATGCAGGAATATGCAGAACAACCAGAAGTGTTCTAGTCCTTCCACATTTTGTTGGGTTGTGTTATATTATTTGCACGTAGTTAACAGGCGGTTTGAGGTGTACCCGTAACCCCACTTTATGGGGTGCGGGGCAGCTCCTCGGAAAATTTTGGTTTTGGACCCTATGTTAGGTTGGGCGGACCCACCTATGGTTTTGTGCATGATTTTCGCACATGTTTTTGGACGCGATGGTTTTTGGTCCATGGTTTTGGACGCGATGGTTTTCAGTCCATGATATTGGATGCTTGGGCATGTATAAATATGTATTATAACATTGAAAGGAACATAATGAAAAATCAAGCTAGTAGTCCCAGTTTTGGGATCCAGAGGAAAATCTCTGTGTATATGTGTTTTATGTGTTATGCTCTCGCATTGTTTATTTTATGTGCTTTAGAATTCATATACAGGTAATTTCTATGCGGGGTTAAAACCTACATTTGGTATCAGAGCAGATTTGGCTTCAAGGGGACGCCTTTGTTGCTGAGGGGTTTGGCTCAGGGCCGTGGTAGACCTTGTTTAGTGGGAGATATGCGAGATCGATTCTGGTGGTGAAAGAAGATGGTGAGCAATGGAAAGATAGAGATCGAGAAATTTAATGGTTAGAGTTTTGAGTTGTGGAAACTCAAGATGGAGGATTTGTTGGTGGATAAAGATTAGTGGACCGCGGTAGATCTGGGTACTAAACCAACGGGAATGTTCAATGAAGAATGGAAGAAGTTGGATCAGAAGGCAAAGAGCACAATACGATTGTGTGTCTCAGATTCAGTAATGCTGAATGTATCAGGGGAAGCTATAGTAAAGGCTTTGTGTGACAACTTAGGGACTTTGTACCAATCTAAGTCTCTAGTGAATAAATTGTTCCTGCGGAAAAAGCTGTATAACCTGAGGATGAAAGAGGGAGACTCGGTGACAGAGCATCTGAACACATTTAATAGTGTGGTAAGTCAGTTAGAATCTGTTGATATTAAAATTTCAGATGAAGATAAGTGCATCAGTTTGTTGTGTTCTCTACCAGATTCGTGGGATAGTCTGGTTATTACAATAGGTAGCAATGCAACTACCTTACAGTTTGATGAAACAGTCTTAGCCTTGTTGACGGAGGAGATGAGACAGAAAAATATGGAAATCCAAAATGGTGATGCCTTGTCTATACGAGGACGGTCCCAGAACAGAAACAAAAAAAAGTCATCGAGTGGGAGTTCTAAATCTAGAGGGAGATCTAAATGTCTAAGAAAACTTGTAAAGGTGGTGTGCTAGAAATGCGAAAAGGACGGGCACTTCAAAAGGGACTATAAATCTAAAGCTCTTGACAAAGGAAAGGGATTTGATGATGCTCCTTCTGCAGAGGCGAAAACCACCTCAGATGAAGGTGGGGATGTGTACTTGGCTTCTTCAAGTACACATGTAGATCATGAGGCATGGTTGATTGAATCAGGTGCATCCTTTCAATTCACTCCCCACAGAGAGTGGTTCTTCGAGTATGAGAAATACGATGGTGGTGATGTCTTCTTAGGGAATGATAGGAAGGCTAGAATTATTGGTCGCGGAAAAGTAAAGTTGAAATTGCAAGGTGGAAGAGTTAGAACACTTCCAGGTGTTCTTCATATTCCTGAATTGGCCAGAAATCTAATTTTTGTAAGCAAGCTGGATGATGTAGGTGTAAAAACAGTGTTCGAGAAGGATACCTGCAAGATGGTTCGGGGAGCACTAGTATTGATGTGGGGAGTTCGGATTGGAGCTATGTACAAGTTGCAAGGTAGCAGTATTATTGATGGATGCAATAGTTCTGTGGTTCCTGAAAGTGGAGCAGAAGATCTAGTGGTCTCTTGAGAGAAGACCATGCAGTGGCATCAAAGGCTTGGACATATTGGAGAGAAGGTCCTTCGAATACTTCATGGTAAAGGTATGGTAGAAGGTATGTGTAATAGCTCTCTCGATTTTTGTTTCTATGAAAATTGTGTATACCGGAAGCAGAATCGGGTGAGTTTTCCCTCTAGTGGTAAGAGGGAAAAACAAATATTAGAGCTTGTCCACAGTGATATGTTTGGACCTATGAAGGCTCCATCACTAGGTAAGTCTATGTACTATGTATCATTTATAGATGACTTCTCAAGGAATACATGGATATATTTTCTTAAGAAGAAATCTGACGTCTTTGACAGGTTTAAATAATTTAAGGCTTTAGTGGAAAACCAAATAGAGAAGAATATAAAGGTGTTGAGAATAGATAATGGTGGAGAGTTTTGCAGCAAGGAAGTTGAAGAATTCTATAAGAAGTGTGGTAGAGCACAGTAGAAGACTACTCCATATACACCTCAACAAAATGGAGTTGCAGAAAGAATGAATAAGACGTTAATGGAAAGGGCAAGAAGCATGCTCAGTTGTTATGGGTTAGGATAGGAATTTTGGGTAGAGGTGGTGGATACTGCATGTTACCTGGTCAACAGGTCACCTTAATCAGCATTGGAGGATAAGACTCCACAAGAGGTATGGACTGGTAAGAAACCCTCTCTTTCACATCTAAGGGTATTTGGATGTGATGCATATGTACATGTTCCAAAGGAGAAAAGAACAAAGTTGGATAGTAAATTTGAAAAGTGCATCTTTATTGGGTATAAGTATGGTTTAAAGGGTTATAAGCTTTAGAACCGAGTAACAAGGAAGGTTGTATACAGTCGAGATGTGGTGTTCAGAGAGGTGAAAGATGTTATTAAACATGAAGTCCAACCAAAGGAACCTGAGGAGATAGAGTTTGAGATACAAGAGGAAGAATCAGACTCTACAGCAGAGGAGGAATCAGAAGATGAAGAGCCACAAACTCCGGTTGTGAGAAGATTAGTTCAAGAAAGAAGGTAGCCAGAAAGGTATAGTCCATCTACTTTCTGTTCAAATTTTGCTTTGTCTATTATTGATGATGATCCCAGAACTATGAAGGAAGCAGTGGATTCAGAGGATGGAAAACTCTGGAAAGAGGCCATGGTTGATGAAATGGCATCTTTGCACAAAAATGAGGCTTGGGATCTGGTGGAGTTGTTTGCTGGAAGGAAACCCATTGGAAGAAAATGGGTGCTTAAGAAGAAAATGAATGCATAGGGCAAGGTGGAGAAATACAAAGCTCGATTGGTAGCAAAAGGTTATTCCAAGGTGTCGAGAATTGATTTTGGTGATATCTTTTCTCCTGTTGCCAAGGTAACTTCTATTAGATTACTTTTATCTGTTGCTATTGATTTTGATTTTGAGGTAGAACAGATGGATGTGAAGACAACATTTCTTCACGGGGATCTGGAAGAGGAGATCTACATGAAGCAACCTGAAGGCTTTGTGGTGAAGGGTAAGAAAGAATTGGTATGCAATTTAAAGAAGTCTATGTATGGGTTAAAACTGTCACCAAGGATGTGGTATCAGAAATTTGATACATTTATACGGGGACTTGTCTTCACCAAAAGCAAAGCAGATCACTGTGTGTATTTTAAATTAATTGGTGACCGTGTTATTTATCTGGTCTTGTATGTGGATGATATGTTGGTGGTTGGAAATGACAAAGAAATTATCCATGATTTGAAGACCCAATTGTCCCCCAAATTCGACATGAAAGATCTTGGTGCTACAAACTATATTTTGGGAATGGAAATTAAAAGAGATCGGCTGAAGAGGAAGTATGTCGAGATAATATTGCAGAGGCTTAATATGCAGGATAGTAAACTGGTGAAGGTTCCTATTCCTGTAGGTGTGAGGTTATCTGCTGAACAGTGTCCCAAGACATAAGAAGAGGAAGAGGACATGTCCCATGTTCCATATGCAAGTGTAGTCGGTAGCTTTATGTATGCAATGGTGTGTACTAGACCAGACATTGCACATGTAGTGGGAGTATTGAGCAGGTTTATGTCAAAACCAGGAAAGGAGCATTGGACAACAGTGAAGCGGGTTTTTAGGTATTTGCGTGGCGCTAGTGATTATGGTTTGTGCTACCAAGGAAGACCAAGATTGGATATAGTGTTGGATATTCATGGCTTTGTTGATGCAGACTGGGCTGGAGATCCGGATCAGAGAAGATCTACAAGTGGGTATGTGTTTAACCTATTTGGAGGTGCAGTCAGTTTGATGAGTAAGAAACAATCTGTAGTGGCACTATCAACTACAAAGGCAAAATACATGGCAGCCACTGATGCAAGCAACGAATTAGTTTGGTTGCAGAGATTGTGTTCAAGTCTGGGGTTAATACAGGAAGCTATAAGGATAGACTGTGATAGCCAAAGTGCAATTGTCTTGACAAAGAACCCTGCATATCATTCAAAGACAAAGATCATTGATGTTCAGTATCACTTCGTGAGGGATATGATAGAAGAAAAAAAGGTGTTGCTGGTAAAGGTGGACACTTTGAAGAATATTGCAGATGCATTGACAAAATCTGTGAGCTTTAAGAAGTTCTGTCGGTGTAGAGATACAATGGGTGTTTCAGGGCTAGAAAAATGACTAAGCTCTCTTGTGGCCCCCTGTGGAAAAAAAACAACAAGTAGGAGAATGTTGGGTTGTATTATATTCTTTCCACGTAGTTAACAATGGGTTTGAGGTGTACCCTGAAAAATTTTGTTTTTGGACCCTATGTTAGGTTGGGCGGACCCACCTATGGTTTTGTGCATGACTTTCGCACATGTTTTTGGACGCGATGGTTTTTGGTTCATGGTTTTGGATGTGATGGTTTTCAGTCCATGGTATTGGATGCTTGGGCATGTATAAATATGTGTTGTAACATTGAAAGGAATATAATGAAAAATCAAGCTGGTAGTCCCGGTTTTGGGATCGAGGGGAAAATCTCTGTGTATATGTGTTTTATGTGTTATGCTCTCTTATTGTTTATTCTATGTGTTTTAGAATTCGTATAAAGGTAATTTTTGTGCGGGGTTAAAACCTACACCTTTCAACTTCAACTTGAATTTTTCACAACGAGTGATGACAACCTTCTTGTCATCCCCTAAGAATACATCACCACCATCATATTTCTTGTACTCACAGAACCACTCTCTATAAGGAGTGAAGTGAAAGGATTCTCCTGAGTCAATCAACCATGCACCATGATTTGCATGTGTACTTGAAGAAGAACCCAAGCACACATCCCCACCTTCATCTAAGGTGGTTTTCACCTCTGTAGAAGGAGCATCATCAGATCCCTTTCCTTTCTCAGGAGCTTTAGATTTATAGTCCTTGCTGAACTACCCTTCCTTTCCGCATTTCCAGCACACCTTTACAAGTTTTCCTAGAGATTTAGAGCTCCGTGTAGATTTAGATCTCTCAAATCTGAGGCATATCTTACCCACTATTCATTCCAGTTTTCAAAAGACATATTTGGCATTGCTTCTTCCTCCCATGGCCTTGCTCATTACATTTTTACAAATCCTATGCACATAATTTCTCCCTAAGAGAACAAAAGGTCGTGAACTCAATTCCAAGTATCACCATACTGTATTCTTAGAAGGAAAGTCACGACAATTCAGCCATGTATACAAACAACTATTGGGTGGGATAGAGTTAGTGGGTTCATCTCCAAATGATTCAGATGGCTTGGATTTCATACACATTGCCCTCAAAACATTCCACGATTTTTGCATTCACTGCAAATAGGAAGGAACTGAAAGGGTCATTGTCTCAATGATTTTTTTTTACATAATCCAATGTATTTTTTAGTTATAGTTGAATAGGAAATAAGAATGCAAATGTTGACTGAAATTTATGTGATTATTTATTGGAACTAAAAGGTTTACTAGGTCAATTCTTATGCATTCCATGGGAAGATATTCAGATCGGAAATATTCTATAATAATTGTCATTAATATGGTTGTAAAGCATAGTGTGTCTAAACCCTAGAACATATATTGTTCTTAAACTCTAGAATATATATTTTGTAATAGAGTTTTGCAGAAAACACTAGAGAAGAAGTGTAAAACACATTTATAATACAACATCTTGTCATTTCTAATATGTCTATATATTTTACAGTGTTTGCACAAAATGGAAGATAAATTCTTTGGGAGAAGCACATCATTTGGAAGCACTCCATATTCCTTTGGTCAGAGTTTGGCTTTTGGAAATCAGTCAACAACTCCATCATCTGGCCACCTGAGACTTAGACAAATTTCATTTCGTGGAGAGTGTGGAGGTAGTGAGAAAAAACATGAAAGCCTTTCAGGGGCATGGACGATAAGCACAATCATGTTCTTCGTTATGTTTGTTATGCAAAAAAATGGTTATAGGAAAACAAATGCAAAATATCATGGGAGAATATCAAAATAAAATAGTATCAGTAGGAAGACAAAGATAAAGCATCAAATCTGCCAAAAAGTTAAGCCACGTCACCTCCAGATATTTTTCTTTGAATATTTAAATAACAATGTTGAGAAACATCCTTTGGGTTTCCTCATGAAGTTTTTCTTGGAAGAAATGAAAAAATGTATAAACACACACACACACACAGATACCCTTTTGTCTCACAATACTGGGATAGTAATGATGTAGCAGGTAACCTTTCAAAAGAGGCATTAGGGATGGGACAGGGTATTTTGATAATTTCCGTTTCCAAGCATGGCATACACATGATTTATTTTGTGAACCTTAGCTACAAAATTCTCCACATAATTCTCTAATGATGTATTTTTGTTTTATAAAGCCATGAACAATATTTCTTTATTGATATAGTTCATAGGTTTTGTGATAGCAGACAAATTTCAGAGCCTGCTTTGAAAGCTCTAATATATGTCCCTTTAACTTTTATTTTAAATTAGCTCACTGATATGTAAAGCATGTTTGAAAAGCTGTTGTTTAGTCAATTTAACGTCTTAAATTGCTCTACATAAATTATCAATCCGGGTATCGTAAACTGATGAAGTGTGGTGCACTATATGTGCTTAGTTAACATTTCTCTTACTTCGTTGTTTTATAGTTTATGTTCAACTCTTCCTAAAACTCTGCTTCAAACACATGTGCTGTGTAAAGCACGATTAAGAAGTAGTCAGAAATAAGTCCAAAAAGTAATCAAGCTCTAAGGTGACAAGTAAGAAAAACCACTTTAAAGACCAGTTATAATGTTAAACTCTTCCTAAAACTCTGCTTCAAACACATGTGCTGTGTAAAGCACGATTAAGAAGTAGTTAGAAATAAGTCTAGAAAGTAATCAAACTTTAAACTTGCAAAGAAAGAGCTTGAAAGAAATAACTTGAAATGAAACTGAAAGCAAAGAACTTGAAATGACTTGAAAGTAAATGACCACTTCCAATGGCACTAGACACCATTCATGCTGCGGCTAATAAAAGAAAAGAAAGTCACTTTTAAAACCAAAGATAAAGATTATCTCTCTCTAACTCGATGCTTCTAAGCACATGTACTGTGTAAAGCACGGATAGAAAGTAGCTTAAGTTGAATTAGAAAAGTGAGAAAAATCTGCTTTAAAGACTAATGATAATATTTTGCTCTTTCTAATTCTCTACTTCAGCCATATGTACTATGCAAAGTATGATTAGAAAGTAGTGAAAGATTAGTCTAAGAAGCACTTAAAACCAAAAATCTACTTTAAAGACTAGTAATAATATTTTGCTCTTTCTAACTCTCTACTTCAGCCATATGTACTATGCAAAGTATGGTTAGAAAGTAGTGAAAGAACAGTCTGAAAAGCACTCAAAGCCAGCTGCAAGTTAGTGATATTTTGATCTTAAAATATAACAATTTATGATGAAGATCATTTATGTGTTAGCAGCTCTTTGAGAAATAAAATTAAAAATCAGCTATAAAAACAAAGGGAGCAGCTTGAACCTGTCAACTTCAAATACCATTAGTTTGTAAAGCAAATACATAAACATAAAAACAAATCCCGGGAGAAAATAAAATGCAATAATTCAAACTGTACAAGGCAGGGGCCCCCTTCTACCTATGAAATCAAAGCATACTTAAAATTGCATGAATGAAAATCTAATCTACCTTACATTCTACAAAGCAATATTTACAAAATGAAATCTAATCTACTTACATCCTAATATGCTCCATGACATCTACTTCACATCTCCTTCCATGTTGAGAACATCAAAGCTTTATTCAATTTCTTCAAAAGTGCAAAGTACAAAAGCTTTCAAAAGCCATGAGACTAACAAGCTAAAAGGACTAAGAAAAGACTAAAGGAAAGACTAAAGAGAGACTAACTAATGAAGGAGAGAGATCTCCTATTTATACAAAAAGATGAGAGCCTTCTCATTAATGATAATCCATGAATCTCTCCCTCTACTTCTAGAGTCCTAATCAAAATAGGAACTGATAAGACACATGTCTTTTGAGAGTTACAATACAATTAGGAGATGTGACACATATCCTCATGATCCCATGATTCTTTCCAACCAAATTCGAATTTGGCCTTAGAGTGCCACATAAGGGTCTTCTAGAAGTCTCCTTTCAACCTACACATGTCAACAAACTCAACCCATTTGTTAGGTATAAGCATATGCACATTATTTTCTAATGTTTAACCACAAATTCACTTAAAAGGCTTAGAAATAATAAATATTGGAAAAACATAAAGGTAGCCCAATGATAATGAAAGTGGGATGAATGTGGTGACATAGTAGTGAAATGGAGGTGAAATGGAGGTGATATAATGGACATAATAGTGAAAGTGTAATGGAAATGAATGACATTTTCAAGACTCAACATACCCCCCAACTGAAGCTATTGCATGTCCTCATGCAACATATATTACATTGACTCTTTTGATCCTTGAGCTTTGGCTTAACTTTGCATGATATCATTTGATAACTTCATATTTCTGCAAAGTGTTTTACTTGAATTGCAACATGGTTGGTTCTTGTGTTACAACCATTTTTTTTTTGTTGCCTTCTATTTTGATCTTTGAACTTTGCATAATGATATTTTGATTATTGTTGCAAAGTATATCTTTATTGGATTGCATGATGGTTGGTTCTTGTGTGACAACCATGATTTTGTTTGTATCCAATTTATCCTTTAAGCACTTTTTCAAAAGCCATTGTATGCTCATAATAGCAATGTAATAATTAATATATGTTGGAAGTATGTGAGCTCTTGAATATGTTATGGACATGGAAAGATATGAATATGAATGTATTCCCCCCCCAACTGATGGTATTGGCAATTTTATGAAATGAGGAAGAGAAATGTTTTTCCAACAAGTATCATTCTAGCTTTTTATGGAATTCTATGGTTAAAAGTTAGAAAATGCCGTACCTTCACTTACCCTTTGGAATGGATGAGTTGTATGTGTGTGGTGGCTGAAAACTTCTGATCATATTCTTCTTCAAGTGGCTGAACAAGAGGAGTCATGGATAGAGAGATAAGATGGCTTTTTATTGTTTCTACTAAAACTTGCTGAATCTGCTCCAAAATGCTGAAAATAATAGTCTTCATGTCTTCAAAACTCATTGGCACAATTCCTACTATGTGAAAAGATGTTCTGATGTCGAACATAGTAGAAAATTGTTGGCTTAGTGGCCATTAATGGATGCCACTAGTCAACACGAGAACTCTCACCATTGATGACAATGAGAGTCAAGATGCCCAAACACATCTTGCTAGGTACGAATGAATTTGCTGATGTCGAGTCACCTAGAAGATCTAACGAACAAGGGACATTAATGTATTCCCATTGTTTGTCAGCATGAGGACTTGCCATTAAGGCATGCAAGTCTCAAGGTGTTTTTACAAAGAACTTAGACTCAAAGGACTATGGACTCAATAATTTGCATTGAAGCAGGGCTTATTTGCGGAATGAAAATGACAAGGAATGGAAAGTGGAAATGGAAAATGGCAATGGAGAACAGAAATGACAATGGGCAATAAGCATGTGAATGAGCCTTTTGCTTTTATTGGTGGGTTATGAATGGACAAAAATAGATGGAAAGTGTATGTGAATGAAAATGGAAAATATGGAGTGGAATGAGGTGAATGGTTTATTATGAAGTATGGATGTGATGGATGGATGTGATGGAGACAATAGTATCTGAAAGTTTTTCAAGTGTTTGGATCTGATTTTGCATCAGCATATTTCCTCTTTGTTGCTTAATCATCCTCTTATGAAACAAATTGGTCTCTTAGAGAGACATCATTCCCTTGTAGTCATTTGTCCTTCCTCCTGGAACCTGCAAAAAAACTAATACTTCTTCTACAATGGAATGTAAGATTATCAAAGGAGAGAGGTGGCCAATCTCTCTAGTTATGATATTTACACACAAAACTAAGAATTTGTATTAATGAAACAAGTTCTCAAAGGAAAAATCAAAGGAATTTATACCTGCTTTGGAATTAGTGCTTCAATTTGATGTTGCTTCCTTTCAGCAATTTATTTCATTATTTGCCATTTCAAACTCTAATGATATATTTCTCATTGTATAGATCTTGTTGAGATCTTTCCAATGGTACTTAAATCATCAAAATCTGATTTTGTATGAGAAAGATAGGCTGATTTGAACAATGAGGTTTTTCTGGCTGCGGAATTGAGGAACAACTCTGTAGCTAAAAATCTTGAATAAAAAGTTAGCCATTCAATTTTCATTATCAGTCCAAAATTAATCAATACCTTCAGAAAAGTGAGAAAATAACTTGTTCATTTCATTGATTCAAAATTATTGTTTTTTTCTTGACATGCAGCGATTTAGTGTGGCGACTTTGTGATAACACCCAATTTGACTTCCCTTTGACCGGGGTCTTTTTCAGCAAATTTGACCGAATGAATAGGACACCATCCATGTACTGAAATTTCCCTAGCTACCCATGTGACCTGTTTTGCCTGATGACACCTACAACCTAGAGTTTAACAAAACAGCTGCAGGATCACTAAATGGCTGCGGGATCGCTAAATGGCTGCGGGATTGCAGAGTGTAGAAAGTGCAGTGAAATGGAGTGGCTGTGTGCGAACGAACTAAGCAGTTTCTCCATCTCAAGCTTCGGCTGAAAAATGGAACTGTGGAGTTTGAAACAGAGCTGCAGGGTTTAAAACATTATGATCATCAAAGGGGAAGCAAGCAACTATCATATCCTTTGTCTTCACAAGATCAAACATGTATTCACAAATTATAACAGCTACCAAAGTCTCTGATTTCCAGATCATAGAAAGCAATGAATGTACTATTTCAAAAGATTTACACAATACCTTTTTTTTTTTCAAGCAAGAGTGTGTATGAAATAGAGTCCCGCATATAAAGGTCATTAGTTACTCCAAGTTTCGTAGTGGTTCTGCAACCATAAGTTGACATTGTCCCGAAAAAGTTTTATGCTGGCAGAAATATAACAGACGATTTCGAATTGCTACAGAAAGCAAAAACAAAACTCTGTAAATCTTCATAGATTCGTGCATGGGTTCATAAATTATAACGGGCACGAGTTCATGATTTTCAGATCGGGGAACGAAATTCACTATCGAAAAATATAATCGAGTAGGTCAACACTAGAAAGAGTTTCACAACATTTCCTTCAAGCAAGAGTGTGGTATGGTTTTGATGTTTCTCATTTACTGGAAACTAATGGAACAACATCATAAATGATGTTTCTCATGCCCCGAGAACTAATGGAACGTTCATTAAAGCTTACATACAGACCTCTTCACCATTCATTAAGACTTCCACATCAGCTCTTCCCAACATTTAACCGACAGCGATTACTGACAGAGAGTTGTGTTTAATTAAAACACGTCTTCTAAACAGGTGTAAAGTTGTGTGATTTATTGTTTATGCCAGCATGTAATTGATCCCTATTAGAACTCTTTCCCTCAGGCACGCGGAGTTATTCAAACAACCAGTTAATAACCCAATTTTCACGCGCGGCAGTCAAAAACGGGCTCCAAAGAACCGAACATTTCTCCCAGACCACCACGAATTTTCCAAATCGGTTTCTGGGTTATCTAATTAACCCACCTGGCAACAAAACCCATGTTTTATTTTTTTGAAATTCGCTACCATTTGGGCAAATCGAGCGTGTAAAGTTTGACGTTTCTCTGTTGTTTGCGTTTTTTTCCTGAGTTAATTTTTCTGTTCTGCACTCGGCTGTTTATGAATTTTCTTTTCTGATGCATCTGGACGCCAAGGATAAGCATTTTCACACATCCAAGGATCTTCCAGAATGTATTGTCATATCGCTTCGTATTGCTCCTTGGTTGGAATTAACCTCTACTTGAAACACCTTGCACACTGGACGGTGAATGCCCCTACAGAAGGTAAAACCCGTCTTGAAACGTCTCTCGGCATTGATAAATCATTAAATGCACTTTCTTGTACATCAATGGGATCTGAAATAGAGGCATAATCTAGTTCTTCAAAATAATTTCCACTGGGATTGTAGACTTCATTGCATGGAACATACTCAAATGAGGATGTATCTCTTGAATGCACTTCCTAAAAGGGTACGAGTTCATTAGAGATTAGCAGACGTGGATCTGATCTTGCTGAAACCTGAAGAGGATTAGTGTCAGGATTTTCCTGCTTCAAATATGGAAATAGCCTTACTATAGGAATCAACAGGTCAAAGCTTGAACAGGGAGGCATTTTTTTTTTTTTTTTTATTGAAGCCACAGTGAAAACTAAGAATGGAGATAGCCCTAGATTGTTTTTCTCTTTTTTTTTTTCTTCTCTGAAATTGTAAATTTTTTATAAAAATGATTAATGATTTTCAATTTCAGGCAGCAAATACTTCAAGAAAAACATGTTAAAAACAAGACTTTGACTGAGGTCCTAGGCTGGTTTTTCATCGATCTGAGTTGGGTGACTAGGATAGGATCCATGTCGGGACAATTCTGGAGATGCCCATGTGGTCGGTTTTTTTATTAGATGCCTGTAACTTGTTAAACCTTGAAACAGCTGCGGGATTGTCAGATAGCTGCGGGATCAGGGCAGTTTCTACAACTAAGTTGCAAAACCTTATTTGAACAAGATACAGTGTTTTGAAGACCACTACAAAGCATAACCAGACAATTTTGGACAATTTGAGCCTATCAAAGCACTTGAGTTTTTATTTTTTTTTTTTTTTTATTATTGAATCAATTGAAGTGATGAAGTTTATTTTGTCTCCTATTATTTTATTTTTTAACAATTCTTTTTCTGATCCTCCAGATCACACAGAGTGCAGGAGGAGAGCATACTCAAGAATTATTATTTTGTCTTTTTTTTTTACTTAACAATCTTTTTTTCTGATCCTCCAGATCACACAAAGTGCAGGAGGAGAGCATACTCAAGGATTATTAATTTTTTTTTTCAGATGTAAGAAATAAGGTCTCCTAATTACACTTCCCTGGCAACGGCGCCAAAATGTTTAGTCAATTTAACGTCTTAAATTGCTCTACATAAATTATCAATCCGGGTATCGTAAACTGATGAAGTGTGGTGCACTATATGTGCTTAGTTAACCTTTCTCTTACTTCGTTGTTTTATAGTTTATGTTCAACTCTTCCTAAAACTCTGCTTCAAACACATGTGCTGTGTAAAGCACGATTAAGAAGTAGTCAGAAATAAGTCCAAAAAGTAATCAAGCTCTAAGGTGACAAGTAAGAAAAACCACTTTAAAGACCAGTTATAATGTTAAACTATTCCTAAAACTCTGCTTCAAACACATGTGCTGTGTAAAGCACGATTAAGAAGTAGTTAGAAATAAGTCTAGAAAGTAATCAAACTTTAAACTTGCAAAGAAAGAGCTTGAAAAAAATAACTTGAAATGAAACTGAAAGCAAAGAACTTGAAATGACTTGAAAGTAAATGACCACTTCCAATGGCACTAGACACCATTCATGCTGCGGCTAATAAAAGAAAAGAAAGTCACTTTTAAAACCAAAGATAAAGATTATCTCTCTCTAACTCGATGCTTCTAAGCACATGTACTGTGTAAAGCACGGATAGAAAGTAGCTTAAGTTGAATTAGAAAAGTGAGAAAAATCTGCTTTAAAGACTAATGATAATATTTTGCTCTTTCTAATTCTCTACTTCAGCCATATGTACTATGCAAAGTATGATTAGAAAGTAGTGAAAGATTAGTCTAAGAAACACTTAAAACCAAAAATCTACTTTAAAGACTAGTAATAATATTTTGCTCTTTCTAACTCTCTACTTTAGCCATATGTACTATGCAAAGTATGGTTAGAAAGTAGTGAAAGAACAGTCTGAAAAGCACTCAAAGCCAGCTGCAAGTTAGTGATATTTTGATCTTAAAATATAACAATTTATGATGAAGATCATTTATGTGTTAGCAGCTCTTTGAGAAATAAAATTAAAAATCAGCTATAAAAACAAAGGCAGCAGCTTGAACCTGTCAACTTCAAATACCATTAGTTTGTAAAGCAAATACATAAACATAAAAACAAATCCCGGGAGAAAATAAAATGCAATAATTCAAACTGTACAAGGCAGGGGCCCCCTTCTACCTATGAAATCAAAGCATACTTAAAATTGCATGAATGAAAATCTAATCTACCTTACATTCTACAAAGCAATATTTACAAAATGAAATCTAATCTACTTACATCCTAATATGCTCCATGACATCTACTTCAAATCTCCTTTCATGTTGAGAACATCAAAGCTTTATTCAATTTCTTCAAAAGTGCAAAGTACAAAAGCTTTCAAAAGCCATGAGACTAACAAGCTAAAAGGACTAAGAAAAGACTAAAGGAAAGACTAAAGAGAGACTAACTAATGAAGGAGAGAGATCTCCTATTTATACAAAAAGATGAGAGCCTTCTCATTAATGATAATCCATGAATCTCTCCCTCTACCTCTAGAGTCCTAATCAAAATAGGAACTGATAAGACACATGTCTTTTGAGAGTTACAATACAATTAGGAGATGTGACACATCCTCATGATCCCATGATTCTTTCCAACCAAATTCGAATTTCGCCTTAGAGTGCCACATAAGGGTCTTCTAGAAGTCTCCTTTCAACCTACACATGTCAACAAACTCAACCCATTTGTTAGGTATAAGCATATGCACATTATTTTCTAATGTTTAACCACAAATTCACTTAAAAGGCTTAGAAATAATAAATATTGGAAAAACATAAAGGTAGCCCAATGATAATGAAAGTGGGATGAATGTGGTGACATAGTAGTGAAATGGAGGTGAAATGGAGGTGATATAATGGACATAATAGTGAAAGTGTAATGGAAATGAATGACATTTTCAAGACTCAACAGCTGTCATTAAAAAAATGTGAGATCTCTCATGAAAAGTTGGCAAGGTTATAGATTCCAATCTCATGATCACCTAACAGTTAAGCTCTCTAATTAGGGCCACTTCTTTAACCAATTTACCATCCATGGATCATGGAAAAGTACTTGAAGGGCTTTCCATAAGGTGTTCTCCTTGGAGACAAAAAATAATCATCATCCCTTTCTTGGAAAAAAAACAATATATATATATATATATATATATATATATATATATATAACATTTTTTTATAGCCCCAGTGGTCCGTTCAAGTGGTTTGACTTGCCATGCCAAAGTCATAATGACCTCAAATATCACAAGGTATAATCCACTTAGGTCCCTTGAGGCTTGGCGCACATCTGCCAACAACATTTACGTTGGGAACCTCTCACAGAATGTGAGGAAACTACTAGAGGGTTTCCCCAAGCATGTTGTCTAAGGAAGGAAAAAATAATGCGATACCATCCTCTTAATTAGGCTTATATTAGGGAACCTAGAGGCAAGGTTGCACATGCTTGGAATGTTAGGTCCCTATAATACTAGTGATTACACCATTACTATTGTACTTGTATCCATTATTAATATTGTTGTGCCCCTATTGTGCCCATATTGTTATTATTGTGCCCCATAGAATCACTCTATTGTTATTTTTGTGGCTTTATATTATTATTGTTAGGTCAACTTGGTTATATTGTGACTCCTTAGACTCCTTTATATAGAAAGGGGGTTTTGTCATTTGAATCATTCAAGAGTTATTCATTTGTGTAATGTAAAGGAGGTTGCCCCCTCGAAGATGCTGAATTCTAAGGCGTTCAACTATCTCTTCTATCTTTTTGTTAGTTGGTTTCATAACATTTGGAATCAGAGCTTTGGATTCTAGGGTTTCACTGCTCCAAATAGGTCATCGTGGAATTTTCGCTATAGAATTTTTTTTGAAACGTTTCAGAAGTTAAAACAAAAAAGAATTTGAGATGAAATCACACTGAACCTCGTATCCAAATTTCAAAGCTTTTTCCACTATATTTGTGGAGATATGATCTAAGGAGGTTGGTCTTTTTGCAGACTCCTGAATTACATTTCAAACAGGTGACCTGGGGAAAATCATCATAACTTTATCTCTGAGCATCGGATTGAAAATTCATAAGAAGCTACAGCAAGAGAATGGACTGTAGTTTCTTGTATATATTTTTCAGAGCCAAAGGTCGAAATAGTGACTTGTGGCACATCTACAAGTTCGCTCTACTCAACTAGTCTATAATCAGGTCACTGTGGGAGATTTGGCATAACTCTTCCCTGGAGAATCCAATTTGGATCAAACTGGTGGCATTGGAAAGAGGACACAGAGGGCTACTGTAGGTCATAATTTCAGAACAGGATGATCCAAATTTACAGAGATACATCAAATTCAATATCAAGCTCCTACAAAGTGGAAAAAGGTGTGTAGTTTTTTTAAATTTTTGCATAAGCTTGGTTTGAAAAATTAGTTTGAAGGAGTTCAAAGGGCATAGTAAAGCATTATTATCCGTAATTGATGCCCCAAGGAAAGAAAATGAAAACACCTAGTAAGCAACCTGAAAGCTCTAGCATGACTCATGAAGAAGAGGAAGAAATGCAATATGATATATCAAAATTACGAGACCAAGTGGAACAAGTGTCACTTGCACAAAAGGTAACAGAATCTAAGATGGATGGTTTAAAGAAAGATGTAGAAGCTAAGATGGATGGTTTAAAGAAAGATGTAGAAGCTAACATGGATTGTTTAAAGAAAGTCATAGAAGCTAATATGAATGATGTGGAAGCTAATTTGAAGACAAGCATGGAAGATTTGAAGACAGGCATGGAAGATTTGAAGACATATTTGAAGACATATTTGACAAAGTTTCTACAAGAAATGCTTACTAATGGTGAAAGGTTAGTAAAGGAAACTCATGATGAGAACAAAAGAAATGTTAAGCATGATTTCATAGACTCTAATGTTGGACCGAATACCCACCATATTCCAAAAATTGATATGAGGAAGTTCGATGGCAAGGATCTCGCAACATGGATATTACAAATGGAGCAATTTTTCGATCTCAATAATGTGCAAAACACACAAAAGGTATGTGTTGCAACTTTATATTTGGAACCAAATCAGTTTGTACGGTATCAATGGCTTTGCTCTTGTAAACAAATTATCACTTGGGCAATTTTTATAGAAGAATTGACAACACATTATGAAGATACAAAAAGGAACACTTTTTTTAGTCAATTGATAAGTCTCTAACAAAAGGGTTCAATAATGGAGCACATTGAGGAGTTCCACAATTTGAACATAAGGGTAAAAAATATTCCAAAAGAGCATAGGATTGATGTGTTCATAGGGACTTTAAAGGTAATATCCAATATGATGTTCGCCTTTGGGAACCTGATTCATTAGAAAAGGCATTTAGGTTAGCAAGAAAAATGGAAAACAAAATTATGGCAACCAGGAAGCATACCATTCACAACTATAAAGATGGAAGTGTTGTTGGCCCTAGTCTTCCACAACCTATAAGGATGACACCACAACAATTGGAAGAAAAAAGAGCAAAAGGGCTTTGTTACAATTGTGATAGCAAATACACTAAAGGTCATAAGCGTGCTGAGAAGAAATTATTCTACATAGATTATGAAGAGGAAGAAGAAAGGGAGAAAGAAAGGTCAAAAGAAGAGGATATACTCCAGGAAAAAAGCCTAGATAAAGAAGAAATGAATCCGACCATACATTTTAATGCATTGGCTGGAATTACCACTCCTCAAACCATCAAGATAGAAGGAAAAATCAAGAAGAAAAAGGTAATAGTGTTGATTGATTCAGGAAGTACCCACAATTTTATTCATTGTAAGATAGCAAGACAATTGAATTGCTTCCTATATCCAGCACCAAAATGTCAAGTGATGGTTGCAAATGGAGGAATGATAAATTGCTCTAGAAAGTGCCATAATATCAAGCTATCCATGGGAGAATATGTATTGACTAGCCCGATGCTTTCCATTCCAATGTGGGGTGCTGATGTTGTACTAAGAGTCTAATGGCTACAATCCGTGGGAACAATAGCTTTTAATTTTCAAGAACTTTTCATGAATTTTTTTGCGGAAGGAAAGGAAGTTGAATTAAGGGGTATTGCAAGGAAATCGGGAAACATAATCAGCTCTAATGGTATGAAAAAGCTTCTAAAAAGGGAACAAAGAGGTGTAATTGCACAATTATGTTCACTAGATGTTTTCACATCATAATCATCTATTTCTCTGTGTCCCCAAAAAGTCTTGGACAATCATTCCAAGGTATTTGAGACTCCCAAAGGTCTCCCACCTATTCGTGATCATGATCATGCTATTAATCTGATTCCAGGAAGTTTTCCTCCAAACATCAGGCTGTACAGATATCTCTATGCCCAAAAGATTGAAATTGAACGTGTGGTTGCAGAAATGCTAGACGTTGGTATAATTCAACCTAGTCAAAGTTCTTTCTTTGCTCCAGTAGTATTGGTGCACAAGAAGGATGGATCATGGCGCATGTGTCCCGATTATAGGTAGCTCAACAAGCTCACTATTAAAGATAAGTTTCCCACTGCGGTCATTGATGAATTACTAGATGAATTGCATGGATCAATTTACTTCACCAAGTTGGTTCTTCGTTCAGGATATCATCAAATCAAAATGAAGACTGAAGACATTCCGAAAACAACATTTAGAAATCATGAGGGTCATTATGAATTTTTGGTCATGCCTTTTGGCCTTACCAATGCACCTTCTACATTTCAAGGTTTGATGAATTCCATTCTCAAACCCTTCCTTAAAAAATTTGTGTTAGTATTTTTGGATGATATACTAATCTATAGCAAGTCTTGGAAGGATCATGTTGAACATGTTTACAAGGTGCTACAACTATTGGAGGAGAAACAATTATATGCAAAAAGATCCAAATATTTCTTTGGAGTATAAGAGGTGGAATATCTGGGTCATATTGTACCTCATGAAGGAGTTAAGGTAGACCCTAGCGAAATTAAAGCCATTAAGGGATGGAAAATTCCCACATCCATAAAGCATATGTGACAATTTCTCAAGTTGACAAGGTACTATCGCAAGCTTGTTAAGAATTATGGGAGAATAGTAGCACCTCTAACAACATCATTGAGGAAATATGTATTTTCATGGACTCCAGAAGCAACAAAGCCCTTTGAACATCTTATAGGGGCAATGTTCCAAGCACCGGTCTTAGCTACACCGAACTTCACAAAAACCTTTATTGTGGAATGTGATGCTTCAGGAAATAGAATTGGTGTTGTTTTAATGCAAGATGAAATACCCATTGCTTTTGAAAATCATCCAATCAAGAGAAAGTTTTTATACACAGCTATTTATGAGAAGGAAATGTTGGCAATACTACATGCACTTAAGAAATGGAGACCCTACCTAATGGGAAGACACTTCAAGGTAAAAGTGGATCATGATAGCCTTAAATACATTTTAGAACAAATATTATCCTCTGAAGAGCAACAAAAGTGGGTCACAAAGATGTTGGGTTATGGATTTGAAATCATCTACAAAAAAGGGAAGCAAAATGTGGTGGAAGATGCACTCTCAAGAAAGGATGACAATGTGGAAGCATTGTTGTGTGCCATTTCTATTATCCAACCAGATTGGATAAATGAAGTAAGGGAGGAATGGAAGAATGATGAAGAAGTGTGGGCACTTATTCGAAAGTTACAACAAGATTTCAGTACATCTAATACATTTAGCTTGCAAAATGATTCGTTATGGTACAAAGATTGCTTATACCTCTGTAAGAATTCCCAACTCAAACAAAAGATTCTTATGGAAATGCACACTTCTCCCTTAGGAGGGCACTCAGGATTTTTAAAAACTTACCACTTGGTTAAGAAAGAATTTTTTTGGGATGGCCTTAAATCAGATATTCAAAAGTTTGTGGTCGAATGTTTGGTTTTCCAAAAAAATAAAGTTGAATCAATTAAGACCCTAGGTCTATTACAACCTTTATCTATTCCAAGCCAATGTTGGGAGGAGGTTTCAATGGATTTTATCACAGGTTTACCCAAGTTTGAGGGAAAGAGTGTCATCATGGTGTTAGTTGGCAGACTTACCAAGTATGCACACTTTTGTGCATTATCACATCCATTTAAAGCCAGTATAGTTTCTACTGCATTTATGGAAACAATTCAAAAGCTACATGGAAACCCAAAGATTATTGTAAGTGACGGAGATCCCATTTTCACTGGAAATTTTTGGACATAATTATTTTCTTGTCTTGATACTCATTTAGCTCATACCTCATCTTATCATACTCAATTTGATGGGAAAACTGAGATAGTAAATAAATGTTTGGAAGGATATCTTTCTCGCTTTGTATCTAATAAACAGACACGATGGGTCAAATGGTTGCCTCTGGCTGAATGGTGGTATAACACTTCCTTCCATACAGCAAAAAAAATGACCCCATTTATGACACTTTATGGATATCAGCCACCATCCATCACATCATATTTAAGAGAAAATTCTAAGGTTCAAGCAGTGGAACATCACTTCGAACATCAACAACAAATCCTCCAACTCTTAAAGGATAACCTTGTGTTGGCACAGAATTGAATGAAACAATAGGCATATCAACATCACAACGAAAGAAGTTTTGATGTAGGTGATTGGGTATTCCTACGGCTACAACCATATAAACAAATGTCCCTCAACAAAGGTAAGAAGGATAATAAATTATCACCAAAGTATTATGGTCCGTACAAGATGTTGCAAAATATTAGTACTATGGCATACAAATTGGAGCTTCCTTCAGCTTCTCGAGTGCACCCAGCTTTCCATGTTTCATGTTTAAAGAAGGTTATAGGTGACAAGCTCCCAGTTCAAACAATATTGCCAGAACTTGATGAGGAAGGAAAAATTATATTGGAACTGGAAGCAGTCACAGAAACATAAACTCGACAGCTACGAAATCGATCAATTTCAAAGTATCTCATCAAGTGGAAGAACTTATCCACTAAATATTCCACATGGGAGGATGAGAATTTTATACAGAAGCATCCCGAACTACTCAAGCATTGAGGACAACACTTTTTTCAAGGAGAGGGGGATGTTAGGTCCCTATAATACTAGTGATTACCCCATTAATATTGTAGTTGTATCCCTTATTAATATTGTTGTGTCCCTATTGTGCCCATATTGTTATTACTGTGCCCCATAGGATCCCTCTATTGTTATTTTTGTGGCTTTATATTATTATTGTTAGGTCGGCTGGGTTATATTGTGACTCCTTAGGCTCCTATATATAAAAAGGAGGTTTTGTCATTTGAATCATCCAAGAGTCATTCATTTGTGTGATGTAAAGGAGGTTGCCCCCTTGAAGAGGCTGAATTCTAAGGTGTTCAACTATCTTTTCTATCTTTTTGTGAGTTTTTTTCATAACATGGAACCTGTTCTTATGTTTGGGAGTGTCAACGCATGGATTCAGTTGATTGTTATTTCTCTTCTCTCTTGATAATACAACCAATACTTCACCAATTCTCTCATGGACTATCACTAGCATAGTCCCAAGTGGTTCTTTATAGGTAGAGGATGAAATATACAATTCCCTTCATCTATGGTTTCATGTTACAGTATGGTGAATTTCTCAAGTTGTATTCAATGTTGTTATGTAGTAAAACTACAATATGTCTAAGATTTATTGAATATTTTGTAGGCTTTGTACCTTCTAGTTCTCATCATGACGCCCTTGACTTGCAAGTAGTAGAATGCATTATCCATCCAAATTACTTAGCTGCAAAGTTTTCATATGACTCATTTCCTTGAAAGTCTTTGGAAAAGGATTTGTCAAAGAAACAAACAATATTTTTTTCATGTATATATAATATCACATGAAGTATAACAATGGAATTTTTTTTTTTTTTTTTGAAACCCTCTCTTATGTGCTCTGAATATCAATTTTTTGACTAATAACAAAGATATAATCTAAGACTTTCGATGATATTGAGCAATCAATATCTCTTTCTGCTAATTGTTACTTTTGCACCAAATTAATTTCAAAAGAAGTACATGATATAAAAGTAAATCAGGAATTACTTAAAGCCATGGAATCATACCAATGGGAAATTTAAAACAGATATCTATGCAATTTAAATTGTTGACCTAGAATTTATTCCTAAGATTCTCCATAGAATGTCTAGAGAACATGTAAAACTAATGAAGGAAGAATGAAAACCCTGAAAAAGAAACGAAAATTTATTTTTCATATAAGGATCACCTTTGCTATATTAACTAATTTAACATGGTTATCATGCCAATAAAAGAATGGCTCCTTCTGAAATATCTGGGACAATAAATAAAGCAATAAAAATTCATAAGAAAAACAACATATAAAACTTAAAATAACTATTATAACAAAGGAAAAGTTACTCATGCAAAGCATTTGTGTGGCCAATAATAATTTAAGTACCTTTGAAGTATTTGATACATAGAGATGCCTCACTATTAATTGGACAATCATTTGAACACAAGAAATACTAGATCATAGAAATATACAATTTTTGATACCTTCTCCTTAATGCACAAAAATATGTTTCAAGTTTTTTCCAGCATTCCAAGCACTAACATGGTCAACAAAAGATGAAAATTTCATGATACACATCTCAGAGTATTGAAAATATGATAAAACAAGAACATAGCAAACCAAAAATATCCAGAAAAATTTCAGTATCCTTAAATTAGCAAAGTTGTAAATGTTATTTATTATCAATAACAGTGGTTTAACCAACGAGCAAAAGAAATACCTTCACATCAGATCAGTGAAGGTTCAACCACATGAAGCACATGATGGGGAGCATCAAGGCACATAATGCCTTGGGCGTTGATTTTTATTTTTTCCTTTTGACTTACAAACATGTTCAATGAGGCTAGCAACTAGCTCTAAGGTACCATATAAATCTGACTAGTCAATAAAGTTGCATAACCTTCAATAAATTTTTTGAAAAAGCTTGTCTAATATTGTGGACTATAATAACTCTTGAACTTAAGGCTTGTATCCAAATAAAAATCAAAACAATGGAAGACAAGATTCAACAATGAAACTTAAGGGATTCGTAAGGTAATTGAAGCTTTGCAATTTTCTAAATTACACTTATTTGAAACTTGCTTTGTATAGAACTAATTTATAGTAAAGGGAAAAATGCTAAAAAACCTAAAGGTATGAGATAAATAGTTGCAAATTTGACAATTAGGATTCAATAAGGTGTGGACATAAGCATGTAATAAATCACTAAATTTTTAAAAATTTCAATTTCTGGTAGACTACAGTGAGTTACATCCGTGTCAGTCCCAGATTGATGGAAAACAAAAACTGGGTTAGCTATAATTCGAATCTCGCAACGTGGGTGTTATATTTTTACCTTGTTTTCTTGGTAGTTGGTTCTCCTTCATAGCACAACAATAACACTATATCCATGCCTCGAGATGCATTTGCAGAATTGATAGCAGATGAAGCTAGGCACAACAATAGTTTGCTTTAGGAGGAGTGATTTTGTTATGTAGACATGTTTGTAGGGTGAACAAGCATGCATGCATGCACCATCATTAGTTAATTTCATATTTTATATTTAGACATGGAACATTAAGCTATGATAAAAGTGCATGTCTGTAACATGCCCCAACCACCTAGCTGAGGGACATTCCCATTGAACTCTGCTTCTGATGCCATAAATTTGGAATTTCTTTAGTCTCTTACAGGAAGGTTGTCCAATGTCTTCTCCGAAGCCACTTTTAAAAATATATTCCTCAGATATTTTTCTAGCTTTGGTACAAGAGATCCAATCACCTGCATTACGGAGCATTAAATCTCTCGATGGAACCATATGGTGAAAGAATTTTTGGCTATAGTAAGTCCTCTAAAGCTTAAAATACCTACGTTTTTTTGAGAAAAAATACAATTGTGAGCTAAGAGAAAAAATTTGATGAGAAGGCTTGGTTGTCCAAGTCTTAGGGGCCTCTTGTGAAGGTTTACGAGGTAGAGATGATTGCTGTTACAACTTCCAAATGCTTATCCACAGATTTGAGGAAAATCAGATTCAGATCAGCAAAATTCTAATGAGAACGCAGAGCCTAGGTGGCACACCAACACATGGCATGAGACAAAGGAGAAAAATGTTGTATCCTACGGAATTTTTTTCCATAGGGTCTCTTATGTAGCAAGGGTTTTTAACAAATTCCTACAACACAAAGATTCAACACAATAATGAAATCTTAGTTAATCACATTGATATAAATACAATATACCATTCAATATAATACCATAATCATTCCATAAACCAACCGTGCTAGTAAAAATCAATAGTCTCACATAATTTCGTACAATTCCAGATTGAACGATACTTGAACAACAATACCCTAATCATAAAACCTAAAATTTACTCTAGAACCAGTCCAAACACTAGAAGTAACCATTTTTCAATTCTTTTCAGTGACCTTCGTGTTGAGGATAGAGTTTTGCTTCTTCCTTCAATCTTCCCCAGCGACTCTTTCCAACATTATCTCAGATTCAGTGAACTTCAGATTGGTTGAGCTACTTCTTCACATGATTCCTCCGAAGTATACTACAAAGCATGACTCTCCACCCAATTTTTGAATCTACCATATTAGAATTGAATTTAGGAAGAAATCCCACAATCACTTCCGAATGTGTTGGGTGACTTCGGGTATGTTATAGATCATTCCCAACCTTCCAATTCCCTCGGGATCAACCAAAAAGCTTCTATGATGATGACATATAGCCTCATAGGTACATCAGCCTACCTCAAATGATTTGTACATGGAAAACTCACAAGTTTGACTTCACAAAACTTCATGTTATTCCAACTTCTTGCATCAGATAACTCATTCAGCTTCAGGAGTGTAGATGCTTTTCCCAACTATTATTACCAACAAAAAAAAATATTCTCCATATAGAATGTTTCTCTGCTTGCCATAATAGAATAAAAAACAAAAGATGAATTTGCTAACTTGGGTGGAGCTTTTCACCAGCGAACTTAGTAGGGGAAAAGGGATCTTAAAACCCTCAGAGACTTAGTCTCAAGAAAAGAGAGACAATTCAATTCTAAGGATGATGTTTGATCTCAACCCTTTTCTATTTGTAGACTTCTCCGTGGGTTTCCTCATTTGAAGGGTCATGTAAGAAACCCCTAATATTGGAAAAAAAGGTTTTTACACCCTTATCACGATTATAGCCAATGGGTTTAGCTTAGCTATTTTGTGCTCCATTATCCCATCAATTCATAAGAGAAATTCCAAAAAACACAAGATCTAAAGGAGAATGAGTGGAAATGATGATTGAACCCAGGTGGTTGTAGAATATGAAGGATGTGGCTAACAACAACAAATAGAAGTACAATGCCAGATTTATTGCATGAATATTCTCCTAGAGAAAGGAAGTTGACTATGACAAGATGTTTCCTACAGTTGTAAGATAGACTTCTATAAGGGTATTCACAAATTGATGAGTACTTGCTGAATTGGGGCTTCACCAAAACTATTGCAACCCTTTAACCTTTACTATATGTTTCATAAATCTGATATGTTAGTTTTGGTTCTATATGTGGATGTCCTAATCATAAGTAGCAATGAGAACCTCATAGCATGGTGCAAGGAGTTTTCCTCCAAGTTTAATATGAATGGAATCAGCCTTGCACCTTTTTTTGGGTCTTAAGGTGCATCGAGGGATAGGTAAGGTCTTCCTCAGTCAAAGGAAGTACACAGTAGAGATTCTAAAGAAATTTTAAATGGAATTCAGATTCAGATTCAAATTTGGTCGATCCCTTAATATACATGCTATAAGTTTCTTAATGTATTCGTCACAAAGGAATTATTTTTTATTCTCTCTCAAAGGAACATATTAAAACAACTTAGGACTTTGTCTACAAATGTTTTTATCGAAAATGCTGAGAGCATCACATGAAAAATTAAATTCATTTATATTGCATCTTAGATGACCAAATTTTAAATTAGTAGTAAATTCCATTATTTTCACTCAAATTTAATGGAATAAATCCTAAGTAATTTCTAAACTCAGGCATCTAGGGAGAGAATAAGAATGAAGTGTGGCTAGGGAAGAGTTGGTAGCAGCAATGCAAGAAATTCACAGGAAAGTCAAGAATAAACTACAGGAAAAGACCATGAAGTATAAATTCCAGGCTAATTTAACGAAAAAGGAGTAGATTTTAGAGGTTGGAGACATTATACTAGCTTACCTCACGAAGGAATGATTTCCAAAAAGTTAATACAACAAACTAAAATGGAAAAAGATTGGACCGTGCAAGATTTTGTGGAAATTTACTAATAATGCATATGAATTCGAAATGCCTTCAGGATTGGGAATTTCCCCTATTTTTAATATTCCAGGCCTCTATAAATTTTCAAAACCTTCAAAATCAATAGAAAGCAACAATCAACAACAACAATCAACCATAGATTGGGAAAATCAGTTTCTTTCAGCAAATCGTTTGCAACCTGAAAAATATTAGTTAAGATGATCATTAAGGAAACTAGAGGAAAGAAGTACTATGAGTAATTAGTGAAGTGGATGGACTGTACACTGGAGGGTTCCATTTGGATGACTGCCACACTTATACAAAAATGTGGAAAGTCCATTAATGAACTCATGTCAGGAGCCATGAACAGTTTTCAGCCTCAATTTCATGATGCAGGAGCATTGTTCATTTCAAAGGACCATGTGGTAAAACTTTACTAGAGGGGTTGGACCCTCATGAGTTTTCTTATCAGATCAGGAATTTTAATTAATATGGCATGTAATAAGACCAAATTGGCTGTTTAGATATTTAATAGTTTTAATTAATCGCCTTTTTCTTATTAGTCCATGTAATGAACAAAGGAAGGCTTAAATTAGCTTTTGTTAATGAAGTTGGTGAACAAATCCATGTTTCTGGGATATTCACCTAAAAATAGTTGTAATTTCCCTATTATTCAGAAAAGCGTAATAAAATTACCTCTGTAGCTCACTCGGAGCATCGAGACGTCTAGTGTGGAATCTTGTGAATGAGGCTTTCTCATTTGTGTGTTTGGTATATTTTGTGCATCCCTTGAAGGTTCAATTTAGTTTTTCTGTGAATATTTGTGCTGATGGAATGGATTTCTCTATAGCGCAGAGGTCCTTTTATTTTCTCTCTTAAATTATACCCACAAGTTATAGTTGGGCAGAGATAAATTTCCTTCAATGGTTTTGTGTATGATTTTGAGTAAGAGATAGGTTGAACTTGATTGAAATTTCCTTTCCTTTATTACTTCAAAGAAAGATCGACAGAGGAACACATTGCCAGAATATTTTTGGAATAGTACATAGTGGTTCGAATGACTATGACAAGTTGTTTCCTACAGTTGTAAGATAGACTTCTATAAGGGTATTCACAAATTTATGTGTACTTGCTGAATTGGGGCTTCACCACAAATGTTGCAACACTATAACCTTTACTATATGTTGCATAACCTTGATATGTTAGTTTTGGTTCTTTATGTGAATGTCCTGATGATAAGTAGCAATGAGAACCCCATAACGTGTTGCAAGGAATTTTCCTCCAAGTTTAATATGAATGGAATAAGTCTTGCACCTTTTTTTGGGTGTTAAGGTACATCGAGGGATAGGTAAGGTCTTCCTCAGTCAAAGGAATTACACAGTAGAGATTCTAAAGAAATTTTAAATGGAATTCAGATTCAGATTCAAATTTGGTCGATCCCTTAATATACATGCTATAAGTTTCTTAATGTATTCGTCACAAAGGAATTATTTTTTATTCTCTCTCAAAGGAACATATTAAAACAACTTAGGACATTGTCTACAAATGTTTTTATCGAAAATGCTCAGAGCATCACATGAAAATTTAAATTCATTTATATTGCATCTTAGATGACCAAATTTTAAATTAGTAGTAAATTCCATTATTTTCACTCAAATTTAATGGAATAAATCCTAAGTAATTTCTAAACTCAGGCATCTAGGGAGAGAATAAGAATGAAGTGTGGCTAGGGAAGAGTTGGTAGCAGCAATGCAAGAAATTCACAGGAAAGTCAACTACAGGAAAAGACCATGAAGTATAAATTCCAGGCCAATTTAACGAAAAAGGAGTAGATTTTAGAGGTTGGAGACATTATACTAGCTTACCTCACGAAGGAATGATTTCCAAAAAGTTAATACAACAAACTAAAATGGAAAAAGATTGGACCGTGCAAGATTTTGTGGAAATTTACTAATAATGCATATGAATTCGAAATGCCTTCAGGATTGGGAATTTCCCCTATTTTTAATATTCCAGGCCTCTATAAATTTTCAAAACCTTCAAAATCAATAGAAAGCAACAATCAACAACAACAACAATCAACCATAGATTGGGAAAATCATTTTCTTTCAGCAAATCGTTTGCAACCTGAAAAATATTAGTTAAGATGATCATTAAGGAAACTAGAGGAAAGAAGTACTATGAGTAATTAGTGAAGTGGATGGACTGTACACTGGAGGGTTCCATTTGGATGACTGCCACACTTATACAAAAATGTGGAAAGTCCATTAATGAACTGATGTCAGGAACCATGAACAGTTTTCAGCCTCAATTTCATGATGCAGGAGCATTGTTCATTTCAAAGGACCATGTGGTAAAACTTTACTAGAGGGGTTGGACCCTCATGAGTTTTCTTATCAGATCAGGAATTTTAATTAATATGGCATGTAATAAGACCAAATTGGCTGTTTAGATATTTAATAGTTTTAATTAATTGCCTTTTTCTTATTAGTCCATGTAATGAACAAAGGAAGGCTTAAATTAGCTTTTGTTAATGAAGTTGGTGAACAAATCCATGTTTCTGGGATATTCACCTAAAAATAGTTGTAATTTCCCTATTATTCAGAAAAGCGTAATAAAATTACCTCTGTAGCTCACTCGGAGCATCGAGACGTCTAGTGTGGAATCTTGTGAATGAGGCTTTCTCATTTGTGTGTTTGGTATATTTTGTGCATCCCTTGAAGGTTCAATTTAGTTTTTCTGTGAATATTTGTGCTGGTGGAATGGATTTCCCTATAGCACAGAGGTCCTTTTATTTTCTCTCTTAAATTATACCCACAAGTTATAGTTGGGCAGAGATAAATTTCCTTCAATGGTTTTGTGTATGATTTTGAGTAAGAGATAGGTTGAACTTGATTGAAATTTCCTTTCCTTTATTACTTCAAAGCAAGATCGACAGAGGAACACATTGCCAAAATATTTTTGGAATAATACACAGTGGTTCGAATGACATACGATTTCCCTTACTTTGTTTACAGTTTTGTTGTTGGAGTGGTTGAATTCCCTTGATAGTAAGTTGGAGTGGGACATAAAGGAGTCCCCCGCAGGTTTCACACCACTTTGAAGAGACCAGGTTCAAAGTTACGGTGGCTATGTATTCTGGCATTAAATCAGAAAGGCATTTTTCTTGCATCAACTACACTCAATCTTAAATTCCCTAGGTTCTACACCATAGCCTTTTATTTATCTACAGAGTATGCCAGAGTAAAGAAACTATTATTTTTCAAATTCAGTGAAAAATATTACTATGTCTTCACCAACAAAGAAAAAAAGATCTTCCACAAAATATTTTCATGAACAACCTGATTTAAAATGAAGCTCTTCCATTGATGCGCTCGACCGCAAACGGAAACAACACTGAGAGGCCCTTCCATGAGTTGCAGAGTGGCAATGAGGTCAGGATCCATTCTGAACATGCCTTAGGGGCCTGGCGGGGCGAGTTGGAGCTGCACCCATGGGAGTCAAAGGATGTTTTAGAGAGATATCAGCTTCTTTATGCTTTCTTGACCCCGTCAGGGTTCGAAACCCTAAAATTTTCATTATCTTAGCTGGATATAACACAGAGGAAGAGACACACCCACTCCGCTCCTCTCGTCGAGATTCGAATGCGAGAATGATTGAGAATGGTATTAATATAAAAGGTTCATTGGGAGTGGCATGTTTTAGTTGCTGAGATTAGATGAAAACGATTGCATTTCTTGGAGTTCCCTTAGAGTTGAGTGGCATAGGGAAGCAAATTAATTTTGGAAGAAAAGGGTTTCCATGCAGGTGATCCAAAGGAAAATATAATTATTGTCATGACTTTGGAGGAAACATGTGAAAGTTTTAAAAATTGGAGATACATCCCATATTAAATAAAAATATCAATAGATGACTTTTCCCTCGTGGGTATATAAGTTTAAAGAGCTTTGGACATTTTCCTACATGGAATTTTATTTTTATTTTTTATACATTAAAAATATTAAGTTCATTATAATATATTTAATAGTAAAGAATACATATATATATATATATTTAGGTTTTTATTTAGATTTTTTTATTAAAAATAAATTAAGAAATAATGAAGTTTCTAATATTTTTGCAAGATATTTTATTATTATTAAAAAGAAAAAAAAATAGTTGTAATAAAAATTGAAAGAGTATTGGTTTAAAGATTTAAATAGAAAAGTTGTATATTCAATTTATATTTATTTTAAAGTTAAATTTATTAAAAGTTTAGGGTGATCACATTTGTAAAGGTATAAATTATTTTTTTCTCTAAAATTTGAGGTAATATTTTGACAAGAGATTTGATTCCTTTGGAGGTTTCATATATCTAGGAATAAAATAGATCTAAGTTAATTTATATTAGACCAGAAAAGAATCATTTTAGTTATAAATATACCAAGTATAAAAAAAAAATTCAAATCACTAAATATGTAAACCTCTTCTTCAGTATATAACTTAAGAAATGTTTACACATGTAGAAAGTTGATCCCTTCTTTTTGAGTATATAACTTGGGAAATGTTTACACATGTATAAGTTTGACCCTTTAACACGTTGTGGATTTAGAGTTAAGATATATATATGATAAATCTTTGTAATAATATTTATATTACATATAAATTTAACATCTCACTATATATATAATTTTATTAAAACGTTCATAATACATATAGTTATATAGATATAATAAAAATGTTATTTTCTTTGATATATTTTATAATTTGTTTTAATTTAATTTTTTAATGTGATATTCATAGAAAAAATTACATATACAAACTCTATGGTGGTTATCTATTCGAGGCCCTTTGTGTTGACGTGGAGGAACTGTAGGGCTGGTATTGAACACATTGCAAATAGGTTGGACTGATTTTTAGTTCATCTAAGTATCCTAGACAAGATGGGGTACATAGGATCCTGGGTCTCTCCAACAACTCTCTTTGGCCACACTGCAATCATTTTATAGTCGAAGGGAAATAGGATGTGGAAAGGATTTCTCTTCAAGTTGAACAAAACCTGGCTGGCCGATGAGGATTTTTCCAAGACAGTTCAAGAATCATGGTCCCATTTATTTGTGGATGATGTATTATCTTGGATGCGGGCAGTTTCCTTGAATCATCAAATCCTCAAGATGATGGTAAAGAGATGGGAGCGAGAAAAAATGGTTCAACATCAGAAAGAGCTAGAGGAGATTGAGGCAAAGATGGTTGACATAAATTACTTCATTCAATGTTGAATTTCTTTCACAGGCACAAATTGACGATTTACAGGAGTTGGAGGCCCGTGAATGATACATCCTTAGACTACAGGAGGAGACATGGTGAATAAAAATCCATGTGATATGATTAAAGGTGGGGGAAAAAAATCAAATTTTCTAGAGGTATGCTACGATGTGCAGGGACAAAAACACTATTGGGGAGTTGTACCAGTTTGGGACCATGGAAAATTTTAGGGGCTAATATTTGCAAGTGGGATAACTTTTCATGGTTTTTCCAAAAAAATGATTCGCCAATTTCCATTTTTTTCTAAAGATGATTTCCCCAATTTTTATAGTATAAAATTATTTTACCTTAAAAATTGCAAAAATTATATAAAGACTATACATAAAACTATTAGAATTTGCACATTTTTACAAAGATACCAACAAAGATTTTGTAATTTGTAATTTGGGGACTAGTAAGATTCTCCAAGGATTCTAAACTTTAAGAAAAGATTTCATCCTTCAAATTTTCTTTGTTTGGAATGCTATCTACATTCAAAATCCATCAAGCCTGAGAACTTTTCATCATCCAATGGAAAAAAAGGATATAGAAGGTGTATGGTTGTCTTGATGAAGGTTCTTCAAGAGATGCATTTCACTATAAGGATCCATTTAGACATATTTTACATGTAATTGGAGGAATTATTACATGTATTACATTCCCTTTTCTCATGTTACTGATGGATATCCTTATTCTTAGGTTAAAACTAGGACCTAAGACCATGTGGATGAAGTATCTGAGAAAAAAGGGAGCTTTACAAGATGAACACCCAACTTGAAATCATGCCATGTAGCACTAAGTTAGACATGGGCTTGGTCAAAGGCCCACTTGAGTCTTGAGGTTGTACACCCTCTTCAAGGAGGTGGTTGGGGGATGTTACAGGTAAGAAGTGGTGAGAAATAAACATAATGGAAGAGCTTCTATGTATTTGAAGGTTTGTATCCGCCTAAAGTAGATTTCTTTTAGGGTAAGGACACATTTTCACATATTCGGAGGCATATTTCACCTTTCTCAGTATTTGGGGTTAAGTATACTACAAAAGTTCAAGACTAGGTGACTATTATCCAAATGATCCTAGTGAAATAGATAAATTGCTAAATTTACTATAATGTAGAAATTACTTTCAGATCATAGTATCAATCACACAATGACTAAAAATTTAAGCAATGGAAGAGTAAAAGTGTTTTGTAGATAAATAAGTAATTTATTCTCAAAATCATCTTTGCATACCTCAAGGAAACCTCTAGAAGCTACCAAAATAACAACAAAATGATCATCATAATAATCCGAAAATGAGGTATATGATCTACAAAAAAAAAACGCAGAGGTTGTACAACTGTTGTATTGCTCCATATGGCCATACATGTACATATGATTGTACTAATTCTTTCTAAAATTTCCTTTCGACCTATTGAAAACTTGTAAGTTCATCCTTATTGTGCATTTATTTCTGTGAGTTTTTCCATGTGGGTAATACCTCTTTATCTTATCTTCTTATTCTTTTCTGAAACATGTACAAGTTCTTTCTTGCACCACATTTCTCAATGTACATATTGTTCAGGACCTTTTCTTCAAATCTGGAAGAAATTTTTCATTAGGATATGCCATGTCATTGTTTCCATAATCAAACCCTCATATGAATATTAAATTTATTCTTTAAAAGGATTTCATGAAATAGAAAGTGGAATGTGGACATATGGACCCATTTTATTCATTCAAAAGACAAAACAAAGTTCTCCACTTGAGGAGGATTAGGGCCTTGAAAATAACCATGAAGAAAATGATACAAGGCCACCAATAGAGACACGATCGAATAACTGAAGACATATTTGATAGGAACCAAAACAATCATGAAGCCCCAACCATGGCCGACCCAATGCAAGCCAACAACCCACACTAGCCGATAAGAAGAGAAAAAGGATTGTAGCACCCATGGAATCACGACACCCTTCATAGTGACAAATCTCATCCCTCACTATATCCATCATATTATTCCCCAACACCAACTAACCAATAAGAAAAACCATTAAGGAGAAAATGTCATCAACAATGGTGTCAAAGGGCATAAATGAATTTTCCAGTGCCCCCTTATTGTTTATATCTCCCACCAAAGAATAGGAGTCTAACCTACTCTTCCTCAGTGAATAAAAACTATCAATGTCCTTGTATCCACCAAAATTCACCTCGCAACCTTTGGCATCTTCACCATGCCCAAATCTACAACTGAATCCACCTCCCCTTACCACATTGATTTGGATAACGCCTCCTCATGCCACAATTTTCATAAACAATCAAAGCCTAGAAAACATTGAGCTTCGCAGAACCTTCACAAAGTCCTCTCCATTCACATCTAATTTGAAAAGTTGTAATAAAGTACTAGTATTGTATAATATTCTCCCTCATGTGGTTATTTGAACTCATAACATCCTTTCAAGTGGTGAGATAAGAAAAGATCGGTGTGTTCACAAATTAGATTTCCCTTTTATTTTTATTACTAAATAGTCAATACCACTCCATGTATATTTTAGTAGATATACCCTAGTTTCATCAAATCCATATTTTAATACCTCCAAAACATATGACCCTCTACCCAAAATCCCCACCCCAATATCTATAATATATTGGCTCTATTTTTCACAATTAAAAAACCCCCTTTATGAATGAACATGATAATTAATAAAGTTAATCCCCTATGGCAAGTTGTCCCTTGAAGAATTTATTCCATTTCATCCTTTGGTAATGGTCAATCACATATCCTCTGATCATTCATCAAGCTATCCCCATCCATCTGTGGATTGCATGAATGAATTCAACCATGAGGCTCCTATCCCTCAAACTCAGCATGTAGTTGTGTTCTCCCATTTTTCCAATAAGTCATCCTATGTAGTTGGGTTTCCACTCTAGCCTTTGGATATGGTCTTGTCCCCTGGTACATTTTCCCCTCATAAGGAATTGGAGGTTATTTTGTCCTCATATGAGAATCTAGCTCTCCTTCCTATTAAGTGATCCCTTTTTCATAATTCTCTTTATTTTGGAGGTCAATCATATAAAAATATCACGCATAGGAAAAAGAAACCTCCTAAATATAAAAAGGTTTCAACATGTAACAAGATCAAATTGGGTTATGCCAATGAGGTTGGATCTCCCAATAACTAGTTTGATATTGATTATGATTTTACTATTCGGAATGTCTCTATTTCTTATTTTGATGGAGTCGTGGTCCTCAGAAGGGATGTAACCATGCATGTGTTGCCTCTATGATTATTATTTCCATTAACATATGGGGTTTTGGAGCAACCCCAAAATTAATCTCCCTCAGAGGTAGTGTTTGGGTTCATAAACCCTCTCTAATCCTTTTCCAAGAAACAATGGTTTGCAGAGATACGGTGTGGAGGCAATGTTATCTATGCATACTGCATGGAATGTAGTTGCAAATGATGTTATTGGATTATCTGGTTGTATGGTGGTTATGTGGGATCCAAAAATTATTGAGATGTAGGCATTTTTGTAGTGTTCAGGGATTATCATGACCGGATAGATGGTGGGAATCTGTCAAAGGGTATGAATTGTCAATTCATATGCTCCATATGTGGGGCATAGACTATATAGTGACCAGGTTGCAGAATATGGAATCCTTCGATTAAGTTCCATGATCATCTTGGGGGATCTTAATTTTTTGATGGGGAGGGAAGAGATTTGGGGACATAAGTCTAGAATTAATATTATGGTTGATTATTTCATAGGTTTGAAGGCATATTTTCCCCTTTTAGATGTGACATTAGATCCCCTGGCCCCACATAGATGAATGGGAGATCTAGTGAGGAGGGTATCTAAAAAATAATTGACAGGTTTCTAGTTAATCAAACTATGGTTAATCATCCGATAGATATAAGATGTTATATTATTCCAATATTTATTTATGATCACTTTCCCATTATGTTGAAATGGGAAAAAGGAGAAAAAAAGAGATCATAACCCTTCAAATTCAACCTAAAATGGCTTAAAATAGATGAATTTGGGGATCTGGTATGAAATGTCTAGTCTCGATCATTACTTCCTCATCAATACAATCACATGACATCCATATGTCGAAATCTTATAGAGATAAAAGGGGACGCTCAAGAATGGAATAGGGGGATGAAGAAGGGAAAAACTAAATCTCTTGGAGAGATTGACATTTGCTTATGTTATTTCGATGATCCTTAGGACCCATTTTTCTTCTCATAGGAATCCTGACATAGGATCATTGAATTGGAGTGTAAGAGAAGAGACATTCTCCATTCATGGGAAGAAGGCATCCGCATGAAGAGTAGGGCGACATAGATAAAAGCTAGAGATAAAAAGACCAGATACTTACACACAACTTTCAATGCCAAGAAACAAATCAATTACATAATGAGGATAAGAGATGATGTTAGATATATATTCAGTTCATAGTGATCTATTGAACATGGGACGTTCACACATTTCAAAGGCGAATTCTTGGCACAAGGGACATATTTCTGGTCGTAAATATTCACATCAAAGGATAGTGACCAATTTGGGAAACCAATCACAATGGAAGAATTGACGATGGAATTGAAGGAATGTGAAAAGGAGAAAAATTTGGGCCCAAATTCATAGGGTATTGAACTTTTTATTCGCTTCGTTGATTTGATGATCCCATATTTTTTGGTAGTAGTTGAAGAATCTAGGATTCATGGGTTCATCTCAGTGACCACAAATTCGACTTTCATAGCATTAATCCCCAAAATGATGGAACCAATGACCTTTTCATAGTATCGTCCCATATCTCTCTACAACTCAGTCTACAAAATGATATCAGAATTGATTACGAGTAGGTTGAAGTTGGTATTTTTGAAGCATGTTACAGAGGAACAATTTGGTTTCTTAGAAGGTAGATAAATACAAGATATAATTGGTATTTCCCAGGATATGATGCACTCCATTAAATCATGGAAACAAAGATATTTCCTTATAAAGGTAGACACGAGCAAAGAATCTGATTGAATCGACTAGGAATTCCTCTTCTTGGTTATGTTAAAATCTGGTATATTTCTATTTAACATTAAATGAATTTTTGCATGTTGAAGAAATACAATTTTTTGTTGTTGTTTTGTTGTCACCGATTTTCAATGCATATGGAGGAATTAGATAGGGATGTTCCGTTTCTTCGTTTCTCTTTCTCTTAGTTAATGAATTTTTTAATAGAAAAATGAGGGTGTCGAGGGATAATGGAATTATTAAAGGGATCATAGTAACTTGAAATATGGCCATATATAATTTAATGTTCATAGAAGATATGTTACTTGGTGGGGAATCCACCATGGGAGAGTGGAGAACCATTAGAGACCTCATTAAATAATTTGGATTTGCGTCTGGTCTGCATATGAATGAAGGAAAATTGATCTTGTTACACGATGATCGTGAGGAGAATCTAGCAAAGGACATATATGATATGTTTGGGGTAGCATCATCAATCCTGGATGATGGCTTCACCTAGCTTGGGTTTAATATGAAACTTAAAGGATATTGTAACCAGGATTGGGCATGGTTAATCAAAATTTTTCACAAACAATTTGACAGTTGGAAGTATGGATGGTTGATGATGAGAGGGAGGATGGTAATGATGAAATCAATGCTACAAAACATTTCATTATATAGGTTGCACCTTTATTTAATGCCAAGGGAGATCATCCATAAGATATAAGCTATCATGAACCACTTTGTATGGATTGGAACAAAGTTAAAAGAAGATATTCATATGGTAGGATGGTCAGCACATGCAAGGCCAGTGAACAAAGGAGGTTGGAGTTTCATAGATACATCCACTTTTAGCAAGGATTTGAATATAAAAAAATGTGTAGGGTAGTGCCTGGAAATTGTGTGTGGTCTCATATCATTAAGGAAAATATATGTTTGGTCAAAATTTCTCCTCATGGATTAGCAACAGTGCCAAGAAGAAATTTTTTATATCACACATATGGAGAAGTATGATGCACACTTAGTTGAGAAATCTAGGGCATCACAATTAGATGTTTTGTCTTATATTCATAACTTCTTTTGAATGCTTTCTACTCCTCTAGATTATGATCTTCTCTTTAGTTAGATTATTATAATTTTCTTCATGTAACATCTACAAAAGCATACATAGTAAAGAGACAAATGACATAGAATATAGGTGATTAGCCAGGGCTAAAGCCTTTCACACTGGAGACAAAAACCTAGATGAATTCTTCTTCTCATAGAGACTTAAATTAATGAATACCAAGACCAAGACCCTTGACGTATATGACGTCTCCAAGATTAAGACACCAAGCTTCTTATTTTGACCTACATTTCTTAATAGAGTTGACAACAATAATCAACTACTTGTTTCTTCTTTCTGCCTCTGCTACCTTTTAGATATCATCTTCCTTTCCTCTACCTCAAACTTGAAACTTCTCAACCCTAGTTCATAAACCCTAGTATATGTATATGACCTTCTCTCGTACCTTCATTTTGAACTTGAATTGACCTTCAAAAGGAATTGTAGTACTTCATCTTCTTCTGCAATAGACATCATCTATACTTTGCACCTATGGAGTGATTTAGCCTAAAATAGACCAAAAAAATGCTAAGGACATCACTCCTCCTATCCTTCTCTTCATTGGTTATGACGATCCTTTCCTAGTGATTCTGACACTCCTTATTGCAGACTTCTCCTTGGCTGAAATTATGTCCTTGAAGTGAAGTTGAGGTGCCCTATTTATAGTAGTTTTCCCATGTAAATTAGTCGACTTGAGTTGTGTGTGATCCGACATGTCCTTTGGTGAAGCTTAATAATTTCATTGAAGGCCAACTTGAAGAAGATACTTGAGATTGATCTTGGAGGGTCTTTGTGACTTTCAATGACTCCCATATATTTGTAACATGCCCAAGAAGGGTATTCCATACATAACATTGACTAAATATACTATTATCACTTGATGACAAACCTAAGGGCTCACAATGAGAACCTTAACTAAAATAAAACTCCTTGATCATGAAACCCATGATTCAAGCATTAGAAAAATAATTTTATTTTCATTTTTACTTCAGTTACATAAAATCATATTTACACATGTTATTATGAATATCTAACCTAGTTACACTTTTCAACACACTCTACGCTCGATGTTGGTGTTTGTCCGTTGAGGGGCTGAGATGGATACAAGATCAAAATTGGGTTAGATAACATCATGGGGAAGGATAGAAATCATTCATTATCCTTCCAGGCATTGCAAATACTTCACAGAAAGGACATTATCTGCTCGCAACAAATATATATGTTGGGGACTCAAAACATTGATCAACATATTTGGAGAAGGGTCGAACACCTTGACATACCATAGACATATCATGAGGAATGGGTGTCATACGTACTACAACTTTGATATGCTGGGATTGCTCATGGTTTTAAGAAAGACTATATGATATGGGCCGGGGGTTGGGGGAATGAAAAAGAACAATATGATGGTCCAAGACATTTACTTGAATTTTCCAAGGCCCGGGAGGATCAATGACTATAATAAGCATCTATAGGAAAAAACTAAAATGTTTTTCTTGGTTGGTAGCACATAATCATATACTAACATGGAACAACTTAAAAAAGCATGGGTTCATTGGTCCCAGAATATGCCCTCTACGCATGGGGGGGGGGGGCGCAGATACACATCATTTGTTAATCGAATGCTCATATGTGAGGCTGATTTAGGATGAGGTTATGGAGGAAATGAAGGTTCCTTTCATTGGAACTAATCAACCCTTGTTCAGATGTCTTCTATCACGGTTCACTTCAAACAAGAAGTACAAGTACCTTCCATTATATATCATATGTATTATATGGTGATGTAGGGATGTGTTGATAGTGTTGGACCCGCCAACATGTCAAGGGATCTCCCTAGTAAGAAGTCCCAACTAGACCTCATATCATTTGGAGTAGGAGTCCTAGCAGTGGCTAGTAAATATATGCCTTGACTGCTATAGCGCACAGAGGTAAGTAGGATGTCTTTGTGAGAAGCAAGGGCGTGACCTTGCAGCAAGTCAAGAGAGATGCATGGGGAGGTTCTAACACAAAGAGGGGGAAGAAGTGTATCCCTTAGAAGCCTCTAATAGTAAGCAACCTAAAATGAGCACACGAGATGAAAGACATCAAAAACTAGAAATAAGAGTAGTTAAAGATCGAAAGTGGTGAGTTAAACAAACAACATGCTTCAATACAATTCAGACAATCACATACATAATATTCAATACATAAATGTGTAAGTTACAACTACATACATTGCTAAAGTAACTAGAATATTCGTACTACAATAACAACATATGCATGAAAAGTGTTGGCTTTGTTATATTATATAAAAGTGAAAGTTCCATCCATACATACAACCATGACAACCACTAGCCCCAATAGTGGAATGCTAGAGTCCACATTGCCTACTCCTCCAAAGATATGTACTTTCTCTACATTGTACAGAAGTGAAGGCTCGTCACAATACACTCCAAACCCTTTCTAAGAAATGGCTGGCAAATCTTGGCTCTCAAAAGCCTCTTCTATGAGTTATGAGGTTCTATTTATAACAAAGGGTGGGGTGACCCTTGAAATTCCCCTTTGTGACTCTTGGACTACCCTCATGACTGTTCAACTTAATTACATAACTCTTTACATTACATATGATTGTTTTCATTCCACTAATAACACTTGGCATTCCACCTTAAATCATGTTTACAAAAATGATACATTTTCCACATATACCCATGTGGGACAAAAATGGCTTTAGTCAGATAGACAAAAAAACACTAAGACATAGACAATTGTAGAAACACTAGCTCATGAACATCCTCTCCCTAATCGTCGGTGATCAACTGATGCCCTGGTTGATAGTGTACAATGGTCTACATACTCTTTGATGATGAATTCCTGGAAATAAACTCTTTCCTCCATTGCTTATGGGTATACTTATTTGGAACCTCTGTCCAACTTGTCTGGTAACATGCGCAACTTAGTCCTAATCAAGGTCAGACTGATGATGTACATCCACATGTTATCTGCACTGACTTGCAAATCCATGTTGGTGGCCATGAGCATCAACTGATCAAGGTACGTGTCGAGCTCGAGTTTGACTTGGTTCTTCTCTTTGACCTTGGTGAGCATACCAATCGATGAGGTGCCATACCTTCTCGCCATGACATCCAAACTCATGAATAACCATGCATACGGAGCCTAAACACTAGTGATGAGTGGCAGGAGTTCCTCATAGTTCCATATCAGACTCCAAATGCATGATTTTTCCAACTCTACCGGCAAATTCATCATCTTGTACAAGTGAACCGAGGCTCCCTTATACCTCATTTTCCTTTTTTGTACATGATCAACAATGGTATGTATATCTGTGAGTGTTTGCGCTATTTTAGTGTAGTGCTACTAATCACCGTGTAGATGGAAAAATCCCTTGTGCATAGTGAAGAACCTATGATATAGTCTCTGTGTGACTATCTCAAGCGATGATACTCCAGCAGGCATTTCTTTCTTCATCTCTGCTATGGCGCATCCTATTGATTATTCCTCTCTCTGCATGGATTCTTGCAACTCCTTATCCTATTGGATCATTTTCTGCTATCAATAATTTCACACTCCACCTTATGGATTTGGCATAAGCCTTTTTATAATTGGTCAAGTCAGTTGGATGTCTTCGTACGTCTGACACAATCAACCCCTCTTCAAAGTGTGCAGGTGATGCATGCTCATCCAGGGTGTGTATTCTATGTGCCTGTACAACTCTATGTCGTGACTCATCAAAGGTTATGTTGTACACATCTATTCCTAGATTAGCCTCAAGGATATTATTATCCCCTTATTCACTAGGGGCTTTCTCTACTACGGGAGCTGGTGAGCCTGCAGGGTGACCTTGGTTGTTTTTGGTATGAGGTTATTGTCTTGATCCTATTCCAGTTGCTCCATCTGCATTTCCATCTGTTCTACTATCGATTCATCTTACAAAGCAAGTTCATATTCCTGTATCTACTCACCATGTTCCTCGTCTTCTCCTGGTTCAATGTCTTCAACCTGTATCGAAACGGTTTCCACTATCTCTACTTCTTGCACTTCCTCCTGTTCATGTTCATGATGTGCTTCCTTCTCTCTTATGTGCAACTCTTTTTCTTTTTTGAGCTTCTTCTCTACTTCCTGCAACTTTGTCTCTGCTTCTTCCAGTGTTTGCTTCTCACTCTTTCTTTATGATACTCTCCTATCGCGTTGTCGCCTCCTTTCATCTATCTTCAAGGTTGCTCTTTCCACAAGTGACACTTCCTTAAACTTCTAGTTTTGCTCCATCATTGTGATTTCAATAATATTCCTCTTGCCTTTGTATTACACATGTTTGCTGCTTGCTGCTGCTGTTGTTGTTTCCCCCTACGGTGCTGCTGCATTAAGTGTTGCTAGCTACTCTACTGCCATGTTGACTAGGTCATTGAGCCTAGAAGAGTTATAACAATATCTCCATGGGTCTTCCTCTGGCCAATGGCGTACCTCGTGGATCCAAGAATAGTACACTCTTGTAGAGTGGTCCCTACATAAGCCATGTGGATCGTACAGATAAAAACTCTTTGTGTCGAACTTAAACATCTTGAATTCCATGACCTCAACATCCCCTTCTTTAAAATTATGGATCGCATACAATCTAATTCACAAAGGAAGCCTAGGCCATGATGCCTTCTTCTTCCTATAAAATCCAAATCATAACTCTGTTGATATGTGTTATGCAACCCCCTGCCTAACCAACTTTTCCATTGCATACCTCGACGACACATGCTGAACCTTCTCCACATTGTACATCCTAATGAAGGTGTCATTAGATGAGGCATAGCAATTTGCAATGTTTAGCAATGCCTCCATTACTGTTTGGGACATGAAAAGAGGAATTTTTTCCGAAGATGATTGTGTATAGAGGGGTGATGAAATGATCAGATAGTCTAGCCATGACTCCTCAGTAGCTACACTCTCAAATAAATTTGCAATATACATTCACGACATTCTCTAAAGGTGTCCATGACCAACCCATAATGAGCATAAATTGCATCAAACATGTGCATAAATGAAGAGCCAACATGTTGGACCATTCGAATGGTTTTCCTTCACTTGGCAGTTAATCCAACATAACAACCCAACACTACGAGAAGGTCTTCGTAGTCCTTTGGCCATGCAGGTAAAATGAAAAGATGACCATTAATTGATAAGCCTTCCTAAGTGTCTTTGTTTTGTATAACTACTTAGGTGCCATCGTGAACATTGATGGCTCCATTACCCACACTTTACGATGTCTCTACTATTGACGCTGTTGTTGGGAGTGTATAACGGTTCATCTATCATGCTCAGTGGCTGTGAAAAATGGTACATCTATTGATAATCTTCTGTTCTGAAGGAAGCGAGCTCTACTCCACTCACAATTCTCACTATCATCATTTGAGGATTAGTGTGTGAGATAATCGAGTGGATCACATCCGTACATGGGAAGGTGGGATACCTGCATAGAACCTTGTACACTCTTGACTTGTGAATATTGACATAGACTTGTCAGTCCTCTAGATTCTCCTCGAAGCTTCCTACAAATGAAGTGTTGATGTATTTCCATGTGATCTTGATTTCTTTCTCAATGAACAGGTGTGCGTTTGTGTACATGAGCAAGCTCATAGGCCCCTGCTCAGCCACATCTCTAGTATTGTTTTCAACTGTCTTTTGATCCAGCTCTCTTTCAGGCCATGATACCTATATTGTTAAGAAGCTACTCAAAAACCTATGGTACTTGGATATAGAGAAGACAATCACAACAAGAAATTGTTAGTTAAAACATAAAGCACTTCAAGAATCAATTAGGCAACAAACTGGTGACTATTGAGCAAGATTGCACAACATTGACTTGGGGAGGATGGGAGACTGTCAACTAAAACTATGCATTATGTAGTCTTAGCTGTCAGTGAGGCTCACTCCTAAATGGAACTATGCAATGCATAGTCCAATGAGGTTGACTGCTAATTGAAACTGCACAATGCATCGATTAGTCAGGCTGGGTTGCTGGCTGGAATTACGCATTATGCAGTTCCAGTGGGTAGGACTGGGCACTGTCTCTCAGGATTTCTCAGAGAATAGCTGGGAGCTTGTGTGGGTGAATTTTACAGAATTTATGGAGGCATGGCAGAGGCTTGACTAGTAAGAATGCACAGAACATGTTGGGAGAAGAAAGATCTTGGACGAGACAGCCAAGATCTACCCAATGGAAACTTGAAAACGTGAAGGACTAAATGTGTGTGAAAAGCTGGCGCAGATCTCAATGGATAGACATGCATGTAATTCAAGCAAGTGAAGAAAAAAGTCAAATGGAAAAACCATGAATCTCATGAAGAGAGTCACCACAACGACGATTGTCAGTGCAAAAATAGTGTTATGCATTAGACATTGAGGAAAGGTAATGTATAGAAACATTGTTATGCCTTTGACACTAAGGAAAGGTAACGAAAAACTCAAAACAACACTTCTACAAGTTAAAACACATTGAAACTATAGCTGTTGTTCAATAAAAAATGGAAAACAACACTCATACAAGCCAAAAAATAAAACGCGACAGAAATAGCATCAAAAGGCATGAAAAGTAAAACTTACTTGGAAAAGTTGTGTCAATTTTACCAAAGGTTCCTAGATACCTCGGGAATACTAGAGCTTCAAGATCAAATGTTAATAATGATCTCTAAGGTGTTGTTTAAATATATTTGGAAAAATTAGAGTTTATGACATGCATACCACAAATTAACAAATTAACGTGGATACAAAACTCAATCGATGGCTCTATCTTTGACAAGATAACTGGCGCATCAACAACAAAAGCTACTTGAGATATTTTGAAAATTGTGCATCAAGGTAATGGAAATGTGAAGCTCGTTAAATTGCAGATATTAAGAGCTCATTTCAAAACCTTGAAGATGACTAGCATAGATAATATGGATCACTTCATGACTAGTCAATCAGCTCAAACTCATTGGTGAAACCACTACATGTAAAAATATTGTTGAAAAAGTCCTTCAAAGCTTGCCCAAGAAATATGACATGGTTGTAATGGCCATTCTACAATCCAAAGATTTTATTACTTTCTCAGTAGAAAAATTAACCAGATCAATTTAGGCACATGAAACAAGACTCCACTTGGTATAACATTCCATGGAACAAGCTTTGAAAGCACAATTCTCTCTCTGTAGAGGTATAGGGAGAGGATATAGAGGTGGAAAAAAGAAAGGAAGAGGGCGAGAAAAAGGCAGATCATAACATTATGATGCAACAAAGCAATGCATACATCCACAAAACCAAGCAGAGAGAAGCAGAACATGGAGAAAATGTAATGTTCAATGTTATTATTGCAAGAAATTTTGACATTATGAGCATGAATGCAAAAACAAAAAGTCATATGAAGAAAGAGGCAATGTCCATCTCTCCAACAATGAAGGAGAATCCTTAGAGACAATGTTTATTTCTTGCCAACTTTTTGAATACACTCATACAGATGACCTTTGGTTGCTGGAAAATGGTTGTAACAATCATATGATAGGTAAAAAAAATTGCTTTCTTATCTTGATGCTTCCATAACATAAAAAATTACTCTTGGAGATCATTCTTGTATTAGAGCTGAAAGGAAAGGTACTTTCCAAGTTCTTCCCAAACAAAATCAACATAAATACATCTAAAGAATAACCTCATTAGTGTAGGACAATTGATGGAACATGGTTATGATGTAATATTCTAAGGGAACACATGTTATATCTGTGACAAACCGCCTAATAGAAGATTGATAGCAAAGGTTTAAAAAACCAAGAATAAAATGTTCCAATTGAATCTTAGAAATCGAAGTATCTCACGTCTTTCTCCCACAATGTGTCAACAGTAGATGAATCTTAGCTATGGAATTCTAGGTATGGCATCATCCCATTCAAGAGTCTAAATATGCTCAAGAAACATTCAATGTTCATTGTTATCCCTATTATGAATGAAAAATATTGTAATTGTGAAATTTGTTTTCTAGCCAAGCATAAAAGACATAGCTTGCCCACATCTTCCTCTATAGAAAAATAACCTTTAGACCTAGTTCATACAAATATATGTGGCTCAATTCAGACACAATTCATTGTTGGTAGTATTTATTTTCTCACCTTCATTGATGATTATAGCAAGAATATATGGGTGTATTTTTTCAAAAATAAATCAAATACATTATCAAGGTTCAAAGAATTCAAAGCAGAAGTAGAAAAGCAAAGTGGAAGTCCTTTAAAATTCCTCAAGTCAGACAGAGGACGAGTGTACAACTCCAATGACTTCAAATATTTTTGTAAAAAACAAGGAATGATAATGTAGAACACAACAAGATATACTCCACAAAAAAATAAGTAGAATAAAGGAAAAATTAGTCAATCATGAACATGGCTAGATATATGCTTCGTGAGAATAAGTTGAAGAATGACTATTGGGCTCAAGCAGTTTCGACAATAGTGTATGTTCTCAATAGATCTCCAACAACCAGTCTCTAAGATATAGTACCTCAAGAAGCATGGGATGGTAAAAGGGTAAATGTATATAACTTCATAATTTTTGGATCAAAATTTTTTTGCACATGTTTCTGAGAAGCTAAGAAATAAGCTTGATGATAGGAGTGAAGGATACATTGTCATAGGCTATAGTGAGCAATGAATGGCCTATAGGTTTTACAATTAAGTTACCAAGAAGTTTATTTTAAGTAAAGATGTTAAATCTGTTGAAAATAATTCTTTGTCTCAGCATGGTGTTGATGGTTCAAATCAACCATTTTATCCACCACAACTACCAATATTGCACATTCGAGAAGAGCCATACCACTCTAAGAACGGTACATATTCAATCAGTGAATCCATGAGTGATTCAATATCTTCATAGGACAATCAGAAAACAAGAAGCATGAGAGAACTATATGAGCAAGAACATGAGCTTGACCAACATAATATGTTTGCATTTATTTCATCTCAATCAATCCATTTTAAGGAACCAATTAATGAAAATCATTAGGTTGATGCAATTAACCAAGAAATTGAGGCCATAGAGAAGAATCGGGGATGGGAATTAGCTGATGTCCTAAGAGACAAAAACAAAATTGGTGTAAAATGGGTATATAAGACCAAGCTGAATGAAAGAGGATAGATTGAGAAACATAAGGCAAGGTTGGTTACCAAAGGACTCTCATAATAGTTTGGTGTCGACTATGGCAAAAACTTTTCTCTTGTATCAAGGTTAGACATGGTCAGAACCAATTTGTCAACTGTAGCACAACAAAAATGGAAGGTTTATCAACTTGATGTAAAATCAGCCTCCTTAAATGGTATATTGTAGGAAGAAGTGCATGTAGAGTGGCTTCCTGATTTCGAACTTCCAGCATAGGAAAATAAGGTATACATAATGAACAAAGTCTTATATGGCTTGAAACAAGCTCCAATAACTTGGTACAACTGCGTCGACACCTATCACATCAAAATTGCTTTTTGCAGAAGCAAGCATGAGCCAACTTTGTATACTGAAACTTATGAAGATAAAATTCTTATTGTATGCCTTTATGTAGATGATCTTCTTTATATAAGCAATATGATGTAAGAATACTTTAAATCAGAAATGAAAACAGATTTTTATATCACTGATCTAGCAATTATGAAATACTTATTAGGCATTGAAATTCACTAATAAACTAATGGAATTTTTGTTGGTCAACAAAAATATTCCATTGATGTCATGCAAAAGTTTAGAATGACCAATTGCAACCCGCTGATACACTAATTTCTCAAGGCACAAACATGAGAAAAGAAGATGTACCACCACTAGTTGATCCCACATTGTATAAAAGTCTAGTTGGTAATTTGTTATATATCACCGCAACTAAACTTGATATCATGTTTGCAACAAGTTTTGTCTCCAAGTTTATGCACTCACCAAATATTTCTCATTGGAAGGTTGCAAAAAGGATCTTAATATATATTGTGGGGACCATATACTATAGTTTGTTCTATACACATTTTGAAAATTGTTCACTTTCAGGTTATACAAACAACACCTATGCAAAGATTTTAGATGATCATAAAAAACCTCAGGGTATGCTCTTGATCTTCGAACCAATCTGAATTCATGTGCATCCAAGAAATAATCAATCCTTTCAATATCCTCTGCATAGGAAGAATACGTAGTAGCAAATTCAACAACTTGTGAAGAAATGTGGTTGAAAATATTATTGAAAGATCTATCAAATGATCAAAAGGATTGAAATCCTATTTACTCAACAACAATTGAGTGATTTCTTTATCAAAAAATCATGTTTTCCACAAAAATAGCAAGCACATTGACACATGTTTTCATTTCATATATGAGCTTGTCAATGATGGGGACATAGTACTTTCTTTTTGTGGTTTAAAGGATGAGCTTGTAGATATTTTTATAAGGCCATTGGGCAAAAATGTATTTGAATTTCAAAGAGATAAATTAGGCATTGTAATTGTCTCTACTAGTAATGGTTGAGATTAGGAGAGGATGTTGAGATATTAATCTCATTGTCTACTAGGTGTCATCACGTTGTATTCTCTTGTCTGCCAGGTATCATAGTGAGTTCAGTTTTACTTTAGTTTTAGTCATTTATTATCGATGTTTTCCATATATTCTATTTAACTAGTTTGAATATTGAAAAGAACAATCTCTACTCTACTCTTTCTTTTCATTCTTTGTCATTGATTGATAAAAAATGCTTTGTTGTTTTGACTTAGCTTATTTATTTCAGAAATTTCGTTTTATACTTCCATTGTAATATATTTCAAAGTTAATGATCTCTTTTTTTAAAGAAAACATATTTAAACAACCGAGGTTCTAGATGGATTGAGAAGAGAAGTAGAGAGCGCAGGTTCAAACTTTGGTAATTCTCAAGGAGAGGAGATTGCATATTTATGTATTCGTCTTCATTTTAATTGGAAAATTTTATGTTTCAAGCTAATATGAAATACGCTGTCGTGAATTCTATTCTGTATTACATACTTTTATTATTGTTGAGTCTTAAAAATCAGTGTTACATGGGTATAATTTATGTAATATTTGAAAATATTAAAATGGTTAGGTGAAAAAAATTATAAAATGATAATCAATAAACCGAATTATTTCAGTAACTAGTTATATTTATTTTTAATGGATAAACGTAGATTAAGAAAATGTTTAATTCATACAAAGTAACAAAGGCAGTGAAGGGTGTCATTGATAAAAAGAGTCTTACTCTAAAGTGGTTTTTTTGGGTTGTACATGATATCATACTATTCTACTTTGGGTATGAGTTGGAAAACCTAATAATTATATATATATATATATAAAACATGATATCATATTATTCTACTTTGGGTATGAGTTGGAAGAACTAATAATTAGGAATATATTCAAATATATTTAAATTGTATTGTTTGGAAATAAAATTGGAAATAAGATAACAAAAATGTCGTGGATATATCTTTGTATTTGGATTTTTTTTTTACTTTCTCTATTAGATATGACAATCCTTTGGGATTTTTGGAAATTTTGATGATAACTTAAAATATTTTTCTTTTATTATTAAATTCAATAACTCTAGGAAGAAATAAATCCACAATGGATTCGATAGTAGGAAGGATCAAGTGCATAATCCATTTATACTGTAATAGGCTTCTCGTGTGAACTAGAAGATTAGTTTTGGTTAAATCCATACTGGAAACTATATTTCTTTTATTGCACCTTAAACATTTATATTCCAAAAAAATTTAGAAACTATCCTAAAATTCAATTTTAATTATTTTTAAAAGTGAGTACATCGTTTTCATTGCAAAATTGGAAGAGGACGGGTCTCTCAATGTTGTGGGGTGGATGGGGTTGAAAGGATAACTCACTAAGGAAAATAAATTTATAGGAGTTTTGAACTCGTGTAAAGTTCTTACTATATTATTTGAGAGTAATGGGATTCTATTTAGTATGAAAGCTCGGCAAAGATACAATCGTTAGGGTTGATCTTGAATTAATGATGAGATGTATGTAAAAAACTTTGCATAAATTTCTTTACTAAACCTTTTTTTTCTATTCTTTAAATGTAAAATAATTTGAAAATTTTAAAGAGTATATTTTTTAATACAAATATATTAAACAAAATGACAAGGCCAAAAAGTCAGAGCCCAACCAACATAACCTGAGAACCGCAAGAAAACATAAACTCTAAAAAAAAGTTTTTCATGAAACCCAAATAACAAATTATTTAAATAAACTAAGAATACTGATGGAAAAATTCATTAACACAACTAAATCAGCATGATTCTCATTGCCCGCATCTCCTAACAATATTGTTGCCTCCATTTATGGTTCCTCAGCAACACTAACGAGACTCCACTCATATCGGTACAGAAAAAATTGAATAAAGGAGTGCCATTGGCCCAAGAATCAACCAAATTTGATGATATGTATTTACATGAATTGGTGCACATTTGGTCCATTGAAATAGTATGGAATGAAATAGTATGGAATTAGTGATTTTTTATAAATATCCTAAGTCATTATATTTCCTTTAAAAATGGTGGGTTGAGTTCATATGTGTTTTCCATGTTAACTATTTTGACACAAGTAAGTTTTAAGGGGTGGTTATAGCTTTTCCCACGATCGACCAAATTATAGGATTAATCTATTAAGAGAACCACTTTCTTCTTGACATACACCTCAGCCCACCAACCCCTAAGCACCTCAAATTTCAAATTACCTTGCTGCTAATGTGATATCATGTCTCACACATAGTCTAGTGCATCATATCTAATTGGTAGCAACATGGACATGACATCCATCATAGGAGTCCTTTATAAATCTAGGTCTACAATCTTTGACCCACATTGATTAAAGGAAAATGATTCTACATAAGAACACTAGTGTTTTTCGAATGAGTCAAGTTTGTTGATTTTTCCATGGCACTTCAAAATCATGTCTATGTTTAAAACATGATCGCAAACACACTAAAATACCACAACATAAGCAGTTTTCATAACAAAACACGTACAAGAGCGAATCAAGGTAGTACACAATAAATTTTTGCAAACAAAAAACATGTTATATTACAAATTTAATACAAAAAATATAGGGCTGTTGTAGCAAGGATCACGACCCCTACAATTATCCCTGATATAAGGAAAAGGCTAGGGCATGATGTCAATAATACATGACCATTAATGTACCCTTGGAAAGGGTACACTTGACTTACTTACTAAGGAAGTGGCCACACTAGCCCTTTCCTTCCATGTACCTTGAACATTTGGTAGGTCCTTTGCCACCTATCTTGCAGAAGGTATTGTTGTTCTAATGATTCTTCCACTATTGCTCATAAAAAGATCTGCAATTTGAGATTCTCTAATATCTTTAGTTCAACAAAATGCCTTTATCAATCCTCCTGCTGCTCCAAGAAGAATAAACATAGGTCTTCACAATTCTTCCATGTAAGAGACCTTTTGCTGCTCCAAAAAGTCTAAACATAATCAAATCAAATAATGCCCTCACACACTAACTTTGCTCCATCAAAGTCATTACTCTTAGGTTCTTTTGCAACAACCCACTCAACAAAGATTTATCAATCAAAAGTACAAAACTTGGGGATGAGAATCATTTTCAGATGCGCTCAAATATTCCAATTGTAGGATAGCCGGAATGAGGCCTTGCATGAGCAGGAACTACCAATTCTCATAAAATTTGTTTTCATTTCGTTCCAGATTGCAGGATCCCTTTATTCAGAATTTCACGTCCGGTCAACTCCAAAAGAGAAGGATTTAGTGGTGATTAACCATTTGTGATTTCGTATACTCAGGCCATATTTAGTGTATATTAAGGTCATATCTTTGAAAGGTCTAGTTGTATGTGGGACAGTATTCCTATTCACTCCCTTGGTATTTCATGTTTTTGGGTATAAATATCTAGACCTCTACGTTAACATAAAATGCAAGGCGTTTGTTGTTCAATTTTTTTCGTTTTCTTTTCCCCTCTTTGTGATCGATTTTGTGTTTTTTTCTTACCACCCTTCAATCCGTTTTTGTAAGCTAAGCTTCTTATTTGCCCTTTATCACAACTTTGTATATTGGATATACAAAGTATGATATGTTGTCAATATTGGTTGCTCTCATGTTATCATGTGTTTTTTCTTCCTCCTTCACTATAAAAGCTTAGCTTATGGACTTTAAACATCACGCTATGTATTCCTCACTACAGCATGACCTTCATCACAACAACGAACAACCGAGTTTCTTTCCAAATGCATACATGAGAACGAGGTTGAAATAGAAGAAGGAGAAATTAGCAGTCTGGTCATGAAAGAACAAACTCGTTGCCACCAAGTTCAACGAGTTAACAACCATCATCATCATCATCTCAATGTGTCTGTACAAGATAGCCCTGGTCATAACCACTTCCAGAAAAGCGAGGAAGCTGAAAAGTTGGCCAGCAACGATCGTGGAGCTCAAATCTTTTAATGGCATCGCAATAAGTGAGCGAATTAGAGTGTACCAGCGAAGAAGGACGTTGCAGTGATGGAATTTCATCGATCATCATCCAGCCATAGCCAAGGTATAGGCCACAATAATCCCCCTGACACAAGTCTCTAGATCCTGTTGGCTAGCTAGTAGTGTCTATCTGTATTGCCTGTTTTTCTAGATTATAGTTTTATGGGCATTATCATGTGGGGAAAACATTCAGTATTTGTTTGAAACAACAATAGACTATTTGTAATCGTAAACATCTACAACGATATGTAGGATGTAATGTAAGTTAACAAATAATATAAATATATAAAAAATATGCAACGATATGTAGGAAGTAATGTAAGTTAACAAAAAAATATAAATATATAAAAAAATGCATTTATGTTCTACTAGATCCTTCAAAATCATAAGAGAATCATCAATTAGAATCCTTTCTGAAGATGGACATGCAAATAGCTTTCAAGTAATGATATTGTATAGGAGTAGGATTGGGCCTTCGAATTAAAGGACGGATTTTTCCTCCTTTATCGGTTTTCATGAGTTTCAGATCTTCACTAATGAATTATGTTGCGATGAAAAAGAAACAAATGAATAGGCATGAGTTAATTGCAGAAAGAATTATATTCATTGGTATCAAAATGGACTAGTGAGGTGTGGATCCTTCTGTAATATATTAGATAAGGTTCCAGTGCTCAATCTCACATTTTCCTGCTTTAATAATAAAGAGATACAGAACATACCAGATTCAAATATTCAATCTAACGTTTTGGTAGATTAATAATAATAAAGAGGGACAAACGAACGATAATATGTGGCTTTTTCCTATCATTAAACAGTTGTTCCATGTGTAAAATAATAATTTCATAGACCGGCAAAATTTGAAAAGAAAAATTGGAAATGAGAATTAATTCGATTAGTTAATATTAATTAGAAAATCAATACATAAACAACTAAGTTAAGCTTAATTGTATGCAATCACTAAGATTAACTAAAGCTAAGCGTGCTTTACATTATGTCTTATGTTAATGTGCACATGAACCACAAGCCAGCACTAGAGTTAACTAACTAAAGTCAAGTGCACACCACATGTAAGCACTACATTTAACTTACTCTAAGTAATTTTAACTAAGTGCACATCACATGCAAGCACTAGAGTTTAATGAAAGCTAATTAAGCTAACTAAGTGCGTGTACAACAACACTCCCCATTTAAGCAAAATTCAGGTGACTATGATGCAAAATGAATGAGTCCTAACAACAAGGGCATTATAGGTACCCATGTACAATGCATGAAAGAGGAAAGAGGGAAACACTATTGTGAAGAGAATCCCCACCCCAAAAAAAATCACAATGTAAAAAGTAGAGAAAATATAATTGCTAAGGAGTCGCATCTTTCACCCTGAGACGATCTTGCAAAAATTGAAACTTCTTCTTAGTAAAATTCTTGGTGCAGATGTTGACAATCTGCTTAGAACTCAGAAAGTACTACATATCGAGGATCCGATCATGAATCGATTCTATAATGTGGATCTCGATATGTTTGGTCTATTGTACTCTAATTGTTCAACCGTATGACAATGACACAATGGACACTGATAACAAGCTCGAAAAGAAATATTGCAGCAAAATGGCCTGAATGGTGACATTAATTGCTCCTCTGTAATCAACCTCTAATGATGATAAAGCATTGGCATTCTACTTCTTGCTTGATAAACAAATGGGGTTGGATCCGAATCTAAGTACATAACCATATGTGGAATTGTGATCAAGGTTTTCAACAACCCAATATGAATCTGTGAATCCAATGAGATCCAAAGTACAATTTTCTACATAATAAATCCCATAGGTGATTGTCTCCTAAACGTATTGAAGGATGCACTTTGCATATTTCTACAGTAACTTGTGTGGATCCGGCGTCTATCTGGAAATTTATGCTATGTTGTATGAGATATTGGGGTGAGAGTGAGTGAGATAAAAAAACTCCCCACAAGCTGATAGTATAATGTGCAATCAACCAATGTTGTGTACTTTCCATTCTCAAGCTTTATCCTTGATAGGAAAGCTATGGTTGTTTGCTTGTAGTCACTCATGTGAAATCATACCAAAATATCTCTAGCATACTTTGGTTGAGAAATGGTAATCCAAGAAGCATTCTGATGGATCTCTAGTCCAACGAAGAAACTAAGGAAGCTCAGGTTTGTCATAGATAACCACTTATGCAATGCAACTTTAATATCAACAATGACAGAAACTAAACTATCAGTTATCAAAAGATCATTTATGTAAAGTAGTATGATCAACATGCAGTCAATTTTATTCAATAGATAAACATTGGAATCAAATTTGTAGCATACAAAATTTTGAGATAACAAATAGGAATCCATCTTTGCATACCATGCTCTAGGTGCGAGCTTGAGGTGAAAGAGAGATTTATTTAATTTTCATACTGGAGATGAAGTTTGCACATATCCGAGTGACTTATCTATGTAGATTTCCTCCTCAAGATTACAGTGAAGAAAGGATTTCCTTACATCCATATCTTACACCTCCCATCGTATTGTTGCTGTAATGCAGAGAGCTAGCTGAATTGAATCCATTTTTTCCAGTGGAGCAAAAGACTCATCATAGTCAACACCATGTGCGTGTTGAAAACCTTTAGCCACCGACCATGCCTTATATCAACTAACTTGCCCATCTCCTACTTTCTCGATCTGGTAAACCCATTTGAACCTGACAAGTTTACGATTGGAAGGTAGAGGAACCACGTCCGAAGTGTGATTCTCAATGAGTGAGTTGTATTCCTCATCCATAGTTGTTTTCCATTCAAGATTCCAAACTGCTTCTCCATAATTTTGTGGATCAGATGCATGCATCATATAAGTGTGCATGGGCTTGCATGCTACATAACTAAGAGTACTTGTTGAGCTTCGTTACACTGAGGTATAGTGGTAGGATAATTTTAGAGATCACTTATGTTGTGCCATTTTCATGCTAAACTTGGTCGAGAATCTTCCGAAATACATTAGGAAAATATTATCTTGATGTTCAACAACTAGTGGTCCAATAAGTGTCACAAGAAAAGGACCACGTAGATCTGAATTCTATTATGAGGTATCATATGCATACTTATCTACTGGTGCTGAGGGAAACTTTGTAACAGGTTCATCTGATTGTGCATGCAAAACCTATTCTTAAAACATTACAATCCTTTCGATAAAGAGCTCTTTAGTGTTGATATCAAGCAATCTATACCCTTTAACTTCATCAGAATATCAAACAAACATGCATTTTTTACTCTAAAGCTCCAAATCCATTCTCTTCTCTATAGGAATTGCGACTGATTTTGGAGATCCCAAAATGCGGAAACGACTAACTTTAGGTTGCATGCTAGTCCACACCTCAAAAGGTGTTTTTCCAGTAACAGATTTATGAGGAGATCTATTCTATATGTATCAAGCATAATTGATAGCTTCATCCCACAATTTTGATGGAAGAGATCTTGCATGCAACATGTAATTGGCCATCTCTTTCAAAGATCTATTCTTTCTCTCGTCCATTCTATTTTGTTGCGAAGTGTAAGGAACTGCATGTTCAAATTGTATGCCTACTTCATAAAAATCATTTTGGATACCTTTGTTGAAATATTCCTTCCTTTTATCTATGCATAGGATCTGGATGTGTTTTCCATATTGATTTTCCACATCTTCTTTGAAAATATCTAGATGGTGAAAAACCTTAGACTTTAGTTTAAGGTAGTAAACCTAAGTGAATCTCATGTAATCATATATAAATGACTACACATCTTTCTTTTCTCATTGAAGGTACTGGAAAAGGACCCATGAGATCACTATTTACAAACTCCAAGTGTGAAGGGGCTCTCCATGCATGCCCCTTCTCAAACTTGTCCTGTGGATGTTTTCTAAAAGAACATCCATTACAAACACCATTTGAAAATTTAATGGACTACAGTCCTTTAGCCAACCCTTGCTTGCTAAGATGCTACATATATATTTAAAATTCAAGTGTCCAAATATATCGTGCCAAATCTTACTTTCTTCATTTGCATGCGTAAGTAGAAAAATAGAATATTAGTGTGGAACAAAATCAAAAAAGGTATATTGATGATATTGATCATTTACCTTTTCACATGCAATATTTAAGTTGGTTTGCGTATCATAAATTTTCACAATCCAAGGTAATTTTTTCTTTCTTTCTTGTGCTTGTGTGTTTCATTTGATACATTGAAAGGATATTCGTTGAAATCCTTGGAATATGCAAGACATTCTAAGAACTTCCATCTTCAACTGCACTCTTCCTTGTTTGGTTTCTTCAACTGCAGAACTGTCTCCCATGAGAATAAGTGGTCATAGGTATGCTTGTAGAGAAGAAAATGATTCCTTTCAAGGTGTCATATGATGTGAAGCTCCTGAATTGATGATTCATGTTGGTGGTGTGAAATGAATGCAAATAAAAGCATGACCATTAACCCTTGTTTCTTATGGTTTTTCCACTTTCTTCTTCTTGGCACTTTCTGGAATGTTATGACTGTTGGAGAGTCTAATTCCAACCACTTTCTAGGTGTCAAAAAAGTCCATCGAAGTGTTCTAGTTCAATTTTAATTTGTCCAATTTACTTCAGTCTCACTGCAGCCATGCAATATTGATGTCTCCAATCTGACCTTATTTAAATAATTTGTATTATTGAGAAGTCCAATCATCTGCTCCATGTTTTTCATTTCTTGTAATGGTATTAGAGCTAATTGGCATAAGACTCCCTGAAAGAGAAAAACATGAGAGAAGTAACAAAAATAGAGAGAAGAGGAAAGCCTGCATAAGACACTTTGAGAGAGCAACACAAGTTTGAAGAAGTTTGAGGACGCCTCCTGCAAAAAAGCAACAGAGAGAAAGCTAGTTCTGAAAATCTAATTCGTGTAGAAGCTGGAGAAGTGATCCAAATTTAAAAAAATATAAAAATTAAGTTACCAATGCACTTGACTACTCTTATTAAGTGTGATTACCTATACACAGTTACGAAACTGCAAAAAAAGTGATTCAACATTACCATTTATTATCGTTAAATGCATTGGACATCTTGAGTCAAATTTTCAAGATAGATATGAAGTCGTTTTTTTTTTTTTTTATAGGCTGGAGTGATTTTTTATAAAGGTACTACCGGTCATTTTTTCATCTGCTAAATGGAAACATCACCAAATTCAAAGCACCACAAGTTCAAAGAAATGTGTGGTATGGTAAATATTTGAAAATTTCATTTTTGTTAGGTCGGCACACATCACGAGCTGACTCGTCCCTCCTTTCTTAGCTGAATATTTTTTTATTAAAAATGCGCATAGTCTAACGAGGCGGAGGAGTTGACCAGAAAGTTATGGAAATTCCGGTCATATTTAGAGAAAACCCGGTAAGGGTTTTTGTAAATCCAAGTTATAGCTGTTAAACTTCAAAATTTTAGGTGTCCTAGATGTTTTTGATGGTGTTGAATCCATTTCCACCATAAAAAAACATGATTCAAACACTGCTTCTACAAGATTTTTCAAACTTTTTTGCCCAGATTCCAGCCACTTTTGACCGTCCGGGCAATTCCTCTGCCTCGTTAGACAACTCCTTAAAAATGTGGTTTCAATTTTATTTAAAAGGTTTGCAATTTTGGCATATTTATCATTGGAAAGGGGATTCATATTTATCATTGAAAGTATTATAAAAAGCCCTTTAGCTTTGAAACTCCTTTTAATGGAATCGGTCAAGACGTTAATGTGGCTCAAAGACTTTATCCTGTGTATGTAAGGTATTGCATATTAAAAAGTGCTTGATATATAATGCATAAATTTCTCTCTTATATTATAATATAAATTTCTATGATCAAATTTATTAATGGGCTTTGAATGGTAAAGGTGAATTTGTTTGGGTTCTTGATCCACCTTTGTTGCATGTGTCATTGTGACCCATAATCTGTTGGATTTTAGACTCAGAATTTTCTATTGCAACCAACAACTATGTTTGCAGTTTGATTCACTAGTTGAGTCATAGTGAGCCAACACTCAACAAATGGGAAAAGCCTAGAAGTTAATAGACTTGAAGCAACAACTAGAAATGTGTGAATATTTTTTGAAAGAATTGGAAGTGAAGAGGAAAAGAAATTCCTTTGTGTTAAAATGTCTATTATAATCTCTACATGACAATAGTCTTCTGCTCATTTCATATTCCAAGACAACCAAGGAGGCGTGGGATACCCTTGAGAGGAATTTTGGTGTAAGGGAGAGAATTGATGTTGAAGATGAAGGTGGACTAACAACAATAGATATAAAATTAGATGAAGCTTTTGGTAGATCTAACTATGCTCCACCACAAGTGGATGATGTCTGTGAAGAATTTGTAGAAGAAGTAGAGAAGGAGCACATAGATGCTCATGAATCCAACTATGCACAACAACAAGTGCATGAAGTTTTTGTAAATCCTGCAATAGAGAGCTTGATGATGACAATTTGGTGATTCCATCAACAGAGCTTATTGGTGCGAACTTGGTGCTTCCATCAATAGAGCTTGATGATGAAAATTTGGTGATTCAAGCAACCAAGCTTGATGATGACAAATTGGTGATTCCTGCAACAAAGATTGATGATAACAATTTAGTGAATCTAGCAGCAGAGTTTGCTGATGATAATGAAGATATAATTGAAGAAGTCAAATCTATAGTGAACTAAAAAATTAATATTATTGGTACAAACCTTGATAAAGAATTGTTGGCTAAAAAAGAATTGCTGCAAATGATGCAACAAAACCATGATATTGACATTATACTATTTAGTGAGACACTCCCACTTAAGTCTGAAAACCCAGTGGAAGAAAACCTCTTTGAAGAAGCTGAGGAAACAGAGGCAAAGAAGGAAGTCCACAAAGAGAAAAAACTGACAGAAGTAGAGGCAGAGAAGGAAACACAACATTAAATATCCCTCATTATGAAGTAGAAGATATAGAAACAATGTGTTTCTGCAAATATTTTTAATTCTAGCATTGGTTTCTATGGTGCAGGTACACAAAACGATTATTAATAATAGTTAAAGTTCCTTGAAGTATGGATTCAAACACCATGCCTTGATAAATTTTGCATAGAAGCTGCATAAATGCATGTTGAAGACATCTTGGATGATGCGAACATCAATGAAATTTTTAGGAATTAAGGTCCCGAGGAAATATATTTTTATTATAAACGTATGTTGCAACAAATTGACGATGAAGATCATAGAACAAAAGATAACATGTGGCAGAAATCCACATACAAACTGAATTTTGAAGAAGTCTCAGACATGCTTAGACAACTTGGAACAATGGAAGGCCTGCACTAGCAAATCAAGAAACTAAGGTTTGAAGGATACAACAAGAAGAAAAAGATGCAACGATTTAGAGGCTACAAGATTTTGGAAAATAGAAGAAGAAAAGTAAATGTAGTTGAAGCCAATTTTTTAAATTGTAAGCCTGGTTGAGACATAAACTAGTAGGCACCTTTGCTTAAATTTTATGTCATTGTAATTAAGGGGGATTTTTGGAGAATCTAACTCCAACCACCTGCTAGGTGTCAAAACAATCCTTCCAAGTGTCCAAGTTCATTTTTAGTTAGTTCAATTTAGTTCGGTCTCACTACAGTCATTTAATGTTGATGTCTCCAATGTAGTCTTATTTAATTGATTCGTAATATTGAGAAGTTGAACTCTCTACTCCACATTTTTCATTTCTTGTCAATGACCAAGACTATTCTGCTCAAGATTTATTGCCACTAGATCAATACTCTTATGCATACAAAAGGATTCAGGATGATAACCTCTATTACAATAAAGACACTTTGATTTTTCTTTCTTTCCTTTCTTACACTTGGATTTGGAATAGTCATTTGGAGCTTTTGGATTTCCTCACTTGGTTGAATCTATATGTCTTGCCTTTCCTTTGCCTTTAGATATTTTTATTTAGTTTCAAGTTGTACTTTCCTTTTTCATGCATGGAAAAGGCATGTTCATTTGAAGACTTTAATGAATCCATCTTGATGAGCTTATCCTGCTCATGAATGAGAGACTTAACAAATGCATAAGTTTGAGCATTTTCCATTGATCTCCAGTTGCAAGTCTAACTATATGAAATGTAGTAACAAAAACAACATATTTATGGCCTAATTTAGACAAAGTAGAAAGGATGAATTGACCTTCCCATTCGGATTTGCCATTCCTGCAATCCTGTAATTATAGTAGCAATATTTGAGTTTCGTAAATATTTCTTGAATGTTCTCAAAGTTGTTTGGATCTAAGGAATTTAGATCATTTTCGAGAATATGATCCCTCATCTAATGCTTCTTTCCAAATAAATTATCCATGGTTTCCAAATATGTCACTTAGAGTGATGTGTGTGTCTAGATGGAAACACAATGTTGGAGTTATGGCCAACAATAGATGACCAAAAGCCTCATCCATAATATTGAAGTCTTTGGATTTTTCAGTGGCAGAATTTGATTCATCTTCCATATTCGTAACCATCTGACACCTTTTCCTCTTAAGTGAAGCAGAATCTTTGGCTTCCATTAGAAGTAGTTATATAGAGTGAGAATAGCCGAAGATCGAAACTCCATTTTTTCACCTTGTGTCTGTAGCAACAATTATGACAATTTTCTAATATTCTGATCCAAAAATCAAATCTCCCAACAATTCCAATTCTTTAATCTTCAAACCTGCAAACAATTTTTCATGCACCTTCTCTAGACACTGTAGCTCTGATAGCATGTAACATTATTACAGTTTAGATAAGGATCTAACCGAAGAATAATTTCATAAACTCGTAAGAATTGAAATGAAAAATTGGAAAAGAGAACAAATTTGATTATTCAATGTTAATTAGAAAATCAATCCATTAAGAAACTAAGTTAAGATTAACTACATGCAATCACTAAAGCTAATTAAAACTAATTAAAGCTAAGTGAGCTTTATTTTATGTAAATGTATATGTTAAACACATGCAAACACTAGTGTTAACTAACTAAAGCTATGTGTACACCACATGTAAGGACTAGTTTTAAACAACACTAAATAATTGCACATCACATGAAGTCACTAGAGTTTAACAAAAGCTAATTAAAGCTAGGTGTGTGTACACTAACACCATTTCAATGAAGTTAAAATCTCTCAGCTAATTGTGAGCGATAAATACTATAAATAACATATAGAGATGGAAAATGGCCATTATTCTTTGAATGGGTAGAGAGTTTTATAAGAATTTGATTATAATTTTGGAGGAGATTGATTGGTGTAGTCTTAGATAGATATTTCTAGATTATTTCGAAAGAGTTTTACTCAAATATTTTAGTTGTATATTCTTAGCGGAAGAAACTGTACGAACCAAAGTTTCATGAATGGCTTTTTCTATTCAATTACTCAAATTGGTATCAAATCGAAATTGATATCTAATCCACTTTTAGAATAATAGATAATTGGGAAAGAGTTAGTTTCCAGAGAGCCATAGAGCTAGTAGGTCCATTCGTTTTATAATTGAAAAGATCTATAAATTTGATTGACATTCCCACGCTGCTAGTTTGGTCTGTTATGTAATCGAAACGGAAAGTGTTTGATTGTGAGCGACCACGAAGGTCTTTTAGCCCAATGATCTCTCTTTCATTTAGAGCTTCACTCCCTTTTTTCACTGCCATCATGAGTCACTATCCACTTTTGTGCTGAATGGTGACGTTCTGCAATGCAACACCTATCCATCGTAATCTACCAGTGAAATTCATCGCCATTATACTTTTCAAACACTACAGAATCCACCTTGAAAACCATAGTCATTGTCGTTGTCGCAACATCCCATATTCAATATGCATGGATCAAACCTGTGGGAGTGATCTCACGAGGTTCATCAACTACTTTCGTTTCAGTGATTGTAATGTCATTTTTATCTCCAACCAAAGAATTTCATTGTGAACGCTCTTCATCATGCAAATGCTTGTTTAGTAAAAATGTTCCCATTTTAATCGACGCTTTAAAGTCGTTGGAGTTGGCAACTGAACTAGCGGACTTGTTTTGTTAAAACTTGACCGTAAACTACAAATATCATATTATAGTGTCTGCACAAGCTTAGTGGTATTCATTCACAAGTTCATCATTGGAAGACTTACTCAAGACTCTCTCATTGTGCTTTGTTAACTGTTGGCTTTTTCAACAGTAACAACCACCATAATAGCGTTTTGATTTGAAAATAATGGTGGGTGTGTAATTGAAAATAGTAGTTGTATATTTAATACATCTTTTATTTGTTGGAGAATCTAATTCCAACCACTTGTTATGTTTCAAAACTATCTCTGCAAGTGTCCTAGTTCATTTTCACTGAGTCTAGTTTAACTCCAATCATTTATTATTGATTTTTCCAATGTAATCTTATTTAAGTAATTTGTAATACTTAGAACAGTAGCCCTTGATCTATCATTTTGTTCTCTTCAATTTCTATCATGGTATCAGAGTTAGTTTGCATAAGACTCCCTAAAAAAGCAGCAACGTGAACGAAAAGAGAAAAAAAGAGAATAGGCAAGCCAACATAAGACAGATTAAGGGATGTTTGAAGAAATTTAAAGAACCCTCCGGCCAAGAACCAGCAGAGAAAGAGATAGTTTTGAAGAAGAAAGTCGATATTTTTTACAAAATTGAACTGCATCCACGGTAGTTAATCCAGCTGCGTTATTAATGCAACCAAGAAGTATAGAGAAAGCGTTAACCCCACTAAAAAGGACAAAGAAAGGTGTTAGTTTAAATTCAGTACGCATGTTTTCTTCAACGCACAAAAACACACGTTCTCTTCAATCGACAGAGCATAAAGGCAGAAAAATTCCGCAATGTCTAGTTAGTCCGTGAAAGCCCACAGCAGAAAAGTATAGTGACTCCCATTGGGTGCATGAGTCACGAAAAGTGAATGTGCACAATGCAAAGGGTTAAATGTTTGAACGAAACATTTCATATTGTCTTATATCAAATTTTGTCTTATATAAAATGCACGTGTGATTTTTTGAATGAGAAGTGCATAGTAGTATTTTGAAAAAGGACTTTCTCAATTTGAAAAGTTCCCATATAATACTTAATTGCATTATTTTTTTTTCCCTGAGATGAGATCTTAGAGATGTAATTTTTTAAAATGGGAATTCAAATTTTTGAAGAAGGTTTTAGAAAAAGTGAAGCATTTAAGTGAAATTGGTTTAGATTTGGTGAGGGTGGGAGCTCTGGTGGGAATTAGGGTTTGAAGTTTATGGTTTTTACAGCAGCCTAAGTATTAACTCTGGAGAAGAATGGGGCCAGAGCGGCAGAGCTTCACGGAAGGGGGCAGACTCTGACCCGACAGATGGAAAACGTGGGGTCCATTGAGACTCCATCATACAAACAAATAATGATGAACAAAAAGACATCACAGATTGGAGTGCAAATATCAGGGTCTGAGAAGTCAGATAAGGAGATTCCATCCAGCAAGGGGAAGAGAAGTAATGAAGGTGAAAACACCAAAAAACTGAAGAAAAATGATGAAAGCAAAAGTACAGAGTGGCAGAGGAAGAGGTTCTAAATCAAGATAAAGAGGAACACGGCGGAACAACATTAGCACCCAATGGGAAAAAAATCAATGTCCGTGCAAGTCCAAAGCCACAGAAACCCTAAGGGTTGTGATTTCTGATCCGGAAATTAAGTCGTACTGAGATCACATGGTCGTACATGCAGTGACCTGTGGGTTCATGGGGTTTTGGCTAACAGAGCGAGCATTGTGCCAGTGTATAAAGCAACAATGGAAACCCAGAGGAGATGTTACGCTGCACTTAGGAGCCAAGGGTTTCTTTACTGTTGTCTTCTCCAATCTGGAAGACAAGGATCGGATATTCGATGGAGGGCCGTATTTCTTTGCCTCCACGGGTCTTTACATAAGGCCTTGGAAACCCAACTTCGTACCAGAGAAGGAAACCTTCAAGCAGGTTCCAGTTTGGATACGCCTTTTTTCTCTTCTAATTGATTATTAGGGGCACATAGCACTGGAACAGATGGGTAACAAGCTAGGGACCTTCATCACGGCCTCAGAAGCAACATTACAAAAAAGGTATACATCTTGTGTTAGAATCTACGTGGATATGGATTCTTTCGGGAGCATTGCATGAGGGCCTATGGCTGGAATACAAAGACAAAGATTATTTCCAAGCCATTGACGATGAGACGATCTCATTCCGATGTAGAAAATGTCATGAGCATGGTCATTTAATCAGAGAATTCCCACTGAACAAAGCAGCAGGGGAAAACAAGGAAAACAAGGGAGAAAAGAACAAGGAAACCTTCACCAGACCAAAATAAAAACAAAGAGCAAATAAAAAACACCAAACCAAGGTGAGTACTTCACATGGCAACATAAGCTTTGCATTTGAAGTATTAGAAACGGAAACAGAATCAGAGGACAATAATAAAGAAAAAGAAACCACAAAAACAAGCAGATCTACAGCAACACCAGAAATGAAGGAACCGAAGGAGAACCCTTTATGTATCTTCCATCAAGTTCAAGAAACTATGGATGGAGTAGAAGAAGATTCGGAGATATTCACCAGTGAAATAGGGCTCGAAGATATGGAATTAAGCGACATATTGGAGCAAAAAGGTATGGATCTACAAAACATGGTTGAGAACTAGAAAAGGAAGGAAATGGAACATATATCGAAAGATGAGGTAAAGAGAATCAATAGCATATTCATAGCATGGCAACGGGAAGAGATGGAGCTGCAGAGTAAGTGCTTAGGAACAACTAAGCGGCTAGGGGTCCGCACACAAGGATTGCATCAAACCTCCTTAAATTCCAAGCACCAAAAAAAGAGAGGAAGAAGAACTAACAATGAAGCATTACAAGAACTAGGACAAATGCTTTTAAATTCAGGTAAGATGAAATCCTGTTGGGTCCCTATAATACTAGTGATTACCCCATTACTATTGTAGTTATACCCCTTATTTATATTGTTGTGCCCCTATTACCCCCATATTGTTATTTCTGTGCTCCATAGAATCCCTCTATTTTTATTTTTGTGGCTTTATATTATTATTGTTAGGTTGGCTGGATTATATTGTGACTCCTTAGACTCCTATATATAGAAAGGAGGTTGTCATTTGTATCATCCAAGAATTGTTCATTTATGTAATGTAAAGGAGGTTACCCCCTCGAAGAGACTGAATTCTAAGGCGTTGATCTATCTTTTCTATGTTTTCTTGCGCTGGTTTCATAACAATTGGTATCAGAGCTTTGGATTCTAGGGTTTCGCTGCTCCAAACAGGTCATCGTGGCATTTTCGCTATAAATTTTTTTCTGTGACGTTTCAGAAGTCGCAAAAAAAACCCATTTTAGAAGAAATTGCGCTGAACCTTGGGTCCAAATTTCAGAGCTTTTCGCCCGATATTAGCGGAGATATGATCTGAGGATGTTGGTCTTTTTGCAGACTCCTGAATTACATTCAAAACAGGTGACCTCAGTAAAATCGTCATAACTTTCTCTCTATGGATCGGATTGAAATTTCGTAAGAAGGTACAGAAAGAGGACAGACTATAGTTTCTTGTGTGTGTGTTTCAGATTAAAAGGTTGAAACAGTGACTCGTGGCATGTCGTACAAGTTTGGTCTACTGAACTAGTCTAAAAGCGAGTCACTGTAGGAGATTTCACATAACTCTTCCTTGGAGAATCCAATTTGGCTCAGACTTGTGGCATTCGAAAGAGGACACAGAAGGATACTACAAGTAGAAATTTCAGAACTAGATGATCCGAAATTACAGAGATACATCAGATTCAATATCAGGCTTCTATAAAGTGAAAAAAGGTGTGTAGTTTTTTTTAAATTTTTGTGTAAGCTTGGTTTAACGGAATTCAAAGGGCATAGTAAAGCATTATTATCGGTAACTGATGCCCCGAGGAAAGAAAATGCAAACACCTAGTAAGGAACCTGAAAGCTCTAGCATGACTCATGAAGAAGAGGAAGAAATGTAACATGATATATCAAAATTACAAGAACAAGTGCAACAAATGTCACGCTCACAAAAGTTAACAGATGCTAAGATAAATGGCGTGGAAGCTAAGATAAGTGGCGTGGAATCTAAGGTAAATGGCGTGGAATATAAGATAAAGGGCATGGAAGCTAAGATGGATGATTCGAAGACAGATTTGAAGAGAGACATGGCAGATTTGAAGATAGATTTGAAGACAGACATGGAAGAATTGAAGAAGTTGCTACAAGAAAGGGTCACTAATGGTGAAAAGGTAGTAAAGGAAACTCATGATGAGAACAAAAGAAATGTTAATCAAGATTCAATAGACGCTAATGTTGGATTGAAGAATCACCATATTCCAAAAATCGATATGAGGAAGTTTGATGGCAAGGATCCCGCCACATGGATATTACAAATGGAGCAACTCTTCGATCTCAATAATGTGCAAAACACACAAAAGGTATGTATGGCAACTATATATTTGGAACCAAATCAGTTTGTATGGTATCAATGGCTTTGTTCTCGTTAACAATTTATTACTTGGGCAATTTTTACGGAAGAATTGATAGCACATTATGAAGATACAAAAAACAACACTTTTTTTAGACAATTGATAAGTCTCAAACAAAAGGGTTCAGTAATGGAGCACATTGAGGAGTTCCAAAAATTGTACATAAGGGTAAAAGATATTCCAGAGGAGCATAGGATTGATGTGTTCATAAGGTCTTTAAAGGATAATATCCAACATGATGTTCGCCTTTGGGAACCTGATTCATTAGAGAAGACATTTAGGTTAGCAAGAAAAATGGAAAGAAAAATTATGGCAACTAGGAAGCATACCACTCACAACTATAAAGACGGAAGTGTTGCTGCCCCTAGTCTTCCACAGCCTATAAGGTTGACACCATAACAATTGGAAGAGAAAAGAGAAAAAGGGCTTTGTTACAGTTGTGATAGCAAATACACTAAAGGTCATAAGTGTGCTGAGAAGAAATTATTTTACATAGATTGTGAAGAGGAAGAAGAAAAAGAGCAAGAAAGGTCAAAAGAAGAAGATATACTCCAGGAAAAAAGCCTAGATGAAGAACAAATAAATCCGACCATATCTTGTAATGCATTGGCAGGAATTACCACTCCTCAAACCATCAAGATAGAAGGACAAATCAAGAAGAAAAAGGTAATAGTGTTGATTGATTCAGGAAGCACCCACAATTTTATTCATTGTAGGGTAGCAAAAGAATTGAATTTCTTCTTATATCCAGCACCAGAGTGTCAAGTGATGATTGCAAATGGAGGAACAATAAATTGCTCTGGAAAGTGCCATAATATCAAGCTATCCATGGGAGAATATGTATTGACTAGCCCAATGCTTTCCATTCCAATGGGAGGTGCGGATGTTGTACTAGGAGTCCAATGGCTACAATCCTTGGGTACAATAGCTTTTAATTTTCAAGAACTTTTCATCAAATTTTCTACGGAAGGAAAGGAAGTTGAATTAAGGGGTATTACTGGGAAACCAGGAAAGATAATCAGCTCTCATGGTATGACAAAGCTTCTAAAAAAGGAGCAAAGAGGTGTAATTGCACAATTATGCTCGCTAGATGTTTCCACATTGGAATCATCTATTTCTCCAGATCTCCAAAAAGTCCTGGACAATCATTCCAAGGTATTTGAGACTCCCAAGGGTCTCCCACCTATGCGTGATCATGATCATGCTATTCATCTGATTCCAGGAAGTGTTCCTCCAAACATCAGGCCGTACAGATATCCCTATGTCCAAAAAAGTGAAATTGAACGTATGGTTGCAGAAATGCTAGAGGCTGGTATAATTCAACCGAGTCAAAGTTCTTTCTCAGCTCCAGTAGTATTGGTGCACAAGAAGGATGGATCATGGCGCATGTGTCCGGATTATAGGGAGCTCAACAAGCTCACTATTAAAGATAAGTTCCCCATTCCTGTTATTGATGAATTACTGGATGAATTGCATGGATCAATTTACTTCACCAAGTTGGATCTTCGTTCGGGATATCATCAAATCAGAATGAAGATTGAAGACATTCCGAAAACGGAATTTAGAACTCATGAGGGTCATTATGAATTTTTGGTCATGCCTTTTGGCCTTACCAATGCACCTTCAACATTTCAAGGTTTGATGAATTCAATTTTCAAACCATTCCTTAGAAAATTTGTGTTAGTATTTTTTGATGATATACTAATCTACAGCAAGTCTTGGAAGGATCATGTTGAACATGTTGACATGGTGCTACAACTATTGGAGGAGAAACAATTATATGCAAAAAGATCCAAATGTTTCTTTGGAGTCCAGGAGGTGGAATATTTGGGTCATATTGTATCTCATGAAGGAGTTAAGGTAGACCCTAGCAAAATTAAAGCCATTAAGGAATGGAAAATCCCCACATCCATAAAGCATCTGCGAGGATTTCTTGGGTTGACAGGGTATTATCGCAAGTTTGTTAAGAATTATGGGAGAATAGCAGCACCTCTAACAACATTATTGAAGAAAGATTCATTTTCATGGACTCCGGAAGCAACAAAGGCCTTTGAACATCTTAAAGAGGCAATGTGCCAAGCATCGGTCTTAGCTACACCAGACTTCACAAAAACCTTTATTGTGGAATGTGATGCTTCAGGAAATGGAATTGGTGTTGTTCTAATGCAAGATGAAAGACCCATTGCTTTTGAAAGTCGTCCAATCAAGGGAAAGTTTTTAAGCAAAGCTATTTATGAGAAGGAAATGTTGGCAATACTCCATGCACTTAAGAAATGGCGACCCTACCTAATGGGAAGACACTTCAAGGTAAAAACGGATCATGATAGCCTTAAATACTTTTTAGAACAAAGATTATCCTCTGAAGAGCAACAAAAGTGGGTCACAAAGATGTTGGGTTATGACTTTGAAATCATCTACAAAAAAGGGAAGCAAAATGTGGTGGCAGATGCACTCTCAAGAAAGGATGAGGATGTGGAAGCATTGTTGTGTGCCATTTCTATTATCCAACCAGATTGGATAAACGAAGCAAGGGAGGAATGGAAGAATGACGAAGAAGTGTGGGCACTTATTCGAAAGCTACAACAAGATTCCAGTACTTCTGATACATTTAGCTGGCAAAATGATTCGTTATGGTACAAAGATCGCTTATACCTCTGTAAGAATTCCCAGCTAAAACAAAAGATTCTTATGGAATTGCACAGTTCTCCCTTAGGAGGGCACTCAGGATTTTTAAAAACTTACCACAGGGTTAAGAAGGAATTTTTTTGCGATGGCCTTAAATCAGATATTCAAAAGTTTGTGGCAGAATGTTTGGTTTTCCAGCAAAATAAAGTTGAAACAATTAAGACACCGGGTCTATTACAACCTTTATCCATTCCAAGCCAATGTTGGGAGGAGGTTTCAATGGATTTTATCACAGGTTTACCCAAGTCTAAGGGAAAGAGTGTCATCATGGTGGTAGTTGACAGACTTACCAAGTATGCACACTTTTGTGCATTATCACATCCATTTAAAGCCAGTACAGTTTCTACTGCATTTATGGAAACAGTTCAAAAGCTACATGGAAACCCAAAGATTATTGTAAGTGACAGAGATCCCATTTTCACTGGAAATTTTTGGACAGAATTATTTTCTTGTCTTGGTACTCAGTTAGCTCATAGCTCATCTTATCATCCTCAATCTGATGGGCAAACTGAGATAGTAAACAAATGTTTGGAAGGATATCTTCGTTGCTTTGTATCTGATAAATAGACACAATGGGTCAAATGGTTGCCTCTGGCTGAATGGTGGTATAACACTTCCTTCCATACAACAACAAAATGACCCCATTTATGGCACTTTATGGGTATCAACCACCATCCATCACATCATATTTAAGAGAAAATTCTAAGGTTCAGGCAGTGGAACATCACATCGAACATCAACAACAAGTCCTCCAACTCTTAAAGGATAACCTCGTGTTGGCACAAAATAGAATGAAACAACAGGCAGATCAACATCGCAGTGAAAGAAGTTTTGATGTAGGTGATTGGGTATTCCTACGACTACAACCATATAAGCAAATGTCCCTAAAGCAAGCTAAGAAGGATAATAAATTATCACCAAAGTATTATGGTCCGTACAAGGTGTTGCAAAATATTGGTACTATGGCATACAAATTGGAGCTTCCTGCAGCTTCTCGATTGCACCCAGTTTTCCATGTTTCATGTTTAAAGAAGTTTATAGGTGACAAGCTCCCAATTCAAACAATATTGCCAAAACTTGATGAGGAAGGAAAAATTATATTGGAACCGGAAGCAGTCATAGAAACAAAGAACTCGACAGCTACGAAATAGATCAATTTCAGAGTATCTTATCAAGTGGAAGAACTTATCCGCTGAAGATTCCACATGGGAGGATGAGAATTTTATGCAGAAGTATCCAAAACTACTCAAGCATTGAGGACAACACTTTTTTGAAGGAGAGGGGCATGTTGGGTCCCTATAATACTAGTGATTACCCCATTACTATTGTAGTTATACCCCTTATTTATATTGTTGTGCCCCTATTACCCCCATATTGTTATTTATGTGCCCCATAGAATCCCTCTATTGTTATTTTTGTGGCTTTATATTATTATTGTTAGGTCGGCTGGATTATATTGTGACTCCTTAGACTCCTATATATAGAAAGGAGGTTTTGTCATTTGTGTCATCCAAGAATTGTTCATTTATGTAATGTAAAGGCAGTTGCCCCCTCGAAGAGGCTGAATTCTAAGGCGTTGATCTATCTTTTCTATATTTTCTTGAGCTGGTTTCATAACAAATCCCTTGAGGTTTTCTCACTAACCTCCTAAACTTTGTTTAAAATGGAAGTTCTTTCTTGGAATGCTAGAGGGATTAATAGCCAATCAAAACAGTGTCTATTAAAGAAGAAGGTCCAAAAGAAACAACTAGACACAATGTTTGTGTAGGAAACTAAGTGCTCAAGAAACATGGTAGTTAATATCTGCAAAAAAACTAGGTAAATGCATCGAATACTTGGAGACAACCAACAATGGATGGGAGGGAGGCTTGGTCATTTTGTGGAATCCACAGGTTATCCAACTCCTTTCCTCTAAAGCAGCCAGATCCTACATAGCTTTAGAAGTCTAGGTCGTAGGGAACTCAGAGATTTATCTTTGTACCAATGTCTATGGTCCCCAAAATCTAGAGGCGAAACTTATTTTTCTAAGAACACTTTTCAACCTGAAGCAAAGATATCCTCAAGCTAAGGCGATCTTTGGAGGTGATTTCAACATGATCACTTCACTCATGGAAAAGAGAGGAGGTATTAGAAAACTTAACAGAGACTCTGAAGCTTTCCTAGACTTCATTAGATCGACCAATCTGGTTGATGTTCCCCCCAAAAGCGGTGCTTTCACATGGAACAACAAAAGGGGAGGTGAAAGGAAAATAGTGTCTCGTCTGGATATATTTTTAGTAACAGAAAGCATTCTTCTAGATGGTATTAGTGTTGAGTCGTATATTCTTCCCAGTGGAGGGTCAGACCACTGGTCCATCACAATTACTACTGCAATCCAAGGCACTCCTAGAAATAAACCTTTCATATTTGAAAATTTATGGCTTACTCATCGTGAGTTCATTCAAAAAATTGGACAATGGTGGAAAGAACCGTTGGGCATACGGGGGACCAAAATGTATCTTCTGTAGGCTAAGCTCAAAAACATCAAAACCAAAATCAAAATCTAGAATCATGAAGTCTTGGGGAATATATTCAAGGAAAAAAAGAAACTAGAAGAGCAAATGGAACATATTCACGAAGGATGGATTCAAGGTATCATAGACCAAGACACTGTGGACAGAGAAAAGAAGCTCATGCAGGACTGGCAACTTCGATGCCAACAGGAAGAAACACTTTGGAAGCAAAAATATCAAATCTAATGGCTTAAAGAAGGTGAAAAAAACACAAAATTCTTCCATAGATCAGCCATTAACCATAGAGTGGTTAACAAAATTCTAAGCCTTAATGATGAATAGGGAGCCTCAGTACAGACACATGAAGAAATCTCGAACCTACTTTTGGCCCACTTGAGCAGAATTGCTCAGGAACCTAGGATCAACGGAGAGGAGGCCATTAAGGAACTTACATCCTCCATCCCCAAACTAATTATGGAGGAGCAAAACACAACTTTATTTCTTGAAATCTCCCTGGAAGAGGTGGAAGAGGCCGTAAAAGATATGCCAAATGGTAAAGCACCTAGGCTGGATGGATTTACCATCAACTTTTACAAAGCTTGTTGGGAAATAGTCAAGACAAAATTTTGGGAAGCAGTGGATGATTCACGTCACTCCTCTTTAATCCTCAAGTCCCTCAACTCTGCTCTCCTTGCCCTTATTCCGAAGGAGGAGGAAGCTAACACACCCTCAAAGTTTCCTCTAATTTCTTTCTGCAATGTCTTATACAAGATTATTTCCAAAATCATAGCCAATAGAATGAAACCCATTCTTCCTAGTATTATTTCGGAAGAGCAGTTAGGCTATGTAGAGGGAAGACAGATTTTAGACAATATCTTACTAGCATAAGAGATGATTCACACACTTAAAATGCAGAAGAAAGCAGGAATGGTGATGCAATTAGACCTGTCAAAGGCATATGATAAGGTAAACTGGCACTATGTGGAAACCATTTTGGAATCCTTTGGTTTTGCTAAGCAATGGATAATTTGGATCTTAGCTTTTGTCAAATCCACAATATTTTCAATACTGGTTAATGGAAACCCAGCTACCCAGTTCTCTCCTTCACGTGGTTTGAGGCAGGGTGATCCCCTATCCCCCTTCCTTTTCATGATTTTGATGGAAGGTTTAAGTAGACTAATAAGAAAGGCCAAAGAGGAAAGAAGCATTGAAGAACTTCGACCCTTGCCCTCAATTCCAGCAACAAATCATCAATAGTTTGTAGATGATACAATGCTACATGGCACACCCTCCATTAAAGAAGTTCTAGGCTACAGAAGCATTCTCAATCTTTTCAGCAAAGCCTCAGGTATGGAGGTTAATCTTTCAAAATCCTCTATCTTCTTTTTTAATATGCACCTAGCTATTCAAAAAAATCTCTCTTCCATTGTAGGCTTCAAAAGATGTAACCTGCCCTTGAGATATCTCGGTGTTCCTCTGACCAACAAGCCCTAGCAAAAATTGCACTGGGAAAAGCTTTTAGCTAGCCTGGAAAAATGATGTCATCATTGGACACACAGAGCCCTGAACTTTGCAGGTCAACTAGTCCTCTCCAAAGCAGTCCTCTAGGCCATACCACAGTACATGCTTTCCATTCTTCTAGCTCCCAAAGGAGTTCTGTAGAAGATAAGGGTCATACAAATGGCTTTTCTCTGGTCGAGTAATTCAGAGAAGAAGAAATGGTCGTTGATGGCATGGAATAAGTTTTGCAAACCCTAACATCTAGGAGGGCTGAACTTGTAGGACCCATTCACAATTAACCATGCTTGTGGGGCGAAATTATGGTGGAGGTGGATTAAAGAACCCAAATTACCATGGGCCAAACATCGGAAAGAGAAGTATGCCCAAAATTACAGATTGCAGAACTTAATCTGAATGCAAGAAACTCCGGAAGGCTCTCCAATTGTGAACTTGGCGAGAACTAACTGGCATATTATCCAGGAGAAAAGTTTTTGGGAAATTTGAGACGGAAAGATGACCCTTTTTTGAGAGGATGCATGGCAACAACTCCCTAAGCTGGAAAGCCTTGAATTTGTAGATATCCAAAGAAGAAACTAAGAACTAGGTAGAACCATAGTGAATCAATACTGGAAGCCTAAAGAAAATGCCCAGATATGGAGAACATGGCGATTCCATGACGCATAATCTCTGGCAGAAGAAAATGATAGTTTAAGGAACCTGCGAACACAACTGGCCAAAAGAAGGATAAGGCAAGCAGGGGATAATGACCAATTACGTTGGGGAAAGCTTGAAGGGGGAAACTTCACACTTAAATAGGCAAGAAAACATATAGAAGGTAATGAGCATGAAGCGACAGTCAAGTGGCATAGCAAAGTATGGAATGCCCAACTTTGGCCGAAGATTAAAACGTTCCTCTGGCTTCCAATGCACAGGAGAACACTCGCTTTGGAGAATATCCAGAAAAAAGGATTCATAAGTCCTTCTTGCTGCCCCATGTGTGGAATTGAGGAAGAAACCATGAATCATCTCCTCAATATCTGTGAATGGGTAGACAACATATGGAATTGGGCGGAATCCACTCTTAAAAGGATAGACAGGATAAGGAATTCAATTCAAGAAACTATAGAGAATTGGAGAGGTAACTTCTCCAGTACCCAATTGGTTAACACAATATGGAAACTCATTCCAGGGTTTATAGCATGGACAATTTGGGAAGAAATAAACATGAGAGTATTCCTAAATGAAACAAGAGATATAAATTACACAAAAAACACAATTCTTCAAAATATAAAGAAGACAGTTCTCTCCAAAGGGAGAATGGAACAGGACAAGAACATCTATGATTCATACTTACAGATTCTAAAAGCTTTTGGCATTAACATGAGAACCTTCGCGCCCTATTTGATTCATCAATAGGAACTGAACTCCAATGGCAATTTCTGGATTCCTCCGCCTACAAGCTTCCTCAAACTCAATTTTGACAAAGCCTCTAGGGGAAATCTGGGACATGCCGGCATTGGAGGTGTTCTCAGGGATAGCAAAGGTGAAATTCAACATATTTATCATCAATCACTGGGCAAAGGAACTAATAACAAAATGGAATTTGTAGTGCTTGAGCAAGGCTTGAGAATCCTCAGAAGATTGAAAGCTGGAGCCACAGTGGTGGAAGGGGACTCTCAACTAGTGGTCATGGCAGCAAGAAAACTGTATACAGGAGCTAGACCAGGTAAAGTCACAAGGCACTAGAGGCTTGCCAATGTAACAAAACTTATCGCAGCACATCTATCACGCCTGGTCGGATTAATCCTTCATGCAGTCAGACGTAAGGAGAATTAGTGGCAGATCATTTGGCAAATTATGGTTTCGATAATCCCTTAGCCCACTAGGACACCTGTTGCTAGGAGATCACATGCTCAAAGCTGAGGAACAGGTGCACTCTTCTTTCGAGGTAGGATATTATTTAACGAAAGAAGTGGGGAAGGGTACGAAGAATTTCCACTTGTGAGAAGAATGAATTCGACCATTAGAAGAGACATTAGGATAAGTGGATGGCAGGCTCAGGTAGTACAAGAAAGGAAGTGGCAATTAATTCACAAGAATGTAGAGCTAGTACCAAGGAGCACAACGAACAAAAAATATGGGCAACGCCAGAATCAAACCACAAAGGGAGACACTTGGTAATCCATGCATTGGTTCAAGTGTGGCAAAGTTAATAATAAGGATGCGTATCATCAACAAAAATATGGGGATCAGAGCAACAATTATTATGACTAGACAGGCGATCATCAAACGGATAAGTGGGAAGCCTTAGGCTGGTCGAGGTTTCCATCTACTATAACTACAGGATCCCAGTGCAAGAGTAATGCACTGCCTTCCCAAGGACTCAACATAGTATTTAGTTGTGTTCTCAGAAGGCTCAGTATTTCTGTTCTTTGACATAGAAGCATGGTGCGTGAGGGTAGTCATAATGCATCGGCTAATAGAGACCTGCAGAGTGTTTTAGACGCTTATTAAATACGAACCTCACTTAAGGAAAAATGGAAGATTAAGGAACTTGAAGCAATTGTTGCAGAGGAAGAGGAGCACCTGGAGGAATAGGATATGGAGAAAGAAGTGGAGTGGATTCAAGATCCCGGAACGACAACCACTCAGGCTACCCAATTTGTGCGTACTCAGGTGGAGACATGGAGGATGAAAACTATGTTAGCAAAGGCAATGAGTATGCAAGGGGATTACATTAATCATGCTCATCAAGCTATCTCTGCTATTTCCACTGATCACACAGCGAGACTGGAACCCTTGGATTTCAAGCTCAGTGCTCTGGTGTAGCAAGTCGACATTCTCTCTAAAAAAAATGACTATTTTAATCAACCTTCTCAGACACACCATTAGCAAGGACAATTTTGCTGCAAGGGAAGGGGCGGAGGAGGCCACAGGAACTAGCCAGGGGAAGCACACACCTCAGCACTCTACTATGCCTGTAAATTCTACTGCTTCAGCCAACCAGGGTACCAGCACCAAAGATTATGTCATCCTCAAGCTGTAATGGATTGTTTTGATTGCTTCAGTTTGTTATTGATGCTCAAAACTTGTTTTTGTTTTTGGTTCTTAAGTTTACTGGTCGCCTTTCTATTTTGACTTTTACTGTCTCGATTGTCCATCTGGTCTATTTTTTATATGTTATCTAGTCACCAAAAAGCACACTCTATTTTGCAGGTCCCAACCTTTCTTTATGCTGCCCTGCGTGGTATGCCTTGGGGTCGTTTCAACAGAATTTTTGCGGCTCTTTAGCGTTGTAAATTGGTAAGCCAAGCTCTCTTTATTGTGTGGGAGCAGACCTTTTTGTACCATATGTATGCTATGAATTAATACAAATGCTGATTTACTAAAAGAAAAATAAAGTGAAATTGGTTTTGTGAAATTGAAAATTTATTGTTTAAAGATTGATTTTGTTAACAAAAGAAAAATGTGGGAGTGACAATAGAGTAAAGAGAGTTGGACTTGTAGTGTTCAATCTATGTGTGAAGACTGAACAAATGGGAAAATTCAAGAGGCTTCCCTTTATTTCAGAATCCTAGATAGCCAAGGAGGTCATGGATTCCCTTGAGAGGTGTTTTTCTACAAGAGGGAGCATTGAAGTTGAAGATGAAGGTCAACCTATAGCATTAGATCAACAATGAGATGAAACGTTTGTTGAATCCCATTGTGCTCAGCAACAAGTGCATGATGTCTATGAAGAAGTCACAGAAGCAAGAGAGAAGGAGAATGTATATGCTCGTGAACCCCACTATGCACAACCACAAGTGGACAAAAATTTGGTGATTTCAGTAGAGCTTTCTAATGAAAAGCTGATGAATCCAAGAACAGAGCTTGTTGATCACAATATGGTGAAGCCAGTAATAGAGCTTGTTGGTGAGAATTTGGTGAATCCAGCAACAATGCTTACTGATGAAATTTTGGTGAATCCAACAACAGAGCTTGCTGATGACAATGAAGCTTCCATTTGAGCAATGAATCCTATGTGAATACATCAATTAATACCGATGCAAAATTTGATGAAGAATTGTTGGTTAATGATGAATGGTTGCAGGTGATGCAAATAAAACATCATATTTACATGATGTTATTTGGTGAAATAATCCCATTTAAATCTGAAAGCCAAGTGGAAGAAGACATGGTAGCAACAACATAGGTTATTACAAAAGTGGAAGAGACAGAGATATAAACAGAGGAAGAGACAAAGAAAAAATCCCACAAAGAGAAAATAGAGACATATGTAGAAGTAGAGATGGGAGTGCAACGGGATAAAGCTCTCATCACAGAGTAGAACCAATCTAGTTCTGTAAATATTTTTAATTATAATATTGATTTCTAGTGTGCAGGTACAAAGAATGATGTTCAAGAACAATTAAATTTCCTTGAAGCATGACTTCCAACACCATGTCTAGATGAGTTCTCGATAGAAGATGGAGAAATGAATGTTGAAGACAACATGCATGATGAAGAAATTAATGAAATTTTAAGGTATTGGAGTCCTGAAGAGATATGGTCTTACATTCTAGCAGATTGATGATGAAAAGCACAGTACATAACATAATATGTAGCAACAACCCACATACAAATCATTTTTTGAAGAAGTCCAGGATATGCTCAGACAACCTAGGGGAATGGAATACCTGGACTGATAAATGAGGAAACTGAGGTTTGAAGGATAGAAAAAAGAGAAAATTTGAAACAATTTAGAGGCTATAGAATCTGGAAGAAGAGAAGAAGAAAATAAAATGTAGTCGAAGTCAAATTTTTAAAATTGTAATCCTAGCTAAGACATAGACCAACATGCTTCTTAATTGAATTTTATGTCACTGGAATTAAGGGGAGTGTTGGAGAATCTAATTACAACCACCTACAAGGTGTCAGAATTGTCCCTCCAAGTGTCCTAGTTCTGTTTCACTGGGTCCAGTTTAAGCCGAGTTTGACTCGAGTCATTTATTACTGATGTTTCCAATGTAATCTTATTTAAGTGATTTCTAATATTGAAAAGAGTAGTCCTCTCCTCCATGATTGTGTTCTCTTCAATTTTTGTCATTCCTATCAAGAAGCATATTTGTTCTATAGCTTACAGAAGTGTACTTAATCCAAATATGGATTCTCAAAATATTCTTGGATTTGAAGGACATCAACAAGGTCAATTGACATCTCCCATCTCTATTATATTCCGAAAATCCACAATCAAATTATTGATTATTATGGGAAACCAAAATCAACTTAAAGTCGGGGATTATAGAAAGAGGACATCCGATTTATAATATGTTTCATAGTTAGGAATTTTTTATTTTTTCGATGGGTAAGGAAAGATATTTAATAAAGTGAGTTATGGATTGAGAGGAGAAAAGAGGTTCAAGGTTTGGTAATTCTTAAGGAAAAGACATGAGATTGCATGTTTGTTATTCATTTTACTAAAATTTTGATTGAGGTTTTACTTGATTATAGGGTTCCAAGTTTTAAGCTAATTGTAAACACATTGTAGTGCATGCCATTTAGCGTCGGAATTTTTTATTACGACAAGTGGATGTAACACTTTCGTGTTGAGTTTTGGTAAGCGAATATAAATTATTTAATATTTTAAAAGGGTTAAAGCGAAAATTTATAACATATTAATTAGTAAATTACTATGTTTTTATTTATTGAATGCATAATTATTTAGTAGATGTTTAATTGGTACCCAGCTAAGAAGGGTAGTGAAGGGTGTTATTAATAGAAATAATCTTATTTTAAAGAATATTTTATGTTTTAATGACATATTACTTTTATATTTCGGTTCCTAGTTGGAAATCCTAACAACTAGGATATACTCAAATTGTAAGGTTTGGAAATAAACATGAAAATTATTTGACAAAACTATGTCACATATAGTTTTTGCATTAGATTTCCATTTACATTCTCCATTGGATATGGTGATTCCTCGGGAATTCAGATGATGCCTTTAGACATTTTGATTTTGTCATTAAAACTAATAACTACGAGAAGGCATAGTGGCATTCACGTATAGGAAGTATCAAGCATAGAATCCATATCTAGTGTAATTCGTTTCTTTATCCAAGTTAAAGACTGGTTTTGGTTAAATCAATAGTGGAAGCTGTTTTAGTTTATTACCATTCAAATGTTTATATTCTGAAAAAAAAAAAAAAAATTTGAAGTTTTCATAAATTTGATTTTTAACTACTTTTGCAAGTGCGGAATATGGTATTCATTGGGAAATTGGAAGAGGATATATATCTCAAAGATGTGTGTGGATGGGGTTTTAAAGATACCTTTCTATTTGGAAAGGCACTCGCTTCCATTTCTATGTATAATTTCATTAGTAATCCCATTGTACGTGTCACATTATTATTGATAAATACTTGGGGCCGAGATAGAAAGGAAAACATTATAGGACTTTTAAACCAGTGTAAAGCTCTTACACTTTTATTTCCTAAACTAAGAAGTTTTATGGAATGGAAGGTTAGAAAGGGTATAACTGTTAGTGCCTGGATTGACTTAATTATTGGATTCATGTAGAAAATTTGTGTGCATTCTTTTATTATGTATGTAGACCTCATGAAATTGACAAACCCCAAGCTAATTGGCCATCAAAACCAGTGAAATATCTTTCAACAAAGGTAAGGTTTTTTAAATTCCTTTGTTTTCTCTTTCTTGTTATTCTTTAAATGTAAAACAAATTCAAAATTTTAAAGAAATATATATATTTTTAATGGAAATTAATTTAACCACAATCATAATGAATGAGAACAAATAACTAAACCAACCCATCCAATGTTAGATCCACAAGAAAATATAATCCCTAAGGAAAATCTCATTAAAGAAACATGAATTACAAATGATTTAAGATAATTAAAGAATTTTTTTTGAGTAACTCATTCACATGAATGGAAGCATCATGATTCTCATAGGTAATATCCCTTGAAAATATTGTTGCCTTCATTAATGATTCTCATGTAAAAAAATGAATATAGGGCCAGGATGAGACTCCACTTGTATTAGTAAATAACAAGTTGAAGAATTAAATATGACCAAACGAATGATGATGGGGCAAAATATCTTATCAACAACGTGGAGACCATCTAGTCAAGGCCTCAAATTAGACCCTTCTCCGTTTGGAATGGTGCTTCTCACTATTTCCATTGGATCTAGTTAACCGCTCACCTAAGATTAGCCTAATGTTAACCTATCCTAAACTAAGTATTAATATAGCCTAATCCTACTATGCTATGTCAAAGTAATACTAATTATTAATCCTATCTAATATTATGTTAAATATTAAATATAACACTACACTAATTATATTAGATTATATATATATAGAGTATTAACACTTATAATATTATATAAAATACTAAATGTAATGAAATATATAATATGATAGTATAACATATCACATTATACTTATATAATTATACGTTAAATATTTCCACAATACTATAAATAATATTAATATAAACACAATATAATAAGATACTATTACTATGCTATTTTATTATATTATAATAACATTAAAGTATATGGTTTAGTAATACACTATATATATAGTGCAATAATATTATACGTTATATGTACAACCTTATATGTAATTTCAAATACATATATTATATATTGTTTATGGTACATTATAGATTATGTTATTACATATGTACAATGGAGTTTTGAAAGATTAAAAAAAAATAAGTACAAAAATAATTATGAAATTAATGTTATAAAGAAAATATACTAAATATTGAAGAATCAATATGTATAGCATATACAAGTCTTTCAGTTTGATATTTAATAGTTTAAATAGAAAATTAAGTTCAAGTAAGAAGATTGATTAATTTGTAGGTTTGATTAAGTTGCTAATGTATATTTTTTTGTTATGAAAGAGGATTTATGATCTGATATTCACCCTATGAGTGCCATCAATTAAAGATTTAATAAACTAAAGGTATTACAGATTCATGTGCTGGTGTGTGTGTGTGTTCTGTGTTATTGAAGCAACAGATCGATCAGATTGCCAATACACAGAAAATAAAATGGAAAGACAACAGAGAAATACAGTAAGCAACATAAAGACACAAACAATTTTAATAAGGAGTTCACCCTATTCTCCAGGGCTACATCTCCGATCCAGCTTCAGTGGTGGCCTTGTTTTATTGTGTCTTTCAGCAGAGAAATTACAATACAGGGAATCAATACGAGTTCTCCTAAAGTAGATTTTTCTTTGGAGGGTGGTTCTTGGATTCCCCAAGCTACTCAGAATACACAGACTCTTATTCTTTCTACCAGCTCTGTGACCCTTGCTTTACAGTGGAAAGAGCCAAATGTGATGCTCTGTCGGGACAGATTCCTGTATGGGAAGGCTTGAATCTTCAAGCTCTCTAGTGCTCGACGCTTCCTGTGGTCAGCTCGGCCGTCTGTCTGTTCTGCTTGGCTTTACTATTCCCTGTGTTCAGTCCTCCTCTCAGGGTTCGCTGTTCACTTTCTCTCTTGGTCGCTTGGACTCCTCTCAATTCTGATTCCATCGTTTTTTGAACTGTCTATGTTCATGGCTTTAGCCATTCGACCCTTATGCTTGTTCGATTCCTCTTCCACCTGTGTCGATTCACCTTCTACAGCTGTGCTTGGAGTTCCCTGCATTTGGCGTCATCACGAATGCTCAGGGAGTGGCCACTTGTCCTCTTCTAAATGGTGCCAGAATGCTTCGTCGGTTCGTTTCTTCAGTTTTTCCGTGGATGTGTTCTACCTCCATCGTGGTGGTCAAACGGATTCCAAATCCCTTTAGAACACAACTTAAGTCCCTGTTGATTCTACTTCTTTCCATTGGGTGCAATCTAAACCATCAGATCTTGGCTCTCCACATTCGACGCCATACGCACGTTTCGCGTAGTTGACTTGCTCGACTGATAGCGCGCGATCAACAACGGATTTCTCTCACCTATGCCTGCAACGTGTCAATCAGTCTATTGAATCACTCCGCTTTTGTCCAAAACCTCTTACTGTTCAAGGGTGCCACGATCGAAATTGCTGGTTTCAAGAGTGCGGGTCCCACCTTTGTACTTTAGCACTTTTACCTTTTTCTCGCCCATGGTCCTCCGGTTCCCCCATGTGACCGGGTGCTCGGGCTTTCCCATTTTGGCAATGTTTGCTTAGCGATGTGCGATTAGCGCTAAGCGCTAATCGTGCATCAAAAGATTTTCCCTTTTCCCATTTTGGGGCTCCCAGGGGCTACTTTGGCCTCCTGCGTGATCTCCATGGGCCTCGGTCAGTGCGCTTTGACCAAGGTCCTCGTCATTCCACGTCGGCTGCCATGGCCACTGGTTGATGGTGTTTTTGATACTGTTTTGGATTTCATTAGAGATTTGTTCGACCTCGTTCAGTCATGGTTCTTGACAATGTTTCTATGGATCCAAATCGGATCATGACCTCCCTACTGAAAAAGATTTTGGACCACCAAAAGTTTGTTTTCAAGCATCAACTAAGATAGGATACTATTTCTTCACTTTTCCAATCTCAATCCACTTTGTGCTTCTCGGATTTGAACCTTTGAGCCCAATCCTGAGGTACTCAACTTCTCCCCTGTGCATTGTCCTCACCTTCCTGTCCAGCGATGTGTCATCTTGCAACTCATTGACGTATTCAGGTAGCAAGTCATCAATAGAAGGCAATTGACTTTGCTCTTCAGGGTCCTCAATCATTGAAGGTTCAAACAATCTCAAAAAATCTACATTTACGACTGAGTAGATGTGCATGTAAGCTAGTAGATCAAGGCGAAATGCATTTTCACCAATCTTCTCAACTATCCTGAAAGGTCCATACCTAATAGGATTTATCTTTTCACCTTCACCTTGCATCTGATCCTTGCTGATATACAGCTAGACTTGGTCTCCAACTTGAAAACTATGCTCCATCCGATGCTTATCATGCCTAGCCTTATACTTGGTCTGGCTCTTTTCCAGTTCCTGTACTGTCTGATGGATCTCCTAGATCTGTTCAATGAACCTGGTTGCCTTATCCACATCACTATGCCCATCAACCATGGTATCTTTACTAAAGACAAAATCCAAAGGAGACCTTTGATGTGAAACCAAAGCAGGTCTCAAAAGGAGATCTCTGTGTAGAAGTGTGTTTGGCTCTATTGTAAGCATGCTGCACATAAAACAAGTGTTCATCGCAAATCTTAGGATGTTTAATGCAATATCTTTTCAGTAACTGGATCACGGTCCTGTTTACTACTTCTGTCTCGGCATCTGTTTGTGGATGAAAAGTTGTGCTTTTCTTTAATTTGTTGTCCATCAGTCACCACAGACTAGACCAAAACTCTCACAAAAATCAGGTGTCTCGATCAGATATAATAGAAGTGGGTAGTCCGAAATGAACCCATACATGCTCAAAGAGCAGTTTTGCAGTCTGTTCAGCTATGACCTATTTACTACAAGGTATCAAAATGCACATTTTACTGAACCTATCCAAAACAATGTATAGATAATCATGACCTTTCCTAGATTTAGGCAGTCCTACAAAATCCATGGAAACGCTTTCCCAAGGGTGAGAAGGGACTGGAAATGGAGTGTACAAGCCTAGTTTTCTATTGTTGGGCTTGCTTTTAGAAGACATGGCACACCCTCTTACATATCTAGAAACTGTCTCATTCATCTTTAGCCAATAGCAGAATCTTTGCAGCTGTCCAACTGTTTTTCTTACCCCAAAGTGACCTGATATCAGAGAAGTGTGTGCTTCCCTAATCATCTTTATCCTCCCAGTTTGTGGAATGCAGAGTTTCCCACAATGGTATAAGATTGGTCCTTTATATGGTAGTACAATTCTTCTACTCTTTTGCCTTAACTCAAAGTTGCATATACATCTTTAAAATCCATATCCTGAGCATATTGTTCTATATAGCTCTCATGTCGTACAAAATTATGCTTAAGTATAGTAGATGCATTTATAATGGATCTAGATAACATGTCTGCAACCTTGTTATGGATGCCCTTTTTATATCTAATGACTGAGTGAAACTGTTGTAGGAAACCCATCCACCTATAATGTCTTGATTGTTGCAACTTAGTTTGGGAGTGTAGATATTGAAGTGGTTGATGATCAGTATGTATTACTGTCTCTTTTCCCATTAAATAATGTTTCCAGTTTTTCACACTCTGACCTAATGCATACAATTCTTTATCATATGTAGGATAGTAAACTACTGTAGGATTAAAAGTCTCAGAATGATAACATATGGGTTTGTCGTGTTGTGTCAACACTACTCCCATGGCATAGTCACAAGCATCTGTTTGGATCTCAAATGGTCTTTGTAAATCTGGCAGAGCTAGTATAGGTGTTGTACTTATTTTTTCTTTCAAGGTGTCGAACGCTTTCTGGTATTTGCCTCCCCACTGAAACACCTTATTCAATCCTGTTAAAGCATGTAAGGGAGCTACAATCATGGAGAAGTTAGCGATGAACTTCCTCCAATATTGTGTTGCTCCTAAAAAGCTTCTCACTTTTGTAGTAGACCTGGGTTTAGGCCAGTTTACAATGATTGCCACTTTAGAGGGATCTATTTTCAATTCACCTCCCCCAACTATGTGACCCAAGTAGTTTAGAGATGTTTTTCCAAATTCACATTTTGGGAGTTTAACATAAAGTTTTTCTCCTTTCAAAACATCTAATATCTGCTTAACATGCTTTAAATGTTCTTCCCACGTTTTAGTAAAAATCAGAATGTCATCCAGATACATAATAACAAAATCATCAAGAAAAGGTCAGAGTACATCATTCATTAATCTCATGAAAGTAGAAGGAGCATTAGTTAAGCCAAAAGGATAACTAGCCATTCATACAATCCCTGCTTTGTTTTGAAAGCAGTCTTGCATGCATATTGCTCTACAACTCTGACCTGATGGTATCCAGTGTGCAAATCTAGCTTGGTGAAATAAACAGCTTCTTTTAATTGATCTAAGAGATCATCTATGTGAGGAAGCGGATAAAGATTCTTGATTGTTATCTTATTCAGTGCTTGGTAATCAATGCAGATTCTCCACGATCCATCTTTCTTTCCCACCAAAATGATTGGTGACCCACATGGTGATGTGCTAGGCCTGATGAAGCCCTTCTCGAGCAACTCGGGCACCTGCTTCTTGATTTCAACATTTTCTAAGGTAGACAACCTCTACATCCAAATGTTAGGTAATGGAACATCTTGCTACAAAATAATATCATGTACTATTCCCTTTTTGGGTGGTAGACCTTTAGGTTCATGAAAAAAGACATCATACTCTGAAACAACCTTTTCTATATCAGCTTGTTGTTCAGCATTACAACCCTAAAATACATTGGTTTTATCAGGTTTCTTTTCCTTTACAACCATCAACAAGAATTGTTTGCATGAATTTATCATTATTTTCATATCCCCTGAGTTTATGAGAGTATAGGTATTCTTGAGCTTATGAGCTCTTACAAAGTATTCATTCCATCTTTAACTAGTAGATACTTGTTCTCAGCTCTATAGAAAATAGCCTTTCTATCGTACAAGTAAGGACTTCCGAAAACAATTCCACATATATCCAAAGGAATTATGTCTAACCCAACCTCATCTACAAATGTTGACCCAAAAGAAAACTTGAGTTTGCACTCTGTAGTCACTTGTAGTTGGGCTTTATCATTCAACCATCCTAGTGGGTATGGTTTCTTGTGAGTTGTAGTTACTAATCCTAGTTTCTTTACAATTGCTTCAGAAATCAAATTTACTTGAGAGCCACTATCAAACAAAGTATCAATCTTTTGATTTTTGGAAATAACTCGAATATGGAAAAGCTTATGTCTTTTTCTCTCATTTTCTTCATTAATAACAGATTGAGTAGAATTACTAGTAGATGCTTGAGAATTCTTACCTTTCATACCTGTGGCTCCTATGGTTGTTTCATCTCCAGAGTCTGACCCCAAATCTCTCTTAATAGCTGCAGCTATCTTCTTCTTCTTGCCCTCAGACTTCTTAGGTCTCAGCTCTGGATGCAGAATCCAACAATTCTCATCATCATGCCCCTCCTTTTTACAGTGATTGCATGAAGCTTTGGATTTTTGTGCAGTGTTAGCCTTCCTTGCTTTCCACTTCTATTTTCCTTTCTCCTTTCTCTTACTTATAGTGGGTTGGGATGGTCCCCCAACTTCTGGATTTCCATTCTTTCCTCTAGCCTCTAGATGAGTAGCCTGTACAAATACCTCATCTATACTAGTGGGATTTAACATGAGGATGGTATGCCTCATGTAGCTGTGTAGACCACCAATGTACTTCAAAAGAGTCTCTGTGAGTCTAGTGAAATATCCAACGTCAATGCTCTCTTTCTGAACTCTTGAGTATACCCTTGTACACTTTGCCCCTTCAACTGCTAAAGAGTTTGCCAACTCATCATGGCCTACTGCATGTAGGCCAATGGATAGAAATGTTTCCTAATTGCATAAACTAATTCACTCCAGATAGAGATGGTCTTAACATGGCTTTTCATATCAGCTTGGGTTCTACTTTCCCACCAAACCAAGGCAGTGCCTCCTAGGTGTAGGCTTGCAAGCTAAATCTTACTCTTGTCTGAGTTTATGCTCTGTACCCTGCAATACACATCAATTTGTCTAATCCAATTGTCCAATTTTTCGGCATTTGGCTCTCCATCATATATAGGCAAATCAAAATTAACATCTAACTTAATTAATGATTCTCTCTTATTATGTATAGGGCTATTAGGAGGTGTGAGAAAGTTTTCCTCTTTCCCTTTTTCTTTGGAGTTGTCATGGAAGTGAGACTCATCTTCTACTTTCTCTTGCTTAGAGCCTGATGCATCTTCAACCTTTTGCTTTCTAAAGTCTTTGTAAATTTCTTCAACCATGGACTTCATAGCTAGGAAACTCTTTATGAATTGAGGGTCTGGCTCCATAGAAATTTCTTCTGACATGGTCTTTCGAGGATAGACTCTCCCAATTTCAGGATTATTTTCCACCAACTCTCCTTCTCGTAATTTGAGCTTTGATCTTGTGAGCATTCACAGTTATACCAACACAAGCTTGTCTAACCTTACAACCTTATGCTCTGATCCCACTTGATCTGATATTCACCCTATGAGTGCAATCAGTTAAAGATTTATTAAACTAAAGGTATTACAGACTCATGTGCTGGTGTGTGTGTGTGTTCTATGTTATTGAAGCAATGGATCGATCAGATTGCGAATACACAGAAAATAAAATGGAAATACAACAGAGACATACAGTAAGCAACACAAAGAAACAAACAGTTTTAATAAGGATTTCAGCCTATTCGCGAGGGCTACGTCTCCAGTCCAGCTTCAGTGGTGGCCTTGTTTTATTGTGTCTTTCAGCAGAGAAATTACAATACAGGGACTCAATACGAGTTCTCCTGAAGCAGATTTTTCTTGGCAAGGTGTTTCTTCGATTCCCAAAGCCACTCAGAGTACACAGACTCTTCTTCTTCCTACCAGATCTGCGACCCTTGGTCTATAGTGGAAAGACCCAAATGTGATGCTCAATCCCGATAGATTCCTCTATGGGAAGGCTTGAATCTTCAAGATCTCTTGTGCTCGACGCTACCAATGGTCAGCTTAGCCCTCTATCTCTTCTGCTTGGATTTACTTTTCTCTGTGTTCAATCCTCCTCTCAGGGTTCACTATTCACTGTCTCTCTTGGTCGCTTGGACTCTTCTCAATTCTGATTCCCTCATTTTTTCAACTCTCTTTGTTCATGGCTTTAGCCATTCAACCCCTATGCCTATTTGGTTCCTCTTCTGCCTATGTCGATTCACCTTTTGCAACTGCACTTGGAGTTCCCTGCATTCGGCGTCATCATGAACACTCAGGGAGTGGCCACTTGTCCTCCTGTAAATGGTGACAACATGCTTTGTTGGATCGTTTCTTCAGTTACGTCGTGGATGCGTTCTTGCTCGACTGTGGCAGCCAAACAGATTCCAAATCCTTTTAGAACGCGGCATAATTTCCTGTTGATTATGCTTATTTCCATCGAGCGCAATCTCAGCTGTCCGATCTGGGCCCTCCAGATCCGACGCCATACGCAAGTTTGGCGCGGTTAACTTGCTCGACCGATAGCGTGTGATCAATGGCAGTATTCTATCACCTCCACCTGCCATGCGTCGATCAGTGTATGGAATCACTCCGCTTCTATCCAAAACCTCTTACCGTTCAAGGGCACCTCGATCAGAATTACCGGTTTCCAAAGCGTGGGTCCCGCCTTTGTACTTTAGCACTTTAACCTTTTTCCTGCCCATGGTCCTCTGGTTCCCCCATGCGACCGGGTGCTCGAGCTTTCCCATTTTCGCCCTGCTTGCTTAAGCACTAATCACGCATCAAAAAATTCACCATTTTCCCATTCTGGGGCTCCGAGGGGTTACTTTGGCCTCGTGCATGGTCTCCATGGGCCTCGGTTAGTGCGCTTTGACTGAGGTCCTCATCGTTCCACGTTGGTTGCCATGGCCACTGGTTCAGGGTATTTTTGATACTATTTTGGATTTCATTAGAGATTTGTTCGACCTAATTCAGTCATGGTTCTTGATAGTCTTTCTATGGATCCAATTCGGATCTATTTAGAATAAGACAATGCAAATGTGGTCATATTCTATGATTCAAATGAACAAAAGAAAACTTATCTTGGAAAAGAGAAGGATAGCCTTACTCCTATCCAAGATCAAAAGTATCTAAAAGTAAGGGGAAAGGACTATGAATTGAATCTAGGACTAAAATTAATTTTCAAGCCACTAAAATAGTTTAACGCCTTACAAATGGTGAGAAAAAATGTACAACAAAATGGTTTTAGAAAATAGATATTAAAACCTCTCATGTATATGCCCGAAATTCAAACATTAACATGAATGCATTGCCAGTTATGTATCGTGGAAGATAAATAGCTATTCTAAGTGAATATATGGTAAGCCAAGACAAGTTTGAAACTAACCAATAGATAATTATTTGCCACCAAAGAGGACTCTCCATGAAACCATGGTAAATTATAACCCCAACCTTATCTAGCTCTCCTAAAATAACTTAACACAACATTCATTGGCATATAAGTAATTATAGATGAGTGAAAATCAAAATGAAGGAAACATCAAAGAATAATAACAATTTGCAAATAATTTACGATTGAAATGAAAATTAATTAATATAACTCTAGTATTTCGGTACATGTTCAATCATGAGCCTTTACTCCCTCAAATGAGGATTTTTCAGAAGTACAGTTTCACCTATTTCTATAGCTACAACCGATGTCTACAACCAAGAAAGATTTCTCACTATATAAAAATAGTACAACAAAAAATTTACCCTTTTTCTATCAATCTCCCCTATGTATGGATCTAGAACACACCCCGCACCGCACACCCCCCCCCGCACCCCCCCCCCCCCCCCCCCCCCCACCCCCCCACACCACCTTAAGTAGGTTGTAAAGGTGAAAAATATTGTTTTAAGCATAATCTATAGTCCACTTGTGTGGATCTGCAACCTATCTAGTGTGCGGTTCATATTTAAAAGGCCAAGGATAGTGTGTCCAAAGCATATTATCCCATTAGAAATTAGCTACTAGCATTGATGTGTTGTAGTGTTGTTTGTTCTCATTGATGTTAACCTCATAGCATGGTTCGCAAGATAGTTGGTTTGCTCATGTCTTTTTGGTTGTGGGTGTCTTGTGTATGGATGATGTGTATATGGTCCTTGACATGTCTATTTGCACGTAGATGGTAAAGGATTATAGCTTTGGGAGGTGGACACATAGATTGAGTAGAGGATGTGATGGGCATCATGATCATGTTCCTCATGGTCATATTGATATGATCATGTTGTTACATAGAGTTGGACAGTGGTTTTTGCACTAGTTTAGAATATTTTCCACTATGGTTAGTTGTGTAGAGGTGTTTTGTTTTTAGCATAGTTGTGTTGGAGATGTGATGAAATTCTTGATCATATTCACTGGTCATGTTTCTACATACAAGTGCTGGTTTCTGCTATAGTACTTAGAATTGAGGAGTTTGGAATATTAGGTATCCTTGTACGTGATTAGGTATTCATGTTGATGGGATTATGCATGGTGTTTGTAGTTGCTTCTATAGGTTCGACAGGATATTTGACATGTTTTGGAGATGGATACTGATGGTAGAGAAGTTTTGGAGCAGTTTGATGGCTTAGGTGTTAGCATAGTTGTTGGTTTGTACTCAAGTCAACCCAGTTTTAATTGTGACAATGTTGGTGATGTGGCACTAGCTTGGTTAAGTGTCATAGAGGTTACAATGACTTCATAAGGTGTTACTCATGATGATTAATCTATGGAAGAAGTTTGGAAGAGTTTTGGCATAAGTAGAGTGAGTTCTCTCTATCCTCTACTCCAAATGCATGTATATAGGCCCATGAGTGTAGTTGGAAGTATCCAAAAAAAGTTTAGAGGCTTGTCAATGTGGTCAGAACCAAAATTTTCTAGTTTTGTAGGTGCGGTTGAGGCCTAAAGCATGAATTTCTCCACATTCCTCATGCACATCAAATGTTTATGTGTTTTTCTGGCTTGTCTTATTCAAAACTTTTCATGTAAAGGTTAGACAAGGCTAAGGAGCTTCTAGAATTTGGTTAAACTTGAGAATATCCATTACTTAGTGGAGAGAGTGGCTTTATCAAGTCAAGGATATGGATTTGGGAAAATGAGAGGTGTGAAAAGAATTGTTGTGTGCTCCATAACATGCAACACTTACTAAGTTAGTCAACTCAAAAAATGATAAACAGAGGAAGGTTTGGAGTTCATTAGGTTGGTCTATTCTAGAGTGTGAAAGCATGCCATTTAGATGGCATTGAGAGATAATAGAGGTTGCAATAGTTTCTCACATAATTTTGTAGATTTTTATCATACTATTGTATGTAGAAATTAGAGATAGAATTGAGGAGAAAATTTAGAGTTTTTGTGTTGCAAGCGATAGTTTTTAGAGAGGAGAATAATTGGTAGCCTATGCTGAGTTATATAGTAGATATTTGTGTGTGAACAAGAGAAGAACCCCCCCCCCCATCTGGTTCATACTTTTGATTCATATTTTGGTTACAAAACGATGGTATTGTTGGGTTTCTCATGTTGAGCAAATTGAGAACCCAATGTAAATTATTCTAGAGTGTTGTTTGCATGGACGAGGTGAAGGCACAGGGGCTTAAAAGTAAACAATGATTTGTGGGACTCAACATAATAAAAAAATTTCTCCATCCAATAAGTGTTATATAGTCCAATGCTTATTGGGCAAGGATCATTGGTCATGGTGGCTTCAATCAGATACACATCTGTAGATTCGTGAGAGATTTTTTTTTCCTAACTGGTAGGTTCCAACATACTGTAATTCAAGACAAGTCTTATAGCTTATGGGTGTAATCTAATTAATGTAAAAAAAATTCAACGAATTAATAGAAAAATTGAGCAGTGCAACAACAACAGGGTGGTTTTCTCTTGAAAGGGTTTCACCCAGTAATACGTGTGTCCTCATGTGTGAATTTTTTTGTTATGCTTTCAATCATTATTATGATTTTACTTTAGGCTTCCTTGATGTTTTGGTAAGTTAACGTTTTTTATGTATGTGATCAATTGAGAATATAGGAAAAATAATTTGAAAGTAATAAAGTTAATATCACTATTGAATCACCCCACCACACTCTTTGTAATGATCTACTTTCCAACATTAGCTTTGTCAGAGCACTATTTTCTCTCTATTAATGGTGAAATGGAAGAATTACAACTCCATAATGTTAGTCGATCACCATGACAATGCTCCATTTGAATGAAATTGTGCCACATCAAAGTTCCCCATGCATCCATGTTGCCTATCAACATTAGGCCATGGTGGAATGCTATTGTGCCACATCAAAATTGTGGCTTTTGATTCTCCCTTGGTTGTGAATGGTGGAATGCTATTATGCCACATCAAAATTGTGCCTTGTGGTTCCCCCTCGGTTGGTTCACACATATATATTAGTTTGAATTGTCATATTATAGGCAATAATGGGATCGATTATGGCTGACTAAATTCGCACGCTCGATCTTTGAAGACATGTGGGAATTTTAGGTTAGAGCGAACAAATCCAATTATGTTAGAAGTTTGGGTTGAAGCCCTTGTGTCGGTTAGTGAAGATCCTTACACCTACAACCAAAACAAAAATCCTCAATGATTTTGATAAGACCTAAAATATGGAAAATATAATCAATAATTGTTATTAGAACTCATCAACATGGATTTGTACTTGAAGGGTGAGATATGTAGCATGGATTTGGCATCTTTTTATTATTCCACTGCTCCAACTGGGCCAAGTTAAAAATATTTGTCTGATCCTTAGAGATTGTGGCAAATTGGGACTACAATTGTATTGAAAAAAAATACTCATTGTTCAAAAAAAGTGATCAAAACTTGGATGTGGATCTCGTATTAATTTGACTGGTTGTTGGTCATATCAAGTTAGGAATCCCATATTTGCTACACAATATTAACAAATTAAGTTTTATTATGACATGTTGTGTTATCAAATTAAGGTATGGTGAATATTCTCTTGTGGCTTGCATGGATGTAGAAAGTTCCTTTAAAGTTTATTTTTATTTATAAGGTGGATTTTATACTTATCACAAAGTGAGCATTCCTCTGTCTTAACATATGGTGCCAATTTTATGGAGGCATGTTATCATTTCACTTGGCGGGGCTAGGTTAACAATTGTTGTACATTTGGTTTCATTGGCTTTATGATATATCAAAGTGATTTGAAAAAACATATATATGTCATTTACCCCATATATATATATATATATATATATATATATATATATATATATATATATATATATATATATATATATATATATATATATATATCTCATACACCTTGTCCTGAGGATGGACCACATTAGTTGGTTCGAAACGTCGACCAAATCCTATCAATGCGATTAATTCGAAAGACTTATATCCACATATATCTTATTTACAATTGTCTAAATGGGTCATATATTTTCTGTAACACATGTTTTGATGTTATGGTGTTATATTATATTTAGAATTTGTTAAAATGAATTTTATTTTTATATAATTTTTTTAATACATATTAATATCTACAATATAATCTATAACAATAAAGTTTATGCATTAACATTATTATTTAATATTTACGTACATTCTTTTCTTTGATGTTTATATATATTAATATAAGTGTCATATTATATTTAATATATTTATAACTTATATGAATTATTAAAATAAGTTTTTAATTATATATTATTTATAACTTATATTTTTTTTTTCAATGCCCGTGCATGATAATCGAAGTGAAGGAGGTAAATAACATGTTAATCTCAATGTAACATGTAAGACGATGTGTCAACCGAAAATAAAACTCACAAATAAAAGATTGTGAAGTAGTGACATAAGAAGGGATGAAAGAGAGGGTAAAAGCACAAAAAAACAACAAAAACCTAATGCAAGTAAAGAATAAAATGTAAATGGAAATAATCAAGTTATATGGAGGGTCCTTATGAAAATATATGGGGGTTGTGGCAACAACAATAGCGATTCACTAGGCAAAAACAATTGTCTTTGTTTGTCAAAGTAACGTGAATAAATTTACTAAATGTTTGAAATGATGAACTCTTTGAGGTGTTCTAACATTAAAACATTTCCCATGGATCCCACATTAATTGTTCAAGTGATACAGGTTCTGAAAAGATAAGTACTCAACGCAAATGGTGTCTAAAAACATGAATCCATGTTTTAGGGAAATATTTAATTTTAATTTTACCTTTGTGAGTGACAAAGGAGGTATAGATAGGAATATTAGAGAATTTATACATCCATAAATATAAATATTCTCCCACACCTGACATCGCTTTGATGGCAGGGAGCTTGTTCAATACCCTTGCAAAGTTTCCTTACTATTGCATAAGCATATCCCCGCTATTAACAAGCTTGTTTAGTACCCCGATGATTTGTCTTGCACTTCCCCATTTTTCTTCTCCTTTTATGTCACCCTTTTGATAAATATATTTGTAACCCATGTTTATGTAACTCAGTGAAGTGGTGGGATGGTATAGGGGATTTTAAAGAAAATGGATATATTGCTTGTAAAATTGTTACTCTCTCATCCTGACCTAAAACTATCAATTAAGAGGCTATTATGTGAAGTTGTTGGATGGGTGGGATTCATTGAGCTAGATTCAAGTAAGTTATTTCCTTGAAAATATGAACCCTATCACTTGGAAAAGATAATGTTCTTCCAAAGGAAAATACTTAATGTGAGAGGACTAAGAAGTCCAATGGCGATGTCACTTTAAGGTAAATGAAAAAGCTGTCTAAATGACAAAGTAAAAAATCCCTTGAATCACCATTGGTGTTCGACCAATAAAATATCCCCATTTAGTTTTATTAGAAATAAAACTAAAAAATGAAATCAAATCCTATTAAATCAAATAAAATCAAAACTGAGAATACTGCAAATGAATATGAGAAACTGAAAAGACAACAAATAAGAGAATGATCCATGAGAAAATTCTTATAGAGCAAAATAAAAGGGCTTGACATCAAAGTGGATATGAGGATCATAAGATATTTTTTCCTGTATAAAGATTTGTAATAGGCCCCTTATTCTAAACTATAACTCCACTAAAAATGCATTTATGATTATAATCATGAGTTTTAATCAATATGAGAAATCTCCAATAAATGAACTGACATTGTAAATTTGTTGTAAGTTTAAATGATAAATATTAAAATTACGTATTGATAAACATAAGCACCAACCTATTTATATAACTTCTTTATTTTAAAAGAAAAGAAAATTAAACTAAGTAGACTAAATCTACTCCTACTCTAATTCTCCCCCCTAGGGGGAATGACTAGATATAATCATATTTCTGATGTAACCACCTAAGAGCCTCTTATATATATATATATATATATAATAAAGAAGTAAAAATAGTATTAAACTATCAAAAATTAATCTTAATACATCATGTATATCTATCACTAATGAATTTACATAAAGAAATTTATTTTCAATCATACTTTCTTCAAAGGTTTTCTCTGATCAAATATCTCAAAGATGATAAAAATATAAGCGAATATTCACTAGAGATCGAAGGAGGTCAAATGTAGGAATAGATGAAAAAAAATTAGTGTTATGTATATGAGAAAAATTGTTAGCAATTAGAAAATTAATTGAGTCATTCAAATGACCTTTGAATGAATACCTAAGAATATCAATGAATGAATCAATTGCTTGAAGAATTAAATTTTGATCAATTTGGGTTTGAACTTTATGCACTTTGATTAACTTCATAAGTATTCAATGCTAAGTCTTTCAAAATTCCAACCACTACAAACTATACTATTGTTAGAAGGAAGTTGGGGTTCATTTATAAAAATTTCCCTCCCACAAATATTGGCTAAAATAATATGATTAGGATTAATAAAATATTTTACGTGTGGAGCTGATTGAAGTTCAAGATCATGATCAATGTTGGGAACTTCTGAAATATAAGAGTCATAAATAAGAATGGAAAAGTCATTACGATTTGATAAATCTTCAAAATGAAACTCTTCAATAATAATATCGATAAAAGGGGAGTCCTCATTTTGTGACATACATGAATAATTATAAATGTGAGATATTGATGATAATTCACTTGTCTCACACTTTAAACAATTATCATAAATAACGTGACTAATATATTCTTCCTTTCTTAAGAGTATGTCAAGTCCATCACAATGATCAAATTAAACCTTAAGAGAATTCTCATAATCATGAAAATCATAATCTATTGATAATTTGTTACCTTGATTACATTTGAGCGATAATTCATTGCTAATAAGGTTTGAAGGAAATTATTTGTCTTCCTTAAACTCATATGTATCCAAAGGAGTTGGTGAAGATTTAGTAAAATAAATTTTCTTGTAAAGGAAATCTAGGAAAAAGTAATGCCTATTTTAGGAGATAAACCTAAAAAGTTCCCTATCTGATGAGGTTTCAATTTTACCCGAACAACTTTCATATTGAAACTTATGTGAAATGTTTTCATTTTCCTAAGAATGATTCTATTTGATTTTTTTCAATAAAATGAGAAGATATATCTTCTATACAATGCACAATATTATAATTAGCATTTAAAATTTTTACTGGATGATTTTATTGATTAATAGAAACAATAGAGTCATTCCAATGATCAGTAATATGATCAAGGTCAACAATAAGATGATTATGTAGGTTTATGCATTGCTGAAATTTATCATTCATAGATTGTGCATTGTTAATTTATTTGATTCAGACATGTTATTTAATGTGGGTGGATCTTTAATGACTAACACCTTCTCTTCACAAACATGTGGAATAGAAGAAAGAGAAAGTGCTTCTCGTAACCATTCCATAAACTCTTCATTTGCAGTTTGATCCTTAGACTCAATTTTAGACATAACAATTTAAATCTAGGGATAAAATCAACTAAATATTTGTTTACTAACCTTCTGAAATTCTCTATTTTATCACAGTCGTATTTGTAATTAATATCCTCAAATGTACGAAATATGTTTGTAACACACCAAAATTGTGGATTGAGGCAACTGGAATCATCTCCCACTATTATTTAGAAAGGCCTATAAAAGTCAGATTAGAAATCTTGCATAGAAGAAGTTCATCAAGATCAATACGAGAATGATAAAAATTAAAAGAAAACTGGAGAATATGTTCAAATTCAGAAGTATTACCTTCACCATCCAATTTTACCTATCTCAAGGATATTGTGATTTCCATTGGAGTGTTCCAATTCAAGGGTTTGGAGATTCAAATCCAAATAGGAAGTTTAATAGAAGCCATCTAGAAAATTAGACTTTAAAATACAAGAATCAAAAAGTACACCTGTCAAAGGGAGGCCCTCCTTCTAGCACCATTTTGTTGATGGGAAAAGATGACCTCATCAACAATGATGAGACCACCTAGTCACAACCCCAAATCATTCTCTTTTCCATTTGAAATGGTGGGTTCGACGGGTTCTATTGGATCAAGTTATAGACTAACTTATGAATAGCCTAAAGTTAACCTAGCATAAAATAAGTGTTAATATTACCTAATCCTACTATGCTACGTCAAGGTAATACTAATCATTAGTAATATATGATACTATATTAAATATTAAATGTTAGTGGTACACCAATTATATATATATATATATATATATATATATATATATATATATATATATATATATATATATATATTAAATATTAAATCTAATAAAATATATAATATGATAATATAATATATAACATTATACTAATATAGTAAATATCAAGATTTCTATAATACCATAATTATTACTAATACTAGCATGTGCACTAGATGTTGCAAAGAAAACGTCGTAAGGTGGTAGAAAAGGAACTAATAACATGAATTGTCTTGTAAAATTGTTCTAATCTCTACACAATATTATAATATTTGAGAACTAAAAGCTTCCAATATCTATACTGATATTGGCTATTGAACTCAGAAAATGATCACCTTGAAATTAGAGGAAATTGAAACTTGATCTCATATGGGTGTAATGCTGAGCAACATAAAAAGATTAAAATAGTATTGAAATATTCAACTAGAATTGATTGATCCAACTGTACAAAGTTGTCCCTTTTTTACATATCAGCTTCTTCTGTAAATGTTCAGAACTCTCCATTCAATAGAAAATACATTTCCAACTACACATTATGCTCTAAAGTAGACCTTCTAACGTCTATACAATAAGCATAACAGATAATCCGCGGAACCTTACTCCCGACTTGTATATGTTTAGAACTCCATGATATATAAAATACATTTCCAGCTGCACATTATGCTCTAAACTAGACATCATAATGTCTATACCATAACCATAATAGATAATCTGCGGAACCTCACTCCCGACCAACCTTTTAAAAAAAATGAAATATAAAGCAGAAAGAAAGAAAGTGGTCCATTCGCTGTGTCGACAAGGCACCCCGTGAACTTTATCTTTATAGTCAGGCCTTGTTAACTATTGTTTCAATTTCACACTTGGGCTCTCTACTATTTGTATCCCTCCCTAGCAATGCCTTTGACCCAGCAAGGCTTCTATTTGCATTATGTGGAAAGAACAGTTGTCCAGAAGAAAGACACTGTCAAAGTCAGAAATTTGGAGATAAGATTTATGGAAAGATCCCAAACTTTAATGGAGTTGGGAAACCTCTATGAAACTAGGAAGAAGAAGATTGCTACATATACATTGTATTGAAACTATTTTTCCATAAATAAGTTAGATTGCTACATATGCATTGTATTGAAACAATTTTTCCATAAATAGGTATCTTGAATTAACTTATTACTTCTTGGAAACTTACTACTTCTATGAAACGATGTCATTAACCTCTAGTTATTAGAGCTAAAAGCTTCCAATATCTATACTAATATTGGATATTGAACTCAGAAAATGATCACCTTCCAATATCTATACTAATATTGGATATTGAACTCAGAAAATGATCACCTTGAAATTTGAAGAAATTGAAACTTGATGTGATATGGGTGTAATGATTATCAACATCGAAAGGTTGAAATAAACATTGAATTACTCAACTAGAATTGATTGATCACCCTATAGAAGGTTGCCCCCTTTTTACATATAAGCTTCTTATGTAGATGTTCAGAACTATCCATGCAATAGAAAATACATTTCCAGCTGCACATTATGCTCTAAACTAGACATTATAATGTCTATACCATAAGCATAACAGATAATCTGCAGTACAATAATATGACAACTGTACCACCCTCGTGATCCTCACTTCCACTTCAATTTTCTTTTAATCAACGACCCTTTTAGCCTCTCATAATTTAGGTGCTCATAGACGACGGGAGACAAGGTAATAGAATTGTCGTATAAAATGGGAGCCAAGATGCTGATATCCTTGGGGTCCTGGTAGAAAGGGGGCAACGGGCACTCTGTCATCATCTGCTAATCTAGATATGAGGTGTAGGTTGTCTAGTTGTCGTAGATGACAGCGATCCTGTAATCGAGGTTGCATGACACTACGGTGAATTGCAGGATGGAAGTGAGAAATTCGTCGCTCATATTTAGCTCATTGGTCGTGGCATTCTGCAGGTAGAACCATGGATTGTGAATTTGACATTACTTTTAGCTTCATCCCAATTTCGGAGTGGTGCAAACAACTACAATACATGACAAAGCCAGTCATGCTGTCCAATATTATAACACCATCGATAAATAAATGATGAGATATCTTTATGGGACTGAATAATGAACAACAACATTAGGAGGTGACCAGGACTTTGTAGTCCATTACAGAAATGGATTGTCACTCCAAAGAAAGATCTTCATTACATTTCCAAACTTAGATTGTCACTCCAAAGACAAATATTCATTACATTTCCAAACTTAAGGTGACCAGGACATTGTAGTCCATTACAGAAATGGATTGTCACTCCAAAGAAAGATCTTCATTACATTTCCAAACTTAGATTGTCACTCCAAAGACAAATATTCATTACATTTCCAAACTTAGATATGTCAGGACTTTAACGCTAAACTTCCCCTTTCCTCTTTATGTGATCCATGTTTAGAAGAGATTTAGGTGAGACATGCTATAGAGAGACAACCCAAATAGAAATGATATGGATAATAATTTATAGATGGACTTCATGGATTTAAAAAAATTAAAATAATTTTTGCAAATCAAAATCAAATTGGAAATTTCATTTTATTGTTATTATTCTTTTCCAACTAAGGAATTGGCAATTGTGTTTATTTCATGTTTCGACCTCAAGGTTTGGCAACTGGGTTTATTTGTTTTGGAGATCCAATAGAAAATTTCACTTACATTTACTTTATATTTCTACTAATTTATCAAATAAATGAAATTAAAATAATTTATATCACTTTTAGCAGGAGGATTGACAGGGTCTATTTCATGCATTATTTAGTCTGTGACATTTATTTTACATTTTTACCAATTTATTCATTAAGATAAAAGAAAAGAAAAATTATAAATACAGTTTTTTAGAAAAGAATTAATTACATTTTTTTAAAGAAGAATTAGCAAGTAGATCTATTTTATAAATTAAACAATGAGAAAATGAAATACAAAACTTATTTCTCACGTTTACTTTACAATTTCACTAACTTAAAAACCAAAAATTTTATAATATGTTTTTAAAATTATTTATATTTTATAACATATAATTCAAAAAACATCGCTATAAAACAAAAACAATACTATGGGCTAAGATAATATTGTAAACATGACATAAAGAACAATAGTTTTATAACAGGAACATGCAACCAATTAGATAGTGTTAGAGACCGCTAAGAGAAATGAGACAACATAGATCCATGGCTATCGTTGTCTACTGTATGGAGTGACTGAGAGCTCAAAGCAAATGACAGTAATTGTATGTGAAAATAAAAATTCAGATGTGAAGGTGAAATGTCAGTGATTGTATGTGAAAATAACAATTCAGATGTGAAGGTGAAATGTGATGCGCTGGCAGAAGAATAGAGAGCACATATCCCTCAATTGCAGATTTTCTGAAAGTAAGGGCATGTGCCCTCTATCTTCTGTCAACAACATAATCACCTTTTGCTTTCTTGAGTTTCTTAGCACATACTAAACCTGAGAAAAAAAACAAGTCAGATTATTGTGAATATATGTAATACCATAAAGAACGAGGCCGCAGCACGAAACCTATGTAATTTATAAATTGAAACAGTGCGAAGCGATTGTGCAGAAATAAATCAATAGCTGCTTCTCGATCTTCTGCCCTTGTATCATCGAGCGGCATGTCAGCTCTATATATCGAAGTTGAAGCTCTGGCATATTTCTCCCATCCATCATCCAGCACTTTAAAGATGATTTGATGGAGAATCATCTTCTTTCGGTGCTGTTAACTAATGTGTGGCTCCCGAATCCCGATATATCAATTTTTCCAACACAAAAAAATAGACCGTAGCAGTATAAGGGGTATTCGGATTGTCTAGAGTTCTTTTGGAATGGGGTGTGAGGGGCATTCTGATTGCCCATACTTCTGTTAGTGTCGGGTAAATTTGAAATGACTGGAATACTGAAGGCTATTGTTGAAATCAAAAGTTCACACATTTTCAAAATTTCAATTTTTGTTACTGTAATTTCTCTCCAAAACATGTTCAAAAGACTAATACACTTATGTTAACAAAAGATGTGAGTGACCTTTCTCACACCAAACAATACAACTCATACTGTAACTCGCGTGGGAGGATAAAGGTAGTCATACTCTTGGCTATAAAGAATGGATGAGCGCAAGAAATGTACACACCATATAATATGAAATGAAATGAAATTATTCGAAGAGAATTGCACTCTTTGGTCAGAGTTGTCGTTGAAGACACATACCCTTGGAAAATTTCCCTATTGATTGCCATTGATGGCCCTCCTAGTAGGGGTCACTGGATTTACATGTGGTGCTATCTCCTATGCATAATCCCGAATAGCATGATGAAGAACAACACCAAAAAAACATGCAGACATCTCTTGAAGGGAAACTCTTCCCACCAGTGGCAATGGCTGCTGCAATCATTGCGAGTCACACATCCCTTGGCGAGCATGGCTGGATTTTTCTGCTCGGTACTGATGAAAAATTCTGACCACAAATCATAGGAAAAGCACTGTAATTCTCAGAACCCTACCACTTCTGAAGCTTGGTGTCAATCAGGAAAAAACAAAATTGAGAAAACCCAGGAAAGACAGACTCTTAAAGAACACAACTTACTACTAGAAGCTTTAGTGAGCTTACAAAGAAAATTCATGTGGGTCGTTACGATAACGAACAACCGTAACTTCTACCGCAAAATTTATGATAATCATAATTCATGTGGGTCGTTACGATAACGAACAACCGTAACTTCTACTGCAAAATTTATGATAATCATTTATGATGATCAGATGGTGAAAATCTTTTTAATCGTCTAACATATTATATGAAAGGTTGAAGGTAGTACAAGGTTGCACAAAGGGGAGTTCATTTCAATGAGAAACGCCTTACAGTGTAATTAGTACAATATTATTACTATACTAATTTATTATATTATGGTAAAATTAAAGTGTATATATATACTCAACTATACATAGTATAATAATACTAAATATGAATTCTTAATTATATATATTATATATATTGTTTTGTGGTACATTATGTATTATGTTATTAAATATTTGTAATGGAGTTTTGGATGATTATAAAAAAAATTATACAATTAATGTTACAAATAAAATATATTAAATATCACAAATTAATAAGTATAAGATATATATGTCTTTCAACTTGATCTTTAATGGTTTAAATGAAAAATAAGCTCAGGCAATAAGGTTGATCAATATGTGGGCTCGATCAAGCTACCAAGGTACTTTCCTGAATGAAAAAGAAATTAGAATAAATCAATTCAAATGCGATCTTATTCTATGATGGAAATGAAATGAAAACCCATATTGACAAACAAAATGATAGAATTACTCATATAAAAGAAAGGGGAAAGAATTGTGAATTGAATCTAGGATTAAAATTGATTTCCAAGCCACTAAAGTAGTTTAATGCTTTACAAATGGTGAAAACAAATAGACAATGAAAGGATTTTAACAATAATTATTAAAACCTCTTGCGTATATGACCAAATTCAAACCTTAACATGAATTCATTGTGAGTTTTATATGAAGAAAGACAAATAGTTATTCTAACCCAATATAATATAATCCAAGACAAGTATGAAAGAAACCAATAATAGTTATTTACCAAAAAAAACGACTCTCCACAAATCCATTGTAAAACTTTATTCCAACACTCTCTAAGTCTGCTAGCATATCTTAACACAGCATTCATAGCATAAACTAATGGCATGAGCAATAGTGCAACTATAGCAAAATGTTGATATAGTAATTAGAGTAGAGTTAAAATCAAAATGAAAGCAACATTAGCGAATAATAGCAATTTAAAATGTTGTCTTTAAATGAAAGTAAATTAGTATAAGATCCAATATTTCCATAAATGTTTAGTCCTTGAAGCCTTCACTCCCTTAAAACATGATTTTTCAACATCATAATCTCATCTTCTTACAAATCTACAACTCCTATCTACCAGCCTAAATCCATCCAACTCCAGATCTATCATGCGCCGAGAGGGATCAAATCCCTTGAGGTGAAAACCTTCTTTTTCGAGTGTAGAATTTGAGGAAAGGCATTCACCTTGAGGGATTTGATCCCTCTCGACACATTGTAGATCCAGATTTGTATAGATCTAAGATGGTTCTAGCTGAGGGAAACAATGTCATGTTCTTAGATTCTAATTATTATGTATATGTTTGAATAAACTTTATAATTTGAAATTTAAATTATTTTTTCTTGACCTGAAATGACCATATCATTTTGTTCTTTAATTTATTCTATGTTTCCTTCCTTGAATGGTTTGTACATATGTGTTTGAATGTTTTGAGTGGTTTGTTTATCTGTGCGTTTGGTTGCTTTGAGTGGTTTGAGTTTTTATCCGTTTGGATTTGGATGGTAATGTTCGTGAATGTTACAATTTTTGTGTTATATTTTTACGTGTGTATGTTATCATCTATTAATTATTAGTTATTGATGAAGAAGGAAGACAATAATTTGAATAACATGTAGGAGGATTGATATTGCACATCTATTTCATTGAATTTTAGGTATCACAATTTTTTACAACTAATTAATTCTTAAAAGTTTCCCTCCAACAATTGTTAAATATATCTTGAAGAGTAGTTTTAATTTTAAATTTGCTAAGTTAGCTCAATTTTTTGAGATGACAGATAATGTTAATAACTTTAATTATGAAAAATGATGAAATAAAATTTTTGAATGAAAAGTGACAATATAATAGTGTTGAATGGAAAAATATGTGAATAATAAGAATGTAGTATATTACAAATAGTCTTGATTTTGATCAATCTCAACTATTTTTTTCTACTATTCTTATTGGCACCCTTGTTAGTTTTTCCATATTTTCATATCGATTATATGAAAAATATACTTGAAATCATTAACCATTCAAATATTTAACTCAAACTACTGTACTAAATGTCTTACATTTTCTCTCTTGCTCTCCAATATTAATAGTTTAAATTACTATAACACAAAAGTCAATGCACATTGTCAATGATTTTTTTGTGCTTACACTAAAGTCAATCACATTTTTAATCCAATCACTTTAAATTAAATGTACCATCTTACATTCAGTGATATCAAATTAGGAATCAACATCTACACTAAAATCGATGCATCTAGTGCAAGCAATCAAATATAATAAAAAGTCAACATCTACACTGAACTCAGTACATCTAGTGCAAGAAATCAAATATAATTAGAAAATAACATCTACACTGAAATCAATACATCTCGTGCAAGCAATTAGATAGAATTAGAAAACATCTACAATAAACTCAATACATCCATTGCAAATAATAAAATAGGATTAGAAATCACATTTACACTAAAATCAATGCATCTAGTGCAAGCAATCAAATATTATTAGAAATCAACATCTACATTGAAATCAATGCATCTAGTGTAAGAAATCTAATAGGATTATATTTCTCCATCTACAATGAAATCAATGCATCTCATGAAATCAATCAAATAGGATTATAAAAAACCATCTACACTAAAATAAATGCATCTAGTGTAAGCAATAAAAAAGAATTAGAAAATATGTACACTGAAGTCATTGCATCTAGTGCAATCAATTAAATAGGATTACAAATCAACATCTGCACTCAAACCAATTCATCTAGTGAAAGAAATCAAATATCATTAAAAATCAACATCTACATTGAAATCAATGCATCTAGTGTAAGAAAATAAATAGTATGTTAAAAACAATGCATATAGTGTAAGAAATCTTCTTCCCTAACCCCCCCCCCCCCTACATCCCACGCATCTATAACTATATCTCCCTCCATATCTCCTTCTTTGTCTCTGTATCTCACACCCAAACATACACACGCTATCTACATCTCTCCCTTGTCACTCCCTCTCTCTCTCTCTCAGCTTCTCTCTCTCTCTCTCTCTCTCTCTCTCTCTCTATGTGTGTGTGTGTGTTTCTTCTTTCCTCCCTCTCTCCCCTATCAAATCCATCTCCTCATCCCTCCCTCTCTCCTCCTCTCTCTTGTCCTTCCTCTCTATCCCTTTATCTCCTTCCATCTTTCTCTCTCTCTCTCTCTCTCTCTCTCTTCCCTCTAACACTATCACATTCTCCCTCCCTCTTTACTTCTCTCTATCCTACTCTCCCCCCTCCATATTTGTGTCTCCCTCTCTCTCTCAGCCTTCTCTACCTCTCTCACTCCTCTCATTATCTCTCGCTTCATTCCTCTTGTACTCTAATGGTTAGTTTATCTCCTTCAGTGCAAGAAATAAAATAGGATTCGAAATCACCATCTACACCCAAATCAATGCATCTAGTGCAAGAAATCTTGATTCCTCTCTCCCCTCGCAATTCGTATCTATATCTCCCTCCATATCTCCTTATTTGTCTCTCTATCTCACCGCACCCCCCGAAACACCCATGCTCTCTCTCTCTCTCTCTCTCTCTCTCTCCATATTTATATATCTTTCCCTCTCTCTATCTCTCTCTTCTTCTCTTTCTTCACCTTCCATCTATATCTCTATCTCCCTCTGTATAACTTGTCCTTCTATATCACCCCCAAAATATACACATTGTTTATCTGAATCAATTTATCTCTCCATACCTTTGTCTCTTCCTCATTCTCTCTCTTTCCATTTTCTCCCTCTCTCCCCCCTTCTATGTCTATTCCCCCCTAATCTCCTCTCTCCCTCTCTCTCCATCTTCGATTTCACTCCATGTCACTCTCTCCAACTTTCTCTCTTTGTGTGTTTCAAATTACCTTCCTCTCTCCTTCTCTCTCTCTTTTTCTCTCCCACCTCCCTCTATCTTTCCCCCTCAGCTATCTCCCCCGCTCTCTCTCTCTTATCCCTCCAACTTTGTCACTATCTCCCTCCCTCTCTCCTTATCTCTCATTCTTTCCCCCCTTCTCTCCATCTTTCCTTCTTTCTCTCTATATCTTACCCCCAAGCATAAACATTCTCTCTCCACTTTTCTCTCTGTATGTCTTTCTTCTTTCCTCCCTTTATCTCCTTCAAAATACATCTCTCTATCCCTCCCTCTTCTCCTTTTTCTCACTCCCTCCATCTGTCCACTTCTAACACTCTATGTCTATGTTCTTCCCCCCCCCCCCCCCACACACACATATATTATATTTAATAATGATATTAATATGAATATGAATATTTCAATATTAAATTATATTTAATTATGTTTTTTACATGGCATGATACCAAAATCTATAATAAAACTACATCAAATGAATATTTTCAAATATTATAACTTTGACATTGAAATATTTATGTGTATAGACATTTTAATATATTTATATTATATTGTTTTCCTTTTAAAGTTTCATTTTACAAATAATTAATTAAAAGAAATATTAAAAGATTTTACAGCGAGATTTTGGATTCTTTGTTATGAATGAATATTTTTACTTTGATTTAAGAAATGGTAGTGGATTTAGTAAAGAGTAAAGATGTTTAACACTTTACAATTTGGAATTTTAATGTGGTAAAAATTTTTGTTGAAAGCAAACTTATGATCCATTCAAATTCAACATATATGATGAAGAACTACTAATCTCATCAGATAATTGTATTGTAATTTTTTTATCTAAACCCATGAGATAATTGTATTGTAGTCTTTTGATCTATATGGTTACTTTCATTTTTGTTTCCAGCCAAGATTACTTGTTTCTATCCTCATTATTATTATTATTTATTGGAGAGACGAATGTAAATATTATTTAAACATTATTTACATTTCTAATTTTATATTTTCATGTTAACAACACTAGCTAAAATTTAAATACATACTTACACATCTAGGTCACAATGGGTTGCAGGAGAAGCCTCTCTACGGAACAACTAACAAAGAGTTCTTACATTATAACAATAGTGCAACTAGAAATTTACCCTCTGCTAGCTATCCATATCCCCTATGTGTGGACCTAGTACCCCACTAAGCAAGTTGTACAGGTGAAAATTATTGTTTAAAGCCTGATCTATATAACAATATAGCAACTGGAAATTTACCCTCTGCTAGCTATCCATATCCCCTATGTGTGGATCTAGAACCTCACTAAGCAAGTTGTACCGGTGAAATTTATTGTTTAAATCATGATATATATAACAATAATGCAACTAGAAATTTACCCTCTGCTAGCTATCCACATCCCCTATGTGTGGATCTAGAACCCCACTAAGCAAGCTATACAAGTGAAAAATATTGTTTAAAGCTTTATCTATAGTCGACTTGTATGGATCTGCAACCCTTCTGGTTTTGCAGATCATTATTAAAAGGCCCTTCTGGTTTTGCCTTTCATTCTTAAAAGTCCAAGGAGAGTGTTTCCAAACAATACTATCTCTTAAAACATTAGGTTTGTCACAATATCATTTTCTCTCTACCAATAATGTAATGGCACACCACCAACTCCAAAGCTTCAATTTATCACCATGTCGATCCTCCAGTGGAATGGCACTATGTGACATCGAACATCCCAATGATCTCTGCATCCCTATTGCTTATCAACTTCAGTCTACGATGGAATGGTGTTGTGCCACCTCAAAAATGTGCCTTTCCATTCCCCATTAGCTGGTACATCCATACCTATTAGTTTGAAATGTCACTTTGTGACCATTGATGGGATCAATTATGGTTTCCTAAATCTATTGGAAGTAATGGAGAAAGCGAAGGCTTGGATTAAAATAGCGCCATCCCTATCAGGAACAAAGCTACATGTTTTTTCTGTTTTTGAAAGCCTACGAGCTGTGGCAGTTGTGTGGCAGTTGTGTGGTAGTTGTGGTGTGGTCAAAGGGGCACGTTTATTTTTAATTTTGGTTGGTTGATCTAATGCCAGGAACATCCATGTGAATCATTTATATTATCTATGCTATTGATCCGCAAATCCGAATTGATCTGGTTCTGTCGACCTGCGCAGAGAAACATCTGATTTGTGGTCATTGTTGTAGATCAGAGGTCATGGAAGGTGTGAAAAATGTGTGGAGGAGGCCACATGGTAATGGCTATGTGAAAGGGGCTGAAGACTCGAGGTGGATCGCTGCTTGTGTGGACTGGCCCTATGTTGGAGGCCACACCTGCCTAGAGGATGTGTGTTGAAGGTCGTAGAGCCTGTAGAACATCAGTAGTGTTCGTCGTGGAGGCATTCAACTTGAGGAGGAGGCATTCAAACCGCAAGGAGGGCTGCGTGGAGATGGCGCAACAAAAAAAGAAAAGGTCTTTGCCACCGAAGAAGATGCCACTACGTGGTATGTTGCTATCAACATCATCTAGGAGATTTGTCCTGGAAATCTTATTGTTTGAGAAAATTAAGTTGCAAGTTCTGGAGCTCCCGAAACCAATTGGGTAAATTTTCTTCTAAGTTATTATATGCCACAATGAAAATGTGGAATTTCTTATTGATTTGAACCCATCTTCAGAAATATGTGCTATCAGAAATTCCAAATTACATACATCAGAATTAGATATTGATAGCATTTCCATCTTGTGAGAGGTCGTTTTGTTGCTCATCACCAGAGCCGCTGACACTGAGACTTGCATGGCAGAAAATCCACAGTCTAAAAGGTTCTACAGTTGAAGAGTTTCCAAAGGGAGAAGTTTCTCGCCTGTGTGGTAATGGGGTTGTTAGAGCTTGTTAGAGGACTCTGTGGAGTTGAAAAGAAATCTCGAAGCAAGATAAAGTGAGATAAGCTAGACTTTAACAACATATCTATATTTTTAGATATTTTTTATTCTGATGATGTTTTTCTCATGTGGGCATTTGGAGGAATTAGCATGGGTAGTATGTTCGAGTCAAAAGAAATTTTGGAAAAACAATGTGGTTCTGTTGATGACTAAGAGAATCAAGAGGCATAGTCTGTTGTGCAAGATCCTGGGATTGAAGACTCATGAGTTGATCTTCAGGAAGGGTGTAAAGAGGAATAAAGTGTTGAAGATCAATTGGATGAGCCACATGAAGCTTATTGCAAAGACATGGCAGAAGAAGACAAAGATGGAGAGAATTTAAACTCTGATGATCTCATTAATATTTTTGTGTGTACAGATGTTACATCAATGAATGATGAAGACATCATACCTGATGTTCAGATGGTTGACAGCGGAAATAGTGAGAGGGAAAACTCTCCTATCCACCCTGTCATAATGTTGAGAAGGGTGAGAATAAGAATTTAAGCTCTCCATCACTGGGGAAGAAATTAGGTGAAGATACATCACTACCTCATGGCGAGGAAAGTGAAGATGAAGCCTTGACTCAAGATGAACAAGAATAAACTCTCAAGAAAAAAGACCAAAATGAAAACCTTTGTTACTAAGTTTTTATGTACTATTGTAAGCCTAGCTGAGACTAGACCAACAAGCGTATGTTATTGTTCAATACCCTTTCTCCATTAAGGGGGAGTGTTGGATGTATGGAGAAAGCTAAACTTAGATTATTTTTATGATGATGATAGGTTTGAGGCTCTAATCTTAGACCTCATATCCTAATATCTAGGGAGTGGTTGAAACCATCTTGTTAGTGTGAAAGCCTATATATTTGAGGCTCATCTCAATCAGTGAAACAAGTGGGCTTGTATGATTGTTTGTACACTTTGTAGGTATCTCACCTGGAGATCCATTTAGTTTATAGTTAATATATTCAGTTTTTATCAAAATCAGCATGCTTAGTGTATAAAGATATGTGGGCATTTTGAGTTAGAACCAACAAATCAGTTGCAATTTTGATAGAAATTTGGGTTGAATCCCTTATGTCTCTAGGCGAAGATGGTCTCATATACATCAAAAAATAGAATTCTTAAAGAGTTTGATAACACAGAAAATATGCAAAATGTAGTTAATATTTATTGAGCCAAGAGGCATATTCTACAATCTAGTATGAGGGACATGTGTAAGTATGTCATTTTCTCAAAAAATAATAAAAATATTATAAAGAATTAAAAATTGCAAAAATACTTATTGGGCCGGGAGGCTCATTATACAATCTAGTGTGACGGACATGTGTAAGTATGTCAAGCCATAAAAAATAATAAGCCAAAATAAAAGAACAAAAAATAAATAATCGTACAAATAAACAACTAAAAATTGCCAAGAGGCTCATTTTACAATCCAATATCAGCTAGGTGTAAGTATGTCAGGTCCTAAAGAAAAAATTGCAAAATAAATAAATTAAATATCCATATAAATAATCAATAAAAAATGGATTAACACAACAATTAATTGAGTTATTGATATTTCACTTTCGTTCTATCTGGTTCTATGATATTTCACTCTCATTCTTCAAATAATATATAAAATATATGGTCGTCTATCTTAAATAATATAATTTATATAAAAAAAATTCTACTTCACCTATAAATATCTCAATATAAAACTTAAATAAACTCTTTAAATATCCATATTAACTAATATATTTTAGTATTCTCTCTCTCTCTCTCTCTCTCTCTCTCTCTCTCTCTCTCTATATATATATATATATATATATATATATATATATACACACACATATATAAATAATATATGCATGAAATATATATGTGTGTATTAATGTTTACTTTAGTAAAATATTTTAATGCTCAAAAGGAAAACGTAATTAAAAGTAAAATAATATAGCTATTTACTAATAAGGGGAAAATTATCAATAAGAAAATATTTTAAAATACAATTTAAACAATAAAAAATTATTCCTTTTATGAATATTTCAATATAGAACTTAAATACACTATTTGAATATCCATATTAGCTAATATATTTCAGTGTACAAACACTCCATTTATATATAATATGTGTGTACTAATGTTACCATGGTAAAATATTTTAATGCTCTACAAGAAAAAGTAATTGAAGGTAAAATAATATAGCTATTTCTTAATAAAACAAAATGTGTAACTCATTAAATTATCAATATAAAATTTTGATAATGATAAAATACTTAAAGGTACACGTTAAACAATGAAAACTTACTATTATAAATCTATCTTAATCACATATTTACTAAGCATTAAAAGCGAATAAATCTTGAGGTGTAAATCTTTTTCATATTTGAAATTTGATCCCTCACCAATTTTAGTAAATCTATAATAAAAATAGATCTATATTGATTATTAGAACTATCAACATAAATCTAAAATCAAACAGTGAAATTTGGAACATGAATTTGGTATCCTCTATTATTCAACCGCTCCAACATGGGCAGGTTCACAATATTAACAAACCTAGTTATATTGTGAGATGTTGCGTTGTTAAAAAAAGTATGGTGAATATTCTCATATGGTTAGCACGAATGCGTGAAATTCCTTTTAAAAATTGCAATAAGGTATGTTTAGTTTTATTTACAAGGTGACTTTTACAATTATCACAAAGAGAGCATTCCCCCATGTTATGACACCAATTTCGTGGAGGCTTGTTATCAGTTCACCCCGCAAGGCCAAGTTAACCTTTGTTCTACACTTGGTTTCGCTAGTTTTATGATATATGAAAGTTATTTGCATTATTCAACATATATGTTCGAATATTTAATAGACATTTACCACGTATATCTTATTTACATTTTGAAATATGAATTACATTTTATAAATGGGTTGTATATTTTATATAACACATGTTTTGATGTTATGGTGCTTTGCTATATTTAGATTTTGTTAATATGAATTTTATTTATATATACAATTTATTTCATACATATTAATATATACAACGTATAGCAATAAGCATTATATGTTAATATTATTTATAAATAATGAGTTCATACAAGTGAGACAATTTTTAGAGGGTGGAGGAATAATATGTTAACCATCACCATCATCATTATCATCATAAAAAGTTTTAATAACCCAATGTTTAGGACTGGGAAGTGAGTCCATCCTTAGAGGAATGTCAATAGATTAAGAAGATATTAATGATATATCCTGAACTAATCTTGCATGTATATATATGGATTATGAAAAGGATTAATATAAGAGATGTAGTCAGCCATAATTTAAATAGTGTAGTAATAAATTAATAAACTTGAATTTTAAAACATTAGGTATTTAGTTTATTAATTCATTATAATACATTGTTTTAATATATATTTTTTATTTTTTAATTAATTTTTTAGAGTTAATTAGTTATGAATTATTATCTTATTTGATTTATGAGAGCTTTATTACATTATTTATTTTTAAATTTATGGATTACTTGTAAGATTATAATTACTAAAATTTATTATAATGTAATCTTTTTTTGAATTAATATAATCATAAAATATTCATGTAAATTGGATTAATATTATTATTTAATATTCATGTAAATTTTCTTTTTCCCTTTTTATTTATTTATTGATATAGGTGTCATATTATATTTAAGATATTTACAATTTATGTACATTATTACAATATATTTTTAATTATATTTGGTTTACAACTAATATTTATCTCGAAGTGAATGAGGTAAACAATATTCAAATCTTAATGTAAGATGCAAGGTAATGTGTGAGCCGAAATATAACTATTTAAGAAAAGACTATGAACTATTGACCTAATTTAGGTAAAGAATAAAATGTAAATGGCATTAACCAAGTTACATGGAGTGTCTGCATATCTTTTTGAAAATATATGGCAGAGTTATGTTGACAACAAGCCTTATTTATTGACCCAAGACACAACTAGGCTTAGTGGTATGTATTTTCGTGGATTGATGCACATGATACAAATATAAAGAATTGAATGAATGGTTCAATTATGGGTTTTGATAAACCTCATTGTAACAATAGGGAGATGCCATTACATTTCCTCCAAAAATTGTAGGTGTAGTACATATGTGGTCTCCATGTTAACTATTTTGTCGTGAGTGATTTCCCTAGGGTTGGCCTTCAATTTACTGATCATTGGCACAAATGTTAGGCATGATTCATTAGAGGTCCATGTGCTCCTATGCATACAACCAACTCCCCCCGTCGCCCACCATTAGTAGCTCAACTTCCATATCACCTTTCTAACCCTACCGATGTGATATCAAATCTTACACATAGTATTGTGGAGCATAGTCCATTTGTGGGAACTTCCATATCAGATCCATTAGGGGACTGTATTATACCTATACGTGTAGGGCCTTCAAACCACACTGATTTGACATAATTGAATACACATAGGTAGGTTTGATTTCGTATTTTGAGTTGAGTGACGCCACATCTATGATGCCATTGTTAGGATACTTGTCATGGCCAATGGAATATCCTTTCTACGAGTGATTTATGGATCATGTTTGTATAGCTTCTAATTGATTCTAAATCACTCGTTATATACATGATTGTATAATAGGAAAATTTTCAACAAAAGTATTCTTAAATGAATCCTTATCAAGTTTTTCATTTTTGGAATTTACAACTTGTACAATAGGATATGCTATGAGAGAAATGGGATAACATTATTCCACCAATATTAATGCACCATTTGCCAAGGGAAATTTCAGGGGCTAAAGTATTCACAATTGTGTTAACCTTCCATTCCTTTTCCAAAAAGAAGATTCTCTATCTTCCATTTTTTTTAAATGATTCACCCAAGTTTTATAGTATCAAATTATTGTAGCTTAAATGGGATAAAATTTTAATGAGTACAAAAAACCATTACAAATTTCAATATTTTTACAAAAATGTCATCAAATATTTTAGGATTTGATATTCAAGACTAGTAATGTTCACCAACGCTTCTACACTTAAGGATATATTTCCATCATTAAAATTTTCCCCAGCCTTAAATAGAGCATCCAACATTATGGAAAATCACATCTAGGTATTTAAATGTTTGTATTTTAGTCTACCTCAATTATTTTTTTTCTAGTTAAGATTAACCTAAGTACCCACGGGAGATTTGAACCGGTGACCTATCGCAAAGAGCGCCTTAACAGCGCACCCATTCACCATCAATCCAAAGCCCCGTGGGCTAGTCTACCTCAATTATAACTTAGTGATATAAAAATTTATTTTTCTGTGAATTCCTAAGTTATCGCGGAATAAATTAATCTTAAATTTGTTGTGTTTCCATAACTTCCCATGGGAGAGTCTCAGCAGACATATTCACTTGTAATTACCATATCACCTCGCATTGAGGTAGAATATGTTATATACTACATAATTTTAATGTGAATTTCATTATCTTAGTTTAATTGAATTTGACTTTTTTGTACTGAAGGAAACTTGTTGGAATTTTTTATGCATACAATGTTATTCATGGTTCCATATCGATCCATCCTAGTTATTCAATACTTCATGCGAAGTCTTACCATTGGGGTCTCCCACCAAATAATTGGAATTCTGATTTTTTCCCCTAATATTCATTCTCATATTATATAACTAGTGTGTTGTTCATCACCTTTGATTATCTACACAATTTCCTTTTAACCCAATGAACATGTTCACAGGGATGCACCCTACAAAACTTCCTCAACATTCCCCCCCTTTTCACATATGTTACTGAAACAATTAGTATTGCATCTATTGTAGATACAGCTATGGTGGTTGCATATGTAATTTCTACAACTACATCCTCCCCAACACCCATCATTCCTTAGAGAAAGCTTCTTTTTCTAGTGTTTCAATTTCTATTAGTGCATCAACTAATGTGGAAACAAGTAATGTATCTAATATACATATATCTAGTATTGATTGCATCTACAGTTTATTTAATTACATCCTCCCCAACCCCCAGAATTACCTTGGAGTAGCTTATCTAGCATAGTTGTTTGCGTCTATGCGAGGAAGGTAAATCATCTCCATTGCTTAAAATATCCATAGTGAGACTAATTCTTTAATGATAATCTTATGAAGCACCTAAATTAAATTGATTTTCTACACAATTTAATATTTTTCAATTAATTGATTATTAAGTTATTGCAATGCGGAATTATTGGGAGCCTCGGAGGAGTGGGGAGGAAAACTAGTTGAACGTTAACATTAATGTTTGAGGGGAGTTTTTATGTGTATTTTAAAATTGTATTTCTTAACTAAGTTGACTGATTAAAACATGTTAAAATTAACAAATATGTTGTTTTATTTTTCAAAAGCTCAACTATGCATATGACTCTGAAACCAAAGGAAGATCGAGGTTCCTTTATGTCGGAGAGGAGGAATATTGGAGATGAACCCAAGAGTTCCAAGGCAAACACCGGTGATTTAGAGAGCTATTATGTACATAAGCCACGATGGGCCACATTTTTAGAACATGATGTATTTTTGGAATAGCCTAGGGAAATAGGTGACATTATCTCATTCTTGGGCATGACTTTCCACTATATATGTTGGAAAATCGGTTCCATTTTTTAAATGAAAAATTTAACTGGATCATATTGAATATAAATATAGATAAATTTTCAACTTTTGTATTGTGGATTGTATGCTTTTCTTCAATGAAGTTATGGTTATCCATGTCACTTACGATAGATATCTTACATGACATATTGACTATGTCTCCCACTTTCAAGAGTACCACTTATATGTAGATTTCTTTTAGGGCATCACTTAAAATTATGTCACTTATATATATGGTTTTTAAGATTGGAACTTATTAGGGTCTCATATGGCACATTAGGTATAAATTATTCATAATTTTAGAAACAACAAAACTATTTCCATATAATGTTTCATGACCTCATAGTATTCATAAATGTATTTGACAAAGATAACATCCCAAGGAAAATGTATAAAGAGAAATTTTGTGTCGACTTCTTAGGACACAATGTGGTCACTTACACTTCACCTTATCCATAAACTAGATATTTTACACATAGAGTTAGCCATCATAGCTCAATACAAGTTGGCACAATTGAGACTCCCGAAACACATGATTCTACATCTACTAATATGAGAAACCTTAGTCACCAACTACGATTTTGAAATTCCAAATGACTAAATTTATTAAATTCCACATTTGCAGACTTTTGAAATTCCACAAAACTAAGGTTTTCTAATTTTACACAACTATGTATTTTCAAATTCCATGTCAAAATATATTGGAAACAATTTCCAAAGGGTGACGCAATTTCAATATCATTAATTTGCTTAGATTTCTAATATGCACTCAAATTTCTACTCACTATCTTGGTGTTTTTGTGTCCAACACTTGTCATTTTGCATTTTATTCTCTCCACATTCTCATATTTATACTTGCAATACATTTTTTTAGAAAGAGAGGCATCTTGAACTATTTTAAATATTGGGAATGGGAGAATATAAGTAAAATGTTTTGTCGTACATCTCTTCACACATATCACAACCATTCTGTGCTTTGTTAAATTTAGAGTGTGTGCATTTCATATGATGTGCCAATTGTGTGTGTCATAAAATAGCAATAATTGTGTGTCACTTATGGTGCATAACTTATTTTCACTGATGTATTTTTCTTGATTGTCATCATTCATTTCTTATGGGAATCATTTATGTGTTGTTAGTTAAGGTGTGTCACTTATACATGAAACCAAATATGATGTGCCATGGCTTGAGTTTATGTTTATTTAATGCATTGATGCTTCACTATGTCCCTTATTGTATAGGCATCTTACGTGATATGTCGACTATGTGTGTTAGTTTAAAGAGTATCACTTATATGTAAATTCCTTATGGGGAACTTCCCAACATTATGTCACTTATATCTATATTAATTTAAAGGGTGTTGCTTGGGAGTGTCTTATGGGTTGTTGGGTATAAATTAGTGACAATGTTATAGACAACAAAACTCCATCCTTATAAAAATTTATAGTTTCGTAATATTTATAACTATAATGAATAAATATAAAATCCAAATGAAAGTGTATAAAAAGAGAGTATATGTTGACATCTCAGGAAAAATGAGCTTATCCACACTTCAACTTAATAATCGCCTAGGTTTTCTACTCTTAGTGTTAGTCACCATAGCGTAATACACCTTAAAATTTGGTTGAGACTCTCCAGAGCCTTGAGATTATATCAACTGATATAAGAATCCTTAGCAAAACATGTATGCTTATAAAATTCCAAAAATCTAGTGTTATCGAATTCAACATTACCACAGTTTTCAAATTCCACGTCAATTTACATTGACAAACATGGCCAAATTTTGAATTAGGCTCAAAATCATGTGTTTACTAGCAATTTATAGTTATGCACTCAGATATGAACTCCCAATGTTGGTCATAATTCATTTCTTATGTGCATCACTTATGTATTATTAGCTAAGCTGCAACGTTTATATGTTGAACCTAATACATTGTGCCATGGGTCATCTCTCAATTTGTTTAATGTACACATCGTTAAATATTTTATGTATATTAGGTAACTTACATGGGATTCCATATATGAGTAACACTTTGAAAAGTATCACTTCTATGTATATTTCTTATGTAACATGACTTAGAATTATGTCACTTATTTTTGTGATTATTAAGCATATCACTTATCGGAATTGTCTACGATGCGTTGAGTATAAACTAGTCACAAAGGTATAAAAAATCAAATTACATACATATAAGATTTCACGACTTCATTACATTAATAATTATACTAAATAAAGATAAACTCCCAAAGCAAGTGGATATGGAGCAAGTTTATTTTGACTTCTAAGTTCAAAATAAATCTATCTTCACTTCACCTTATCCAACAATGTAACATTTTTTTCCTACTAGTATATTTAGGGAGCAATTCTCGATGAGAGTAATACATGCAATAATAATATTGATAAAATCGTTATTTACATTTCCTCTGTAATGTAAGTTTTATATGTTGACTTCTCCACTCTTATCCCAAAACTACTTCTTCAATGATTCTTAATACTTCATAAAATCATTACTTCATGCTTACACCATAATCACATATAGTCTTGAGTTACTCAACAACATCCATATAATTTTTATGGAAATATATTTAGTTACACATTGTTATAATATGAAGGTCCTCTTAACCCTTATGACCCTTTCATACCATGGTCTAAACCCATATGCATTGATTTTGCACACTCACGTATGGAAGGATATTTACTCTATTTATATATGTTAATATAGCGGTAGGGGCTCCTTCCTCTTCCCCACTTACCATCCAGATAATTATTTACCCAATGTGTATGTTCTTATTCAAGCTCCTTGGCATAAAACGTTGTTAAGAAGTTTTAATTATTTGGAGTTCCACGACATGCCTGACCTTACACATCAAGTGGTGTACGACTATGTGGGAAGGCACATTTTCTTTTCCACCTGGTTCACTTTGATATAACCACAAATTCACCTGCCTTCACATGCCAAACATAGAAATTCATACCCATTAATCAATTTCCTTGATTCTTTTGGATAAATAAATCGAGGTGACTTAAGTGTTTCTTATTAGGTATTAAGAGAACCTATCCATCACCTCGTTCGGTTAGTTTTCCACTCATTTCTCACTATTCGGGCATTGCTTGGCCCAAATTTGTCACACGATTTCGTTATTTCCACCTTTCTACTCATTGTGACAATTGTAATGTCAACCCCATCCATGTATTGACTTGTCTAAAAGTAAAGGAGACACATTTCTGTTTGAAATTGTAATTGCTCCACCATGAGGAGTTGGCTAAAATTAGAGAATTAGTTAATTGAGTGATGGGCATTGAGTCAAGTCGAGTGATGGATGAAGAGTTAAGTGCAGTCCATATTTAGAGCGCAAGTTAACTGAGTTAATTGTGTGTGCATGCCAAGTTGTTTTAGGCAAGTCGCTACTTGGAAAAGATTAAATACCCTTCAATAGTTCATTGTAATAATCAAGTTTTATGTGATCAATAAAAGTGCAGGAATTCATGTGTTTTATGTGTGAATTTGTGTTTAAGCTCTTTTGTCTTTCCAACAAATTGATAACAGAGCGAGGTTACAGAGAGCCAAGGAGAGCGAATCAAGAGTAATCTGCATGAGAGGAGACATCTTTTTTTGTTTTTTAATGCTATAACACACTTTGTAGGTTGTATATAGGGCGTTATAATGCATACCAGTGTCAGCAAACACTGCTTTACAAGAATTTTCAGCAAGCACCGTGTTACAAAAGCTGAACTTACAACGATCCATCAAGGCGCGGGTTCCATGAGGTGTTGGAGCGTTGGAGGACTAACACAGTCCTTTAATGTCGTGGATAGTGTTAGCACACCACACAACATCAAACAAGGCCGCGTTATTAGAGAGAAGAGGATTTTTTGGTAAAAAAATCAAAGTCAAGATTCGTTGGATTATATGGTGAGAGGCTTTTTGAAATCTTAAAGTTATTTTTAGGCCGATAAATCTTTAAAAGGCTCCTTTATTATTAAGATGGATGATTTTAAATTAAAGGCATATTAAAAATTTTTGTTTTATAAAGGAGATTTTTTGAAGGTTAAAGAGGAGTGGAAAACTGTTTTTCAGTTTTAAAATAATAAGAAGAAGTTGTATGGTAGAGATTTGAAAAGTTTGTATGGTATAGAGATGTTTTTTTGGGAGGTTTTTAAGTTATTTTTTTATTAAAATAGAATCAAAAAAAGAAAAGGGTTTTATTCGCAAGAGCATTTAGAGCTTTGTAAAGTCTGTCAGTCTATAAAATTATTTGGTTTTTTTTCAAGCATGATTACATTTTTGGTGAATATTGTGCCTTATGGGCGCGCATGTTGAAAATTATATTTTATTTCAGGGGCAATATGGAAGATAGGCTCATGCAATTAGGAAATAAACTATAAAACAAAGGGGAGACTGCAATCATGGGCCGCAAAGCGTGACCGAAGAAGACTAAGAAAAGGAATAACAAATAAGAGACATAGATTGTTTTCGTGTTCATAGATGTGCAGGCCATAACCGAGGTAGTAACAAGTCTAGCAGAAGAAACATATTTACCACCTACTATGTTTACAGGTAAATATTTTGATCATTGGGTTATAATGATGCTAACTTTTATTCGAGCTAAAGAGTTAATTCAATACCAATCTAATAACCCATATGATGAAGTATGTAATGCTTTAGCTTTGAATTTTATAAAATAGACATTGGATGAGAAGTGTTTTTGGAAGGTAGAAAAAGCTACAACTTCCAAGGAAGCATGGAAGATCTTGGAAGAAGAGTTTGAAACAAGGGAGAGTGACATGAAACAGAAGGTTATGTTTGTTAAGAAATTATTCAAAGAACATAAATTAATATTGAGAATTACTGAGAGGAATGAATATAAAAATTAACCATCAATAACCATAAACACATAAACACACATGTTTATCCCGGAAAACCCCAAATCCGGGGAAAAACCCAACCTAATGATATTTCATTAGCATTGGCCAAAACCCTGGCCAATCCGGCCAAGTGAGCCTTCACTGCTGACGTCCAGGCCCTTGCATTACAATGAAGTCCTCCAGCCTTTTATAAGCTCCATTACATATAATACCATGGGCAGAATACTATGGGCGAACAATACCATGTGCCCCAAAACCATCATTGTTTAACCTTGTCAACTTTGACTCTATCCCGAGTCAAGTTTACCTAACAATTCCCCCCTTAAACTTGATTTTGGTGTTCCCTGACTAACTCCAGCCAAACCTGCTAAGTGAGAGAATCCTGCTCACTCTATCCCTTACCCAACTCAGAGTTTTTACCCCGGTTATTGTTAACCCGACATCCCCCCTATCATCAAGGTCTAACCAGTATTTACTAGTGATTACCCATGGGTACACATCCCTTACCAGGTCTTACAGTAGTATGCCCATTTACATGCAGTAATTTTGACTTCATTAATTTTTTATTTTATTTTATTTTATTTTATTGTTGCTCTTCTAACCCATCCTCTCTCATTTCTGCTTCCAACATTGCTAATGTTTCTTAGCTTCACTGTAGATCATTGTTTCCTCATATGTGGCGAGGATAATTTCACATGGATTGCTTTATATATATAAAAAACTCAACATAACATGGTGCATCACACTCACGCTGCCTTCCAACCCCCTAATCCAGACATCCACGCCATCGCTGACAGAGGTACACACTGCAAACTTCATGTAGGTCATTTATCTCTTTATTTCAATGAAACACTAATGATCTGATCCGAAAATCTTGCAGATCACACTCCCGCTTCGCTGCAGAGCCCGCAGACCCACCGACCATAGAACCGTTCCCACACACGGGCTATGTAAGCTGGTGTGCACTCCTCTGTCAAGCCACAGCACTCACAGGCTGCGAATTCAGAAATAAATCAGAAATTGCTCAGCAGGTAGAGCTCCTACTGAGGAGAAGCCAGGCCAATCTCGGGTGCCTTTTCATTCTCCGGTTTCCTCTCCCCACCCTCTAGGCAACACAGGCACATGTGATCGTTCTTGTTTTCTTTGTACACTGATGACTTTCTCCTCTGAGAAGAAGCAACACTGGGAAACGTGATCCACGAAGGCGCACGGAGCTCCGAATCATTAGATCCCGAAGACCTTCTATGCAATCGGCTGCTACCCAAAATGACTTCGGTGGGGAGAATCGGCTGGTCATCGTAGGGCGTCCCCATGAGCAACGCCAGTGCTCGTTCGAGCTCTGTCGTCACTTTGTCCATGGAGGGGCACTCCTTGCCGCACATTCTGACACACCGACAGGACACGTGGGCTATTTTGTACAACACCTTGTAGTTCAGGGGCGGCTCCAATGTGGGATCATTGTCTCGCAAATGAAGCAGTGGTGGAGTTGCTGTAATCAGTCTCCAAGTGGGAGATTGTTGGGTGTGGAGCCTGATTATCTTTTGTATTCAAAGGTTTCAGCTAGATGTATACCCCAGGAAGAATATACACCTGTCCACGTGGGGGGAACTTGTCCCCCCCGTGGGGGTAAATCCCCCTTGGTGGGGGGGTCCAAGGGCCAGGGGTCCCTCGCCGGGGGTTCAGGGGTAGCGCCCGCGAAGCTAAAAAAGGATAGATGTAAAATTGCCTTGTAAAAGTCTAGCAATTTCTAGTCAATCTGGGTCGTTCATTAGGCGGATGATCTGACGGTAGAAGTTATGTTTAATTTAGGGTTTTTTTTCCTAGAAGGTAACCCCTCACAATATATGAGGGAATTGTATTGCATCTATATAGATCTGTATTCTGAGTGAGGAAGAGAGAGGAGATTGAGAGCGAAGAGGGTGTTACAGTGGATTTGCTATAGGTTGTATCTGTTCAGTTTGCTGGATAATATATTAAAAGAAGGATTGGTTGTTTCTTCGTGGATGTAGCCCAAACTCGGTGAACCACGGATATTTATGTCTCTCTTATTTTATGTGTTTTCTGTGTTAATATTTCTGCAATATTTTATGTGTTCCATTGCTCCATAATATATAATTTTGCTAACAACTGGTATCAGATCCGAATGTCTATTTGGCTGATAAACTCGCAAGAGAGAAGGGTTCCTGGTTCGAGTGGGAGCAATGGTAGAAGATGGTAGGTTTAGAGTCAAAAAATTCAACGGCCAAAACTACCATCTGTGGAATATGCAGATGCAAGATTATCTGTATCAGAGAGATATGTACCTACCATTGAGCGGAAAGACAAAGAAGCCGACAAGTATGACAGACACAGAATGGGATATTCTCGACAGAAAGGCACTTGGAACAATACAACTGTGGCTAGTGGTGTCGGTAGCATTTAATATTTCAAAAGAAATGACAACACAGGGCTTAATGTCGGCATTGGCCAAACTATATGAAAAACCCTCGGCCTCAAATAAGGTATTTCTTATGAAGAATTTATTTAATATGAAGATGTCAGAAGGTGGATCTGTTGCAGATCATTTAAATGATTTTAATACAGTTACAAGTTAGTTAAGTTCTATAGGGGTAAATTTTGATGTTGAAGTTAGGGCTTTGTTATTTATGTGCTCATTGCTCGAAAGTTGGAATGGTTTAGTTATGGCCATTAGTAACTCTATCTATGGATCTAGTACTTTAAAGTTTGATGATGTTGTCGGTGCAATCCTTAGCGAGGAAATGCGACGGAAAAGCTCTCGTGAGACATCAGGTAATGCTTTGACTGCAGAGACTAGGGGAAGAAAAATGGAAAGAGGAAAGAGCTCCGGATATCGCAGTAAGTCAAGAAAAGGCAGATCCAAGTCCAGATCAGAGATAGTGTGCTGGAAATGTGGGAAGAAAGGGCACCTGAAGAAAGACTACAAGTCTCAGAAGGGAAAAGAAGGAGATGCGCAACAAGAAACTAATCATGAATCGAATGTAACAGTTGATGTGTTGCAAGATGATTTAGTTCTTTCATTAGAAAATATTATTGATGCCTGGGTGATAGATTCAAGGACCCCATTCCATTGCACACCTCATAAGAAACATTTTCATGATTATGTTCAAGGAGATTTTGGAAAGGTTCGATTGACTGATAATAAACCCTGTAAAATCGTTGGAATGGATACAGTTTTCATAAAACAGTAAAATGGAAATCAGTGGGTATTGAAGAAGGTAAGGCATGTTCCAGATCTGAAGAAAAATCTGATTTAAACAAACTGTGGGGAGGTGAAGGTTACGTAACTACTCTCACAGATAAAACCTGGAAGGACACTAAAGGATCTCTGGTAATAGCGAAAGGAGGAAAGGTTGGTACATTGTATTTTTGCAATGGCATTTCTAATTCTGTTAATTCTTTAACCTCTACAAGAGAAGATACGGCATTGTGGCATCATAGGCTCGGGCACATGAGTGAGAAGGGGATGCAGATTCTTCACTCAAGAAATTTGTTGCCAGGTTTGAAGCATGTTGATTTAAAATTCTTTGAGAATTGTGTTTGTGGAAGACAGAATCAGAGTACGTTGCTGCTACAGAGGCTAGTAAAGAAATGATTTGGTTACAAAGGTTTCTGGATGAATTGGGTAAGAAGCAGGAGTTGGGGAGGTTACACAGTGACAGCCAAAGTGCCATACATCTTGCAGAGAACTGTACATTTCATTCCAAGACTAAACATATACAGCTCAAGTACCATTTCATAAGGTCAACATTGGAAGATGGACAATTGAACCTGGAAAAGATACACACTAGCTAGAATCCTGCAGATATGCTAACAAAAGTTGTAACCAGGGAGAAGCTGAGAATCTACTCGGTTTCAATCAGTCTTCAAGTATGATGAAGAAGATGAGAAATAAACAGGTCCAAAGTGGAGTCATTGTCTATCAAATGAAGCAGCGATGGAGTTGCAATAATCAGTCTCCAAGTGGGAGATTGTTGGGTGTGGAGCCTGATTATCTTCTGTATTCAAAGGTCTCAGCTAGATGTATATCCCAGGAAGACTGTACACCCCTCCACGCGGGGGGATGCTGGGGGGACTTGTCCCCCCCGCGGAGGTCCGGGGGGGTAGATCCCCCCTGCTAGGGGGTTCGAGGGCCATCCGTACCCCGGTGGGGGTTTGGAGGTAGCACCCCCGAAGCTAAAAAAAATAGATGGAAAATTCACTTGTAAAAGTCTAGTAATTTCTAGTCAATTTGGGCCGTTCATTATATGGATGATCTGATGGTAGAAGTTATGTTCAATTTAGGGTTTTTTACCTAGAAGGAAACCCCTCACTATATATGAGGGAATTGTATTGCATCTATATAGATATGTATTTTGAGTGAGGAATAGAGAGGAGATTGAGAGCGAAGAGGGTGTTACAGCGGATCTGCTGTAGGTTGTATCTCTTCAGTTTGTTGGATAATATAATAAAAGAAGTATTGGTTGTTTCTCCATCGACGTAGCCCAAACTGGGTGAACCACCTATATATGTGTCTCTCTTTTTTTATGCGTTTTCTGTGATGTTTTTTGGGAGGTTTTTAAGTTATTTTTTTTTATTAAAGAAAGAAAAGGATTTTATTCGCAAGAATATTTAGGGCTTTGTAAAGTCTGTCTGTCTATAAAATAATTTGGTTTTTTTTCAAGCATGACTACGTTTTTGGTGAATATTGTGCCTTATGGGGGCACATGTTGATAATTATATGTTCTTTCAGGGGCGATATGGAAGATAGGCTCATGCAATTAGGAAAGAAACTATAAAACAGACGAGAGACCGCAATCATGGGCCGCAAAGCGCGACTGAAGAAGTCTAAGAAAAGGAATAAAAAATAAGAGACATAGATTGTTCTCGTGTTTATAAATGTGCATGCCAAAACTGAGGTACTAACAAGTATAGTAGAAGAGACATACTTACCACCTGCTATTTTTACAGGTAAATATTTTGATCATTGGTTTATAATGATGCTAACATTTCTTCGAGCTAAAGATTTAATTCAATACCAGTCTAATAACCCATATGATGAAGTATGCAATGCTTCAGCATTGAGTTTTATAAAATAGACATTGGATGAGAAGTGTTTTTGGAAGGTAGAAAAAGCTACAACTTCCAAGGAAGCATGGAAGATCTTGGAAGAAGAGTTTGAAACAATGGAGAGTGACATGCAACATAAGGTTATGTCACAAGAAAAAAAGTCAGTTGCAGATATGAGAGTAGATTAGAAAGACTCTGAGAGGAAAACAAAGCTTCGAGAATCCCACTCAAAAGTGGATGATGGTTGTAAAGACCATAAAATTGAAACCAATTATGCAACCATGCATATGGATGAGTAAGATGCAACAAATATTGCAGAGAGAGAAGTAAGAGCCTCTGTGTGTGAAGTAGATCAAGAGCATATAAATGCTTAAGGAATACACTATAACATGGATGATGTAGATGATGGTGAATCCCACTATGATGAGACACATGTGGATTATGAATGCAAATTTTTATGTTAATTAGTGCAACCAACCACAGTTGATGAATTTGGTGAAGTAGAAATTGTCAATGAAATTTACGATGAGCATATTCTTACTCGGATATCCCATGATAGTGTGGATGAACATTATGTTGATGACATGCATGGTTTAGTTTTGAAACAATGATTGATTGTGGAAATATGGTAAGCGTAATGTTTGATGAAACAATGAAGGTTTAAGTTGTCATTGTAGTAGTAAGACGTGAAGTAGTTGGAACTGCTCATGAAGCAATATGTCTAGTAGCAGTTTATGATCAACAACAAGATAAAGTGATTGAAGAGCTTTTTATGAGAATATCCTCTAACAGCGTAACAGTGGAAGACAACCTCCATGTAGTTGAAAAGAGGGCAACTGTAGAGCAGAAATATCTCACTCAGGAGAACCATATTAAATATGTTTTTAAAATTGTTTTTGAATATGCAAGTGTTCAAAATAACACGGGAGAAGAAGTTGAAAGAAAGGTTGTTAATAAATTTGATGCAGATTTGAATATCACTAAAGAATGGATTCGAAAACCAATAGAAAAAATTGATGCGATTCTTAAAGCAGAAGTACCTGATGGTGAAAGTGAAAATAATGATATGAAAGGAAAATATGAATGTATTGAAACCATTTTTCAGCAATGGATTCAAGAAGAGATAAGTTTTTTCTATCAAGAATTATGGAAGAAAGCAAGTCAGGAATATGAAGTGCAAGAAGCAGAGAAAATAAGACAGTTTGAAGATGCAATGTTGTGGTAGCAGTCCATGATTGAACAAATACTTGAAGAGGAATATGTAGTAGACAAGATCAAATTGTGTTTGAGCACAAATTCAAGAAAAGTCAAAGAAAAATTGCAGTGAAAACAAGTAAAGGAATATGGAGCCTACAATAAGAAAGCGCAACAGATAATAAAGCAATTTCAAGGATTTAAACTTTGGAAGAAGAGAAAAACAAAATGAAAATTTGTGAAAGTCTTGAGTCATTGTAAGCCTAGTTGAGACATAGACAAGTTGGCATGTTTGAGTGATATTTGAGTCAATTTCTATTGTAAACCTAGCAGGCATAGTTGAGTCATGTTTGATTTATGTTGAGTCATACGGTCATAATTAAGGTGGAGTGTTAGACACTGTGTTTACTGCCTCATGAGTTGTTGGCCAAAATTAGAGAATCGGTTAACTGAGTGTTGAGCATTGAGTTAATTAGAGTGATGGATGAAGATTTAAGTGTAGTTCATATTTAGAGTGTGAGTTAACTCAGTTAAGTGTGTGTGAATGTTAAGTTATTATAGGAAAGTCACTACTTGGAAAAGGTTAAGTACCCTTCACCAAATTCATTTTAATAATCAATTTTTGTGTGATCAATAGAAGAGCAACATCTTGTTTGTTTTATGTGTGAATTTGCGTTTAATCTCTTCTATCATTCCAACAATTTTGACTCAACAATAGACTAGGTAAGAGTAAATATATTAAATTTTATTGAGTTTTATTTTCTTCATTCTTTCCTCAGTTCTTGTCTTTTGATATTCAAGTTATTTTATTTGCTTTTGTTCAAAAATTCAGGTTATAAAAGGGAAATCTTGTGATGAGGAAGAGAAATTCCTTCTAGCTTCTTTATTACAATCCCCATTTATCACTCTTCACATGTCATTTAAGTTAATCATTTCATTCGTGGTCATTTTTATATTTTATGTAGGATTTTCATATTTTTAGCATAGTTTTTAATTCACACTTTTCCTCTATATTGTGCAGGCATCCAACATTAAAATTGTGTCATTCTATTATTTTGTTGATATCATTCCTCTTATTATGGTAATATTATCTGATTCCCTTTGACCTTCTACATTTTTCTCCATTTACATTTCAGGTTTTAGTCATCTATTGGCCTAGGGTTTGAGGGTTATAACCCTAGAATTTCACCATCATACTGTAGTGTAGTAATCATCCATCGCAATGTTTATCAATGCATGAAAGCCTTTTAGATTCATATCGTTCTTTGGGTTTTTTTAATTTTATTTTGCAATCTAGTAAGCTCAGGCATTTACGAACTATACTAATAGTGTATTCTTGTGATATCTTTCATATGGAGCATGCTAAACTATTAATAATTCATTTATAATGTATATTTTATCTCTTCTATTTATTATTTGAAAAAAGTGATGATTTTAAATGCAACAAACATTACATTTCCCTTTGACTAGGATTTTGTCTCAACCCTGTCATAGGCATACTATATGAATGGAGAAAATAAGTGTGATTGTATTCCATATTTGGGGATTTTTATTCATATGCAAAACTAAGGTTGACTTTCCTTATCACAATTCGACTGCACTCACTTATGACTCTTTGCCAAGAATCTGCTTATAAAATTCTTGTCTAGTGCCCATCGACAGATAATGCAATGCTAATGTTTTTTAGACTTGTTATCCTCTTCTGTAAGAGGTTGTTAAGTTTTTCATAGGAAATATGCCCTCTAGTTAGTGTAGAGATTACTCAAGGCTAAGAGCTTGTGTACATAATTATTTTCTTGAATGAATGAGTCCATTTTGACTCCATTCTTATATGCGTATTTATCGGACATGATACAAATATCACTTTTCTATTGGGCTGAAATATATAGTGTCTATGCTTATTATCTTTCTCTTCTACACAAAATATACAATACATTGTTGTTTAGTTTTCCTATTACTATACTCATGTGTGATTATTCTGCATTTATTGTAAAATGAAGTGTCAAATTCCACCAAAATCTATTGCATAATTGATAAAGTGTGATTATTCTGCATTTCTCCAAAATGAAGTGTTAAATTCCACTAAAATTTATTACATAGTTTGATATTAGTTTATGCCCATCCGGGTTATTTTTCTCTCGTCTATTGCTTTCTTGTTGGGGCTTGACTCAGGTTCAGAGGTGATTTAGCCAAACAAATCTTGGTACTACTGGCCCTTTGGCAACATTCCACGGAGCGCAGACTGCGGTCTCACTTCAAGTAGTATGGGAGGGTGTAAGAACTGCATTTCGCACCCTGGAGATGTATGATGAGTTCAAGTGGTCCACAGTTTGACACTGTGCACACATCACTACACGCACTTACCCATTCTTCATAGCCTAAGATGTTGCCATCGCGCAACACTACTCAGGCCCGAACGTTGTTATTACCCAAGTCCTTACTAATATTCCACCGTTAATTGATTAACTTATCTTACTTGGATGTGTAAAGTATACTTAGCAATATAAATCATTCATACAAGTGCGCACAATAGATAAACATGATATTTTCAATTGATATCAAACATGCAATAACTCAAGAACATATACACATAAGTTGGATAAAAATTCTTTTATTATTCTCTTCTATGGTTACAGACTTGACTTCGCCCTGTGCACTCATCTACAGGGGTCCACGCACTCAGTTGCGGACAACTAGGCCTCTGCGCACTCAGCTGCAGAGCCTTCTCCTACTATATGACCCAAAGACACACTTAAATACTGACTAATTAATCCCTTGGACTAGTTCCTATTTCATACTTGGTTCTTTCTTACACTTAAAGCCTCACTCTATTTATACAATCTGATGGTCGACAGACCATGGGTGGGCTGACATTACATTACAAACTAGGGTGGACAACCCTATGACACTAACATACTTCCACACCCGTAATTCGCGGGGCTTTACAACATTATTTGGTAAAGACATGGGCTTTGAGCCCCAAAACATGCTTCGGGGGGGATTCCATGCCCAACAGGCCCACAACACAAACATCATGACTCACCCTTGAGTCAATCTGTCGGTGCAGCGATCTTCGCACAGAGTTCCTCCAATTATCCTCGAACTGGGCTAATGTCGACAACACAATAAGGCACTGTTTGCTGAATCTGTTGGATCTTTTGTTCTGAGACTTCCATGTTTGAATTGTTTCCCTACATCTGTACCGTCATCTACTACATATTTTTATAGTCTCACGCCTTTTTCCGGCTCCTTGGAGTGTGAAGACTGTGCTTCAGCTAGCTAGTTAGGTGGTCACACCACCCATGTGGGGCTCCATCCCCTCCTCCACCATGGCTCACAGAGAATCCCCACCTTCGATAGTTGTGGTCATTCTCGCGTAGTTTTCTACCTGCAATGCGCTACCTTGGTCACTACGTTTGACAATATGCGGTCCAAGCCAAGGGAGCAGGCTAACTAGTTCACGACGATAATTCTGCAACTTGTCAGTATGATCGTATGCACCTTGCCTTACCACCCTCGATTTTTCAACGAGAAATGCTTCCTTTATTTCATATTCCATCTTCTTGACCTCTTTTCCATCAAAGCACTATTCTCCCTTAGTCGTACCTGGTCCTTTTCAAGTCCACGAAGTCTAATGTTGCCCTGTCAGATTTCTTCCTCAAGTCTTATGTGTTATGTTTCTCGTATTTGTGTGATTCCTTCATTCCGGGTTTCACACACTATCATGTCCGCGGGTTTTGCTATGTGTAGACTAGATTTCGCATGCTCCATATGGATTGTAGCCCCTACTTCATACTTTAGCTCCAGAAGTGCTTGCGCGATCAGGGTTTTGCACATGGTCCTATAAGCCCATAGAACTGTTGGTACGCGCAAGTCCCAGTTAGTGTGTCTCACATGGTGGACCGTGTTCAACACTTCACCCACCTTGTCAAAGGCTTCCCTACGTATAATATTTGGCATGCTTGGTTGTATCATACTTTGTTGTTTGCACCCTCATCATGCCCGCTACTGGATGTTGGTCCTGTTTTCTATCATGAGGAAAGTGTGTGTTCTTGCAGGTTGTGTACCATACACCTGTACCCGTATGGAGAGGTGAACACGCAGGATGTTTCATCCATCATACCCAAATTCCATCTACAGCTGAGACTTTCCAAACCGTATAAGCATCACCTTTCTGAATTCCTGTCAGTTCTCAAAACTGCTTTGATGCACACCCCACCATCTTGCGGGCGTAGCTCACAGTGCCCATTTTAGAGTCTCAAAACGTTGTTATTCTGGCACCTCTCTTTCAAATTTATTCAAGAATTCATCCACCGTTGTCAACCCATCATACATAGGCAAATCCCTTACCTCTCTTGTCACGTAGCGCAGTGATCTTACCATCATGTTGCAATTGAGCGTGGTTACCTCATGTAAACGGTTCTTCCATCATTATATTTCCTCATTTGAATGTGATGTGCAAGAGCTTTCACGCTACCACAAAGTTCTGCCATCCACTGTTGGACTCACCCAGTCCTTCTCCCATGTAGTGATTTTGTAGATACAGTCTAGATTGTCATCTCTCTCATCATCGTGTACTAGCTCTGTGTAGCGTGATCCTTCTGCAGGGTCTAAAGGTACCACTATGCGCAGTGAATTTTTCTCAAAAATAATTTTGCGCTTCTTCAGGTTTATCACTCCATTCATATTAGTGGCCCAATCGATTCCTAGTGGCGTGGGATAGGGATTGTTTTCATCGGTAATCTCTATCACTTCAAAATCTTCAAGCACACTCACACCTTCGATGTCTACCATTATTCCCTGCGATCTTCCCATTAGTAGGATCTTCTGCTGGTTTGCCACTTCTGAATTAATAGGGGACCGTTGCAACGTGGGCCTACCCGTGCACTCCCATGTCTGCTTTGGAAGTACGTTGGCATCTGATTGTAAATCCAAAATCACTTTATCCATTTCATATTCCCTGATTTGCGCAGTCAATCTCATCTCCCTTCCTGCTCGCTTTGTGTGCTTCACGAGCTTCCAACCTACATGTGGTTCTCCTAACCCAACACACCTAGTGATCAATTCTTGCAGTCCCTTCACAACCCTGCTGTCATGCAACAACTTCATGCATGTCTCCATAAAGGTAGTAAGAATTGATGGGTCCATCTCCTATTCTATTTTGTCTTTACTACCTAAAGTGGAGGACTCCGTGAAGCCCTTCCTAGCTTCCATGAGTATCTCCTTTGCACACTCCAAATCGAACATTGGCTCATTTGTAGGAGCCTTGCGAACCCAAGCGCTTTCTTTGGGTTGCTTGTCATCTCCTATCATAATACCACTTCGGAGCATGATGTTTACTTTTGGGTCCTCTTGGCGTGGGTGAGACCTCATCATTTGCAGATTTTGAGTCGGGGGGAGGCTGGAGTATTCCTTTATCGCGCAACCTTCCTATCAGTGTGGGGCAGTCCTCTGTCTCATTATCAAACTTGCTAGAATATAAACATGAGGCTCTCATTAGATTTGTACAATCATGGGCATAATGCCCTGGCCCTTCACAATTGTAACAAATCAGCTGTCTGCGACCCCTTCAAGGTCCCATTCCACCTCGACCTCATCCGCGCCCCTGAAATCTAGTGCGCACCATCCCTGTATTTTGATCAAGGGCTCGTTTTTTGGTCTGAACTCTATAGGCAGGAGTCTGATCCATCATCAGTTCATAACTTCTACAGGTGCATTCATCATGGCTTACTGACCTACATAAATTATAGAACAACTGTTGCGACGTCTACGTATACTTTTGTAATAGGTGATCGTTATCTGTAGTGTGCTACCCTCCTATCTAACAAATCATGCACCATAATGCAGGTGCTATTCTCGGCCCTGCTTGTGCCTCTGGTCTCAATGGCATTGGCCCTCCTCCCACTAGGTAGTTTGTGAAGACTGGACAATGATCCTTGTCATACCCCTGGCCTTTACATTTTATGCACCATACCTCCTCGTGTGCTTCTGTGCGAGTTGTTGTGTCGTGTTTCAAACTCTGAACTTCCAGAAACAATTTTTTCAGTTGTGCATGGATTTGTTGGACTCCCTAGCCAGGATCTTGTATTAGGGTCTCGTGCAGTCTCATTGTAATCTCCAAAGCTTCGGCTTGGGTGGATAACTTTTGATGTGACAACATCATCCTTAGATGTGGCATTAGTAATGCCACAAACCATGCACGGTGCTACCCATGTGTCAAGGTCAAGTTGGCTTCGCGAATCATACCCTTCACTGCTTGACCCAGCTCCCAGGGGGTCTCGCCTGGAAGCATCGCAATCTCCTTGAACTTGATAATCGACTCTGTCTCTGATTTTGACCTGCTAAATTCCCTGTTCAGTGTAGCTTGGATATCCGTAATCCCTACGTTTGGATTGTCATTAGAATTCTTAATGTACCATATTAGTGTGCGATCCTGCAACACACTTAGCAGTTTTGGCTTATTTATGTTGTCATCCATGACTCCTTGTGCTTCCCATATCACCTTTACCATGAGCCATAATTGGTCCTGATCTTATTTCCTTTGAATACCGACAATTTTATTATGCTCACCATATTGAATAGTGGTGGTGGCGGAGGTGGTGTGGGCGGAGATGAGGGTGAAGATGGTGAAACTAGTGGTGGTGTAGGTGGAGGTGGTATGTGTGTAATTTTCCGCCTTATCAAACTGATCGCACTTCTTGGTGGAACTTTCATAAGCTCTTCCTCGCTTTCTCGCCGAGGCGAAATCAAGGGGATATTTTATATCTATGCGCTACCTTTTTTTCTATAGATCCTCCCACTTCGCGTAGCCCCAAACATCAATTTTTTCGTATAACCCACTTTTCACATAGTAGCATTTTAATCCAAGTGTTTAAAGATTTAATGTACTTACCTCGCGTCCTTTGAGGAAGCGTCATTCTGCCTCTTTGTAGCTGACTAAAGTATCTACCGCGAGCTTAGTGATAAACCCTCCTGTAATTCGATTGAACTAATGGTCCACAGTGCCTACAATCTTATCTTCAATGCGTCTAGTTTGTGCACCAACTCTGGAGTCCACACAATCAATTTGTCGAGCCTACACCTTCCTTGACTATCTGCTAGCCTCACAATCCACTCAGAGGGGAAGGATACAAAGAAAATTTCATGGATTTCTGTATATATGTACAGCTCTGACCATTGTTCCTTTGATACTCGCGGATTCCTATTTTTCTGCACCGCGAACTTGTGAATCTTTTTGTCCAACTACTCTTCAATTTCTTTCTTAGTTGGATTCCAGTGGCATGATATCAGACATACCTTATGGAGATCCTGGTCCTGACAACGGAACCATTTGTTGGCTTATTGGCTCCTGACCCAGGTTTAGAGGTGATTTAGCCAAACAAATCCTGGTACTACTTGCCCTTTCGGCAACAGTCCGCACAACATGGACTGAGGTCTCACCCGATGTAGTATGGGAGGGTGCTATAACCAGGTTTCCGCACCCTGGAGATGTCTGCTGAGTTCAAGTGGTCCATAGTTTGACCCTACACACACGTCTCTACGCGCACTTACCCATTCCTCACAGCTTGAGATGCTATCGTTGTACAACCCCACTCGGGGCCCAAACACTATTATTACCCAAGTCCTCACTAATATTCCACCATTAATTGATTAACTTAGCTTACTTGCATGTGTAAAGTATAGTTAGAAATATAAATCATTCATACAAGTGCACGCAATAAATAAACAAGATATTTGCAATTGATATCAAAATGTAATAACTCAAGAACAGATACACAGAATTTGGATAAAACTTGTTTTATTATTCTCTTCTCTGGTTACAGACTCAACTCTGCCCTGCGCACTCAGTTGCAGGGGTCTACGCACTCAGTTGTAGACAACTAGGCCTCTACGCACTCAGCTACAGAGCCTTCTCCTACTCTACGACCCAAAGACACACTTAGATACTTACTACTCAATCCCTTGGACTAGTTCCTATTCAATACTTGGTCCTTTCTTACACTTAGAGCCTTGCTCTATTTATACAACCCCATGGTTCGCGGACCATGGGTGGGCCGACATTACATTACAAACTAGGGCGAACAACCCTATGACATTAACATACTTCCGCGCCCGTAATTCGCAGCGATTTACAACATTGTTAGGTGAAGACATGGGATATTAGCCCCAAAACATGCTTCGGGGGGGATTCCATGCCCAACATCTATTAAATAAATATGCTCCAAGCTATCACCGTACTTATACAGATTTTAATTTAATGAATTATTTTCTTCTAAATTCCTCAATGTTGGTTCATTATTGCCATGCTTATACAAAATTTAATTTAATGAATTATTTTCTTCTAAACTCCTCAACGTTGGTTCTTTCCTTTGCATATGGATATGAGTCTCCCATGTGGGTTTATTGTTCTCATAACAAACATTTTTCAATAGCCCAATGGTCCATAGTAAGCACAATATAACTCTCTACAATTCCCTAATATTAATATATAACATTGATAGTTGAATATATACATACATATCCACTTTCTATGGCATGTCCTTTTTAATGTTCCCAATTGTATTCTATCCTTATTGTATCAATTTATTATAATTTATGCCTCTTGGTTTTCACTTTAAGGTTAAACTTTGTACCAAATTTGTATGGAAATTACTTCAAAAATTTTAGATATGCTTCCTCCGGGATTGAATTCTACCCTTATTGTAGAAATTTATTATAATTTATGCCTCTTGACCTTCACATGAAGGTTATATTTTGTACCAAATTTGTATGTAAATTACTTCAAAAATTTTATATATGCTTCCTCCGTGATCGCTCAGGCAAGGAATTGGCTTGTTACAACAACCTAGAGATGGTGTTTTGATAATGTAAATATTTGGGATATTTTCACATAGATTGAAAAATATATTACTATATAATATTACTATTTAAATAGATTTTAGGAATACATATATATTTCATGTTTCCTTACTTTTACAACATTCATTTCTTTATTTAATTCCATAGATATGAACTATAACTCATATAAGAAGAATAGTGAGATGTATTAATAACTCATATAAGAAGAATGTGAGATGTGTGCACACATGCAATTATATTTTCTATATATTGAATCATTCAATTACTTCATGTATTTATTGAACCACCAAACAAGCTATCACTTGATCTCCATTTGAAGCATACATGCCTCTCACCATCATTGAGAAGCTTTGCAGAATTGACATTTTTTAAGTACCCCAAAGAATTGATGAGATATTGAATATCTCTATGAACAAGTTTCCATCCTAGTAGTATGCACCATAATGGACACTTCTAGTTATATAGGTAACTTTTCTAAGTATAGAGCTTATCCAAAAGATAATTATGCAACTTACTTTTCTTCAACCACATATACACACATTCATAAAAACTATAACTGATACTTATTTTAGAAAAGCATTAGAGGCTTTGTATTGAATTCATTATCACTGTCATAATTTGAGAAGTCTTGAAGGTTGACTTCTTACAATTATTCAATAGTAGTTATGTTAGCTGATTCCTTTAAATTTCCATTTAAAAGATCTTTGGCATAAGTTTTACAATTGAAGGTTGTATGTCCATATTTTTGACAGTAAAAACATTCTACTGAATTCTTGTTTTTATTAATTCTTCCCTTTGATAATAATGCCATCCCATCATGTGAGTTGTCATCTGTGTTACTTGATTTGATCCTCTGATCTTCTGCTAACAGTGTTGCAATCATTTCATCTAATGATAGAGAGGAAAAATGACTTAACGTGAAAATAACATTATCATAATTAGAAGGTAAGCTATTTAAAAAGATAGCCTTTGCATCTTCTTCTTCAGTTTTTACCTCCATTTCCTACCCCTCCCTTATGAGTCATCTTAGATCATTTATATGTGTAGAAAATGATACCCCATTATACATTTTCAATTTAAATGACTCTAATTTCAAAGCAAATTTTGCATTCACGACCTTTTAGCCAAATATCTTGCTTAACTATTCCCATATTTGTGGAGAGAACTTTCCTGATTCTATCTTTCTTAAGTGTTCCCATATTTGTGAAGAGGAATTTCCTAAGTCTATTATGTCACATACCCCCATCGCACAATGCCACCAAACTACCTACTGTGCTCCACTAGATCCATAATTTGGACTCTTAGGTTCAATAAATAGAACTTCAATACAATCTTCCAAATTAACCCTTATGCATGTATTACAACTCAGAGGAACAATCAATTTATGCATAAAGGCTTCCTTCCTTTGTTAACTCAACACCAATATTATGCATAAAGATTTCCTTCCTTTACTAAATTGACATCAACGTACGTGGAAAATTGATCATAAATATAATATAGCTAGGATTTCCTATAACATTATCATAATCCTAATTCCATAGTCGAATGTATTTCTAACATGTATATATTATGTAATGTGCACAATTAGTTAAAACAACCTAATTGGATGCAATTTCCCTCCCCTGTGATGCATAATGCATATCATAGATAACTGGAACCATAGGCTATACAATTTCAAGCTTTAACCATAGTTCCCGAATTTACCTAGCTATCTCAGGCATGATTATTCACGGTCTTAAACAAAAGACGAGATAGCATCAATACTGCATAAGACCCATATCTTATGTTCCATCACTAGTCTTTACTTTGATTGAATTTATATGCAATGACTGTCACATGCGCCCATATATAATCATCCCATACCCAACGTTAACACATGCAATTCTACTCATGCATAGTGATCACATCCACATTATTCAATCAATTCATAGAAAAGAACAACTTAAGAAATTTCTCTTAAATTCTTAGAGGATCAACAACATAGAGAGTAAGGAGTCAACATACAAAACATCCCATGCAAAGGGATTCAGATAAGAGAAATTGGACAGAATGTCACTTGAATAATCGAGCACCACCACCCAACCTAGAACTAACTTCCTCCAGTTCACCCCCAAGACGAGAATTATTTCCATGGATCAACTTCCTTTGTTTATCTCTTTAATGGGTATTTAATACCCTCTTTCATGATATGGTTTATATTAATAGTGTCCCGCTCTTATGGATGTTTTTTATCCATTTGGCTAGGCTTTTCTCAAAAAATCTCACCTTTCTCTCCCACAAGGATTTTCGTCATAAAAGCTTTCCTTTCTCTCCCGCAAAGCTTTTATGTTTTTCTAAATAAATCAATGGATATTTATCTCCAATACATCAAGATTATATAGAATTGAATCCAGAATATTTATCAGTAAAGAATTATCCCTTCCCATTCAAAAATTGGATTTGGCAAGAATCTCATTTCTTGGTGTCTCACTTTTCCAAGTGATTAATTTATTTTATTTATTTCATAATGAAGTATTTAATTTTCTTGTTACACATCAGACCTATCTTTTCCTATCTTAGGTTAGAAAATTTTTACATTGAATGGAGGGGTGTTCCATAATCCCCCCACTAAATTTAGACCGTCCTCAATGTATTCCGCATCTTCCAATATTATTCCCTCATTCACAGGTAGTTGTTTCTGAATTTACAGACCCCCATGGCCTTTTTGGCTGACGCAGATCTTCTAATAAAAATATATTGATTACGAAGGAGTTCTCCCAACACATCTCCTTCCATTGTTCCCTGTAGCATGGGTTTCAATGACCTTTATGAGAAATTTTAGATGCAGAAACTCAAATTTATTTACCACAATTAATATCATAACTTCATATATAGTACAACCATTTTAGTAACTATGGGTTATGTTTCCCATCGTTTAAATATGATTCCTCATTTGAATAACGCATGCTATTCCCCGTGAATTCTTCCAATGCCTTTTCTTTCTTACCGAACACTTGCTTCATGTAGTTTACCTGCATTATTTCCAAGCAGTGAAACTAGTACAATTGACGAATCCACATGTATAAAATATCATATCAGGTTAGCTTCAACCATAACCATCAAAATCATACCCCATATGTAACCATCCGAAACATAACCATATGTCATATGTATACTAAGACTGAAGAAAAATACAGATAGTTATCCTTAGTTTCCAATACCAATTCTTAGTTTCCACTTTTATCCTACATTTGTACACACTTTCGATCAGTTGGCTTACTAGGGAATCACTGAGTGTCTTCATGCACACCTACACATAGTGTGCATTACACACACACAACTATATATGTCTTGCATCCATACTAGTACCATATGTACCGCTTGTACATCTATCACTTGTACAATTTGTGCACCATACTTTAGTCCATAACATTACTTCAATGACATATACTTCATCTACATGTTTTCAACCATGTTAGTATTATGCCAAAAATTCCATCAATTATTCACATTACCTTTAGGAAAATCCAATCAAACCATGTTTGGTTTGTCGATTGGAGATTAAGGAATTCATGGACCTGCAACCTTAGCATAACTCAAATTTTTTATGTCAAAGTATTCAAGAACTTTTACTTAGCTAATACTTTCCATGTACCTTGTGATGGTAGGACATTTTCAGCACATGATAACATATAGTCATAATACAAAATTACAAAATCAATAACCTTGCGTTTTTGGATTAAATCTATCACTTAGACAAGGTTTTAACAACAATAGAATATGACTTTCATGTTACTGTAAAACAAACTATTGGCTAGGATAGTTATCCTTGTATGGACTTCAATATTATATTTGAATTCTAATAGAAACCTCAATTTTATCTTTAACCAATAAAATAATCATTTTTTACTCAAGTTACTTCACACTTAAACTAATCATGTCATATGATTTACTATTGCTCTTTTTATACTTCTTCCAACACCTTGTTGGTCATGAATCATTTAGCGTACCAATTTCATAATCAATATGCAATTACATACATTTCTCATACATGAGTTATGAAAGTTGCAATGTTTTCCGTTCCACACCCTCTAATTTTTTAGGAACTATGTGTACCATGCTGTGATTCTAGGGTATTTAGTTGTTAACATCTTATTTTAACATTAAGTCACAACTATAAACAATGAGAATATAACTCATCTATTAGTTTTCAAATTTATTAACATGCAATTAGACAAGAAGAATTCTTCAAGATTGTTGGATAGGAAATAGTTTTAAAATGTGAATTTCATGTTATACGGTTGTCTATTTATTAGACACCCAATATCTTTGGTGCACAATAATCCTGGATACAAGTGCCACTTCTACTGTCATCTTCAAAATTTATCAACAAGTTGTTGCATGATTTGTTATCGTCTTTCTTCCTCATCTAGAACATTTTATATTTTCCATTGCACTTGATGCGTGCATTATTTTAATACCAAACTAAGATCCTTTTATTATCATAAGCTATATTAATGTGAAAAATCATGGTTTACTAACGATTAGTTTATTAATTCGGATCAATCATGTTCTGAATCTAGGGTACAATTCTCAATAGTCATTAGGTTACTCTGGATTTCTCTAATGTATTCAACACCACCATATCTAATCTGAAAGTATACTTTATTCAGATAAAGTAAAAACACACTGATAATTTTTACCTTATCTCTTTCCTTAAGAAGTACAATTGTAAGATCTTCAGTCATCCTACTGTAAACATATTTTCGAAACATTCTTCTCTATGAGACATTAGCAAAACCCTGTTTTAATCTAGATGGATATGTTCATTAAGGTTGTGGAGTTTGAGGTTGCATAATTTAAGATGCATATTAGAATTTGAGTGAGCCTATGTTGTTAGGCTTAATACTGTATTTCTGCTATTAGCTTAGAAGCACCAGGAGTTTCTTTTACACTCCCATTATGCATTTAAAATAGACGTACTTTTGGTTTCAGTCTCATTGACATTCTTATTAGGGTCATACAATTATTAATGTATGATGTCTTCCTGCATACAGTAAGTTTTATTTCACAACTCTCACCCTAGTTCAGTCCAGATTTGAACATATAATTTGTTCTTCTTAGTTATGTTAGCTATAACTATTTATATATTGTTTTACTCAAAAACACTTATAGGTCTAAACTATGAATGTCTAACACAATCTGCATATGTTACTGAATATAATAACCTAGTAATATTAAGTTCCCTTCACTAGAATTTCCCCCAACAGGAAAAATTACATTCCAAAATGGATTGCATCTTTACATGTAGATGCACTAACTAAATATTAAGTGGCAAGACATTTTTTTTTAGAAATACATAGTCTCCTATACTGACTTGTCCTTGACGAGATTAATGATTTTGATGGGAACAATACCTTTAGAATTTATGCTAGGATGGAACCCACTTAATTAACCATCAACTTCGATTAATGTTGATAGTATGTAATGGACTTCTTACCTGATGATTTATATAGTTTCCATTTATATATGTTCATTCTTCCTAAGCTGGCTATATGATTTACTCCTCTTATGTGGAGGCATTTAGTATTTAAACCTTCTCACTCCTCAATGATATATATATTCTTCTTACATATGTACCACCTAGTATCAAATTGAATATATCATTACTACTACGAGTATAACATCCCACTTTTGATGGAATAACCATACTTTACCATTATTATAAAATTGTTTATTCCTCTCGCTCTAAATTTATGGTTTCGAGTAGTTGTTCCCTCACAAGAGCATTCAACCATAACCTAAGTTTTGGGGAATTTTCACAATATAACATAGAAATTTAATCTTCACATCACTCAATAAGTAGCCACCATAAAAAGTAGCGCCACCATAAAAAGTAACCAATTGATGGTTTCCCATTTCTACTTATTAAAAATAAACAATTGATTATTCAAACAAAAACTAACATGTTGATTATTTCTTTGTATTACTATTTACTCCAACATTTTTCCACATTACAGAATCATTTGTTTCAGGGTAGCCTTTCAAGGTTTCTCCTCCCCATAATTCTACTAAAGTAATTCGATACAAGTGCAAGGGTTAATTTCAACCTTGTTCATTTATATAGATACTCACTTAGAAAATTTAATTAATGACTTATAAGATAAATATAGTTTAATATTTGACCTTTATTATATATATCACGAATCATATACACCACATTTTTTACTCTCTAAATATATTGTAAATCTCCACTTTGTTTATTTCTCAAGCTCGATTATGAATATCTAGCATCTTAAATAAGTTTTTTCTTTTTCATTGTTAATTTGTGAGTATTTGGATTTGTCCATTATGTAAGCATAACAATGTAGCTCATTGTAACCACACAATGAGTCCTAGATGCAAGTCATACATAGGCATGTAATCAGATCATGAGTATCTCCTACAACTTAGCAACTATGAAGATAAAGTATTCATATTTTTATGTTTTATGCATAAACAAAATAACTCATATAATTGTACATACTCTTATGTGTACTTCACTTTTGCACATAGTGCCCACATGTCATTTAATCTGATAATGTCTGCTTAAACTAATTATGCACAAGAATCTGAAACAATATCCTTATCCTCAAGGAAAGTGCAATTTAGAAATCGTGGCAGATATGTGGATGATTTTATACATGTTTGGATGTTTTCCAAATTTTAACAAAATAAAACAAGTGCATCCCTATGCGCATAAATACATACAATACCTACAACTACCAATCATTAATTTCCATGCCTTTGTATTACTTCCTAGTGCATCACCACACTACCAATATCACAAAATTATTTGTTTCAATATAACCTTATAGTTTCGGTCAATTATAGACCCATGCAAAACTCTTATTTAAGTAGAAGATACGATGGATTTTTAATGACTGTAATGGAGACATTGAAAAGTGAGTCCTATCCATACAAAAAAACTAGATCTTGGATTATGTCGAAACTAATTAATATAGTTCAATCTTGAATCTCCATGTTCCATTTGTATTTTAAGACCTAACTTTCCAGATAAAGAGGTGGATAAGCAAGTTAAATTAAAAAATAATACGAGACCTATTCTAGGAACCCATCATGCGCAAGCGCGTGACCCTTCTATATTAGAGGAATACGTGTACGTAAACCAATTGGTTAACATCTATGTCTGAGATTGATAATACCTTCCAACGAAATTGTGGGTTTCGAGAAAAGTCGTTCTACCAGAGACCCAAACTTTAGAGTACAATCTAGTAGTCTGTGCAATACTAACTTTCATTACAAAAGGTAAATAACTCCTTCCCAACGTTGTTCCCCATTCAGCCGACCTAGCACTATTCTTAAAATCATACATTACCTATAAATATTAAATACAACATGTAACACTTTGGACTTCCTAAGGAATACAATAGAGTACCCTTCTTGGGATCTCAAAACGCGTGATAAGACAACACCGACCTTACCCAGATTTGTAGTGTTTTTGGAAAATGGCACAAATTAATTCGGTGGAGAATCCATTACGTGTCAAATTCATCCCACACTGGTCTCCAAGTGAGTGTAGATCCTCCTTTGTTGGTATTCTTATTGAACCAGCAGGAAATTACGTAAACTCGACAAAAATTGGGACTATTATTAATCAAAAGAGAAGGCCGTCGGGTGAATTGGTGCAAGACTATAGTAGTGGAAGCCATGCATCTGATAAACATAACAACAAACGAGTATCTTAGAGGTGGAATTCTAACTTGCCTTAGGGTCTACTTAGGTGAGATATCACCATTATTTCTTTGATACCTCAAATCATTATCGCTATGTATTTCAATTATCATTCATAATGAAACGAAATTGCACTTCACAGGACATCCACACATTAGATAAGATCAAACTTGAACTAAACATTTATGAAAGGGTATTATGGAGAATCTCCATTTTAAATAATAGGATGTTTCGAAAAGCCTTTCATTTCAACTCATATTTCCTGGTTAGACAAGAAATGCTCTCCCTTGAGTCAAGTTCTTCGTAAACCTGCAAGAACAATGAATATATGTGTAGGTGTACGTCCTGAATGTCCATGCCTAATCTCGGACAACCCACTTCCTACCTCCATGTAGAGAATGAAGGAAATCCCTACTTATTTAAAGGGAATTTCCTTAATGATATGCATTGCCGCCACAAAGATACGATCAATAAAGCTAGATACCATTATCTTGCTAAGGAAACATTTTCGTATCAATAGATGAAGCGAGCATAGAAAATGGCTTTTGTAGATTGAAAGGAAACAATCGTCCTTACCATGTTTTTCTCTAACCGAATAAAAATCTACAATTTCCCCTATCCAATTTGAGTATCTTGATGCTTATCCAACTGAATTTGATCGAATGACTCAATCCACCGGATGATTTCAAGCTCAATGGCTCAGACTTTTTTTTGTTTTTTGTTTTTAAAGAAAGCCAAGCATCTAATTCATGACGTGTCACTCCTGTGTTATGACCATGCATCTTTGGTGGATTTTCCATGCAGTGCCTTGATGAATTAAGTTCAATTTATGCCTCAATGGCTAATCTATTCATCCAATATTCCACATTTCTTGCAGATATCAATGAGAACTTAATCAAGAGACTCATGCGCTCATTGTGCACAAAGATGTCTGAAGGACTTAATGGCCTCGAAAGCTTCTAAGGACCAATTATGTTGCTTCATCACTAGGGCCATGTCCTTCAATGCATTGTCAAAGTGGTCTCCCGCATTAATATCTTGGCAGCAAGGTCCTTCTCCATGAGGTAAAGGGTCTTGGCTCTGCCATAGGGGGTGTGTCTGATGGGGACCTTGTACATAGCATGGAAGGGATTGATTTTTCCTTGAGCTTTCTACAAAACTTACGCATTCACCAGAGCTGAAGCAGGGGTGGTGTTGCTCTCCGAATAGTGTAGTTTAAACTTTAACATCAGACTTATCTGGAGAAAATGGTAAAGAATCGGCTTCAATTCTCATTTCCTCAATTTTTGTAGCATTGAATGAGAAATTGCAAAGCCTTTCTAGTCCTTAGTCCGTGCGTGTCATAAACGTGGCTTTTCCTTTGCAATAATTGGCCATTAGAAATTCATGACATTATGCTCTTGATTGTTTTGACTAACTCTACATAATTTGATCCGTGGTACTTAGTGTTCCATATCAACGCACTAGAGCGCACATGCATTTATGAGACTAAATCCAATTGCTCAATTAATGAAAGTAATTTGGTAAATATCAAATGCTTTCAATTTTTTTTATAAATGTGGTCGTCGCCATATAACCCTTACGTTGTTAAATATGCCCTTTGAAATGTTTTAATATATTTTGGTTTATTTGCATGGAGAGTTATAAATGTCAAATATTGGTCACGACCTTAATTAAGAAATATAATATCTATAGCACATTATATTATATTGCTATTCCAACAATATGCCCATTCCATAATCATTTTATGATTTTATTTCCACCGTTATGGATTCTTGCATATTTGGCACTTATAACATGAACCCTCGATTAAATTCTTAATAGTGTAAGGCAAAATTTAGGACCTAAAACTTGTTAATATCCTAAAGAGGTAGATTGGCCCATAGGCCAAAAGGATTGAACTTAAGCTCTGATACTATTTGTCACATAGCCCCGTGGCACAATGCCACCGAACTACCTACTATGCTCCATTCGATCCTTGATGTGGACTCTGAGGTTCAATAAATAGAACCTTTATACAAGTTTCCAAATAAATCCTTAATCATTTATTACAACTCATAGGAACAATCAATCACGGGCATTCAACATGACAAGATTATGCATAAAGACTTCCTTCATTTTCTAACTCAACGCCAGCATACATGGAAACTTGATCGTAAATATATTATAGCTAGCATTGCCTATAACATGATCATAATCCTACTACCATAGTCGAATGTATTACTAGCATGTATATCTTATGTAATGTGCATAATTAGTTAAAAGAGCCTCATCAGATGCAATTTCCCTCCCCCATGATGCATAATTCATACATTAGATAATTTGAACCATAGGCTATACAATTTCAAGCCTTAACAATAGTTCCCTAATTTACCTAACTACCTCAAGCATAATTGTTAACTATCTTAAACAAAAGACAGTATAGCACCAATACTGCATAAGATCCACATATTATGCCCCTTTACCAGTTTTGACTTGGATTGAATTTTTATGCAATGGTTTTCACATGCGCCCATATATAATCATCCCATAACCAAAGTTAACAACAAGAAATTCTACTCATGTATAACAATCACATCCACATTATTCAATCAATTCATAGGAAACAACAACTTAAAAAATTTATCTTAAATGCTTGCAAAATCGACAACATACAGAGTAAGGAGTCAACATACAAAACATCCCATGCAAATTGATTCAAACAAGACAAATTAGAAAGAATGTCACTTGAATAATCGAGCATTGCCACCCAACCTAGAACTGACTTCCTCTAGTTCACCCCCGAGTCGAGAATTATTTTCATGGATCAACTACCTCTATTGATCTCTTCAATGGTAATTTAATACCCTTTTTCATTTTATGTTTTATATTAGGAGCGTCTCACTTTTATGGATCTTTTTTTATCAATTTTCCCAGCCTTTTCTCCTAAATGGTTTCCTTTCTCTCCCACAAAGCTTTTCCTCTTAACAACTTTCCTTTCTCTCATACAAAGCTTTTGTGTTTTTCTAAGTAACTCAATGGATATTTATCTCTAATCCATCAAGCTTATCTAGAATTGAATCTAGAAGCTTTATCATGAAAGAAATATATCTTCCCATTCCCCAATGGGATTTGGAAAGAATCTCATCTCTTCATGTCTCGCTTTTCCAAGTGATTAATTTATTTTATTTATTTCATAATGAAGTATTTACTTTTCTTGTTACACATAAGACCTAGATTTTCCAGCCTTAGGTTAGCAAATTTTTACACACAATGGAGGGAGATTAAATATAAGGTGAAGTTATGAATTTGACAAAGATAATCCTATAATAGACTTAGCTATTCCTTCTCTTTTCTGGAATTTATAAAATTATTTTGGATCTTGCGGTGCTGGTTCTAGTCCTTTTACTAAGGTCCATAAGTTTTTATGCACCAAATTCATTTAGACTTTCACCTTCCAAGTATAGGAATTTGACCCATTGAATTTTTCAACTATTATTTGCTCCATATTTAAAATAAACAAATCCTGTAAAATTATTACTTAGTGCATTGGCTCTATTCCTCAGCACCAATAATCCGTGAGTACTTGAAGGCCCTATACAATGATATTGTTGTTGCTGAAAAGTTGAGCCATCCATAGAATCATTGCCATACTAAGGGTCTAAATATCGGTTTTCTTGACTATGGTGTCTTTGATGGGCGTATTTTCTGGGCACAATGAATATCATTTCCCTCACACCGCACGAGAAGCAATGTGATTTTTAGAGAAGGTGTCGTATTGGGCGCTAAATTATTAGGGAGACTGATTGATCCATCACCAACTGAATACCTAGCATTTAGGCTCTAACTACTTGATATTTATAGTTTCACCATCATTGAACAGGTCCCTCTACTAGAGTCTAATGGAATCGATGGGCATGTTAGGCTAGGTGCTCTCCTCGAATTCGGATAGATGTTGTTGTAAACTAAAAATTGAAGCCTACAATAGGTAAACTAGCAAAGCCCACTACCTCCACAACGAACATTCAATTTCCACTATCTTGATTGGACATTTTAAATAAGCTTTGAGGCAACATCAATCATCTATTCATTAGATAGATCACTACAGGAAAGATTCAGTAGTAATACCCTCCCTCTTAACATTCACAGGGAACAAACTCAATGATCTATTACAGGTAGATGAATTCCTCCAACACTAGCTCACCACCAGTCACCTTGATCTTCGGATAATTTTATTAAACCTCTAACATTTTCATGGGCTCTCCCATGAGGAGGTAGCGTAGAGCTACCAACTCTGATACCAACAAGAAGAACATTGAGATGTGCACACACACACAATTATATTTTCTATTACACTGAATTACTCAATTACACCTTGTATTTATTATATTGATGAGATCCAACCATTTCTAAAATGAGGGATTGTTGTTGAGAAAATATCTCAATTATCCAATCCACTCAACAAGCCAATTTTACATATTTTCTGAAGTAAGTGTTATTCCAAGTATTATATCATAGTTATGGTCTTCTTTCACTTGATTTCACCAAGAGACGCTCTACATCCCATTCTGTGAGAGATGTTTTCACACAACATTACATTTAAAAATAGTAAAATATTAATTTAAATTAAGAAATTAAAAAAATTAATAAATAAAAAAATTAATGTGAGACATAATTAAAATGCTTCAATTTGCACCTTAATTTTACATAATTTTATATAGAGATATAAAGTAATTGAAAGTAAAAAATTACCCTTTAGCATGAAAAAGAAATGTAATTTCTTCACTACATAATATGGAGATGACATGAAATAGTATTGTTTTTATTACATTATGTGTGATTCATTCTACGTTTTACATGTGATATTTAAAGCGAAAATAGATCAATCACAAAAACAATTTCCGTCAACAATAAGTAAAATATTTCAATGTCCATATTAAATAACATAATTTTATATCTAATTTATATATAGAAAAAAAGTAATTTAAATTAAAAAACTTTTTATATTTCACTTTGCACGGAGATGTGTAAAATGAAGTTGATATATACGATCTAAAAAATATTAATAACAATAAATGTTTTGTAACACCCCTCCCTAATGTGTAAGACTTTGTTAACCTAACCTAAGAAAAGCTAGGTCTGATGTATAACAAGAAAATTAAATACTTTATGAAATAAATAAAGTAATTAATCACTTGGAAAAGCGAGACACCAAGAGGTGAATCATAAGGGATAATTCTTTCATGATAAAGTTTCTAGATTCAATTATAGAAAATATGAATGGATTGAAAATAAGTATCCATTGAGAAAAACATAAAAGCTTTGTGGGAGAGATTGGCGAGATTTTATGAGGAAAAGCCTCGCAGGAGTGAAAGGCAAGATTTTCTAAGAAAAGGCTAGGCAATTGGATAAAAAAGATCCATAAAAGAAGGATGCTAATAATGGAAACAATATCGTGAAATAGGGTATTAAGTACCAATTACAGAGATCAACACAAGGCAGTTGATCCATGGCAAGAACCTCAGCTCGTGGGTGAATTGGAAGAATCAATTCTAGGTTTGGTGGTAGTGCTCATTTTTCCAAGTGACATTATTTCAATTTCTCTTGTCACATTCCATTACATGGGATGTGTTGTATGTTGTTCCTTACCTTGTATATTGTTGAATTCTCTTAACATATGTGTTTAGTTGTATGTGTGATCTTTTTATAGGCGGATGATTGAATAAAGATGCATGAGACAATTATGTATGATGAATGATTTGGTTTGAAACTATAGAGTGTGTGGTTTCAGTTATCTAATCTATGCAATATGCACCATAGGGTTAATTACATCCATTGAGGCTCATTTTAGTTTTCTATTTGTATTGCATAAGATATATGTCAGTGGTACTTTTGACTATGATAGGAGGACTATGAACATATTATATGGAAAATCTAGTTATAGTGTATTGGTGACATTATCTCCATTAATGTTTTTGTTGAATCCTCAAAGAATGGGAACTCGAGTGCAAGATCTTGAATGATCATGATTGATTTCTCCTCTATGATGTGATGTATGCATGGGTAGAACTACCTATGTTAGCTCTGTTATAATATAGCTATGTATGAACACATGTGAAAACTACTACAACTACATTTAATCCTAGTTAAATTTTGTGAAGAAACCAAATATTTGGATTTTATTATTGTGACTAGGAGGTATCTACCAATAGTATGTGATTTCTAAATAGGTTGTCAAAGAGGTATGTTACAAACGGTATAAGATCCTAAGTTCAAACATTTCGGGCTATGAGTCAACCCACCTCCGTAAGTTATGAATGAGCTTTAGGTTCTAAACAAAAAACAGGTTTTGATGATGATTTTTAGTTATAAATATGTTTATAGGGAAAATAACCCAGAAGCAATAAAGGATTGAACTTAAAGCCTAAAATAAATTGGATAAAGACAATGAAGAATGTGATTATCATAGTGATTACTCACAATCCAAGGAAATTAGGATTCATTAATGTTGAAACTAAATATTTAAAATGTTTATGTAAGGGAATGCGGAAGTAATAACATATGTATATGTTAATCCACTGTAGATCAAAATGTTATTATATCAAATCATTTAAAGATGATTGTCCAAAAATCGGTGGTTTCTATGCATTTGAAAAAAACAGCGGCCTTTATACGATGAGGGTTTTAATTCTTGATTTTATGGAATTACCTACGATGCTAGGATGCTAAGGTTCTTTCCCTACTTTTCAATTGAAGAATCTGGTTTCATAAGTTTCGAAGATTTCTTGTACCAAATATGGAGTAGATTCTAACATAACGCACAATGAACAAAATGAACATAAAAAACCTATTATACTCAATCGTAATGTGTAAGATTGAACATGGTCCTCCACTGAATCAAAGAAGTAGATGGTGATGAGAAATTTTTTGAGAAGCTCCTTGAAGGAGGAGGAGATGAATTCCATGGAGGGAAACTCCTCGAAGGAAGAGGAGAAGAATTCTAGAGTATCAAGTCAAGCGACCGAGTGAAGATATTAGATTTGTAGCCAACAAATGGCAACTTGTTGCGAGTATTTATTCCCCAGTCTTCTCATTTAATTATATAACGCTTATCCTTACTTGCACAAGCATAAGTGACACTGGGAAAATATCGTTAATCTTATCATCTCTAGTATTATGTTCTCCTTACATGGCAATGACATGGTGTCTACCAGACTAGCAGCTCTCCGATACAAATACTCCTACCCATATGTTGGCATCAAATTACATCTTCTTCGTTGTTGAAACCATATTGTTGGAAGCCCCTACATTTAAATTTCCTTTGAATCCTTCCATATAAGGAGTTATCACAAGGTGTTGTGGTAGTTAGTAAGGGTGACTGAGAAACGTCCCAGAGGATATAGTAGAAGAAAATTATAGCTCGAAGGAGAAGAGTCATACGTTGTACATTAACTCGCGCCCTAGCAAACCAGACTGAGAGTTGTGTGGAGCCTCACCATGTTATGAAACCAGCTCAAGAAAAGATAGAAAAGATAGATCAATGCCTTAGAATTCAGCCTCTTCGAGGGGGCAACCTCCTTTACATTACATAAATGAACAATTCTTCGATGATACAAATGAAGAGACCTCCTTTCTATATATAGGAGTCTAAGGGGTCATAACATAATCAGAGCCGACATAACAATAATAATGTAAGGGCACAATAATAACAATAGTGGGCTTCTATGGGGCACAATAGTAACAATATGGGCACTACTTGGGTACGTCAATATAATAAGTGGGTTATACTAATAACAATAAGGGGTTAAACTAGTAGTATAGGGGCCTAACATGCCCCTCTCCTTCAAAAAGTGTTGTCCTCAATGCTTGAGTAGTTATTGATGCTTCTGTATAAAATTCTTGTCCTCCCATGTGAAATATTCAGTGGGTAAGTTCTTCCACTTGAAGAGATACTCTGAAATTGATCAATTTCGTAGCTTTCGGGTTCTTGTTTCTGTGACTGCTCTAGGTTCCAATATGATTTTTCCTTCCTCTTCAATTTCTGGCAATATTGTTTGAATTGGGATCTTTTGCAACTTTTGAATAAGTGGCCATACTTCTTCATCCGTCTTCCATTCATCCCTTGCTTTGTTTATCCAATCTGGTTGGATAATTTAAATAGAACAAAGCAATGCTTTCACATCCTCATCCTTGAAGAGTCTTCCCATTCGGTAAGGTCGCCATTTTTTAAGTGCATGTAGTATTGCCAACATTTCCTTCTCATAAATAGGTTGCTTGAGATGTAGCAGTAAAAATAACCAATCACCTACATCAAAATTTTTTTCACTACAATGTTGATCTCCCTGTTGTTTCATTTGATTTTGCACCGAAGTGGCGTTATCCTTTAAAAGTTGGAGAACTTGTTGTTGATGCTCGATGTGATCTTTCACTGCTTGAACCTTTTTCTTCTTGATATGTCCTTCTATCTCTAGAGTTTGAGGAGTGGTAATTTCTTCCAATCCTTTACAAGATATGGTCGGATTCATTTCTTGATGCTCGATGTGATCTTTCACTTCTTGAACATTTTTCTTCTTGATATGTCCTTCTATCTTGATAGTTTGAGGAGTGGTAATTTCAAACAATGAATTACAAGATATGGTTGGATTCATTTCTTCTTTCTCAATGTGATGTTTCACTTCTTGCACCTTTTTCTTCTTGATATGTCCTTCTATCTTGAGAGTTTGAGGAGTGGTAATTCTTGCCAATGCTTTACAGGATACGGTCTGATTCATTTCTTCTTTCTCTGGGGTGGGGTCCTGGTTTATATCTTCTTCTTTTGATGTCTCTTGATCCTTTTCTTCCTCCTCTTCATATTCTATGTAAAATAATTTCTTCTCAGCACACTTATGACCTTTATTGCATTTGCTATCACAATTGTAACAAAGCCCTTTTTCTCTTTTTTCTTCCAATTGTTGTGGTGTAACGCTTGCAGGTTGTGAAAGGCTAGGAGAAACAACACTTCCATATTTATAGTTGTGAGGGGTACGCTTCCTGGTTTCCATAACTTTGCTTTCCACTATGTCACAAAGCCCTTTTACTCTTTCCAATTGTTGTGGTGTTGCTTTAAAGAAGGTGTTGCTCTTTGTATCCTCATAATGTGCTATCATTTCCTCTGTGAAAATTGACCATGTAACAAGTTGTTTACGAGAACAAAGCCCTTCGTACCATAAAAATTGATCTGGTTCTAAATATGAAGATGCAATACATACCTTTTGTAACAGTTGTACACCATGTAGATCAAAATATTACTCCATCTGAAGTATCCAATTTACTGGATCCTTGCCATCAAACTTCCTCATCTTGCTTTTTCTTGATTTTAGGAGCTCGACCTTGAAACGACTGTAACTCTGTACTTTCGGATGTTTAAATTTTGAAATTGTGACCTATAGTTGCCCTCTGTGTCCTCTTTCCAATGCCATCAGTCTGATCCAAATTGGATTCTCTAAGAAAGAGTTATGAACAATCTCCCAAGATGACTTGATTATAGACCTTTCTAGAAGAGCGAAATTGTATGAAGTGCCACGTGTCACTGTTTTGACCTTTGGATCTGAAATGCATACAAGAAACTACAGTTCGTCCTCTTTTTGTACCTTCTTATGAAATTTCAATCTGATCCCCAGAGAGAAGGTTATGACGATTTTCCCCAGGTCACCTGTTTGGAATGTAATTCAGGAATCTGCAAAAATACCAACTTCCTCAGATCATATCTCCGCAAATATAGCACAGAAAGCTTTGAAATTTTGACCCACGGTTCAGTGGGATTTCTTCTCAAATGGGTTTTTTTTGTAACTTCTAAAACGTCATAGAAAAAAAATTTATAGCGAAAATTCCACGATGACCTGTTTGGAGCAGCAAAACCCTAGAATCCAAAGCTCTGATACCAAATGTTATGAAACCAGCTCAAGAAATGATAGAAAAGATAGATCAACGCCTTAGAATTCAACCTCTCCGAGGGGGCAACCTCATTTACATTACATAAATTAACAATTCTTCGATGATACAAATGAAAAGACCTCCTTTCTATATATAGGAGTCTAAGGGGTCATAACATAATCATAGCCGACATAACAATAATAATGTAAGGTCACAATAATAACAATAGTGGGCTTCTATGGGGCACAATAGTAACAATATGGGCACTACATGGGTATGTCAATATAATAAGTGGGTTATACTAATAACAATAAGGGGTTACACTAGTAGTATTGGGGCCTAACACACCATGTAGGGTAGGCTAGGTGGAGTAGTTGGCTATAATCACAATAATGCTCTCAGGGAATAATTGTGTCATTGGGCACATTCCCTTGCATGCACCGAAACGTCCAGATTGTAAGAACCCTTACATTTTCTATGTAATTAAGTTAAATTTCTGAGTGGTTAAGAGAGAGGAACGAAGATCATCTATGCAAAAATATGCGTGGGTTTAAACACCAACATCAGCCATTTTAAAGAAGAAAGTAGTTCGGGAGAATCAACTATTCAACTCCTATTATAAATTGTAGTGATATGAATATTTTCTGTGGATTTTGTTACGCTTTGAAGATGCTATATATATATATATATATATATATATATATATATATATATATATATTTTTATTTTTTTATTTTTATTTATTTTTTTATTTTATTTTATTTTTTCATCATTCTTTGAGAAGGGTATGGATATCTTTCCCATTTGGCATAGGATGTGTGTGGTGATAATCACCAAAAACACTCATGTACCTACATGCATATATGACCATTGTGTCTTTATCATAAGATGCAATTGTGTGCTTCATAGAGTAATGGCACCAATTTTCATTAATTATGCATAGGCTGCATGAATTTATTGAGTACCTTACACCTGATAGGGGGTTTGATGAATGATCAAGGTCAGAGTATGTACGTTCATTTTAGATGAAATTATCAAGTCTAAATTATAGTAGCATTACGTGGATGAGAAACCCTGTAGGATTATATTTGAACAATAAGTCTACAAGGTTGTATGGATCCCAAATAAAATTTGTGATGGGACTCCGTATCCCACGTAAAGGTATTTAGCTACATGACACTCCACTCTAACATTGTAATAAAACGTGTGGTATGACCCTTGTAATTCCACCTGGAAATATTTCATTATTGTGGTGAACTGTCAAGTGCCAAGGGGAGTTAAATTGGACCTGTAAGTACAATTACAATATCAGGATAAAATTAATTGTGGCTGAGTCAAGGTCTATCAAGGTAGGAATTTAAGAAATTTTGGTTGCATAATGAGGCTATTTTTTTATCATCAAGAAAAAAAATTTACTATTTTCCTGCAACTTTATTCCAATCAATTAACTTTGTTGAAAATTCAATCAACTTTCAATGTGTTAAGCATGTGATGTACTCGTGATGAATTATAGTGGATGAAAGTGCAATACAAAAAGATAACTACAAATTAACATATTGATTAATTTCAATTGGTTACTATCAAATGATGTGAAAAATAAAAATTGTATTTATATGTGTGGATGTTTTCGAAACATAAGCTATTGATGAATGCTATCATGGGTCCTAAATATTGTAAACCATACGATAAAAGTGATACATTCATAATTATGAATATGGATAGAAGAGTTAAACAATTTCATAATACTAGTGAAGCATGGTGCCATACCGACAATACTAGTGAGATATGCAATTATATCATAGGCAGTATCTCTATAGGAAGGATATATATATCATGAAAATTATGGTAGTGAATAAGTCATTTTAATGTATGTTTATTGAATTAAAATTTGGTGATATGGTCATCATGTTATTTTACTCATAGTAAAATCAAATTATGAGTTGTGCAATTTCTATACAGGGGCATGGCTTGATAAAATTCCAACTAATGCCTGGAAGGATGGTCCACTCAAGGACATAACTTGGTGGAATAAAGTCTATAGAAATCTTAAGAAAGGATGATATATAAAAGAGAAAATGTTAAACTCTAGTAAGATAACTCACAAACAAAAAGAGATAAAAATATCAAGTGTTTCCTTTTATAGATCATGGACAACATGAGAAAATCAAAAGTAAAAGTATATAAAACGAAATTATATAACTCATCAGATAAGAGACCCATGAAATAATATACACATTAACAGAAGTTAATGGTTAATTATGTGGATTCCACCCTAGAATAAATTCTAAGGTGTTATGGAAGGATATCTAATCGTAAAGGTTCCCATGAAATAACGTTAGGCTCATAAAGGACATGTTATAGTATAAGACTATGTAATTGTACAAATTGTCTTTCAATTTAATATTTTGATTAGTGCATCTATAAGTAATGATGCAATCCATTTTGGAATTTAATTTTTCCATTGGGTAAATTTCTATTGAAGGGAACTTAGCCCTAAGAGGAAACATATGCATAGTTTGGACCTACAGGTTCTTGAATGAAACTGTACCTACAAAATTGTAACTAATAAAAAGCAGAAATTTTATGTTTAGATTGAGACTGAACTAAGGTCAAAGTTTAAAGAGGAGGTACACATACAATACAACTTATTGTATGCATGAAGATATCATGTAGTAATAATTGTATGACCTTCATAATAAAGTCGATGGAACCAACACCCAAGGAGTGTAAATACATAATGGGAGTATAAAAGAAACTCCTTATGCTTCTTGATTGATAGTAGTAAGGCCATATTAAATGCAAACTCAAAATTCCAAAGGTGTAAATATCTCACAAATAGGAATCCTTCAAAAAAAGTTATAACGAGAAAAAAAATGATACTGGTAGAATGATTGTAGAGGCTACAAATATACTTCTTGTGGGAAGGATAATATAAAAAAAGGGTTTGTATGCCTATAATACATATAAAAAAAGTGTACATTCTTTATGTAATGACAAACAAATTAGATATGGTGGTGCTCGAGGCATTTGAAATACAATTCGAACAAATCCAGAGTAGCCTGATTATACACTAGATTCAGATCATAACTATGAATTAATAAAAAAAACCTTGGTAAACCAAAAGGTTTCGCATAATTATGGCTTATGATGATCTAAGGATATTATATTAGTAGTAAAATAACACATGCATCAAGTAATATAAGAGAAAGGATGACAAACTATGCAATAGATCGTTGTTAAATTAATATGATGTCTTCACTATATTGAGAGCTATTTAATATTGGTAACGAGATTGTGTATATAATCGGTTTGATAAAATGCTATCCAACAATCTATTCAAATAGATTGACAACCACACAAATTGAAATACATATTTTGTAACACTAATTCCTACCAAGCAATATTGGGAAGTTTACCTAACAGATGGCATAGATAATGTGGTCTAGGTTGAGTAGGACAATATAACAATTATGGCGGGAATTCACGTTAATAAATTTGATAACTGATCTCTTCGTTCAGGGGCAACTTAATGTTTAAAAAGTGTGTTAACATGTAAATACCCTAGGACCACACCCTGGTACATATAGTGCCTGAAAACTTGAAGGGTGTGGAATTGAAAACATTGTAACTTCCATTATAACTAATGAAGGAAAAAGGGGTTTATACCTACACCGAATTAATCAGGGCCAACAAGCTATTGAAACAGGTGTAAAAAGAGCATATGACATGACTAATTATGGATTACTATTAAGTACCGAATGATCATTTTGTTGGTTAAAGATAAAGTTAAGTATCATGGTCAATAGTCTGCTCTATGATTATGCTGAAGTAATATTACATTATTGTTAAAACCTTGTGCAGGTGACATATTTAATCACAAACTCAAAGTTATGGGTATGATAAAGTTGTGGTATGCATGATTAATTTTATGATACTATTTTTCTAACATTGTGTTGCAATCACATGACATAGGAAAATGAATTGCTAAATAAAATCACTTGAATACTTTGACATAAAAAAATTGACTCGTTGCATATGTTGAACAAGACCATGAAATTACTTACTCTCCTATCAATAAACTGAACACTATTTTTTGAAAGGTAATATAAATAAATGAAAAAACTTTTGTCATAATGCTAACATGGTTAGAAACATGTGGATGAAGTATATGTTGTACAGGTGATGCTATGGACATCAATATGGAGTACAAATTGTACAGATGGTACTCGGTACGAGTGGTATAATTGGTATTTGTATGGATACATGTATTGCACGATAATATATGACATGTATAGTTGTGTGTGGGTAATAACCACTATGAGAAAGTACACATGAAGACATTGGGTGGTTGTGTGATATGGAAACTCACCTCGAGTGCGTATAGAATAAGGAAGCTAAAAATTGATTCAAGTATAAGTATCAGTGGTTTATTTTCAGTTTGTATGCATGTGTTTATGATTTTGATCTATATGGATTGCAGGTGATCTATAATTATGATGGTTATGTGTGAGATAACCTGATATGATATTTTGTACATATTGATTAAGAAAATGTGCTAGATGATTTATTGCATGTAGGGAAACTATAGGAAGTAAGTTTTCGGCAAGAACACTAAGGCTTAAGAGAATGCAAGGGGAAAAACATGAATTTCTTCAAATACAATAAATGGCAGGAAATATAAGCCGCAACTACTCAAATAGTAGTACTGTATATCAAATTATGATATTAACATTGGTAAACATAGCTGAGTTTTTGCATCTAAAAGCTCTCACAAAATTGATTGAAACCAATGTTACAAGTAGAAATTGAAGTAGAGGGGTTGAGATAACTTAGTTGTAGCAGATATATTTTGATGTAAATATCTGCATCAGATGGGAGCATGTATGTTTAAAAACAACTACCGGTGAACGAGGAAATAACATTATGAGATGCAGTAATACACTGAGGATGGTGTAAATTTAAGTGGGGGAGTATGTAACACCCCTCTATCATGCGTAAAACTTTGTTAACCTAAGCTAAGAAAAGTTACCTCTAATGTGTAACAAGAAAAGTAAATAATTTATGAAATAAATAAAATAATTAATCACCTGGAAAAGTGAGACACCAAGAGATGAGATTCTTGCCAAATCCCATTGGTGAATGGGAAGGCATAATTATTTCATGATAAAGCTTCTAGATTCAATTCAAGAAAAGATGAATGGATTGGAGATAAATATCCATTGAGAAAAACATAATATCTTTGTGAAAGAGAAAGGAAAGCTTTTATGAAGAAAAGCCTTGCGGGAGAGAAAGGCGAGATTTTCTAAGAAAAGCCTAGCGAATGTTAGATGATCCAAAAATACAATTTTATCATAGGTCATAAAATTAGAATAAAATAATTATTAATTCAAGATATTAAATTAATAATTATTATTCTATAATGTTTAATTATTTAATGGATACTTTTAGAATTAGCATATTGTTGTAACTAGATATGACTCTCCAAATGTGTCGTATCTTAGGCTCTATTTTAGAAGATTTGTTAGCTAGTTGGTTTGAATAGCATTTATTGTAAATGGACACTTGTTATTCAATAAGTGATCCATAATTAGAGGTAGTTAGGACATGGAGCTTATAAATAGCTCATTGCAAGAGTGTTTGGTTGTTCGGGTGTAAACTCTTGCAAAATCAAATTATGTAATTATTTTTTCTGATTAATAAAATTACTTGTTTGAGGACACTTTTGCCATTATTGTGGTATCAGAGCTCCAGTAATGCTGCAGTTGATTTGAGGAGGAGATTCCAGCTCTATCAGATCGTGGAAAACTCAACTCCGTTGAAGTGATCAGCGAAAGATTGGTATGAAATTTGCAAAATGTTTTATTTATTTTATATCTGCCAATTCTAAAATCATTTTTTTAAAGCAATGAATGCAAATCTGTGTTTTCTCTGTGCCTGAGAGGGTTGGTTTCCTTTGCCTTTCAAATTCAAGCTTCTAACTTGAATCCCAGCCACTGGTTTTAGTGACTCAGAGTGATTTTTCAGTCTTTTTCTGTAAAAATTGCTTTAGCAGAGCTTGGAAACCTGTGTTAACTATAATCTTCCTTTATCCACTTAATGCAACCAACATACCTATTTTACATCATCATCTCCCACGCCTCTGTGTTGAGAGCCACACCTTCTTTTCGGTGTGGCAAGACGTGTGAGAAGCCATGAATAAGGCGTGAAGAAGACGTCAAGCGAAAAATGTGTAAAGGATCATCGGGGAATTGTTTTACGACCTGTGTGAAGACTCACAGAATGTACGTGGAGATTGTTGTATATAGAGATTGTTGTACGTGGAGGTTGCTGTACGTGTACATGAATGTGCTGAGCTAAAACAAACACAAAAGGGATGCAAAATATTGGTGAATTTCACATCATATGTTCTCTTTTAAAGCCTTGTTTATAAAGTTCTTAAAAAAAACACTGGTAAGATGCTTGATTGGTAACCCTGTCTTATAGCTTCGATTACAATAGAATTGTCAGATATTATTTTTGGAGCTGCAACTTTGACAGGATAAGACTTAATTTACATCTTGTGCTTGAAAGAATGTGACTTAAATTTATTCATATGCTTGAAGAAGCATTTTATTGAAAGCTGGGACTGTCTTTTATTGAAGAGCTCAGCACAGTGAAAGTTGAGACTATTTTTTATTGAAGAGTTCGGGATCTGACGTTCTGGATGGAACACGTGGATGCTTGAACCTGTGCACTGTTGAACTCCGAAAATGTGTAACTAATAAGAGAAAAATTCCATGTACCTGGGCATACTTCCTCTCGTGGGAAAACTCGGCTTCAACTGACAAGACACGAGAATTAAATACCCTTATAAATTCATGGGGGGTAGAAAGCAACCATATTTGCAGTAGACGGAAAGCAAGTTGAAGAAGGGTCGAGAGCAATTTTTTTTACACGGAGGTCACTATACCAATGGTCACATTTATCTCTAGTGAGGGCCGCGTCTAATTGAAATCCAATGAATTGCAGGCTAATCACTTATTGAAGGGCGCATCTTCATTATTAGTGGCCAAATGCAGTACCGAAGACAGTGTATCATTCAGTTATACAGAGCTTGATTTAGCATTAAACTGGAAGGAACATAGAAAATCGAATCACATACGCATTACCGTGTGTGAGGAATTATTTTGCTAATGGACGAGTTTTTGTTGGTTGTAGTATTTTGTTTTGGGTCAATTTCTACTCCAGTGGCTTCCATCTTTAACTATGGGTGTGGTTTGTAGAAATGTTTTGAGTGTATGTACATTGAAGGTGTTACTTGTGGAGGAATAAGGTAATTTGTAATTTTTGGAGTAATAAGGAGATAATTTTTTGTAATTTGTTTTTGGAGAGATAAGTGTGGCATTGTAACTCAAAGTAATTTTACTTTGAGGTGGGGTATTTTTTTTTTTTACCAGATTGTGCAAAAGCACCATTGTAAAAGTCAAATTTTGAAAGTTGCCTTTTAAAAATTTGAGAAATTGACTAGAGCCAAGTGCAAAGCTCAGTCAATTTTCTCCTGTTTTGAAGACTATTCGAGGGTCAAGGCCAAGCCCCGATAGATCATGTTTTTTTGCGTGGTGTGTTGTGTTGACTATCTTGTCATTTCTGTTCTGATTCTTGGTGTGGCTTCAACGCTACAATGTCTAAGTTGATTAATTTGTTTTCTGATTCTGACAGACTTGAAGGCACAAAATCTTATAAAACATGGCATCATCTCATTGAAAGCACTCTCATTTACAGTGAATTATGGCAGGGTATATGTGATGGAGATGTTAAGCTAAATATACCCACAGATGCAGCTGCACTAGCAAAATGGGAAATAAAGAATGCTAAAGCCTTAGCTCTTATTAAATCTTCTGTGAATGATGAAATGTATTTCCACATAGAAAATTCTACAGATGCATGGTCTGCCTTGAAAACTTTTAAAGACCTCTTTGATACTCAGCCTGAATCAAAGAAAGTTGATCTACAATTAAAATTGTTGCGACAAAAATTAACTGAAGGTGGTGATGTTCTTGAATGTATCTCAAGACTTAAGAATAATAGGCAAGAAATTATTAATGCTGGTTTTCCCGCAATTGATGATAGCTTTATGGTCACAATTGTAATTGCTAGACTTCCTTCTTCCTACACGCATTTTTTGGAGACTCTACAAGTAATTGGGAAATTAGAGAAACTAAAGTTTGATGAACTATGTGAAATGTTAACTCAACATGATAAAACATCTAGGAAGAAGAAGAAAGTTGGTGAAGATGTTTTTCTCACAGCGGCCAGCACTAGTAAGTCATCAACAGATAGTTCTCGAGGCAGAGGCAGAGGGAATCAGAATCAAGCAGCACATAATCGAGGTCGAAGCCAAAGCAGAGGAAACAATTTTAACAGAGGAGGAAGAAATAATTTTCAACGTAGAGGAAACAACCAAGGAAGAGGAAATTTTCAAGGACAAGGATATAATAATCAAGGTAGAGGACAATCTCAAAATAGAAGTCAAAGTAGAGGTAGAGGACAATCTTCAGGAAGAGGAAGAGACTTAAGTCAAATTGTGTGTTGAAGATGTAACAAATTTGGCGATTATGCTGAAGATTGTCGAACTTCAGTTAATAAAATTCCCAAGTTTCAGCAGCATTCAACGCAATTTGCCAATGATCAAGACGAAGATAACTGAGAATATGTTTTTACTTCCTCTCCAGCATCACAACTTTCATCCCATCTTAGAAGTGACTATGAAGATGCCTGGATCTTGGATTCCAGGGCCACTCAGCACATGACTTGTCGACGTGATTTTTGTCTGGAATTTTCAAGATTGCCAACTTAATTCCATTTTTCTTGCTGATGATACAAAACATACTCCTTATGGAAAAGGAGCAGTAAAAGTTTTTCACCCTAGAATTGGAGAAAAAATAATTTCCAATGTATGGTATGTCCGCAGTTTTAAGAAAAATTTTCTCTCTTTAGTCACGATTCGACAAGCAAGACATCAGGTGATTATGGAAGATGGTTTAGTCAAGATTAATTCAGTCAAATAGAACTTGAAAACAGTCATGACAGGTTATGAGGATGGAAAACTGTTACGGATGAAAGGGACAGTTTGTTCCAAGGCATTCTAATTTTGCGGGGGCAATGACTACAGGTATTTCACCTATAAGACTATGGCATGTAAGATATGGACATTTGAATTTTGAGAGCCTTTCTCAATTGCAGAAACAAGGAATGGTTAAAGGAATTCCCACATTCAAAAGGGAAAATGCAAAATGCGAAGCTTTCATGTATGGCAAAAAAGTTGACAAAATTTTCCGACAAGTTCATGGCGTGCAAATAGGCGGCTACAACTAGTTCACAGTGATGTTTGTGGACCACTATAAACTTGCTTTGGTGGATGCAAATATTTCTTACTAGTCATTGATGATTTCAGCAGAATGACTTGGGTTTACTTTTTGAAGAACAAGTCAGAAGCATTTGATAAGTTTAAAATTTTTCGCCAACTTGTTGAAAATGAAGTCAAAGAAAAGATAGGTACTCTCAGGATAGATAATGGGGGAGAATTCACTTCAAATGAATTCAAAACTTATTGCAGTGAAAATGGCATAAGACGACATCTTACTAATGTTTACACTCCACAGCAAAATGGAGTAGTCGAAAGAATGAATCGCACTTTGTTAGGAATGGCGAGATCCATGTTAACTTTCAAGATGTTAAGTCCAACATATTGGGCGGAAGCAATACATAAAGCTGTCTACTTAAGAAACAGATCTCCAACTGCTTCTTTAGACAGAATCACACCTTATGAAGCTTGGTTTGGTTTCAAACCTCGAGTTAAACATCTTAGAGTTTTTGGGTCAGTATGTTATGCCTTAGTTCGAAAGAAAAATGAACTAAGCTTGACTCAAGAAGTTTAAAATGCACAATGATTGGCTATTCTGATGAGAAGAAAGGGTATCTTTTGACCAATGGAAAATTCATTATGAGCAGGGATGTCATTTTTTATGAAACTAAGAGTAAAAGTGCTGAAGAAATTGAAAATCTTCTTCACAATTTAGAAACTAAAGGAAGTAAAAGAAATGGAAATATGCAAAGTCAACCAACTTCACCAAATTGGTATGAACTTGATTTTCCTTCCTCTGAAGATGAGTCATCCAGTCCATCTACATCAAGAACATCATCTGGGTCTTCTAGCAGTTCATCCGCATCTCCAAGCAGCAGCAGTTCTTCTGACAGTGATTCTCCACACTCTTCACCTGAACGACGGATATTAGTTTATATTAATCATCTTTACGATGATGGAGACTTTACAGAAGCACAAACAAGTGAGCACCAACTACCAAAATGGGCAGTTTAACTTTTGGAAGATGTAAAGCCTGATGAGCAGAATAAAACAGGCACCAGAAGGGCACATAGAAGTGAAGGCAATTTTGCCTTAATAGCAAATGATTTTACTGAACCTTCCACATACAAAAAAGCAGTAAAACATAAAGAATGGCAACAAGCTATGGTTGAAGAATATCAGGCAGTAATTGATAACAACACTTGGAAACTTGTTGATTGTCCAGCAAATGTTAAACCCATAGGATGCAAATGGGTTTACAGAATTAAGTATAATCAAAAGGGAGAAATTGAAAACTATAAAGCAGGACTTGTCGCACAAGGTTTTGCGCAGCAGGAAGGCATTGATTATGAAGAAAATTTTGCTCCTATAGCAAAATGGAACACCATCTGATTAACACTTGCATTGGCCGCTCAAAAAGGATGGAAAGTTCATCAAATGGATGTGAAAAGTGCTTTTCTCAACGGGGATTTACAGGAGGAAGTGTATATGACCCAACCGCCAGGTTTTGAAATTGAAGGACAAGAACATAAAGTCTGCAAATTGATCAAGGCTTTATATGGATTAAAACATGCTCCCCGAGCTTGGTATGCAAAGATCGATGAATACCTTAAGAAAGTTGGTTTTCACCAATGTGAATCTGATGATACTTTGTATGTGCGACAACAGGGAAAATATCTGGTCATTCTTGTTATGTATGTAGATGATTTGATCATTACTGGCAACCATGATGATCATATTGCACAGGTGAAAAAGGAGTCACATGAAGGTTTTCAGATGACAGATTTGGGATTACTTCACTACTATCTTGGAGTTGAAGTCTTCCAACGTCCACATCATATTTTCATTTCTCAGAGCAAGTATGCAGCAAAGGTTCTTCAACGATTTGGCATGCAGGATTGCAAGCCTGTTCTCACCCCCATGGAGCAAAACTTGAAACTTTCAAAATTTGAAGGGGGGGAAGGTGGACAGTACAACTTACAGACAGTTGATTGGCAGCTTGATTTATTTGACAAATACTCATCCTGATCTATCTTATGCAGTCAATATTATTTCACATTTTATGCAGGAACCACGAGACAGCCACTAGAATGCAGCCAAAAGAGTTCTTCGATATATCCAAGGAACAAAATATTTTGGTATTCTTTACACAAAGAATAAAAATTTTGTACTTGGTGGATATTCTGATGCCGACTTTGCTGGGAGTATTGATGATCGAGCATCAGCATCAGGTTATTTAATGACTATGGGGTCAGCAGCAATATCTTGGAGTTGTAAGAAACAAGCTACAGTGGCCACTTCTTCAGCAGAAGCAGAGTACATTTCAGCATGGGAAGCAGCATGTGAAATTGTTTGGTTGCGCCGAATTTTGCAGGACTTGGGCATTTCTCAGACAGAAGCTACATCATTATTCATTGACAGCCACTGAGCCATCAAACTTGCTAAGAACCCATTTTTTAATTCAAAGACAAAGCATGTGGACACCAAGTATCATCATATTAGATCTCTCATTGCCAAAGATGTTCTCAAGCCAGTTTATTGTCCTTTCGAAGATCAGATCTCTGACATTTTCATGAAACCGCTTGGCAGAATAAAATTTACTAAGTTCGGGGATGAACTTGGTATCTGTTGTAATGTATCTTTGGATCATAGGGGGGAATGTTAGATGATCCAAAAATACAATTTTATCATAGGTCATAAAATTAGAATAAAATAATTATTAATTTAAGATATTAAATTAATAATTATTATTCTATAATGTTTAATTATTTAATGGAGACTTTTAGAATTAGCATATTGTTGTAACTAGATATGACTCTCCAAATGTGTCGTATCTTAGGCTCTATTTTAGAAGATTTGTTAGCTAGTTGGTTTGAATAGCATTTGTTGTAAATGGACACTTTTTATTCAATAAGTGATCCATAATTAGAGGTAGTTAGGACATGGAGCTTATAAATAGCTCATTGCAAGAGTGTTTGGTTGTTCAGGTGTAAACTCTTGCAAAATCAAATTATGTAATTATTTTTTCTCATTAATAAAATTATGTGTCTGAGGACACTTCTGCCATTAGCGAAATGGATAAAAGAGATCCATAAAAGTGGGATGCCACTAATGGAAAACATATCATGAAAGAGGGCATTAAATGCCCATTGTATAGATGAACAGGAGGAAGTTGATCCATGGCAAGAACCTCGGTTCGGCGGTGAACTGGAAGAGTTAGTTCTAGTTTAAGTGGCAGTGCTCGGTTTTCCAAGTGATGTTATTTCAATTTCTCTTATCATATTCCATTACAATGGATGTGTTATATGTTGCTCCTTACCTTGTATATTCTTTAATTCTCTCAGCATGTGTTTAGTTGTATGTGTGATCTTTGTATAGGAGGATGATTGAATAAATATGCATCATAGAACTATGTATGATGAATGATTTTGGTTCAAAAATGTAGGGCCTGTGGTTTATGTTATCTAATCTATTCATTGTGCACCATAGGATGAATTGCATCCATTGAGGCTCATTTTAGTTATTTATTCACATTGCATAACATATATATAGATGGTACTTTTGACTATAACAGTACGGTTGTGAACATGCTATATAGCAAAGCTAGTTACAATGTATTGATGACATTATATCTATTAATGTTTGTGTTGAATCCTCAAAGGAGGGAAACTTGAGTGCGGGATCTTGAATGATCATGATTGATTCCTCCTCCATGATGTGATGTATTCATGGTTGGAACTTCCTTTGTTAGATTTGTTATAATATAATTATATATGAATGCATGTGATAACTATTACATCTAAATTTAAACCAAGTTAAATTTAGTGAACAAACCCAATATGTGTATTTTAATACTGTGACTAGGAGGTATTTTCCAGTAGTATGTGATTTCTAATAGGGTGTCAAAGAGGTATGTTACAAGTTTAACATAGTTTATAAATAAAATATTTCAATACTCATAATGAGTAAAATATTTTAACATGAAACACATATAGAGAGGAAAGATTGATAGAATTCTTACTCCATTAATAGTTTCTTTCTAATCTAATGTAAGAAGGCTATATGTAATTCTTTCAATTCTTAATATGGATTTTATATCTAATATTTTAGAAAATATTGATTATAAAAGTAATTAAATCTATGCATAAAAGAGAATGTATGAGGGGGCATAATTTAACTGTTTAATGTTCAGGAAATGAATTGTAAATAAAATATTTCAATGTAAACTACATACATATTACACCAACCTAGATCCATGTTTGCATCTCTTTTCACTCTAAAAAATGTTCGTATCTCTAGAGATTTGATCCCTCTTAGTGTTCGATAGATCCAGATTTAATATAATACCCCTTTGTTTCTGTGTAAATATCTTTATGCTTTTAGACTGAACTGTTTCTATATGTGATGGATGGAAAGTGATGATGGATTCTACTGAAGGTAAACAATAAACTATCATAATGTGATAAATGAATTTTATTAACAAAAAGAAAATCTAGAAAATACGTGGGAAAGAGACACTAGAGTTAAGATATTCTTATTAAGATCTAAAACTAGTGTTGGTGGATGAGATCAAAATAATCTTCCCTTAAATAAATCCTAAAAATCCCTAGGAGTTGGCGGATAGAAAATCTATTGAATCGCTCAGTGATAGGAAAACAATAAGTAAGGGTGGAATAAAGCGCCTCGACAAGGATATGCAAGATTCAAAGAAAAAGGAGGAAATACGTTTTTCAAAAAAAAAAAATCTTAAACCAGTCGGTTGGTAGAACTATCAAAATCAGGACACTACTAAGGAAAAAAATATGCTAGGGAAGTAATGTATAATAAATGCATTATACACAATCACAAGGGGTTGTTGAATTCCATTGGCAAGAGATCTCAGCTTAGGGGGAATTGGAATATCAATGCATTATTGAGAGTATAGTGTTTCCCAAGGACAATTCCAGTAGTAGATAGGGTTAGACTTTTGGGAACATTTAAGTTTGAATTTACACATTGATTTATCTTCATACAATGACTTTTATGTTATGCATGTTATTGTTTGTGAGATGGTAGAGTGAAGAATGGCGTGAGTCGTAAAGTTATTCTTAATATTTTAGTTGAGAGACCTATTTTCTATACATTTTGATTCCTTTCCGAATTGTTGTGTTTCATTTTATGTGTAGGCTAATTAGAAAGATATGCCAAAAGTAATATTTCAAAGAGTAACTTGTAGGAACACCCATTTTTATTTTAGCATGCAAGTAAATCTATCATCATATATGTGTGTGTGTGTGTGTGAGAGAGAGTGTGTGTGCGTGTGTTCTGATTTCAGGAGAAGGGTGAAGGTGGAAAGTGAAATGAGCCCGTAAGGATGTGAGGCACTAGTAGAATGCGAAATAGAAGGGAGAACAGTCCTTCTCGGTTACATTTTACAGGAGAAAAATTATGATATAGACTCGTTGTGGAGATACCGAGTAAGTTAAAGTTAGTTAGTCAGCCTAATAAAGATAAAGGTATGTAAAATCCACAATCCTTTACATATATATATGTAGGAATCATTTTCTGTGGAATTATGCTATAAAAAAAAAATTCTCCGAGGGAAACTAAGTGAGTCATGTATCTAGGAATACATTAGTTATAGTGTTTGTGATATTCTCAAGCAGCAAGCGAACAAAGGTTGAGATAGTCAGATTTTATGGGGCTTGCGTGGAGGTAGAGAATCATCAAGAGAAATTCAACAAATAACAAAGAACCAAAGAAACCATAGTAACACCATTATCATCATTTAATATCTTGCATATTTATGTTTTTTATGTCCTAATTATAGTTATAGTGGAAAACAATAGATTTAGGGCTAAGGGCGAAGAATATAGCTCATACCATATATGTTACTATAGCAAAATTTAATTCCATTATAGAGCTAAAGAACCGAAAGAAAATTGAATAGTAAACATTTTTAACTACTATGCAGTGGAGTGTAACTATTAGGAGGTATAAAAGGGTTGGTCGTTGGCCGACCATAAAGGATATCATATTCTTTCCATCTACGAAGAAAAAAAAAAAACCAATTAATAATCATAGGAAAGGAACAAATCCTTGAAACAGGGAATTCTCTGAAAGCAAAAAAAATTGTTTACAACCATATTACATTACTGAAACATAATTGATATTTCAACCGATATAGAAGGAAACAAAGTGAACGAAAACTAATACTCTAATTCCTATGAGATTTCCTCCCATCGAAAATAAAAAATAAAAAAATAGGAGCATGATTGCCCACAAAACCCTCTTGCAAAGAGGAATCACATTAATAGATATATTCGCCCAGGGTTTTAATGTAACTAAATCGAGTTATCGCCTCTTGGAAGGCTACATGTAACCACCCAAACTGAAATATAAAATTTACAATCTTGAATCGAGGCAACATGCCTAGTGGCAATTTTACCATCTAAAATTCCGTATAGAAAAAAAAAAAAATACATTCAATAATTTCTATATTCGAGACAACTAGATACAATATCTATAACTCATATAAACAATAACACGGTAAATAAGTGTCGTAAGGAGACCGCCTTAAAGTTATCCTCGGAGCCATGACCTGTGGGAAAGCAAGGGCAGTCGTTAGACGTTTAACATTGACTTCGTTGGCTAGAAACGTCACAAACGAAGGTTTCATTTCTACCTGTAGTATAGAAAAAAGTTCGAAAACTCTGAATAAATTGCAGAACCTCATATACGAATAGGAAAGAACAAATACCCATAAGAATGAAAATCGTTGCTACATGAAGGAGAGCGGTCGATTGACGTGTTCTTGTAACCAAAACATGAAAATTCAAAACAAGAAGAAAAAAAAGTATTAGCACTTTGCGACATTTTAATGGAAAATAATTAATTTAGGGAAACAAAACAACAATTAACTCTACCACTCAATAATTTGCATATTTTGAAATCGTGAATAGGGAGACGAAATATAGAACAATTTATTAATAATGAAAGGAGATATCCAACAAACCACACACCCACCATTATTACCTATGGGAAAGAAAGCTTGTCCAATGCGTGGAAAACTCGTCCTACCGTTGGCGACCTAAAATCAGGGAGTTATTGTAAACATGATTAATTACCGTCACAAGAAAAACAAAGGAAGAATCGAAACCATACAACAAAACATTAGGGAACTCTTTTCTCTATGGCTTTGTCTCGGAATTACCTTGTGGAGTAGTATGGGCACCCAACCTGAACCAAATATCTCGATTTCTATGGCTAGTCACATTCCCGAACTAAGAAAAAGGAAAAAAGGTAAGATTACCCTCTACCAGGTGCAGGATGGAGGAAATGTGAGGGAACTGAGCTTAAATTAGCAACTGGTCATAGGAAAAACTCTTACCTTATACTTTGTATCATCACTTGGTAGGTTCTAGCTGCAAACGAGGTAAAGTTTGCTTTGGGTGGTAGCATCTCGGTGTGACCTCTCCAGAAGGACTCACAACAAAGAAATGAGGTGACGAGAGGAACCCAACAGAAGTTTAGGCTTTCTTCCACAATTTTCCACGCTCATATCTTAGGATAACATCTCAACCATCAATCATTCATCGTATCGGTGCTTTGTAATTATCAAGTGATCACCACAAGATTGGAAAATTTGAGGCAAACACATCATACGAGGTACAACATATTGGAATTTGAAAAACTTTGAGATTAGAAAGAGATAACCTTACTGAAATAAATTGAAATCACGTTGGGCTATGAATCCCTTCCAAAGAGTTCCACATTATTTTAGGGAGACAAGATTTCAGTCACCTAAGTATTAAGGTAACCATATAGTGTTATCAAACCAGCTCACTAAAAGATATAAAATATAGATCAATGACTTCAAAATGAGTCTCTTCGAGGGGGAAACCTCCTTTATATTACACAAATGAACAATTCTTGGATGATACAAATGAGAAGACCTCCATTCTATATATAGGAGTCTAAGGGGTCCCAATACAATCAGAGCCTACATAACAATAATATTGTACGGGCACAACAATAACAATAGTGGGCTTCTATGTGGCATGATAATAACAACATGGGGGCTATATGGGCACAATAATAAAATAAGGGGGTTGCAATAATAACAATAAGGGGTTACACTAGTAGTATAGGGACCTAACATGCCCCTCTCCTTCAAAAAGTGTTGTCCTCAATGTTTGAGTAGTTCTAGATGCTTCTGTATAAAATTATCATTCTCCGATGTGGAATCTAAAGCAGGTAAGTTCTTCCACATGATGAGATACTCTAAAATTGAAGGATTTTGTAATTGTCGATTTCTTGTTTTTGTGACTCCTTCTGGTTCCAATATGATTTTTCCTTGTCAAGTTCTGGCAATATTGTTTGAACGGGGATCTTCTCAACTATAACCTTCTTTAAGCATGAAACATGGAAAACTGGGTGGACTCGGGAAGATGCATGAAGCTTCAATTTGTATGCCATAGTACCGATATTTTGTAACACCTTGTACGAACCATAATAATTTGGTGATAATTTACTATCCCTCTTAGCTTGCTTGAGAGACATTTGTTTTTATGGTTGTAGTCGTAAAAATACCCAGCCATCTACATTAAAACTTATTTTAGTGCAACGTTGATTTCCCTGTAGTTTAATTCTATGCTACGCCAAAGTGAGGTTATTCTTTAAGAGTTTGAGAACTTCTTGTTGATGCTCGATGTGATCTTCCACTGTTTGAAATTTATATTTTTCTTATAAAAATGATGTGGTGGACAGTGGATGATATCCATAATGTGCCATAAACGGGGTCATTTTTGTAGAAATATGGAATGAAATGTTATACCACCATTCAATGTCTCTATTTATCAAATACAAAGCAATGCAGATTTCCCTCCAAATAATTGTTCACTATCTCAATTTTCCTAAAAAATTTAGCATGATAATATGATCTCATAGCTAACTAAGCACCTAAATATTCCACCTCTTGTACTCAAAAGAAACATTTGGATATTTTTTCATATAATTTCTTCTCCTCCAATAGCTTGAGCACCTTATCAACATGTTGAACATGATCCTTCCAAGACTTGTTGTAGATTAGTATATCTGCAAAAAATACTAACAAAAAATTTATAAGGAAGGGATTGAAAATGGAATTCATCAAACCTTGAAATGTAGAAGGTGCATTAGTAAGGCCAAAAAGCATGACCAAAAATTCATAATGACCCTCATGAGTTCTAAATGTTTTTTTTGGAGTGTCTTCAGTCTTCATTCTAATATGACGATTTCTTGAACGAAGATCCAACTTGGTGAAGTAAATTTCTTCATGTAATTCATCCAATAATTCATCAATGACAGGAATGAGAAATTTATCTTTAATAATAAGCTTATTGATCTCCCTATAATCCAGACACATGTGCCTTGATCCATCCTTCTTATGTACCAATACCACTGGAACATAGAAAGAACATTGACTAGGTTGAATTATACCATCTACCATTTTTGCAACCATACGTTCAATTTCACTCTTTTGGGCATATGGATATCTATAAGGCCTGATGTTTGGGGGAATATTTCCTAGAATCAAATGAAAAACATGATCATGATTATGAATAGGTTGGAGGCCTTTGGGAGTCTCCAATACCTTGGAATGATTTTCCAAAACGTTTTTGAGATATGGAGAAATAGATGATTTCGACGTGGGAACCTCTAGTGAACATAATTGTGCAATTACACCCCGTTGTTCTTTGTTTAGAAGCTTTGTCATGTTGTTATAGCTTATTATATTTCTCGGTTTCCCTGCAATACCCATTAATTCAAATTCCTTTCCTTCCCACAAAAATATCAAGAAACATTCTTGAAAATTAAAATCTATCGTACCCAAAGATTGTAGCCATTGGAATGCTAGTACAACATCTGCACCACCCATTGGAATAGAAAGAATTGGACTATTAAAGACATATTCTCCCATGGATAGCTTTATATTATGGAACTTTCCAGAGATATTTATGGTTCCTGCATCTGCAACCATTAATTGACACTCTAGTGGTGGATATAGGAAGAAATTCAATTCCTTGGCTATCTTACAATGAATAAAATTATGGGTACTACCTAAATCAATCAACACTATTACCCTTTTCTTCTTGATATGCCCCTCTATATTGAGAGTATAAGGAGTGGTAATTCCTGTCAATGCATTATAATGTATGGTTAGATTCATTTCTTCTTTCTCTGGGATTGGTTCCTGGTGTATATCCTCTTCTTTTGATGTTTCGTGTTCCTTTTCTTTCTCCTCTTCCCCATCTATGTAAATTAAATTCTTCTCATAACAATTATGAACTTTTGTGTATTTTCTATCACATTTGTAACAAAGCTCTTTTGCTCTTATTTCTTCCAATATTTGTGGTGCCAACCTTGTAGGTGGCGAAAGGCTAGGAGAGACAAAACTTCCATTTTTATAGTTACGAGTGGTAGGCTTCCTTGTTGACATAATTTTGCTTTCAATTTTTATTGCCAACATATATGCCTTCACCAATGAATCAGGTTCGCAAAGGTGAACCACATGTTGGATGTTATGATTTAAATTCCCTATGAAGATTTCAAACCTATGCTTCTCCAGAATATCATTTACCCTTATATTCAATTTTTGGAAGTCCTCAATGTGCTCTGCCATTGAAACCTTTTCTTTTAAATTTATCAATTGACTAAAGAAGGTGTTGCTCTTTGTATCCTCATAATGTTCTATAACTTCCTCCCTGAAAATTGACAAGATGACAAGTTTTTACGAGAACAAATCTCTCTATACCATACATATTGATTCGGTTTCAAATATAAAGATGCAGTACGTACCCTTTGTGGTGGTTGCACATAATGCATATCAAAATATTGTTCCATCTGTAGTATCCAAGTTACCGGATCCTTGCCATAAAATTTGCTCATATCTATATTTGGAATATGGTGGGTTTTTAATACAACGTTAGAGCCTATGAAATCATGATTAACATACCTTTGGTTCTTATCATGAGCTTCCCCTACCACCTTTTCGACATTAGGAAGCCTTTATTGTAGTGACATTGTCCTACCTTCCTTCAAACCTTCCATGTGTTTCTTCAAATATTCCGTGTTCCCATTCAATTTTTATTCTCTACCATTTATCTTATTTATCATATCTTCAATCACATTCTTCAAATCATCCCTCCAATTTTCTTACTAGGTTTTTCTATTTTCTTGATTCGAGTCATTCTTTTTCTTGCTTTTAGGAGGTCAATCTTGAATCTGTTGTATCTCTAAAATTCTGGATATCCAAGGTATAAAATTGTGATCTCTAGTAGCCCTCTACATCGTCTTTCCAATGCCACCAATATAATCAAAATTGGATTCCTTTTGAAAGTGTTATGCCCAATATCCTAAGATGACCTGATTATATACTTTTTCAGCAGAGCAAACTTGTACGAAGCTCCACGTCTCACTGTTTCAACCTTCCAACCTAAAATTGATACAAAGAAAAGTACCGTCTACCCTCTTTTTGTAACTTCTTATGAAATTTCAATTTGATGCTCAGAAATAAAATTATGACGATTTTCCCAAGGTCACCTGTTTGGGATGTAATTCCGAAGCTTCCAAAAAACCTAAATATCTTGGACGATTATGCCAAAAATGTAGCACAACAAGATCTGAAATTTAGGTCTGAGTTTCATAAAGATTTCAGCTAAAATTGTTTTCAATTTTAGAGCCTGAACCTTCATATAAAGAGCATTATAGCGAAAATTCCACAATGCCTAGATTGAGATGGAATTTTGGAGCTTACAAAACCCCTAATTTCCTCTTATCATATCTCTGAAACTACTGTGAGACAGGATCTAAATTTCAGACAAGATTTTGATTAAAATGGAATTTATTTTTAGCATTTTAAACTTCGTAGAGAAAAATTTATACCGAAAATTCCACGATGACCTTTTTGGAGCAGAGAAACCCTAGAATCCAAATCTCTGATACCAAATGTTATGAAACCAAGTCACAAAAATATAGAAAAGATATATTAATGACTTCAAAATAAACCTATTCAAGGGGGAAAACTCCTTTAAATTATACAAATGAACAATTACTGGATGATAAAAATGAAAAAAACTACATTCTATATAGAGGAGTCTAAGGGGTTCCAATACAATCAGAGTGTACATAACAATAATATTGTAGGGGCACAACAATAACAATAGTGAGCTTCTATGGGGCATAATGATAACAACATGGGGACTATATGGGCACAATAATACAATTGCACTAATAACAATAAGGGGTTACACTAGTAGTATAGGGACCTAACATGTAGACAATAAATCAATGACCTTAGTCCTGAATGCTAAATTAATTTTAATAAAGTGTGACCCTAGTCCTTAACCTTGAGCTCTTGTGTATGTCCCTATTATCTAGAGTAACCATGGTAATTTAGCTATATGAATTATTTACGAAGGAAATTGGGAGTAAAACATAATGGTGATGGAATTAATGACTTGAAATTGTATAGGGATTAATATAGGTGGAAATTAATATATAGTTAGTATTCTCTTAACATTTATAATGAAGTTAAAAGATAACAATAATAGTTTATGTCTAGAGAAGCATTACACTCGTACAAATTATTTTCCATTATGCATTGTGTAGGAAAAGGATATTAATAAATATTATGGTGTCAAGTATGCATGTAAAAAATTCTTTTAAAAAAATGGAATAAAGGACTTTACTTAGGGTCATAACATATGGTATCAGAGCCATAATTACAATGCTAGGCATGAAAGGACCCATCATAATAAAATGGAATATGTGTAGAAGTGTAAATGTGAGATGTCGATAAAAGTTTGTATTGTTTATAAGGTACTTGAGTGCAGTAGGCCACAACAAAATGGAAAAGAATTACCCTGCATCCATAACAGTGAGTGAAGAATTATATGTTGAGTTGGTTAATTGAAGTACCCCACCAACCTCTTAGTTTATGGATGTCATCATAAATCTGCAACAAGAGTTGGCTCATCTCAGTAGTAGTAATAAACGCCTACTAAAATATAGTGAAGACCAGGAAAGAATGATAAAAGAGTCAACTTAAAAGTATAGTCATCGAACAATAGAGACTAAAGCACAAAAAAAGAAGAGCAATGAGATGGAATTAAAGAAGTCTGAAAGTGGAGGTGATTCAAACAAAACTTATTCAAGAAATAAGAAAAAGAAAGAAGTAGGTGGAACTGTAAGGGGATTTTAGGAAATTAAAACCTCCTACTTTTGATGGGGATAAGGAAGAGGATTCATAAGCATGGCTCCTCAATGTGGCCAGTATTTCTAAGTTTATGAGTATGATAAAAATTTACAAGCAAGATTGGCCTTTTTCCAACTGCAAGGGAAAGATGCTCTCTGGTGGGAGGAGGTCAAAATAGTACATACCTTGGAGGAGAATACAATGTCTTTAGAGTAATTCTAAAGAGATTTCAAGTCTTAATATCTAAATGTATGATGATAGAGGTAAGGATATTCATGAACTAAGACTAGGACAATTAAGAATGGATGAGCTTGTGGCTAAATTTACTAATTTATTAGGGTATGTCCATTACATTAAAGAGGATAAATTGAGGGTAAAAATATTATTTAACAAGTTAACAACACCTGCCAAAAAAGGAATTGAGTTCGAAAATCCTAAGACAATAGATGGGGAATAAGAAAAGAAAGATTGTGCTACCAATAGTTCAAGAATAGAGGTGAAGGCTTAAAACCTCGGAAAAATAAGGACAGAAAGAAGACTGTAATGAGTAAAAAAATACATAAACCCTCTACCTTAAGAATTTTGGGAAGGACCATCGAGGGAAGAAATTAAAAAAGGGAAGCTTAAATTAGTCAGAACGGTCTCAAACTAGGTCAAAACCCATGGATTTTAACAATAAGAAGATTGATGGGGTCAAGGAGGGAGAACCGATGAGGTGTTGGGTTGTGGTGAACCACACGTATTGAGAGCTATTGGGGATGTGGTTATGGAGCTTCATGTTAAAAATCCATGATACCTATGAAGTACTGGGGAATGGACTCCTTAAATTAAATTTGATTTAAACAAGCCATTTTCAGCATGGCGTTTTAGACTATTCTTGATGCTAGCATATTAATAAATATGATAAGATTTACATTAAATTATGTATTTTTAAAGACTTACTTTAGGTGTTTAAGGGATTTTTTAGGTAGAATGATATAAAATGTTTGGTTGAAAAATTAAATGGGCTTGATTTTGATTTTTTTCAACCAATTTATAGCTAAATCGTAATCTAACCAATTCTTTTATAGAATAGAAAATATCTAACTTTTTGGTCATGTTAGTATAGAAATTCTGGCTTTCTGGATTCTTAAAATAACTCCCACAGAAAATTTCTTTAACTAATTACGATAAAGTACCACCTTAAATCATGTTCAACCTGGGACTTTATCATGTATTTTTTTTGTTTAGGAATGACCATCCTTGACTTAAAGACTTCTTAACTCTGATTAACTTACACGGCCACTCATTATTCTGGGACCCACACGAGCTATGCAAAGGAAACCATAATTACTTCTCGAAAGATGAGAAGGGAAGAAAGTTATGCAGCGCAGAAGCAGGGTTCACAAAAACCCCAAAATCACCAAGTGGATCCCCTTTTAAACTAAACCCGACTATTTTCCTTTTAAACTGTAATACATTGAAAAACCCATCAAAACATTTATTTTTACCTTTTTGTATCAATGCGATTACCATATGCGAAAGTCAATACACTGAGCACTGATGACCGTCGATCTGGAACCGCGAGATCTGACGGTTGTCAACGGTTTCGGGTGGTACAATATATCGGGGTTTAACCACCTGATATATGGTTTCTCTCTATTGCTCCTTGCTACGTGGCACCTCCTCAATAGAATCGGAGGTCGGCCTTCAAAACAATTTACCGCCTTTTATATTCCCGAAATACCATCACTATAGTGAAAGCCGCTTGCGATCCAATGGTCGCGATCGATCGTGATCCAACAGCTGCGATTAAATCACACAATCACAATTGCAAAGTTCAATAGTCCAGACTTGTTATACTTCAATACGCTAATGCGATCACCCTTCGCAGACCTGATAGACTATCAACTCTATTATATAACTTTTCAAATCCAGTTGTATCGCAAGTTGGAGTTCGGCGATTCAACAAGTCGGTTCCTTTCTTCTTAAGTGATGCGATTTGTCTTATGGACCCGATAACCTTCAAAACCCCTGTTTATAAAATTTGAAGTCCGGATTCTAAATCCAAAGGCGTTTTCCGACGATTTCTAGTGTATGTTGGGTTTTCCACTTACGGAACCAAAACGATACCTTTAACTCACTAATTACTATTTTAGCTCATTGTTTATCTAATGTAAAGCATGGAAAGTAGAGCAAGCATCAATATCAACCGAATACAGAGAAAACTATCATTCGAGGACCTCCACAGGCTGCATATATATAATTATGAACACAACATCAATTCATTCATAATAAAATTACAGAGTCTCGGCCTTGGGCCTGATTACACAAAATAAAGACCTCTGTCTCAAAAATACAATCCACACTATCTTGCTCTCGCTCTACTAAATCCACTCCTCAATGCTCTCTTCATTTCATTACATTTTTCTTCCTTTTTGTAAGTCGGATACCACCCTAACTATATCTAATAGTCAATCCCTATTTTTAATAAATCTAACATAAAATCTTCTAGTTCCTAGCTCAATCTCCACCTATGCTCACAAATCATCCTTTATCCTAAAATAAGACAATTTCTAACTTATTACAATAATGAAATACATTTGTTTCTTGAGAGATCAAACCCTCTCAGTAAAAATTCATTTGACCCATAAAGTCAATGAATTTCAACTTTGTTTAGCCACAACATGTGAAAAAGCTTTGACATTGTTGGCTAAGTCCGGATGCTCTTGCATCAGACTCCTAGGGAATAAAAGAATCATCCTTCAAACTTTTAGGACTTACTCCATACTTCTGTAATTCTATTGTTGTCAACCAGCTAGCATCCTCCTTGTCGTTTCCATTTGACTAGATATTGGATATAAGTTCGTCCTCTGGTTCTTTTGGATACTCTCTTCTCCAAAATAGCTCCCACTTTCTTCTTTGTTGTCTTTAGCATCTGTTCTTCCCAGTTTAGTATTTGAACTTCATCTCCTGTAATTTCCTCTTGTAACTCTATCTCTACCTCTTTGTATGGATACAAATCTGCAACATTAAAAATGGGTGATATTCGAATCACTTCTTGGCAACTCAATTTCATATGCATTAGCTAAAACTTTCTTACCATGTTACATGGTACTATCTTTTTCATTTTTATTTTGTTGTAATTTTTAGTAGGAAATCTCTGTTTCCTCAAATACACCATCACTAGATCTCCCACTTTGAATTCTTTCTCTTTTCTCTTCAGATATACCCTCTATTTGTATTTGTTGCTGCTTTCCTGTAATTTGCCATTGACTTCTTCCTGTAATCTCTGCATCTATTCTACAAACTCTTTAGCTTTTGCACTTCTGGTCTCCTGTTTAATCAAGGCCCTTAACTCATACACACCTCTTGGATTCATTCAAAAAACAATCTAACATGGACTCATTCCAGTACTTTGGTTAGGAGTATCATTATAAGAAAATTTAGCCTAACCTAGTGCTAAATCCCATTGCTTAGGATTTTGGTACACTAAACTCCTCAATATATTCCCCAAGCTCCTTTTTACTAGTTTGGTCTATCCATTTGTTTGAGGATGGTATGCTAAAGTAAAACTGAAGTTAGCCCCCAATTTGTTCCAAAGAGTTCTCCAAAAATGTCCTACAAACTTTGTATCCCTATCAGACACAATACTTACAAGCAATCCATGTAATCTTACAAATTCTGAAAAGAATAAATTAGCTATGTGTGTTGCATCACTAGTCTTCTTACAAGCAATGAAATGTGCCATTTCGGAAAATCTATCTACTACAAGACTACACACAAAGTAATAATCGCAGAAGCCTAAAAACAATAATATCTACTACAACATAAATAGAATCATTCCCTATTTGGGTTTTTGGTAATCCCAAAACAAAATCCATGCTAACTACATCCCACAGTCGGTCTGGTTTTGGCAATGGCTGATACAATCTTGTATTCTGACTCCTTCATTTTGCATGCTGACATATCCTGCATTTCTCGACAAACTTCTTAACATAAGTCTACATTTTTGGCCAACAATAAAAAGAATTCACTTGAGCAAAGGTTTTATCTTGTCCAAAGTGACAAAATAATCCTCCACTATGTGTCTCCTTTATTATGTTTTCCCTCATGGAACATTTGGGAATACACAACTTGTTGCTTTTAAATAATAAGCCTCCTTGAATGAGATAGTCCAACCACTGACTTCTGTTATGACTCATTGGATTTTGAACTGTTGTATAGATATCTTTGAAATTTGCATCATCCTTGTACATTTCAATCATTTCCTCAAATCCTAAAACACCCACTTTGAATTCTTGCCCAATAAAACTTACCCTGCTCAATGCATATGGTACTTTATTTGACTTACCACTCTTATGCTTTATTACAAAAGTAAAACTTTGTAGAAATTCTACCCACTTGACATGTTTTTCATTCAGCTTCAGTTGGCTATTGATGAACTATAAGGCATGATTTTTTGAATACAATATGAATTCCTTTGGCAGCAAATAATGTCTCCATTTATTAAAGGCCTCCATAACAGCATATAACTCTTTATCATAAGAAGAATGTTTCTTCTTTGCATCATTCAATTTCTCACTGATGTATGCTATTGGTCATTGCTCCTGATTCAGAACTGCTCCAACTGCAACTCTGCTAGCATCTATTTCTACTTGAAAGACTTTCTCAAAGTCAGGTAAAGCCAAAATTGGTTCTTCTGTTATTTTCGTCTTCAACAAATTAAAGATTCTATCTATTGCTTCTGTCCATCTGAATGGCTGATTGATCTCCTTGATTGTCTCAAGGATTGGTGCACAAATCTAACTAAATCTTTTGTAAACTTTCTGTAAAAACTTGCAAGACAATGGAAGCTTCTTACCTCAAATATATTTCTGGGAGTAGGCTAGTTACAAATTGCTTGGACTTTCTTTGGATCCATCTTCAAGCCTTCTTTAGAAACTACAAATCCCAAGTAAACCAGGTCTTCCTTCATGAAACTACATTTCATCAGACTTATCAGTAGATTCTCTTTCCGCAGAGTCCTTAGGACCAATTTAAGATGCTCTACATTTTCTTCTTTACTTTTACTAAAAACTAGAATATCATCAAGATAAACAATAACAAACTTGCCTGCATACTCTTTCATGACTTCATTCATTAATCTCATGAATGTGCTAGGTCCATTAGTGAGTCCAAAAGGCATCACTAACCACTCATACAACCCACTATTTGTTTTAAATGCATCTCTCCACTCATATCCCTCTCAGATTCTTATTTGATGATATCCACTCTTCAAATCTATTTTAGTAAAGTATTTTAACCCACTCAAACAATCCATTAAATCATCCATGCATGCAAAAGGAAATCTGTACCTCATTGTAATCTTATTGATGGCTCTGGAATCTGTGCACATGCACCATTCTCCTCCTTTCTTTGGACTGAGTACTGTTGGTACAACACATGGACTAAAACTTTCTCTCACTAGCCCCTTATCCATCAGCTCCTTCACTTGTCTTCCAACTTTTGCGTTCTCTTGAGGAGTTAATTTGTATGCTGCTTTATTTGGCAAACTTTTTCTTGGTATTAGGTCATTATGATGACTAATACTCCTGATATGTGGCAATGCATTTGGCAACTCATCCACAATAATATCAGGAAAATCATCTAACAACATTTTAACTTCTTCAGGCAAATCATCCAAGTTTGTGGATGTCAAAATTACCTTTGGTCTTCCCACAATAGCAAAATGCAGGTCCTCATTCTTCACTACTTCCTGTAGCAACTCCTTTCCACTTATCATCATCATACTACTTCCAGGTGTTCCTTTGTCAGCATTGTCCTTCAATGGTAGTAATGTGTGTTTAGTTCCATCCTTCTCCAGAGTAGAAGTGTTTCTCCTTCCATCATGAATAGCTTTTCGACCAAATTTCCACGGTCTTCCCAGCAATACATGGCATACATCCATGGGCATTACATCACACATTATCACATATTTTTATGTACCAATTTGTATCTCCACATTGCATTGTTCAATCACAATAATCTAATGTCCCTTCTGTAACCATGATAACTTGTAAGGAGTAGGGTGCATAGTTTTTGCTAGTCCGAGCTTGTCCACCATCTCCGTAGAAACAAGATTATCAGTGCTTCCACTGTCAATTATTACTTTGCAACACTTACCTTTTGATTTACAGGTATTTCTAAACAAATTCTTCCTTTGTGATGGTTCTCGAATCTCCAGCTCTACCCTAAGCAAAGTCCTCCTCAATAACAGTGATTCACCTTCTTCGGGGGGTTCTTCCTTCTCCATAATTCGAGGTGATTCTAGCTTTGCCTCAGCCACATTCGCATTACCTTGACTTGTTGGTTTATTATGAGGACAATCCCATGACATATGTCCCCATTCTCCACATGTATAACACCTAACATCTCCTCCTCGCCCTCTTCCTCTGGGCACAAATCTTCCTCTGTTATACTCTCCCCTCTGTGGTGGTTTGCTACTTGAGCTTCTTGCTTCATGTCAATGTTGTTTCCTCCTTGGCCTGGAAGTTCCCCTACCTCTCACTAAACTTTTTCCTCTATTGCTTTGACTCCGTTTCCTCAATATCTTCTCTTCTACCTTCAAACTTTCTTGATAGGAATCTTCAACAGTTTTCAGGCTTAACAAGCTAATCTCATCTTATATATCATACCTTAAGCCATTAATATATCTAGCTATCTTTTCCACATCATCCTAAATGCCTTACTCTAATACTCAATCTGTAAAACTCTTATGTATATTCTTTAACAGACATTGCCTTTTGCCTTAAATTTTGCAATTGCTTAAAAAGATTCAAATGGTAGTCTTTAGGCAAAAACTTGGCTTTCATTTTATTTACCATTTTGTCCCATAGCTTGATCCTAGACATCCCTTTCTTCGTTCTTGAAGTCTGTAACTCATCCCACCAGATAGCTACATGGCCCCTCAATCTAGTAATTGCAAACTTCACCTTCTTCCTCTCATCAACCTCTTCATAGTCAAAGTATTGGTCTAAGGATCTAATCCAATCCATTAGCTCTTCCGCGTTCAGACTCCCTTCATTCATAGGGATTTCCGCCTTAGGTTTTCGTCCTACTTTCACCAACATCTTAATGATTTTGGCAGTTTCATTGTTGTTGGTTAGGTAAATCCCCTCTGCGGACAGAGGCGATCCCACTAGCCTAAAACATAACTAGCCACAATCAAACCACGCTACCACGCAAGTTCCTAGTTATGCATCAAAGGTGAATTAAGAAGACCAACCTGGAATCCAACACTGTAGTCGAAGCAAAGTTGATATTCCCGCTCCCTCGCTCCAGCAGATTATAAACGGACACCTGCACATGCAAAGGAAGAAACAGATACCAGCATAAAATCCACCAAGGCACAACTATATTTCAGTCAGAAAGGAAATAAATCACACATCACTATAATAGACAATGAGATTGGAACTATAATAGCAGTCGCTCATTAATTAATAGTACACAGGAAAAGTTACAACCAAGGTTCTGACGTTGAACCTCTCCTCTGGCTGGGCGAGCAACTATATGTGTCTTGCAATGTATCTCCTCTCCGGCAGCATAACCTCTCTATGCTTCATTATCACTCATGATAATCATAACTAGCATTCCTCCAAGAACTCAAGAACTCAACAATTAGCACTCCATGACTAGCTTGTCAAATGCATAAGGACAAGCTTATATAGATGAAGAAAGGAGGAGGATACGATGAACCGGGACACCTATTGTGGATTAACATTATCCCCAAAAGCCATTAAAGATGGAGATAGGATAGAACTCGACATAAGACTGATTTTTTATCCTCAAAAAGCTCCATGTAATGAAGGAAACAACAGTGGGGCGTGCGTTAAGGAAAAAAGCATGACCAAACTTGGTTGGCGCGACTGTTGCTCTAAGACAGAGAGCCAATGGTCGTGCCCTCTTTTGAGGATCTCCATGATTGGCGCGGGTAAGATACTGTGGACCTGCGCCAATGGAAAAAGAGCACTTTTCAGGGATAATCTATAGAAGGTGTCTTCAGGGAACATGAAGTACATACTCAGGGGAACATAATGCAAGTGTTTTTAGACTTTGTCACTTCTTATAACTCCCGGGATGAGTCCTCCAAAGTACGACAAGAGGAGTAACATGGATGGTGACAAATTATTGTGTAACAGATGCCCCCTAAAGCATGAGGTCCGAGAGGTGGAGAGGGGTGAAATGCTTTACAAGAACAAACAAGAACACATATATAGAGCTGCCGCCGAGGATCTGTGTTAAGAGACATGACTGATAGTTCAATTACATGATGTACTTGGTATGGTCGCAGCCATCCATAAGAGAGTACATAAATAATCTAGATCCATAGTATGGACGCAACCATCTGGTTACGATCAATGAATTGACTCAGGTATGGTCGCAGCCATCTAGTGAATGAGTCAAGTATCAAGAATCATGCCTGGATTACAACAGACACAATCCAGGGTCTTGTGCTCCATCTCGACCCGAACAAGAGTACAAGTTCAAGCATGTGAATATATGAGCTGAAGTCGAACATGCATGAACATTGTCTGATTACCAGTCAATAGTGGAAACTGTTAACAGACGCGAGAGGTACCACCAATAATGACAATGGTCCTCAAGGTACTATAGGTACAATCTACGGTGTGTGAATTAATGATCTGAAGTCGAACACCCGTAGAATCATTCGATCGGAGGCCAATGATGAAAACCTCACGTCGAACACGAAGAACCTGCCATTGAGGCATGCAGGCTCCAAGGCACCGGAAAGGAGTCTCTAGATCAACTTCCTGGATAATGAGTTGAAGTCGACAGGAAGTGACCTTGATCAAAGGTGGGCCATAATGTTTCCCACATCATTGACACGAGACAGAGAGATAATGTTGTGAATCAAGATTGTATGAACTATCAGAGGGAGGTTGTTTCTTTGCAGAGGTCAACTTCTCTTGAACATATCAGCGACACATTAATGGAATCGGCAGTATTTGACATCAATGTATCAAAGGTCATGATGACGAGGTAATGAGTGGATGAGAGGTCAAATAAGGTACCCAAGTCCATGGAAGCAAGTGAAAGATATGAGATGAGATATCCCCACCCTGGACACGAAAGCAGAAAAGTGCCATGTTCAAGAGCGACATACTGCCGTCACGGTAATAATTATGGTTCAAAAATTTTCTTTTCCCCCCGCCATTTCTGGCGAGTACCCCAGTTATTTTTAACAAGCTTGATGGGGATAGCATATGCTTGTGGTGTGACAAAATCCGATGTCATCAAGTTTTAACGAGTCTGACAAAGGAAGAACTCGGCGTCTTTTCATGTTTAGAGAGTTTGAAAAGACAGCAGAAAAGGAAACTCCAAGGATGTCCTTTTTCGTAAAGTTGTGTCTCTCGAGCCCGAAAAAGTATAAAATAATACCCGAAAGAACCGCCCGATCATTACGATCGAGGAGTACTTTTCATAATTAGTGATTTCGACCTAAAAAAGTAAAAAAGCGGTCAAAACCACGTCGTTTTGTAACCATTAATGAGTCTGAAACGACAAAAACTCGGTAATCTTTTTATGTTTTAACGGTCGACAAAAAGAACTTAAAACAACCGCCCCTTATTAACATTTAACGAGTCAAGAGTAGCGACTTGGTAATCTTTTCCTCTTTAAATGGTCAGAAAAGAGCTAAAAGCAGACCTCCATTTTATTTTCTTTAACGAGTCAAAAAGGAAAAATACTCGGCAATCTTTTCATATTTTACGAGTCAGAAAAGAGCGTCAAGGCAACTCGTCCTGAAGGAACGAGTGGTATAAAGGGTAGCAACTGGTTCCGGTAATGGTGGAACTTACTCGAAACATGTAAAGGTTAAGAGGCTGGCTAATAAAACCACTCATCGCTGCAGTTCCTCAGGAAAGGAGAAACAACCAAGTGAAAGCATATGATCGGCCAAAGAGATGGTGGCGATGGAATGAAACAACCAAGGCTCATCTAGCAGAATTTAGCAGATAAAAGGCAATCACGGGATGTAAATCAGGTATGGGTTCATTTTTTCCACAAGCTTGAACCATGGAGAACTCTGCTTGGATTCGGTTTCATGTTTACACAAGCTTGAAATGAAAAACTATGCTTGCTATAAATTTGCATGCCCCCAGCATGATAATTCAAATCGAGGTACATGCCCCCCAAGCTTCATGGCATTTACGGAGTGGATGGATTGAAGGTTTAATTGGAAAGACTCGATTTTGAAGGAGGATGCATGCCCCCCCGGGCCTCAGTCACGCGCCCGGGTCAACTGCCGTCATCAGAATGACGGAGTGGATGTTGAGGCATTTCCTATGGAAATAAGACCATTTAGGAATGGTAGATGACTATATGTGAAGTGTGAACCAGGGAATGAAAGTTGGTCTACGACCTTGATCATCCTTCCTTCGTGCGGAAAAAACATCACTCTGAAGAGTGAGGACACAATTGCACGTATGCGATAAATATAGTCTCGTCCAAGGAGTAAATTGTAATATAACGGACCTTGGACTACCATGACGCTCATTTGAATAGTCTTCCCTTCTAATGTGATAGGTACATTGGGAAGAATTCCTAAAGGTTGAGTGGTTTCTCGATGGAAACTTGTAAGGTTTCTCATCTCAGGCAGAAGCAGTGGGGAACCAAGTGCTTCCCAAGCTGTTGAAGAAAGGATACTCACAGGAGATCCCTCATCAATAATTGTACCGGCCATAACCATGCGGTAGACTTGGACTATAATTCGAAATGGTATGGAGGCTGGTAACCGAGGATTGCCTAGTTGATCCCAATTGAAGGAAACAACTAGGTTGCTTGGAGGTGAGACTGGATAGACAGCCGAATATGATTCTGATGGACTTTCTTCCTGGTGCGAAGGAATGAGAGGGATGCTCACTTGATCATTAGAGTCTATGTTGATGAATAGAATTTGGACGGTGGGGTCTTCATTCTTTGCAGTGATAACATCATCTGAGGAGGGAACTTCTGAAGGCAAAACCGGGTCACTTGTAAGCTGGACCTTTTGACTTTTGTCTGGTTTGGATTCAGATGTAAGATCATCTAAGGATGGAACTTCTGAAGGCAAAACCGGGTCACTTGTAAGCTGGACCTTTTGACTTTTGTCTGGTTTGGATTCAGATGTAAGATCATCTAAGGATGGAACTTCTGTAGGCAAAACCGGGTCACTTGTAAGCTGGACCTTTTGAAAGACCGAGTCAACTGTAATCTGGAACTTTGGACTTTCGTTTGGTTTGGACTCAGGTGGTTCATCTTTGATGATAAAGTGGTGCATAGATGAGGAATGTAAATCAACACTCGTTCTGACCAGGGGCTGGTCTCGAACAGGCGGAGCATAGCTAGGTTCGGGAAGAGAGGGCTGGACCAAAGAGGAATCATGCTTGATCACTTAGTTGGCGGAGAGATGATCTGCAGTTGCAAAAGGATGCTGATATCCAGCGTGTAGTTGGGGTAAGGGAACTGACAGACTTTCCAAAAGATGGGAGGCTTCGTCCATAAGTGGACAAAGGCGAAGGAGATGATTACCTTCACAAAGTCGGCAAGGGAAACGAACCTTCCCTTTTCTCTTACCAACTGATAAGATATCGTCGATCTGTGACGACAAGGGGCGAGTCGGGTCACGGGACCATATATCTAGGATCCTGGGAATACCAGGACAATCAGAAAGAAAATGGTCCTCCTTGCGTAATCGACAAGGAGACTTAGCCTTCCGCGGAGGAGCAGAAGGTGGTTCCACTTCATATATTCTTGTGGTAGATGTGACCTTTCCCTTAGGAGACTTCTTCTTTTTGGTCTTCTTCTTCTTCTTTTTAGCCACCTGGTTACTGAAATCCAAGGTTTCACCAGGCGAAGTAGAAGATGAGGACGCAACAATGGGCGAAGAAGGGGAAGGGTCCAGCTTAGAATCAACATGGTGTTGTTCGGGTGGAGGAGGTGGTGGCGGAATAGGAGTTATCACACTCGAGACCACCGAGTTTGAAACCAACCATACGGGTAAACCAATGGTCAACCCAAGCAAAGACAATGTTGCGATATACTGAACACTGACATTTCCAACTGAAGGAAATGGACAAGGGTTCCCATCAGGAGGAACACCTTGGCCGGTGGGTGCCGGGAAGGCTGCCATTGAACGAGAAATAATCCTATTCAAGCTAAAGCAAACAAAATCTAATTGGGTAGATGTTATCGTGGCCAATAAATTTTAAGACATTGAACATGACCTTTTCATATTTTAAGAGTCGAGAAAAGGATAAAAGATGACTCTAGTCTCCTTCGAATATTTAATGAGCACGAAGTGACAAGACGCTCACAGGCACCTTTTCTTTTAGGGAGTCCGAAAAGGATCAAAAGTGACTACTCTGGAGACTCTAGGTATAAGGTTTACCAAACAATCCGTAAAACTGCTTATACACCTTGGCACTCAGATGAAAACCAAGGACTTCCCGTACTGTAGTCAATCTTCCCGAATGTTGTGTTCAGTGCATTACGGCTTGTAAGGCGGCAGACTCGGCTTCCTATGGATAAAGGATAATAGCCTAGTGGGGTCTCCCGTATATACACGACGGTACGTGGGAGCTTAGTCCGTATTGGCACCTATCGTTTCACCGTGGAGGAATCACCCAACCACTCGACGATAAACTACCAGGTTTAAAGACGCCGGAACACGTCTCTAACCTAGACCTCTAGAGTATTTGCGTTATGTTCCAATGCGTTGTTATGTTCATTGAGTTTATTTTAAAGTTTATCTTCGATTATGTTTCAGTTTTTTGGTCCTACCGTATGTGATATCTCAAAAACTTCTTAAATGCAAACGATATGCCAAAACTATATCATTTGATTCGATGAATTCTAACTACAGGAGGGTTGAGATCTTTACACAAATGAAATGATCACTCAACAAACAACAAAGATCCTAATGCAGCTAATAACAAGAAATGAAATTTTTTCTTTTTCTTTTTAATAGCAACAAATAACGATAATTGCTAACTAATATGATGTAAAAGATATTTTTGTTTTTATTTCCTTTAAGATGGCATGATGCATCTAAACAAATCTTAAGAGATATACACAATCCAAGTTCACTCAATGAAATAGAACCAACTCTGAAACACCAAAATGAACTATGCAAGCAAGGAAAAACACAAAGACTTTCAATGAACCATGTAATCTAAGTTGAAATGAAGTCAAGTACAATTCAAAGAGGCTAGAAGTGAATCACTCAGAGTATACAAGATCAAGCTTTAACAAATCACTGGATAGGTGCAGAACACAACCAACAAGTTGACTGGATAATCAAGAGACCGAAACTTCCCACAGAAGGCTAGACATGCAAAGTCACTAGATGTTCTAGGGCTGAGACGAAAATCAATAGAAATAAGCAAACAACTGAAGGATAAAGGCTAAAACCAGTCAAACAGAGGTTCAACACACTTCCAGGGGCTGTAAGAGATATAAAAAGAGGCTGAAAGAGCTTTCCACCCATACACAGGCAAAATTTATAGGGTTGGCGCGACTGTCAGCCTGCAACTTGCGCTACCAAAGGATTGGCGCGAGTTGCTTTTGAGCAACATGCGCCAACTGGCGCGACTGTCAGAGTAATAACCGCCCCAATAAAGCTTGCCGACTAGAAAAATAAAAAACACGACCTCAGGTCGGGTTGACAGTGCTCAGATGGATCAAACAGTAAAGAATAAACTCAAAACTGACCCAGGCAGCTCATCCACTCAAGCAAGCAAGAGAAAATTAACATGCAAGACAAACTCCAAATAGCTTCTCCCCAGTGGAGTCGCCAAATTGTTGGTTAGGTAAATACCCTCTGCGGACAGAGGCGATCCCACTAGCCTAAAACAGAACTAGCCACAATCAAACCACGCTGCCACGCAAGTTCCTAGTTATGCATCAAAGGTGAATTAAGAAGACCAACCTGGAATCCAACGCTGTAGTCGAAGCAAAGTTGATATTCCCGCTCCCTCGCTCCAGCAGATTATAAACGGACACCTGCACATGCAAAGGAAGAAATAGATACTAGCATAAAAACCACCAAGGCACAACTATATTTCAGTCAGAAAGGAAATAAATCACACATCACTATAATAGACAATGAGATTGGAACTATAATAGCAGTCGCTCATTAATTAATAATAGACAGGAAAAGTTACAACCAAGGTTTTGACGTTGAACCTCTCCTCTGGCTGGGCGAGCAACTATATGTGTCTTGCAATGTATCTCCTCTCCAACAACATAACCTCTTTATGCTTCATTATCACTCATGATAATCATAACTAGCATTCCTCCAAGAACTCAAGAACTCAACAACTATCACTCCATGACTAGCTTGTCAAATGCATAAGGACAAGCTTATATAGATGAAGAAGGGAGGAGGATACGATGAACCGGGACACCTATTGTGGATGAACATTATCCCCAAAAGCCATTAAAGATGGAGATAGGATAGAACTCGACATAAGACTGATTTTTTATCCTCAAAAAGCTCCATGTAATGAAGGAAACAACAGTCGGGCGTGCGTTAAGGCAAAAAGCATGACCAAACTTGGTTGCCGCGACTGTTGCTCTAAGACAGAGCGCCAATGGTCACGCCCTCTTTTGAGGATCTCCATGATTGGCACGGGTAAGATACTGTGGACCTGCGCCAATGGAAAAAGAGCACTTTTCAGGGATAATCTGTAGAAGGTGTCTTCAGGGAACATGAAGTACATACTCAGGGGAACATAATGCAAGTGTTTTTAGACTTTGTCACTTCTTATAACTCCCGGGATGAGTCCTCCAAAGTACGACAAGAGGAGTAACAGGGATGGTGACAAATTACTGTGTAACAATTGTCTTCGTCTACTAACTCCTCTGCAAGAGATTCTTCTGAAGAACTCTCAGCTCCCTCATCAGGTGCTCTTCTCTGGGCAGTCTCAATTATCTTCATTCTCATAAGCAGACTCCATATCTCTTCCAGTAAAATTGCATTTGCTTCAGGTCTTCCTCGACCAATGCCTCTCCTTGGCAGAATCTTCGCTGCAAACAACCCTTTCTTCCGCTCTGATACCACAAATTGACGCAACGCGAAAGCGGGGTTCACAAAAACCCGAAAATCACCCCATGGATCCCCTTTTAAGCTAAGCCTAACTGTTTTCCGTTTAAAGTGTAATACAGTGAAAAACCCCACAAAACATTGATTTTTACCTATTTGTATCACCACGCTTATCATACGCGAAATTCAACACACCAAGCGCTGATGGCCATCCATCTGGAACCGCAAGATCTGACAGTTATCAAAGGTTTTGGGTGGTTAAATATATCAGGGTTTAACCGCACAATATATGGTTTTGTTCTATTCTACCTTGCTACGTGGCACCTTCTCAATGGAATCAGAGGTCGACCTTCAAAACATCTTATCGCCTTTTATATGCCCGAAACACCATCACTGTAGCAAAAGCTGCTTGCGATCCAATGGTCGTGATCGGTCTTGATCCAATGCCTACGATTAAATTGCACAATCATAATCACAAAATTCAATAGTCCAAAATCCTTATACTTTAATACGCCAATGCGATCACTCTTCGCAAACCCGATAGACTATCAACTCTGTTATATAACTTTTCAGATCCAGTTGTATCACAAGTCGGAGTTCGGCTATTTAACAAGTCGATTCCTTTCTTCTTAAGCGATGCAATTTTTCTTACAGACCCAATAACCTTCAAAACCTCTATCTATAAAATTTGAAGTCTGGCTTCTAAATCTAAAGGCTTTTTGCGACGATTTCTAGTATATTTTGGGTTTTCCCCTTGCAGAACCAAAACGATACATTTAACTCACTCATTCCTCTTTTAACTCATTGTTTATCTAATGTAAAGCATGGAAAAAAGAGCAAGCATCAATATCAACCAAATACATAGAAAACTATCATTCAAGGACATCCACGGGCGCATATATATGATTATGCACACAACATCAATTCACTCATAATAAAATTATAGTGTCTCGGCCTTGGGCCTGATTACACAAAAAAAAGACCTTTGTCTCAAAAATACAATCCACACTATCTTGCTCTCGCTCTACTAAATCTGCTCCTCAATCCTCTCCTTTTCATTACATTTTTCCTCGTTTTTCTAACTTGGATACCACTCTAACTGTATCTAAGAATCAATCCCTATTTTTAATAAATCTAACAACAAATCTTCTAATTCCTACCTCAATCTCCACCTATGCTAACAACTCATCATTTAGCCTAAAATAAGACAATTTGTAACTTATTACAATAATGAAATACATTCATTTCTTGAGAGATCAAACCCTTTCAGTAAAACTGCCTTTTGACCCATCAAGTCAATGAATTTCAACTTTGTTTAGCCACAACATGTGAACAAGCTTTCACATTGTTGGCTAAGTCTGGATGCTCCTACATCAGAAAGAAAATTTTAGCATCCACAAGGCTAAAGATAGCCTATTTGACCTCTTTTAGATTGCAAAACTTGAAAACAGGAAGATATTTAATCCTCTTCTAAATAGATCGATATTGGTTGTATATATGCATATAACATGTGTAACTTTTCATTTTTAAACTATTTTTTTGAATGCATAAATGGATACAATGCTTTGAAATTTTTCTTGGTCACTTGGATTGTGTAAACTACACCACATAAATTTGCTATTCCAACAAATCTTTTCTAGAAAAAAATTAAATTTAAATTTAAAAATTTGATTAATGGCTCCAAATTAATTTAAAATATTTAAAAACAGATAGGTAAAATTGTAAAACAAACCCCCTTCTTTATGTTGATTGTAGAATATCATGGAATTTGAAGGTCACTCTAGTGAAATATGCTCTTTATTTAATCTCATTATCAACACATACTAGATTTATTCCCATGGTGACCTATCGTAATCCTCATTACCTTGCAGGTTATAGCTTAGATATAATATGTATATAAGATTTTGAAATAGTGGTATCATTGGAAAAAATTGGTTTAACCAAGTGGTTCGAGCAACATTTGTCAGACAAGCTTGCACAAGTGTGAGACTATTGCAAGCATGAACACATTACCTCTCCTCCATCCTCAACACTTTATGTTGTTATCTTTCCTTCGCTACAACATTTTTGCAGTAACATTATAGGCATGCTCAACACCTTCAATATATCTTTACGCTTTTAGAAACAATTGCTAATATTATATTATTTTAAATAATCTTATTAACCTCTAATATCATTGGTATATACATTAACATATATTTTAAATGTAATAATTGATTATATACATTCCACTTTTATTAAATACATCGTTTTTATCCCCAAAATCTTCTTTGGTATTATAATAAATATTACAATGATATGATTTTGAAATATTTCGTTACAAATGTTTTTGGAAAAAACTAAATAAATTTTCATATAATTAAATTATTTATACTATTTCATTTTAATATTTATATTATAAAATTTATAAGTTAATTTGAAAATTATATAAAGAGCACATTTTTATATTATCAAAAGTTATTAAGCTCTTAATATTTATTTAACATTCAAATATATATTTTCATCAAACTTCCTTGTTAAATTTAAATTGCTTTAAAATAATAGAAGGGAAATAGATAATTCTTTATAAGTTTTTTTAATTAAAATTAACGATGCTAAAGTTAATCAAATTGAAAATTAGAAAATACTTATTTTAATTAATATTAATATAATATTATTTATATATATTTAATATATATTAATAATATTTAATATATTCAAATTGATTTAATTAGTTATTAAATATTTATTATTTCTTATACTAATAATAATAATATAAATCTTTATCTAGTTTTTGAAGATTAACAATAATAAATAAATATAATAAAAATAACTAATTAATTTTTTAAACTATTTTGCTGTCATTTTCTTGTTCTCTTCATCATGTCTTATTACTGAGTTTAATGTAGCTCTTTATTGGTCAAATGTAGTTGTTCTTTGGTTAAATGTAGTCGTTCCTAGTCAATTATAATTATTGGATGATTTTCTCTCTTTATATATCTTGTAACCATGATTTGATTCTTCAACTTAACTTATCGTGATGATGAACCACACTTGTTGGTTCAAAAAGCATCGACAAATAAATTATAATGTGATTTTCGCCAAAAGAAAATCTTCTAAATAAATTATTAATATATTTAAATATAATTTATTTGAATATAATTTATTTGTTAATATTTGGTTTTTATTTTATTTCAAAAGACAAAATTTTTATTTTTTTTAAATAAAAAATCAAATATTAAATATTTTTTAACCTCACTAATATATTTTCACGACCGTTAATGTATAAACCTCACTAATGGAGTTGTTATACTTAACCTAAAATATATTAAATACAATTATGTATTATGGTTTACTTTCCTTTAAAAAAAAATTATAGTTCTTTCCTTTCTTTAATGGATGTTTGAGTGACCATCGTATAATTGATATACGGTTTGATTGAGACCTACAATAACTATAAATTTTGATATGCAAAGCAAATAATTTGGATATCTTATAACACATGAATGTATTAAACAAATTATATTAATTATGATTTTTATAACGATGGAATGTATTTAATTTTTAAAATCATGGAGTTATATCTATAAGATGTTATTTCTAATTTCAATCAAACAAAATTATACACATATGTATCGAGGTTCTAGGCAGCCATAACTAATACAATAAAATCATATGTTCAAAGATAGTAAAATCATATGTTTTATTTGAAGGACTTGAATTTGTAAATAAAATAAAATTTTTCATAATGATAGTTTTTATAGATTCAACTATCATCATCGTATTCCTTTTCTATAATGAGACCTATAAGAAGACAAGCTAGAATCCATTATGGATAAAATAACATAAGAAAAAGATAGCCATAGCCTCCATCTGCTATTTCCAAGTCCTTTAACATTAAAATGAGGAAGAAAATTACGTAGAAAACATGGGGAAAAATGAAAAAAAATTGTTTTTTTTTATCAACTACAAGGTGTATGATTATGCCATCCCATAAATCTCACACAACACACATTCATGGTGACAACATGATGAAAACAATGAATCAAGATGAGGACGCCATTCAAAATACCAATGGGTGATAACATTACTGATCTCTCTTCTCTGGGCGGCAAGACAATTGGCGATCATCTTGATATGAAGTCTTTGTGAAGTTTGTGGTTTCATGTCCCAATCGTCCTTATTTGATTTTGTGGGCCATGCATAGCGGTGAGATGGATTCACCTAAATGTTAGTATAAATCCAACTCAATTCTTAATTCCTAAAGATACAAAAGGAAAAAATAACTTCCCTTCACCTTCAGAGATCTCACATCACCACCACTTGGATTGTTATTCCTCCTCCATATCTAGATGTAACGCATCACTAATTTACCTCATGTATAGATTATTTAACCATTATCTGACTTATTTTGTTGGACTAGGTAAAATTCATTGCAAGAAAGACTCGATTTGGCTCTAAATTCCCTAGTCAATGCTTGTCAACTCTGTTCGCTTAATATTTTGATGTTGTCAGTTCACAGTCACGTCTATCTAACTATCGAGTGAAATTAACAATATTGAGTGGTTGAATATTTCTATGGTGACAATGTTGAGAATGATTATTTGGAATACTAACCACAGTAGTCATTTTTATGTTGACGTTTCAGGTCTATAACAAGACTCATCGCCAGGACAAATTCAAGGAAAAGAGAGAGGGAGAAGGAAATAAATACCGAAAGGAGAGATGAGAAGGGAGAAAAATGGCCGACCAGAAAAAGCATAATTAATTAATTAATAAAACATAAAAGGTTTTTTTTTTTTACTTTTTAGGAAATAGTTAGAAATGGACAAATTTAATAATAATTATTAATAAAGTTTATAATGTGGAATTAATAAAGATAGGGATAAATGATTTATTGAGAGAATTAATTAAAATTCGTTAATGGCAATAATTATTACTTAATAGTGAAGTTTGATTAACATTATTTATATAATAATTATATTACTAACTAGATTAATAAACTTTATTTTGGGCCCCGTTGTTAAGTTATGAATTAGGAATATTAATAATATAATAATTATATTAATAATTCTTAAGTTATGAATATTAATGTTAATAATATAATAATTATATTAACTAGATTATTAGGTTTATGGATTATAAATATTAATGATAATGATTTTAAGGTGATGAGAGAGACTAATACTTATTATGGGAAGTTATTATTATATAAAGGAATAGAGTTAATAGTTAAAATTAAGATTAATATTAAGAAAATAATTTAATCTTTAATGAGGTATTAGTATATTATAATCGGTGGGGTTGCTATTTTTTATTATATTATGGGAAAATAGGAGAGGGAGGATGTGGGAAGGGGGGACCGGTAAAGAGAAAAGATGGGAAGTTGAAAAAGAGGAAGATGGAAGTGAAGCAGAGATTATGAAATTTTGTAAGGCATTTTTAGGTTGATTTTGAGAAATAATAGGAATCAAGGTTCTACTAATTTTGAGATCTCCATCTTTATTCAGATTTTGCGGATGCTTTATAATTTCAAGAGCTTCCCTCATTTTTATTTTGTATTGGTGCTTCTTTGTAGCAATAATTTTAGCATCTTCTAGGCATATGTGGTGATATGTCTTGGTTGAGTGTTCTGCAAGTGCAGAAGACATAGTTCGGTTATTTTTGAGGTCAGTACCATGTTCTTGTAGCCTAGTTTTAAAGGACCTCCTGGTCTCTCCAATGTAACAATTCCCACATGAAAACATGACTTTTTAAATCCCTTTTTGTTGGACGTGATCGGATTGTCTTTAGCAAATCTCATATTATGTATTATGGTAGTTAAGGTTTTAACGGAGGCATCAATCCCTTTATTTTTTCAAACCTAGTCTATTTTATCAGTCACTACTTGAATGAAACGAATATAGGCTTTATTGTTGGAAGTTAGAGAGTTTATTGCTGGGGGTATCACTAGATTTTTGGTTTCAGCTCTTTTGATGGTTTTGATGATGTATTTATTCTTATATCCAATGCTTAAAAATACCTTTGTTAAATACTCAATTTCTTCATAAACACAATTGGCGTCATATATTATTAAAGCTCTAATGAAGAGGGTTTTGAGTACCCCCATTGTTTGATCTGAGTGATGATGAAATTCCACAGGTGTGTGCTTTCTTTCTAAAAACCTTATGTCTGAGTGATCCATATTGATTTCTGAGGAGGACAATGTCCAGGAATGGGATACTATTGTTTTCTTCCTCCTCCATTGTGATTTTGATAATATTGGATAAACTGTTGAGGTGGTTAAGGAAGTTTCTCATCTCTTTGTCCCCATGGGTACAATTTACAATACTGTCATCAACAAATCTAATCCATAATTTAGGATTAAGAGGGGAGGTTTCAGGTGCATTCTTTTCAAAAATTTCTCGATAAAGAGGTTAGCTACTATAGGGGAAAGTGGAGATCCCATAGAAACTCCTGATGTCTTCTCAAATAGTTCACCTTGGAAGGTGAAGAAAGTTGAATAGAGACATATTTCAGCAAGCTTCACAATCTGAGGCTCCGTGACTTCTTTTACCACCCAGACAACTTCCTCTAATGAAATCTTAGTGAAGAGTAGGACCACATCAAAACTCGCAATTTTATTCTCGGGTAATAATTTTTCTTTATATATAAGTTCTATATAATGATGAGAGTGTTTAATGTAATAATTTGTCTTACCTATCAAGGGAACAAGTTTGCTAGCAATATACTTAGCTAACTCATATGTGGGTGCCCCAATATTGTTGACAATAGGCCTGAGGGGGACATCTTCTTTATGAATTTTCGGGGCTCCGTAAATAAGGGGGACAATTTCACTGTCAGGGGAAAGACACTTCTTTATTCTTTCATCAAGGTTGGAGCGTTTGATGGCCTTTTCAACAATCCTAGTAATCTTGGAAATAGGGTCCTCCTTGAGTTTCTTGTACCTTCCACTGTTTTATAGGTAGTCTCTCATTTTGGTAATGTATTATTCTTTATATATTACCACGATTGCCCCCCTTTATCTACTTTTTAGATGACTATGTTATCACTATTTTTCAAAGTTTTCAAGGCTATTGATTGCACATGGTTCAAGTTTTTCTTTGGTGGTTTTTCTGTCCTTGAAATGACCGCACAATCCTATCTGATAAGATTATTATCATCATATCTTATATTTCAAATCCCATCCTTGAGGTTTCAAATAATTTCATGTGAATGTATTTTTCTAGGGGTAATGGAAAAATTTAGGCCTTTATATACGACTTTGATTTCCTCATTACTCAAAATATATCAAGAAATTTTTACCATTTTCTTGTTGCTAGTGTTATCGGAGGGAATGTGAGTGCTTTACTTAAACATATTTGTAATTAAATTATGATACTTATTGGAATCCAGTGGCAGATTACCATTACATATTTTGTTGAAAGACGAATGAATTCTAGTGTGGGCTTAGTTGAAGGTTGTTTTAGATTCTGAGTTAATACATATTGCATCATCTCAAGCATTATTATTATCTCCTTCCTCTTCTTTGGAACTTTCTATAGCTTCATATTTACATAGAGATATGGTTGCAATTTTGTTACTATTTTTGCTAGAGAGTTGCTCGGAGTATTGCAGCATTCATTGATTATGTTAACACTTGAGGTCTTCAATTTTATTGCATATTTAATCCCATCCGTACCAATTGCATTTATCGTGGTGTTGATTGGAGTGATGGGGCATTTATTTTTTGCATTGTTAATTGAGACATCCCTGTTCCTGTTACTATTTGAAATTGTCATTTCCACTTCCCCGTTATTCATTTATCCCTATTTTTATTAATTCACCATTATAAGCTTTATTAATAGTTATTATTAAATTTGTCAATTTCTAACTATTTCCTAAAAAAGTAAAAAAAAACTTTTATGTTTTATTAATTAATTAATTAGAGTTTTTCTGGTCGGTAATTTTTCTCTCTTCTCAACTCTCCTTTCAGTATTTATTTCCTTCTCCCTCTCTCCTCTTCTTGGATTTGTCCTGACGATGAGACTTGTTATAGACCTGAAACATCAACATAAAAATGACTATAGTGGTTAATTTTCTGAATAATCATTATTAACGATATTTTTAAATAGGCATATTCCATAAGTAATGATGGCCCTAAAATAGCCCCCTCCTCCATTTATTATTGCACACTCAAAAGTTTCTACCCAAATTCATGTGTTTCCATGAATAATTATGTAGAGGGTTTAATTGGTGATTTTGGTTTTTGTTATGCCCTACTCCTTGGGATATGAAATTGCTTTGAATGTAGTAAAGATATCCTTAATTTTTTAAATTCGTTCTGTGGAAAAACTAATATACTCAATAGGAATTCCTTTTTTTCCAACTGTACCAGGGAGCTACATTGACATTAACATGGACTATATGAAGTTATAATGCACAACATATATTTTAAAAGGTTATGAGGCTAAAATTAAGGAGTTCGAGAATCGATTGGGGATTGGAGATGATGGATTTCAATATAAGGACAAAAAAATTAATTTCAACATTCAAAACTCATGAATAACGAAGTTTCCATCAGTTACCTTAATTTCCGTACTTGTGGAATCTTAGTCACTAAAAAAAATAGAGTAAAATTACCTCAATTATTTGAATGTTCCTCTAAGACTCGTTGTCCTCTTTCTATATAAACTCTTTCACTAAATATCCTAAATGAAAACATTGAGACATCCCTTTTAGGAACAATGATTAACAAGAGGAGGCCTCTCAAGTACCACATAAAAACAATGAGAAAGAAATGCCTACCCACTCAACAAATAATAAAACATTAGGTGAATGAGGTCTCTTCTTCTTTCTAATTTGTGAACTTTCTATATAGATTATCTAGTTTCACAAATATTTTTTAAGATGCATGAATTTAATTTGAAAACGGGAAGTTGGGTTACACTTTCTACCGTTTTTTGAGGAAAAAATAACAATTTTGGAATTTATCCAACTTTCGGCAAGCCAAAGAAATTTTTCTATTTAGAATTTCATCTTACAATAAAAATAAAACTTGTCAGAAATTTTATTAGCTTTCTATTGCTTATTTTTTGGAATTTTTTATTCACATTTGATATGAAAACTTAGCAATTGTTTGATTGTGTGTTATTTAAGAATCAAGGGATTCATAAAACGCCATGTTTTTTAGCACTAGTGTATTCTTTGTTAACTTGGCGTTTTTGAAAAAAAAATGTGTTGCAACAATCTAGATAGACTCTACTTCAATATCGTTATATTTATGAAAGCAACTGATGCACATCATAATTATTAGAATTTTTTGAATTAAAACGATATGAAAAAATTGTATATTTTGAAGATGTTTAGGTGAGCGTCAAGTTTCTCCACATATTAGTTATAAACTAAAAATATAAAAACTACCCATTACAGAAGATAGACCAATGTAATGAACCATAAATTTTTCATATTATGTTATAGTGTATTTTAGAAGATACAAAGTTTTTATATCACTGAATCATAATGACCTTCAGAATTTTTTAAACATATTGTATTAGAAAATTAATAAAAATTAAAAAATTTCTATGAAATTCCATAGAATTTATATATACTGAAAGTATACTCAATTATGAAAATTTCGATATTGGTTACAAAAGTAAATTCACCAAGTTTGATGGAGTTTAACCATTCTGAAGTTGGAAAAAGTTTACCAGAGACAAGTTGATGTAGAGTTGCAGGTAAAAGTAGTTCGGCCGAACTAAACCAACATTTCGTTGAACTTGTGTTTATCGTTGATTCCTGTTAAAATAAATGGAAAAATAATTTTGTCGAATTAATTTAAAAGTTCAGCCAATTTTTTTATAAATGTTCGGCCAAAAATCTATCAATATTTTCCGTCAGCCACAAAAATGAAACGATGCAACCCTCTGAAAAAACATTTCGCGTGACTGATATAAATAAATGGAGCCGAAACATAGTTTCCACAGTATTTCCTCATTTGGAGTGAAATTTTAAGCTAGATCTTATGAGTTGAATTTTTGAAGGAAATTTTTGGACTTAATTTTTGAAGCCTTTTGTGCTGAATTTTGAAAGTGAGAATTTTTAGCTCAATTTTTGAAGTACATCTTTTCGGCTGAATTTTAAAAGTATGTCTTTTGGGATGAATTTTTAAAGTGCGTTTTTTGCGTTTAATTTTTAAAGTGAGCTTTTTTGAAAGTACATTTTCTTGGCTGAATTTTGAAAGTGATTTTTTTTTTTAAGGTAATTCTTTTGTGGTGAATTTGGAAAGTGAGTTTTTTGGTCTAAATTTTGAAAGTGAGATTTTTTTTGCAAGATTTTCAAATTGAATTTTTTGGGTTTGATTTTAAAAATATATATAGATTTAATTATCATGGGAAATCAAAGAAATTGCAAGACAAAATATGATCGAACAAGAGAGATTGAGGCTCGTAGAAAACATGGGAAAAACTATTACAAAAGAAGAAAGGAAGAGCACTTAAATATTGAAAGGGAAAATCAATCTCAACTAAAATTTAAATCAAATATATAGATGTAAATATTATAAATAATATTTAAAATTTAACTAGTGTATTATGAGATTTAATTTTTATTTGTTGAACTTATTTGAAAAATATTTTGAAATGTAAATAGAGAGAGATATTCCTCATAACATTGATGATGAGATTGAAATTGTTGAAAGACAAAGTGAAAAAGGTAATGAACCAATGATTGATGATGTTGTTGAAGATGTTGAAAGAGATTCACTTGAAGAAGTTGAATCTCCATCATGTGTGTATATATATATATATATATATATATATATATATATATATATATATATATATATATATATATATATATATATATATATATATATCTATATGATGATGATAATGATGATGATGATGGTTAACATCCAATGAGACTAAATTGTTCTATCGGACCTATAATTTTCTTTCTTAGTTTCTAATTGTTTGGCTCCTCATATTTCTTGGTGATATTGGTGCTGTAGCGTTCTTTTTTTTCTCTACAGTCTTCCAACTTTCTTTATCTTGCATCTCCTTCATCTCTTTTGATTCTTGGGACATTGGAGTCCTAGCTTTGTGATCTATTGTGTTCGTCCTTCTGAAGATAGTCGGAGAAGAAGTTTGGTATAGGAGATCTGCTTTGCTGTTAAATGAAGATTTATTTTGTGCAGTATTCAGACCCTTATAGCTATTGATGCTTGAGGGGTTGTCGAGTTCACTCTTTTGTTGTTGGGCGGGGCTTTCCTCTTGCTTGTCTTGAGAGCTTTTTATTTCTTGCCCAACTTCTTGTGATTCAGGGTCTTCTCGAGAGTATTCTTCTTTGATGACAGTGTAGTGTTCCTTTTGTGCTCCTTCCCACCATGTAGATCTGTGGTGATTTTTTCTAGCAAAATTTTTTTGGGAGGCTTTTGGGCAATTTTTGGCTAGGTGGCCTGTCTCAAAGCAGGATCGACATCTAAAGAGGACACTTTCATAATCGAGTTTCTGGTTCCACACATAGTCTTTACTTGTTAGGTGTATTTCTGCTGGGAATCTGGCGCTGAAGTCCATTTTGACACAAATGCATGCATAGGTGGTTCTAGCATATTCCTCTGTTTCTCGACACCTGTAGTAAAATTTCCCAATTGTATTTCCAATGGATTTTAGCGAAGAGAAATTCCAGAGATGGAAGGGTAGTTTTGGTAATCTCACCCAAACTTGTGCTGAGGTTATTAGTATTGTTGAGGGATCGAATGATGGGTTCCATGGCCTCATGAATAGGCCTAATTTTTCCCAAAATGAATGATCGAATTATAGAATACATTTTCTACTTTCGGGGTTTTCAAAATCTACCATAAAGAAACCCCTAGCACAGGGGTAGATATTAATTGCATCAGGAATTAGATATATATGTCCTGTGTATTATTGACATTATACGAATTTAATTTCAATTTCATTCAAACTCTATTTTTTAATTTAATTTAACGAATATTTATACCCATTTACATTTAATTTTCATATGTATAGATGAAATCAATATCAATGATGAGATGCTATAAAATGTTGATGCTCACATATATGGAGATAAAAAAGCTGCCAATATTATAAGATATCATGTTAAGCTCATTATTTAGGGGTTCTTCAAAGATGAAAGTGTGATAGTTCAAGCTCAAATTTTGAGAGGTCTCTTAACATCAAAGAAATTAAAAGAAGCTACATCTCTATTAGGTATTCGAAGAATCAATGAAAGGTAAAAGGGTGAAGGAAAATGTGATTCAAAATATAAATAGTGTTTTGAAATCAATTGGAAAATCTAGAAAGAAAAATTATATAGATGCATGTAGAGCAATATGAATGTCAGTGGTTTTGTCAAGTACTAAATAAAACTATTTGGTAAAATCTATGGTGAAAGTATTAGGGACCGCATGAAAAACATTGCACAAACATAGGAAATTTAGATTACAAATAGATGTAAATAATGAGCTCACTTGTTGGGAAGTTATTTGTAGGAAACCATATCAAAGATAGACTTGGAGAAGATGTTAAAAAAATATAATATGAATATTGGGTAAAAACAAATCATGTGTTTCACCAAAAGCAAGGGATATGACGTAGCGAAGAATAACATGAAATAAATATGAATAACATGCAAAGAATATCTTGGACACCACTCAGACAGAGTTGTTCAATAATTTAATAGAAGATAATCGTGGAATTAATGTCTCAATCAATACTTTTGCGCAACAAAAACCATTGTATGTTAAACCTATCACTCTATGTGACACTTTTTGTTGTCCTTATCATGTGGAATTTTAGTTACATTATGACACCTCCCTTAATTTTTGTAAAAGATTTTGGAAAAATTCACCTCCTTCCACTATCCATGCTTTCATATCTGAAATTCTATGTGAAACATAAAGTGATGAATTATTTGACCAAAAGACCGGTGTTGGTGGTAAAAAATGTGATCATTATGGAAATTTGAATTTATTTCACAACAAATATTCTATTTATGTAAATGATAAATCATTATCTAACCTAAAAGTGAAATGGAAGAGCTGTGAATATATCCATACATCGATTACTTCAAATAATAGTACAAGTGCTAAAACGATTGATCTACAAGAAGAAAAAATTTATGTGATACAATTTTTGAAGATATTTGAGATATAAATTTATAAGTACACTAAACATTCACATAGAGATCGATGGTAGGACCCAAAATTCAAAAACTCCCATGAAATGTTTCCACCAGGGACCATTTTTTCAATAGTTGATTTTGTAGAGAATTACATATTTGTTGCACAAAATGAAATACAGAGTGAAAATTATCATTCTGACCAAGTCTCTATGCTTCTCCATATTCTATATAGACATGGTGAACAAAATTTTGATGATATACAAAGAACAAGTGATAATCGACATGTTATTAAAGAATATCACTTTCATATCATTGATGATCATATACATGATACACATTTTCACAACATTGTTTTGATAAGATTTATGACTCATTGAAAGGCCTTGGAATCAAATTCAATGAACATTGGATATGGTCAGATGGATGTGTAGGTCAATTCAAATATTCATGATCATTCTTTTGGTTGTGTCATCTTGATAACAATACCCACATTAAACATTGTCGGAATTTCTTTGAGATTGGTCATGGAAAAGGAGAACATGATAGTGCACTAGCATGTATAAAATGAGCACTTCGAAGATAGAAATTGGACCACTCTGCAAACTGACTTGTCTCAACTGAACAAGTTATTCAATGGTCTGATGATGCACCAGGCCATCAGACTAACCTGTCATGTGAGGTACGAAGGTATGTACATATATACAAATTAAATTGTATACAGTTTTAATATATGATAATTTTTATTAATTTTCTAATTTTAAAAATTTAAAAATTATATAGTTTAAACAGTATGACAATGATTATCTTTGATATATAAATTGTATTTTAAATAACATATTTAAATTGTTTTTTGAATTTACTATAGGACTTTCTGGCATATTTTAGTCCAAGATGTAGATAGATTGATTACATATGAAGCTAAAATAGTGAAAGGGACTCTAAAATTGCATTCAATTAAAACAAAGGATTACCAAAATGCATTTGCATTTGATAAAAGATAATATTCTTGTTTTCTTCCTTTTGTATAGAGGACACACAATCCAATGATGTTTGTGAAAACAATATGTATGTAAAATCTTGGCAACATACAAAACTAAATACAAAGGGGAAAATCTCAATTGCAAGCTTCGAAAAGATGGAACCAGAGGAGACTATAGAATCATCTAAAGGGGATGAAGTTTTTGATCTTTTTAGAGAATGTAACATTTCAATTTCTTTCAAAGGATTATATATATATATATTACGTTTTTCAAATCAATGCGTATAAGTATCTAGATAATAGTTAAAATATAGAGATCTAGAAATAGATAATAAAATCAAGTCCATGTTGATAAAGTTAGTAAAATTTCAATTATGATCTGAATTTACACTTGTTTTATTGTGAAAGAGATGTTTTTGTTGAAGCGGCACCCATTAACAACATAGAAAATGTCAAATATTATTTGATGCATTGCACTGAAGGAAAGATGAGGTTATTGGAAGCCTATAATGGTAATGGTTTTATATATCAAAGACGGTCTATTATACTGAAAGGTTATTTTTTCCGAGAAGTTCATCAAACTAAGTGTAATTTTTACTTTCAAGACTATCAACCCAATGTCATAAGTTGTCAATATAGTCACTTGGTGTGTGTAGTGCGCATAAAGTTGATAGAAGTTCAATAAAAAAATAAAATTGAAAGTCATAAAATGGAGAATGTCAAAAGATGACCATGAACGTATCATTGAGGATGGCATTTCATTAGAATTTTTTTAATTTAATTGCCCAATAATTTATTCTCCTTCGATTCATCTTTGAGAACTTAGAGTTCAAGTACATTGCTAGCCTTTCTTTTTGTGCAAGTTGTACATTCTAAGGAATATGATGATGTGAAATTCATACTCATTGTACCTTGTATTGAGTTACAAAGTTATATATACTTCATTTTATGTAGGTGTATTGACGATTTGATGCTATTGATATTATGTTTGAATGCACGACAAGTAATTTATATGTACATACATTCTTTGGTCTTAAACAATTTAATGTACATAGCATAGTTTAAAGTGAAACTTTAAGTTATGATTGTTTTATACATCTATAGAAACTTATAAGATTCATTCAAATGCAAAATGTAGGTCATGTTTTGTAATTTGAAATTTTACTAGATTCATTTTAAATAAATTGAGAAAACAACTTTAAGCAAAACCTAAGAATCATCTACTAAGATCATAGGAATGATTGAATGAAAATTGTGGGTATTTTTTATATACAATTTTATCTAACTTATGTTTCTGCATTCAAACAACTTTATATTAAAAGTTCACTATCAACCAACATCCATAGTAGCCTTTTTATACATGAATGCAAAATGTCCATACCATATTTTATAATGCAATTTTAAGTTATCATTGTTTTATATATCTACACCAAATTAAAAGATTCATTCAAATGAAAAATATAGGTCACGTTTTGTAATTTCCAATTTTAATAGATTCATTTTAAATATTTGAGAAGCAACTTTAAACAAAACCTAAGAATCATCTACTAGCATTATAGGAATGATTGAATGCAAAATGTACCAATTAATGCAAATTTACTTTCATTGCTACATATTCATGACCTTAGATTATATGTAAAACCTTTAAAATCATCAAACCATGCATGCATCATGCAAATTGTGGGTCATGTTTTATAATGCAATTTTATTTAAGTTATGTTTGTGCATTCAAAAAAATTTATGTTAAAATTTAATTATCAATTGACGTCCATAGTAGCCTTTGTGTACATGAATGCAAAATGTACATATCATATTTTATAATGCAATTTTAAGTTACCATTGTTTTATACATCTACATCAAATTATAAGATTCCTTCAACTGCAGAATGTAAGTCACATTTTGTAATTTGCAATGTTAATAGATTCATTTTAAATAAGTTGACAAAACAACTTTAAACAAACCTAAGAATCATCTACTAACATTATAGGAATGATTGAATGCAAAATATACCAACTAAATGAACATTTACTTTCATTGCTACATATTCATGAACTTAAATTATATGTAAAACTTCAAAAGAAGCAAACCATGCATGCATCGTGCAAATTGTGGGCTATGTTTTAGAATGCAATTTTATCTAACTTATGTTTATGCGTTCAAACAATTTTATATTAAACGTTAATTATCAACTGACATCCATAGTAGCCTATATAGACATGAATGCAAAATGTGCATATCATATTTTATAATGCAATTCTAAGTTATCATTGTTTTAGACATCCACACCGAATTATAAGATTCATTCAAACGCAAAATGTAGATCATGTTTTGTAATTTGCAATTTTAATAGATTCATGCTAAATAAATTAAGGCAAAATAACTTTAAACAAAACTTAAGAGTCATCTACTAACATTTTAGGAATTATTGAAAGAAAAATGTACCAACTAAATGAAAATATGTAAAACCTTTAAAGGCATCAAACCATGCATGCATCATGTAAATTTTGGGCCATCTTTTATAATGCAATTTCATCTAACTTATGTGTGTGCATTCAAACAACTTTATATTAAAATTTAACTATCAATCGACATCCATAATAGTCTTTCTCTACATGAATGAAAAATGTACATACCATATTTTATAATGCAATTTTATGTTATCATTGTTTTATACATGAACACCAAATTATAAGATTCATTCAAATGCAAAATGTAGGCCATGTTTTGTAATTTGCAATTTTAATAGATTCATTTTAAATAACTCAAGTAAAAGGAAATTTAAAAACAACCTCAGAACCATCTACTAACATTACAGGAATGATTGAAAGAAAAATGTACTATCTAAATGAAAATATGTAAAACCTTTAAAAGAATCAAACCATGCATGCTTCATGAAAATTGTCGGCCATGTTTTATAATGCAATTTTATATAACTTATTTTTGTGCATCCAGACAAATTTATATTAAAAGTTAACTATCAACCGACATGCATAGTAGTCTTTCTATACATGAATGCAAAATGTACGTACCATATTTTATAATTCAATTTTATGTTATCATTGTTTTAGACATCTACAATAAATGGTAAGATTCATTCAATGTGAAATGTACGTCATGTTTTGTAATTTGCAATTTTACCAGATTAATTTTAAATGAATTTACAAAACAACTCTAAACAAAACCTAAGAATCATATACTAACATTATAGGAATGATTGAATGCAAAATGTACCAACTAAATGCAAATTTACTCTCATTTCTACATATTCATGAACTTAAATATGTAAAAACAAGTTTTAAGCATCAAACCATACATCATGCAAATTGTACCATGCAAAATGTACATAAACTCCAAAATTAGCATGTATTAGAGCATAATAAAGAGTTCAATATTTAAAGTATGTCCAAAATTTATGTCATTATAAAAGTAAATATATAATAAAAAATTGTCAAATAATAGGACGCATCAATTCATAATAAAGAGTATTACTTTAAATGTGTCCAAAAGTTATATCATGATAAAAGTAAATATAATATTAAAAGAATGCCAAATAAAAAGTTGCATCAATTTACAAAAGCTTGCTAAAATATATGATCTATCAACCTCCTTTTGCTTTCATCTGAATCATGGGTGCCCTACACAACATGTGTAATTTCATATATACATAATATTATGTACTTTAAAATTAAATGTGAATGTTTTAAAATTAAATGAGTATGTAATCATCAAAACAAAATTATAAAAAAAATAAAATTCCATGCAATATCTCATGGTGTTCCCCCTCCATTGTTCCCTTGTAGTGTTCATCATGCAATATTCTCTCTTGGATGCCCTGTACAACACTTATACATGTATATATTAAAATTTTAAAATTTCACATGAAAATGCATAAACTCGCAATATTAAAAAAATTCTGACAAAGATTTTTCAAATTGTTTAGAGGATCCTATCCCCATTGTTGACTCCATCGCTAAAGTCCTTGGAGAATGGGAATTGTGTTCACAAACCTAAAATTCCAAAATTTTAAAACTATAAGATAAATCTATCTCACTTCTTAATGAGACTTCCACTTCAATTTATAACAAAACATAAGTGAAATATTTAATACATGTGGAAATCAAATATTTGACACATATCCTAATAGCTAGGAAGGGGGTGGTAATATCCAAAACATCAGTCAAAATCTAAATCTATTAACATATAATTATATATACATAATTATTTCTTTTAAAAATATGCCATCACAACACCGATATAATTAAAGTAGAATAATACCTGTATCAACATGAACTCTTCAAAAAACCTAACATCTCTCAAGATATCTTGATTGGAACCTAAACCCGGGACTGTGAAATCATCAAAATTTTCATTTAGAAAACGAGCTAACTACAAATGGTGAACATATGATACATTTTTGTTAGATTATATCTAAAAAAGATAACAAAATGTATGTAAATCATAACTAACATATACATTACAAATTACATTAGAATATCCACCCTAAGCATTAACACATACCGATCCCACACCCTTTTCTTCATAAACGGTTAGGCCTTTCCAACCATTACAAAAAGGCTTTGCATATCCTTTAAGCTCCTCAATACTAATATTATCTATCTTCTCATCTTTTTAATATGAAAGATTAGCACATCCATTAACTCATGCTCTTTGCCAATTTAGATCGATATCAATTCTAGTCAATGCACTTTGTATTTTGTGTATAATGACATCCCTTCCTTCTTGACCAATTTGAGAAGTGGCATTCATCTTTGACTGCAAATTTACCAGAATAGGAGGTTGGTTTACCAAAGGTGGCTGAGGGCGAGCCAATTCAATATCACGTAATACATCCTTACGATCATATAATCAACCTCTCCTAGTATCATAATATTAAAATGGGAGGTCATTATAATTAGGTTTCACACCCAAAAATAATATGCATAAAATATTTTTTCAAAATAAATTGAAACCTTTTCATTACATGGTAGCTTTGAATATGGTGTAAGGAACCTATCATACAAATGGTCGGCTATATCAGTGTGCTTAAAGTATTTCACCTTGAGCATCTTTCCTTTTGACCCTTCTTTAAAATTAAACATAGATTTTTCATTTTCTTTTGTAACCATTTTACTAATCTCAACCCATTTATTAGGACCCATTACTGCTACCTTTCTACACCTCATCATATCTATAAATGAATACGTGGTTGGCCCAAGTTTCTTGTTATTACAAGAAATGAGCTTAGAGAGTGCATAAATATTTCTAAGCTTTCTCGACTCTCTCCAAGGAGCTTCAAATGCCAAGGTCTTTCCTCAAGTTTGAATAATTATTTTCTCACCTTTTTAATGTACATTGTTAGAGGTTTCTCTCCCAAAGAATATCATCAGGAATATAATATGGATAAGTGGTAGCTGGTGTGTGGCCTTCTTCTTGAACCGTCTGGCTTCGCTTATGTCTAATTCGACCAACATTACACCCTATTGATCAATATGTAAAATTACATATATATATAAAAACATGTGAATGAATGTATTCATAGATGTATGGAAGATAGACATGTACAAACATATGTAAATACAATTCATTTACATGTACAAATTTGTTTTAACATAAAAAAAAAGTTTATATAGTCTACCAAAATGATTTTGATCATGATGATTTGATTGAGATTGATGACCACCCAAAAAATTTCGACCACCGTGAGATTGATGACCAGATGGAGAATGTTGACCACCATCCAGCGACGACATAGTGAGCGCAACTTCTAAAAAAATAGAAAATCAATTTAATATATATGTGTACATACATATGATTCTACTTATTTATCATTTAAGTAAATGCACATAAACATATATATAATAAATACCACGATGTGAACAATAGACCTCCCCTGATTAATTTGATATTCTTTTTGATCCATGACCTTGACCTCCCCCCCTAGTAGAAGCAAGAGACTCTATTGAGGCTCACCTCAAAGGATCATGTGGAAAATTATCATCCATGATATGGATATCTATAGATATATAGATGCATGATATTTAAAAGGTTAGCTCATGCATTTACAATCATTTTTAAAATTGCTATATAAAAAGATCAAGAATTCAGCAAATTATTGTAACCCTTGAAGTTACCTCAAGCATTTAAAAATCTTGAAATTTCTATTCAAAAAGATTAAGAAGATTTGGAAAATAAATATAACCTTTGAAGTTACCTCGTGCATTTAAATTATGTAACCCTTGAAATTACATTATGCATTTTAAGATCTTAAAGTTTCTATTTAAAAACATTGAAAGAATTTAGAAAATTAATATAACAATCTCAAGCTCTTCATTTAAAATAAACTCAAGACTAAAAACACAAATGTTGTAGCAAGCACATTTTGAAAATTAAATAGAAAAATTTCTAAAACATGTAAACTTCACCAAGTTGTGCTTATTTACATAGTGGGGGGACACTTGGTATAGAATTGAAAAAAAGACATTGTCATTAAAAGTGACACATTTATAACTAAAAAACACACACATATCAAAGATATCTTACAATGTCAATCAATAAATATTGATGGATAAACTCTTAGCACTAATTCATTTGCCATACACAAATATTGAATTGGCATTTCCCCATAAAATAGATTACTAGGCATCCTATTAACATTTGCACAATGTCTTATGCTAAATTATTAAAATTGCCTAACAATGTTTTTTGCTTCTCCATGTAGTTGTTTTAACCTCTTTTTTTTAACTCGGTACACTTCTTTCATCTGGTTGCACACAAATTCAAAATTGATGAAGACTACAAATCCATTGGATCCATACTCCCTAGTTGTTCTTAAGCCTTCTATTAATGCAATATAACATGCTGCATTATTTGTTATTCTTTTAGGTACTTTCCTCTTCCTTTGGAGGAATGTTTTCATCACAATATTGCATAATGCATAAGTAATCATTTCCTTCCTTGGATTTGGATAACAAGAAACTTCTATGCATAAAGTCCATTTCTCAACCATGTTTAATGGGTTTTCTGATCCCTGTAAAACAAAAATTCAATAAATTGAATTTAATATATTTATACCTATTTTGATTGAATAATGGAATTATAATAAATAAGTCCCTTAGTTTATGGGAGAATGATTTTAAATAACTACCTATTGTGATTAAATAATGGAATACTACAAGAAATTAACCTAGTTTCAAGATCATCTTCTATTTTCTCCTTCAGAATTTATATGTTTGATTCATATTTTCATTAAAAAATCATAAATTATGATATTAACAATTTATTGATTTTAGGAAATAGGTCCATATAAAATCATCGTTTAAATTCATGGCCAAGTATTTGTCTCTTGTCATACCGATGGTCGCATTCAAGATCCCTATCACTGTCACATCACTCAAATAATGATACCAAAATTTCATTCACGATTCATTGGCTCAAAATTTATGCATACTGTGGATGAAGTGCGAAAAAATATGGCATAGGATATTACCTCATGATAAGTTCTGAAAAGGTTTGACCTAGTACTATAACTAGGTATAAGAAATTACCTTATGATTAATTGGAGAAGTTTTGTGGATATCGGGTCAACATAATCTTTATGGTGAAATATTTTGATTTAATTTATTATGATTAGTTTAAGAAGGTCCAGGGATATTATATCAGCTTAATCTAGATGGTGTAAATATTTTGATTTAATGTATAAATATCAGGTGATTTTCTATTTTTCTTGGAAGTTATATGATTATATTTTTTATAAGATGTTAATATTTTTTACATTTAAATTATATTTTTGAATGTAGAAATATATTAAGTGTATTGAATAACTAAATGACATAGATTTAACAACTTAAAAATTAAATTATTCCAATTTCTATCTTGACTTAACCCAATATTCACTTAAAAATGTGTTAGGAAAAGCCTAAAGAAGTCACCTTGTTGAAGTACTAAAAACATAAATATCATATTGTATCGTCACAAAATCCAAGGAATTTAATAAATCTAATGTTGTATCATCATAAAATGGAAGAAACTTAAGTGGTAAACAAACGATTTAGTGAAGGGTTAGGTTGTGCAAAACATCATTATTTGGACAATTCTATAGGAAGACTAGGTAGCAGGAAAGGTTGCTTCTACTTGGTTGGATAATTGCAAGAGAAAAATAGCTAGAGATATCTAATTCAGCTAAACTAGAAATCTCTTATTCATTCAACTTAGCTTCAGCTCAATTGAAGGTTTTAAGTATTTACTAATTTATTTTTATGATCATTCCATAGATACAAATCTTTCAAATTCTACCCTCAAATCACCCAAGTTTGAAAGAATTTCTTAATATCTTTTTTTGATTCTTGGAAATTAACGCTTATTTTTCTTGTTATAAATATTTTTTATTAAAGATATAATACATTTTTATTTATATTCCGTACATCGGTCATAATAGATCATAATATATTTGCAGATTTGCAAAATATTCTCAATAATGGAAGTTGGATCAGATGTAGGTAACCAGAAAGCATTTATTACCTTAAAAATATTAAGTGATATTAAAATGTTTATAACATTCTAAATTGAACCCACCCAATAGGTTTTTCGAAGTAACCTATACATTCTACCTAAATATGTCATAAAGTCATCATGTTTAACTCCTACTTAATATTTAATAAGTGAATAAGAGCATCGAGTATCAGAATGGAGGGAGCTGATAATGACAAAGCACATGTTGATGTTCATCATTCTAATGATGAAGCTAATAGTAACAAGAAAATTATAGATATGATTGTGAAGTATAAAAAATAATTGAAAAAGAAAATGAAAAATTAATAGAAAATAGGGATAAAATTAAAAATTTACTCAACAATCGAACACCGTATCATCCAAAAGAATTTTGTTAAATACAAAAATTGAGTTATTAATCGTACAGATGAAAATCTATGACCATGTTTATTGTTACAATGTTACAAATTTTACTTTATAAATTTATTGATGACACCAAAGCTGCATCTTTACATAATTTGTGCATGGACCTGTGGGTTATGGGACCACGTATACATTGGAAGCAAATAATCAGTGAAATCACAAAGAAACCCGACCAATCACCGCCAGTCCTTTTATGGTTGTTTAAGATCGAAACCTAAATAAATGTTAACCCTCTCTGATAATACATCGGGTCCGCCCGATGTGTTAACCTGTATGCACATTTGAGCATGATTACCATCTGATCGCTCAACCAATGAACGATCTCGATGGTCGGAACTCAATGAGGTTTTAAGCTCGTTGTATAAAACCTTATCACGTCCGTTTTTTGAATTATGTCCTCTGCATTTCCTGATGCGATATGCGTTTGATAACCATTAAATGGATGGTCCAATCCTTCGAGTCATTAAACTTTTTTAAATGATTTTGTTGGGTCCGTTAGCCGAGGTAACTTGCTTGCATGTTTCCATGCGATCACCGTGGATCTTTTCCCATCGAACAACTATGACGTTGCCTCCATATTCCTCTTTTGCCATTATTATTGGTCAATCTGACCAATGTGATGGTTTCTAGCTATGCTGCTCTATAGACTCCAGTTTCGATTAAACACCTCTCCTCCATTGATCAGTTCTCTAATCCAACGGTTATCGTGTACTCGGTTATTGGTGGAATTCACATTTAGCACACAAATTACTCTATCATACTTTATCTATGGCATTCACATTTCTCCATACAATAGCTCAGTCGATGATATCAAATTATCATTAGATCGCCATCAATCCTTATAGTGATCGATGGTCGATCAATAAACCTGTAACATTACATACATATAAAGTATAGGTAACCAATACACAGACACACACAATCCAGACTACACGCTAATGTATAATAAAAATCATATTTCAATTATGTATAGAACGCGATTACAGGCTAAGGCCTCATGGCCTTAGTCACAAATTTCCTTACGTGTACATTGGATCCTTCTCTCTCCCCCTTTCACACAACACAGACTCTTTTATATAGGAAATTGCAAAAGCATGGATCATTTAAGATCCATGATTTTCTCCTACAAATTGACTAAATCTCTCTATTTGCATACATGGAAAATAATTACATTTAATTAATCCTTCTAGAGACTTATCATTTCCATCAATTTAGTTTTGTCTAAACACAATTTGGCCCGGTTTACAATGATTTTCCATGTTTCCCCTTACACAATTTTGAATTCTAATTTTAATGAAGGGTGCTCAGATGCTCCTGCATCAAACTCCTGAGGTAAAAAAAAAGTTATGACCTCCTGGTCATATGCTTCATTCATCCCTTAGAAATTCTACCCACAGCCTCTGTGGAATTACCTTTGTGATATTTCTGTGAGTTGCAACAAAACCTCTGCAGTAATAGGTCGACCCTACTACATGATACCTCACCAAGCTTCTCTCCTTTGAGCTTAGTATTTTGGCATTTCTCTGGTTCTCTTCTCTGGAACCATAGGCTGTTGCAAATCTTCTCACCTTCCTCTATTGTTTCACTGCACAAAAATTATAAAGACTAACACTGATAAGTTTGCAATATAATGATACTTCATGCAGAATCTTCTTTTGCTCTGATACCACTAATGATGTCAACAGAAAAAATTATGACCTCCTGATCATATGCTTCCTTCATCCCTTAGAAATTCTACCCACTTCCTCTGTGGAATTACCTTTGTAATCTTTCGGTCAGTTGCAACAAGACCTCTGTAGTAATAGGTCCTCCCTACTACATGATACCTCACCAAGCTTCTCTCCTTTTAGCTTAGTATTTTGGAATTTCTCTGGTTCTCTCCTTTGGAACCATATGAGCACTCCTTGCTCTAGGCTGCTGCAAATCTTCTCACCTTCCTCTATTGTTGCTCTGCACAAAAATTATAAAGACTAACACTGATAAGTTTGCAATATAATGATACTTCATGCAGAATCTTATTTTTCTCTAATACCACTAATGATGTCAACAAGCCTTCTTTGATACAAAAAAGTTGCATATTTACATAATTTGCATGTGGACCTGTGGGTTATGGGCCCATGTATACATCAGAAGAAAATAATCAGCGGAATCACAAAAAAACCCGACCAATCACCGTGGGTCCTTTTATGGACATTTAAGACCAGAACCCAAATATATGTTAACCCTCTTTGATAACATATCGGGTCCTCCCTGTGTGTTAACCTATACACACATTCGAGCACGATTACCCTATGATTGCACAACCAATGAATGGTCTCGATGGTCGGAACTCAATGAGGTTTTAAGCTTGTTGTATAAAACCTTATCGCGTCTATTTTTTGAATTAATTCTCGTTCTTTTACTTATGAGATATGCATCCAATCATCATTAAACGGATGGTCTGATCCTTCAAAACCTTAAAATCTTTTAAATGATTTCCTCGGGTACGTTAGTTGATGTAACTTTCTTGCAAGTTTCCATGCAATCATCATGGATATTTTCCCATCAGACGGCTATGATGTTTCCTCCGGGTTCCTCTTCCACCATTATTATCTGTCGATTTGAACGATCCAATGGTTTCCGTAGTGCTACTCAATCAACTCTAGTTTCGATAGAATACCTCTCCTACGTTGATCAATTCTCTAATTCAACGGTTATCATGTAGTCGCTTATTGGTGGAATTCGCATTTAACACATAAATTACTCTGCCATACTTTATCTAAGGCACTCAAATTTCTACATACAACAGCTCACTCTATGATATTGTATTATCATTGGATCACCATCAATCCTTATAGTGATCAATGGTCGATCAATAAACCTGTAACATTGCATACATCTAAATTGTAGGTAACCAATACACATACACACAAATTTCGCACTACGGGCAGATATATAATAACACTCATATTTCAATTATGTATAGAACTTGATTACAGGCTAAGGGCTCACAGCCTTAGTCACAAATTGCCCTGGGACTAAATTGTATCCTTCTCTCTCCCCCTTTCACAAAACACATACTCTTTTATATAGGAAATTACAAAAGCTTGGATCATCTAAGATCCACGATTTTCTCCTACAAATCGCCTAAATCTCTCTATTCGCATACATGGAAGATAATTACATTTAATTAAGACTTCTAGAGACTTATCAATTCCATCAATTTAGCTCTGTTTAAACAAAATTTGCGCTAGTTTACAATGATTTTCCACGTTTTCCCCTTTCACAGTTTTGGATTCTGATTTTAATGAAAAGTGCTCAGATGCTCTTGCATCATTTATAATTCTAATTTACCATCTTACTGCCTCTATAAATATTTTGACTTTACCGTGCATTATGTGAGCATCATGGAGATCATTTATAATCGCCCCCACATGTTGTTAATGATTTGAAGGTTTTAACATGTTGATGCATAGGAATAGATGAAATGTGCCTCATATATTTTTACAGGCATATTATGATTTCAATGGTGTAACTATTTTTAATTAATGTTGTTATGAAGATAATGCTTATGTCTCCCCAGTTGATGAATTTTCAGTTGCTCCACTTTCAAAATCTATGATTTGGTTTTATTTATGGGAGGCTGTGTTGAATTAGGCATGATACGTTAATTTCTTTACAGGGTGGAGTCCATGGGAGTTTATCTGAGTAGTGAAGGGCATGATTAAAATTTTATTTATATCTTAATTATGTGTGCTTTCTATACAAATGGATTTATATAGAGTTGGAAAATATAATCTTGAATGTCCTAGAGCTGTAGTTTTTTCTTTTTGGTAATACCTAATAAGATATTTTGAAAACAAGACAAAAGCATCAATAAAAAATAATGAGCATATATAACAAATTGAGAGACAATTTGAAAGCCTAATTGATTCAATGATAGATTGATAACTTTCAAAAATCCCTCGGTAAATATAAAGCGTCAACCACAATTTAGGAGATAAATCAAGGTAGCACAAGTAAACCAAATAACATTAAAATTAAAACACCAAAAACATATGACAAATGAATGCCAACAGTCTAATTAGCTTCACTCTCATGCACACAAAAAATATAAATGTAAAAGATGTGTCTAAAAAGGAAACTACTACTACAAAAGACAAGGTACAAGAACCTTCAATTAAGTGTATCTTGCCTCATCTTACGAAGCTAATAAAACCCATGTTCCAAGAAAATAAGGAAGAAAAGTGAATTACACATAATTCAAAAGGAAAGAAAAATGGGGATATCACAATAAAAGTAAGGAAATTGTTACCAAGAAGCATCAAGGTTGTTCTACGAGATAAATCAAGGTATAACAAGTCAACCCAATAACATTAAAGTTAAAACAAAAAAAATAGGTGGAAACAAAATGCCAACACACTAATTAAATTCAATCTCATTCACCCAACAAAATATAAATGAAAAAGATGTATCTCAAAAAGAAACTACTACTTGAAAAGGGACAGTAGAAGAACCTTTAATTAAGTGTACTATGCCTCATATTAGGAAGATAATAAGACCCATGTTCCAATATAATAGGGAAGAAATGTGAATTACATATAATCAAAAAAGAAACATAAATGAAAATATAAAAACAGAAGCAAAGAAAGTATGTTACCAAGAAGCATCAAGGTTGTTCTCTGATAGAACAAGTCAACCCAATAACATTAAAATAAAAACACCAAAAATAGATGAAAAGGCAATGCCAACACTCTAATTATAAACCCAATAACATTAAAAATTAAAACGCCAAAAATGTACCACAAAGTAATGTCGACACTCTCATTAGCTTCAATCTCATCCACCCAACAAAATAGAACTGAAAAAAATGTATCTCAAAAAGAAACTACTACATGAAAAAAGAAAATACAAGAACCTCCAATTAAGTGTATTCTGCCTCATGTTACGAAGCTAATAATACCCATGTTCCAAGAAAATAGGTAGAAAATTGAATTATGAATAATGAAAAAGGAAACATAAATGAACATATAAAAACATAAGCAAGAAAAGTATGTTACCAAGAAGCATCAAGGTTGTTATAAGAGATAAATCAAGGTATAACAAGTCAACCCAATAACATTGAAATTAAAGCATCAAAAATAGATGACAAAGCAATCCCAACACTCTAATTACCAACCCAGTAACATTAAAATTAAAACACCAAAAATAGATGAGAAAGCAAAGTCAATGTTACGAAACCAGCTCACAAAAAGATAGAAAAGAAAGATAAACGCTTTAGAATTCAGCCTCTTCAAGGGGGAAACCTCATTTACATTAGACAAATGTTCTTAGATGATAAAATGACAAGGCCTCATTTCTATATATAGGAGTCTAAGGGGTCATAATATAATCAGAGCCGACATAACAATAATAATGTAAGGGCAGAATAATAACAATAGTGGGCTTCTATGGGGCACAATAATAACAATATGGGGACTACATGGGCACAAAAATATAATAAGAACGTTGTACTAATAACAATAAGGGGTTACACTAGTAGTATAGGGACCTAACATGCCCCTCTCCTTCAAAACGTGTTGTCCTCTATGCTTGAGTAGTTCTTGATGCTTCTGTATAAAATTCTTGTCCCCCCATGTGGAATATTCAGTGGGTAAGTTCTTCCACTTGATGGGATACTCTGAAATTGATTGATTTCTTAGTTGTCAGGTTCTTGTTTCTATGACTACTCTAGGTTCCAATATGATTTTTCCTTCCTCGTCAAGTTCTGGCAATATTGTTTGAACTGGGATCTTCGGCAACTTTTGAATGAGTGGACACACTTCTTCATCCTTCTTCCATTCATCGCTCGCTTCATTTATCCAATCTGGTTAGATAATAGAAACAACACAAGAAAATGCTTCCACATCCTCATCCTTTCTTGAGAGTGCATCTGCAACAACATTTTTTTTCCCTTTTTTGTAGATGATTTCAAAGTCATAACCCAACATATTTGTGACCCATTTTTTATGTTCTTCTAAATATAATATTTGTTCTAAAAAGTATTTAAGACTATCATGATCCATTTTTACCTTGAAGTGTCTTCCCATTAGGTAAGGTTGTCATTTCATAAGTGCATGTAGTATTTCAAACATTTCCTTCTCATAAATATCTTTCTTGAGATGTAGTTGTAAAAATACCCAATCGCCTACATCAAAATTTTTTTGATTCTAATGTTGATTTTCCTATTGTTTCATTCGATTCTTGACCAAATTGGTCTTATCCTTTAAAAGTTGGAGAACTTGTTGTTGATGCTCGATGTGATATTTTACTGCTCCAATATTTTTCTTCTTGATGTGTCCTTCTATCTTGACAGTTTGAGGAGTGGTAATTTCTTTCAATGCATTTTTTTCCCTTGAGTTGGACTAATTCTATTAATCAAAAATATCGTACAAGATGATACAATCAAGAGAGATAGAAAACCAGCAACCGGAAATGATAAGACTATCAACCTCGGTTCCGGAGAAGGAGTGAAACAAGAAAGAAGCTACAACATATGGCTGGAAGCAAAAAGAATGACTTCTACCCAGAATGGGCAGAAGCCTCAACACGAAGCTTTTTCCCTTTCCTTTTTTTGACTTCGACCCAACCATCCTGGGGTGAATGAGCAATAACAACTTGAAGACTGGGGTTCTCCATAGAGGGGCCCTCCTTTTTTGAATCAGAGGAGGAGGTCATATGGACATGTTTTTGGGCGATGGCTGTATCAAAGGAATGCACCAGACCATCGGTGGAAGGGACCACATAATGAGGGGCTTGATCCAATTCTGCATCGCTATGTTCATCTTCAGAGCTAGAGGATTCAGAATCCATGACTAGAGGTGGAGAGCATGGAGCCCATCATTTTGGACTTGGGCTTGGAGAGGTTATCCTTATTATTTTTTGCCAGGAGAGATGGGCAGGTGTTCTGCAGATGCCCTGATTGGTGGAAATGGTGGTAACAAAATGCAGTATTTTCGTAATCCAGTGTCTGGGTCCAGACAAGGTCGCTTACCTTGAGATTGATTTGATCTGGTAGCCCTTTGCTCAAATCTAACTCCGCACATATTCTGGCACATGTGTAGAGACATTTATTTTCCCGCTAGTAATCTCCCATAATAAAACTGCCCAAGGTGTTTCCTATAGCTTTATAGACTGCACCATGCCATAAGTGGGCAGGTAAGTTTGGAAGCCTGATCCATACAGGTGTCCTGGTAATGACTGCAGTTGCTAGATCAAAATCTAGGAACCAAGGAGTCAAGAAGAGCCCTGTCGTTCCCATGAACCAAGGGCATTCTTCTAAAGCCTTTTCGTAATGCTTACTGTCATCAAATAGAACAATGAAGTATCCTTTTGAACAAAAGCTAATCTTACAATGATGAGTCCAGTTTGCATGGATCCATGCATAGAGATCCTGAGATCGCGGCCATAGTCCGTTAAATTTGCAAATGATGGCTCTTTCTGCAAAATATTGAAGTTGGATTGCAAGACCTTCATGGGTGATTTCAACAGAGGGAACTTCCTCTATCTTGTCAACCAAGAAAGGCTTAGGTTTAAGGGCTTCTGGGGTTTGGAGTTCTTAGAGTGTACTGCATCTTTGTAAGAGAAAGGTGGAGCAGAGGATGACATTCCTGCTGCACCTCCTCTGAAACGAAGGGTTAACACCAAAGAGATGTTTCTGGTAATGCTGTAAGAAGAGAGGGGAAGAAGGTCTTCAAGTTGTTTACCTTGGAAGAGAAGTCTTTGAAGGCTTGAAGGGATCCCAATCTGCCGTTCTAGATCTAGTTTGAGATCCAGCACCAAGTCTTAAGAACTGACCCATTGCAGGATGGTTCTCCTTGTAGGTTGAGAAATTTGGATCTGAAAGGAGTCAAAGAAGAGCCTAGACATAGTGCCAAGGCCTCTTGTGCGTCCGAGAGAAAATCTGCCATGGCGATGATAGGGAGAGGATTTCTCCTCTGCAAGCATATCTAGCAAGTTCAAGAAGCAGATCTGCTGCTTACTTACAGCAGAGATGACGGTGGCACCATCTATGCCAAAGAAAGCCCTATGCAGAGGCTTGCTAACTTGTTGTTTCAGCTCTGCAACCCAGTCGGTGTGTATTGCCAGCATTGGTACCTCTGCAGGCAGATCTGGTAGGTTCGAGAGGCAGATCCGCTGCTGGCTTGCTCCTGAGGTGAAATCTGTGGGATTTCCAGAGTGGGTCTTAGCTGCATTGTGAACAACTGTGAAAGTGACGACAACAATGCAGTCTAGATCAAATGTAGGGAATGCAACCGCCCAGATGGTGGTATCATCTATTACGTGGAAAGCCCTGTGAAAAAGCTTGCAATCCTGCGGATTCATGTCTGCAGTTTGGATCCTGAACAGAAGGTGGCCAACTCTTGGAGAGGTTGAGTCGGCGCAAACCAGAAAAGCCAAGCTACAAAACCTAGAAACTCCTTCCGTCATCACTCCTCTCTCAGTTTGGAAATCTACCAACCCATTTCTTCCAATGCATTACAAGATATGGTCAGATTCATTTCTTGATGCTCGATGTGATCTTTCACTTTTTGAACATTTTTCTTCTTGATATGTCCTTTTATCTTGAGATTTTGAGGAATGGTAATTTATGTCAATGCATTACAAGATATGGTTAGATTCACTTTTGGATGCTCGATGTGATCGTTCACTTCTTGAATATTTTTCTTCTTGATATCTCCTTCTATCTTGAGAGTTTGAGGAGTGGTAATTCTTGCCATTGCAATACAAGATATAGTTGGATTCATTTGTTCTTTCTCTAGGGTTAGTTCTCGATGTATATCCTCTTCTTTTGACATTTCTCAATACTTTTCATGATTAGGATGCCTTTCTTGTAGCAGCTTTGTCCCACCTTCCTCCAAACCTTCCATGTCTTTCTTCAAATCTTCCATACCATTCTTCCAATATGCTTTCATACCATCGATATCAGCTTCCATGGCATAGATAAAAATATTTATCGTTTGCTTCTATAGAATATCATTTACACTTATATTCAATTTTTGAAAGTCCTCAATGTGCTCTACCATTGAACCCCTTTGTCTGAGATTTGTCAATTGGTAATGAAGTTGTTGCTCTTTGTATCCTCATAATGTGCTATCATTTCCTCCATGAAAATTGACCACGTGACAAGTGGTTTACGAGAACAAATCCATTTATACCATAAAAATTGATTCGGTTCTAAATAATTAGATGTAATACATACCTTTCATAATAGTGGTACACCATGTAGATCAAAATATCTCTCGATTTGTAGTATCCAATTTACCGGATCCTTGCCATCAAACTTCCTCATCTCACTTTTTCTTGATTTTAGGAGCTCGATCTTGGAACGATTATAACTTTGTAATTTCATATCTTTAATTTCTGAAATTTTGGCCTATAATAGCCCACTAAGTACTCTTTCTAACTCGACAAGTCTAATTGCAATTGGATTCCCGAAGAAAGATTTATTCCCAATCTCTCGCGATGACCTAATTATTGACTAGTTCAGTAGAGTGAACTTGTACGAAATTCCACGTGTTACTGTTTCAACCTTAGGTTCTGAAAATTATATCCAAATGAAATACAGTCTGTCTTCTTTCTGTAACTTCTTACGAAATTTCAATCTGATTCTCAGAGAGAAAGTTATGACAATTTTCCCAACGTCACCTATTTAGGATGTAATTCGAGAGTCTGCAAAAACCCTAACTTCCTGAGATCATATATTTGAAACTATAGCAAGTAAAGTTCTGAAATTTGGACATGAGGTTCTGACCGATTTCTTATCAAATGGTTTTTTTTTTAGCTTTTGCAACTTCGTAGCGAAAACTTTATAGCGACAATTCCATGATGACCTCTTTTAGATGAAATTTTGTAGCTTGCAAAAACCCTAACATCCTCAGATCATATCTTCGAAAATATAGCGAGAAAATATCTAAAATTTGGACCTAAGGTTCAGTGCCATTTTGTCTCAAATGTGTTTTTTCGTAGCTTCTAAAACATCACAAAATTTTTTTTATAGGGAACATGCCACGATGACCTGTTTGGAGTAGTGAAACCCTAGAATCCAAAGCTCTGATACCAAACGTTATGAAACCAGTTCACAAAATGATAGAATAGATAGATCAACGCCTTAAAAATAAGCCTCTTTGAGGGGGAAACCTCCTTTATATTACATAAACAAAAATTTCTTAGATGATACAAATGTCAAGACCTCCTTTCTATATATAAGAGTGTAAGGTGTCATAATATAATCAGAGCCGACATAACAATAATAATGTAAGGGCACAATAATAACAATAATCGGCTTCTATGGATCACAATAATAACAATATGGGGACTACATGGGCACAACAATATAATAAGGGGGTTGCACTAATAACAATAAGGGGTTACACTAGTAGTATAGGGACCTAACAACCAACACTCTAATTAGCTTTAATATCATGCACTCAACAAAATATAAATGAAAAAGATGTATCTTAAAAAGAAGCTACTACTTGAAAAGACAAAGTACAATAAACTTCAATTAAGTGTATTATGTCTCATCTTACGAAGCTAATAAGATCCATGTTCCATGAAAATAAGAAAACAAACCTATAGTTCAACTTGCAATCCACTTGAAATCATCACGGGGCAATTAAAACCTAGGATCTAAAGCCCATGGGAATCATAAAAGAAAAACATGTAATGATACTCATGGATTTCAAAAAAACTTACTACATCAACAATTACTTTGCTATGAAACTAAACGTATTTGTGTACCCCACCAATGACATGATAATTACAACATTTGATGGATGAAAGGTCAAAGCAGTACGAAGGTTTCATAAAATCCCTATTGGAATCCAAGATTTGGAACTACAATTAGGATTGTATGCTCTTCCACTTGATGAGATGTATACTTTCCTTTGTTTTGAATGGTTGATGCAATTATGCACTTATACAGGCAACCTTGAAGAGCACTGCACAAAATTTCACTAGAATCTACAACGTTATAAATTATATGGGATTGGATGTTTCTATCACAAGAAAAGTGAATTTCACATAATGGAAAAGGAAACATAAATGAACATATAACAATAGAAGGAAAGAAAATATGTCACCAAATAATATGAATACTTTATATTCCAATGGTTATTTTTATTTCATTTGGTTTGATGTTGAGGGGAAACCATCAAATGAGTGTTCTTAATTTGTGATTGTGCTCGTTGTTAATTTTTTATTGTCATTTAGCCGAGCGTTGTTAATTTGTGATTGTGGTTGTTGTTAACTTGTGATTATGGTTGAGTTGAGGTGAGTATTTAATTAATTTTTTTCTTCAAATTCAGCAAGGGCCTAACATTGAGGGTACCTTTACTCATGAACAAATTTTATTTATCAAAATTTATTTGTAGAAATGTTCTTTGCTTAACTTTGCAATTTTTAACGATGTGATTATTTTGTTGTTTTCCTCCCATATATATCAGTGGATAGGAAAATTGTAATTTAGAGGGTTGACTATGGACAATTTGAATTCCTTTTAGAATTTTACAATACTATGTAAGCTTAAATTCATGTTTATAATGTAAATAATAAAATATTAAGATAAGGGCATGTTATAGTTCACAGTCTCAGTGATAGTTGGATTATGATGCTCTCAGAGAGACAAAGAAGAGGATCCCTTGCAGCAGTCAATGGAAAACTTTAATATGTCCTTCATGTTTATAATGTAAAGAATAGAATATTGAGATAAATTCATGTTATAGTTCACGGTCTCAGTGATAGTTGGAATATGTTGCTCTCATAGAGACAGAGAAGAGGATCCCTGCATGTAGCCAATGAAAAAAAGTAATATTTCCTTCATTTTTATAATGTAAATAATAAAATATTAAGATAAGGGCATGTTATATTTCATGGTCTCGGTGATAGTTGGATTATTCTGCTCTCATGGAGACAAAGAAGAGGATCCCTTGTAGGAGTAAATAATAAAATATTAAGATAAGGGCATGTTATAGTTCATTGTCTCAGTGATAGTTGGATTCTGCTGCTCTCACAGAGAGACAGAGAAGAGGATCCTTACCAGCACTCAATGACAAAAAGTAATATGTCCTTCATGTTTATAATGTAAATAATAAAATATTAAGGTAAAGGCATGTTATAGTTCACAGTCTCTTTTATAGTTCGATTTTGCTATTCTCACAGAAACAAAGAAGATAATCCTTGCCAAGAGTAAATAATAAAATACTAATATAAGGGCATGTTATGTTTCATTGTCCTAGTCATAGTTGGTTTTGGTGTTCTTACACAGAAGAGAAGGGGATCCCTACTAGTAGTCAATGGAAAAAGTGATATTCCATTCATGTTTATAATCTAAATAGTAAAATAAGATAAGGGCATGTTATAGTTCACAGTGTTGGTGATAGTTGGATTTTGCTGCTCTCAGAGAGACAGAGAAGAGGATTCCTTCATGTTTATAATGTAATAGTTCACTGTCTCATTGATAGTTGGATTCAGCTACTCTCACAGAGTAGAGGATGCATGCCAGCTGTCAAGGGAAAAAATTAATATTTCCTTCATGTTTATAATGTAAATAATAAAATATTAAGAAATGACAAGAAGATTCAGCTTCTCTTTTACAAGGAATAATGTATATAAATTCATCAAAGTTCATATATTTATCATAGGTCATCTCTATAACCTTTTGGTGTTTTGGTATTTTGGATGACTTACCTGGTTTAGATGAGGAGGCTAGACGAAGAGGCTAAGAAATTTGTCAGCGACGAGTGCAACCCACCAAAATTCCTCTCGTGCCACGTTGCAAAAAAAACATTATAATATCCTCAATACCATTAAAAATTATTGTAGGGAAAAATTAAATTACAAACGAAACTTAGCAGCGCTTGTCTTTAGCTCCGCTCAACCATAATCACAAATTAATAGAAGCGTTCAGGTTCAGCTCGACTCAACCACACTCACAAACTAATAGAGCAGTAACAATGCTCGTCTCAACCAACCACAATCACAAATTAACAGAGCAAAAAAATTCATAACAGAGTTTGGTCCGTCAAATATATATAATTTTTTTTGGACAAATAAATAATTATTTCGAACAGATAGTTCGTTTTTTTACCAATTTTTTCAACTCTGATAAAAATTCCGTTTAACAACCAGTGGTAATCGAAATGGCCAAAAGTTCCGCGAGAAAAATTTTAAAAATTTGGCCAAATAAATTTAGAAAATTCGGCCAAATAAATTTAGAAAATTTTGCCAAATAAAATTTTTGTTCGACCAAAAAATTGAGATTGTGAATTTTTTTGGTTGTTTCTCGCCAAAGTGTGTAACCCCGTCACCCAAAATGTATAAAACCATGATATACTTAGAACACTCATTTAAGTAGTAAGACAAATTATCATATACTCTGTTATAACCTTTCAGGAGTCTAGGCTTATTTATTTGTATTCTCACAATACATCCTTGAACAACTTTCTCATTAGTAAAAGCATCTATAAATTTGAATTAAAAAACAAATATAAATCCAAACAATAATTACAAGTATGTATTTAATTACTATATATTGCATTGAGATGATTTACATTGTGGTTAGTTAATTGTGGCGAGTATACTTTTTTCTTTTATTTAAAAAATTATTTATTTACTAGTAAAACCACATTAAAAATATTATTGTAATTGATATAGCGGAAAGCTTCATAAATAAAAATGAAAAAACTATTGCAACACAAAACACGTCTTGCTAATGCACACATTTACGTGATTAATCATCTATAAAAAATTATGGGTCAACTTTATCTTAAAAAAAGAAATGAATTATAAATGAATGTTATAAATAATAATGAGGAACTTACCGTACTCAGAGTAGAGAGCGCCCAGGGAAAGCACCACACAGATAGAAATCAGAACCCCTAAATAAATTCCAGAATTGTCTGAATGAGTCCCCCACCCTGCCCAAGCAGCTTCGACAGACACCGTAACACTACCTATTACAATTATATACCAAAAGAAAAAACATTGACCATACCAGATGCGAGCCAGAAGAGCAGTAATTAAATGCTTGAGGCTGGCCAGATGCGGGCTTCTATGGAGCCATGATGGCTTCCAAATGCTCAGCTCAGCACCTAACTCCTGTGAACCAATTCGACCAGGAATGTCTCTACTAGAATGAGCCAGATAGAATGTCGAGGTCTGGGCAATTAAAATGAATCGTATGCTCATCATCTTAAAGAACTTACTCCGCATGCTGTACATCCAATTCCTCATTAATGAGATTTAATGCGCTGCATAAATCACCTACTTGCTCCACGATGATGCCCGATGCCGACGTCGCTCAGGTTGAAACAATCAACGATGGAAAATGATGGAGCAGATCGGACGGTGGTGGAGGATTTCGGACGGCCCCTTTTTGCTGAACTTTATGTCCCGAAAAGTCAGAAATGATGACGTATGGAGAGAGCCACGCGTCAACAGGAGATTATATCAGGCCCGTTCATACGGAAACTGCCTGCTGGTCGACGACAGCCCGATATACTGGCGGTTTTGGCTAAGCGGTTTTGGGCTACCGTTGTTGTCCACGTCTGCTTTTTTTCTGTATAATTCTCCATCGTCTTCTAGTTTTTGGTTTTTGGTGGTGGTGTCTAGTTCTACAGAGTCTTGGGCTCTCGTTTTTATCTATGTAAACAGAGAGTTAAGAGATGATGGTAGAAGTTTTTTTGATAGAGGGCTGGCTTTAGCCCCCTCAGAGGTTCCAACCTCTTTGTAAATATTTTCCTCTTTTATTTATACATAATAGAATAGTCTTTACTCAGAAAAAAAAAAATAATGAGGAACTTACCATAAAAGAAAATTGGTGGGTGGGGAGCCACATGGCATAATCTAATTTTTAAATTTATTAAATGTAATGGACCATTTTTGCTAAATAAAATTTGTTTATATAAATGAATGTTATAAATAATAATGAGGAACTTATGATCGAGAAATGTATTAAAATTGGAATCTAATTTTTTTAACTTATTAAAAGTCAATGCAACCTAACGAACTCTTTAATACACTACATATGTTCATAAGCATTAAGACTAAACATATATTGAGCTTATTCCATTGAAAATCAATCTAAGTCTTCAATTAAAAAAATTTGAACATATAATTAACATTTTGTTCATAAAATTTAAATTCCTTACCATTAATTAAAATAATTAAGGTTCTATACTCTATAAAATCAAACTGATCTTTCCTTTATGTTCATAAATCTCTTTCTATATTAAAAAATTGAAAACTCGTTTCATTTTTAAAATATAAATAGTCTTTTAAATTATATTATAATTGATATTTTAAAAAAATCCATAAATTATATCTTTCTTTGATTTATATTAAAATAAATGAGTGGTATACAATTTTATTGAATTTGTTAATTAATAACCTATTGTAAATTATTTTAACAAAACTACGAAGTTTTTAAAATTCGGCAAGCATACTGAGTTCTTTCCTTCCAATGGTTTAAAATCTGGTTAATCGGGTAATAAGATTCCAGTGCCTTACATGTGCTTTACTATGATAAGGTGAGACATCATAATTAACGCTCTGGAAACACATGCATACGATCACCAGGTAAACCATAAGAGATGTTGGAAATATATATAATAAACATAAGCAACGGGAAAGTCTTATATAATACTACATGTTAAAAAAGTCTATCGTACATTTCTTTCTTGTTGCCATGTTAGCATAAAAGCGACCAACGAATGAATGAATAAGATATTTTTTGCTCATAAGATATTTCGGCGAGCAATGATAGCCGATCATTCTTGCAACTAGCACTTCCATTTGAAGATTTATAATTGCATCTAAACAACGTCTGAGACATGCAAATGAGTTTCAAGATTTCACATGCTCCGCATACCAATGTAATTATTTAATTTTTGTTCTTATATTGACTCATGGGAGGGCGTGAGGATTGCACTTTGAAATTTGGAATTAACCAAATAATAATAAAAAGCTTCTGCTATTTTCTGTGTCAACCAAAAAAAGAAACCACGCGACCTTTAGATTCCTAGTATTTTCTTATACCCATTTAAAGAATGAATCTGAACGCACTGTATTCCAATTTCACATGACGTGAGATTCGTAGTTTATTAATATGCCCACTAAAAGAAAGAGCCTGAAGCACTCTATGCCAATTAATTAATGCCGACATCCTCATCCTCACTTGCAGTGGGACGACCAGTGTTGGAGTAAAATATTGAAGGCAAAGCAAAGGGTTAGGAATGGTCAGGATTCGTCAGGATGGGCAAAATTGATCTCAATCATGCTTTTATTATGAAATTGATTCAACACTATAGATATTTTGAATTATGTTTTTGATTATAGAAATGGACTTAATACCATAAAATTTACTGCAACTTAAAATTAAATTTTATCCAAATATTATCAAAATAATACAGAATTAAATTTTATCCAAATATTATCAAAATATTACAGAAATTTCCATCCTAAATTTTATCAAAATATTGCAAGAATGTCCATGATTGGGCTGAAATAGAAAAGCAAACGGTCTGCCATGTTATTGGACGGGAATCTTTGTCAGACGCCCTCGAATATTCAAATTGGCGATTAGCTGCAGGGAGACCCTATAGATGGTCATACATGACCAGGAGGAATCTTATAGCTTAAATACTACCCAGATTCTCACACGTACCTCCCACTTATTCTCATGTTTTTCTTCTGCTTCCCACAGAGGCTGTTTTCATCTCGTTGCGTTGCAGGATCTCCTGTTAAACCAGCCCTTATCCTGTCAACTCCAATAGAGAAGGATTTAGTGTTGATTAATCATCTGTGATTTCGTATACATTTGAACGGTCATATTAAGGTCATTGTTTTGAATGCTCTGGGTGCATGTGTGACGACTTTGAGATAACGTCTGTAACGTAACTGATTGTGATTCCTGTGCAGTCTCTTTGTATTTGAAGATTCTGGGTTTAAATATCCGGACCTCTACGTTAAAATAAACTGCAAAGTCTATGTTGTTTCTTTGTTTATTTTTCTTGTTTCTCTCTTTGCGATTGATTCGGTCTTTTTCTTAACGCCCTTCGAACTGTTTTAGTAAGATAAGCTTCTTCTTTGCTCTTTATAACAACATTGTATTTTGGAAAAGGCACAATGAAGTTTAGTCTATTGTCAATATGGGCCGCTCTCATGGTATCATGTGTTTTGTCGTCCTGCTTCACTGCACAAGCTCGGCATCTGGGCTCCAAACTTCACGCTACTCATTCGTCACTGCAGCCTGACCTTCATCACAACAACAAAGAACAGAGTTTCTTTCAAAATACTTACATGAGAAGGAACTCGAAAATGATGAAGGAGCAATTATCTGTCGCGTTATCAGAGAATAAACTTGCTGCCACCAAGTTCAACGTGTCCGTAAAAGATAGATCTGGCCATAACGACTCCCACAAGAGCGAGGACGATGAAAAGCTGGCCAGCAACGAGAGTGGAGCTCAAATCTTTTCGCGGCATCGTAATATGTCAGTTAATAAAATTTTACCACCAAAGAATAAGGACATTGCAGTGATGGCATTTCGTCCATCATCATCCGGCCACAGCCCGGGGATAGGCCACGATAATCCCCCTGATCCAAGGCTGTAGAACCTGCGTGCTAGCCAGCAATATCCATATGTATTGCTTGTACTTCTAGATTATAGTTTTATGGACTTTATGACGTGGAGAAAGCATACAGTGTCAATTTGAAACAGTAATAGACTATCTGCAATCGTGAAGATCTACAGGTATATCTGGGATGTAATGAAAATTAAGTGCAAGTATAAATATATAAAAAAAATTCATTTTGGTTCTCCTAGATGTTTCGAAATCATAAGAGAAGTTTGTTATTTCATCAATTTAAATCCTTTCTGCACACGGACATGCCAATAGCTTTCATGTATGAATAATCTATAATGTACAGGAGTAGGATTGGGCCTTTGAATTAAAGAACGGTTTCTGCCTCCTTTATGAGTCTTCATGAGTTTGAGATTTTCCTTCAAATCCTTTCTGCACACGGACATGCAAATAGCTTTCAGGTATTAATAGTGTATAATGTACAGGAGTATGATTGGGCCTTTGAATTAAAGAACGGTTTCTGCCTCCTTTATGAATTTGAGATTTTCCTTCATGAATTAGATAGCGATGAAAAGAGAAAGAATAGCGATGTCTTAATTGCAGCAATAATTATATTTATTGATATTAAAATGGACGAATGAGATGTGGATCGATCGATAAGATACCAGATACGATTCCAATGCTCAATTTCACTTTTTAGGAGTAGATTTTATTTTTATTTTTTTGGGCTAGAATTTAGTGAAAGAATCTGTAGTTTTGTGTGGTTTAAACTGGTTTTCTAAATTCTAGATATGAAGTTAGCAGGTTCAATAAATTTTGTTCCATTTTCATTGTGAAGAGTTTATTAGTAAAGACTCTAGATATACAATCAGCACCCTCAAAAAAAACTTTGAAGTACTTCGATTGTGAAAAATTTACTAATAAAACTTGTGATTTCAATGACTCTCTATCCAATAACTCTCTGCCAAATTATATAAAAAAATAGACCAAAATTATTTTTCAAAAAATTTCAAAAATAGAAAACTAGCTCTAACAATAAAGCGATGCAGAAGATATCAGATTCCATTGAGAGACGCAGAGGATATCAGATTCCATTGTTCAATCTAACCCCTTCTGTAGTTTAAAAATAATAAAAAACGACAAGCAAACGACAACATGTGGCTTTCAGCTGTCATCAAACGGTTGGCATCTGTACGAAGTTAAAATCTCTCAGTCAATGGTGAAGGATAAATAGTATAAAAATCATATATAGTTGGAAAATAGTAATTATTCTGTCTAGTGACACGAGATTTATAAGAATTTGCCTAATTTGATTATAAATTTTTTAGAAGAGCTTCACTGGTTTAGCCTTAATATATCTTTCTCGATTATTTCTAAAGAAGTTTAGCTGTATATTCTTAGCGGAAGCAACTTAATGAATCAAAAGTTTCATGAGTGTATTTCTCTATTCAAATTTTCAAATTGGTGGGCAAGAAAAAGATTCCAAATTATTCGGCAAGAACATTAAAAGAAGAAGTTAGTATGCCAGAACAAGGTTCCAAAGAGCTAGTAGATTCGGTTGGTTAACAGAAGAAAAACAGCCAAGATCCGTTCGGAGATTGCCTTGCTGATCGTTTGTTCTTGTGTGTGATCGAAAGGGCAAGCGCTTGATTGCGAGGGACCTCCGAGGGCTTTAAGGTCCGTGATCCATCAATCATTTAGAGTGCCGTTGCCGTTGCCTTTGTTCGCTGCCATCATGAACCGCTAACAGCTTGTGTGGTGATGAGTGAGTTGGTGCCATTAAGACACCAACCCATCACAATCTGCCAACGAAAGTCGCGGCCATTTCAGTTGTCAACACTACGAACACTACGAGCAGGCATATTGTCGCCGCAGCGATGCGCGGATGGAAGTTGTGGGAGTGAACTGTGATATCACAGGGTTAATGGGCTGGTTTTGTTTCAATGATTGTAATGTCTTTTTCATCTAGAGCTTTGTTGGAAATAATAATCCCAATCATCGCCTTAAACACAAAGTAGCAAATACCATGCTTGCTTAGTCAACCACGGCATGGTTGCGATTTTGTTTGCAGGTAGAAGGACTGAAGTCAGAACAAGAAGTACAAAGCTGACCATTCTGAAACACATCACATAAGTTAAGGTATTTAATAAAGTTTAGTAAATAAGTATGTGAAAGCATTCACTCCGCAAATGTTGCCCACACTCCACAACACTTGCAACTTCAGAAAACCAATTACTAAGTAAAATCGCCTTTCTCTATCATGTATTAATGTCAAATTTGTATTGTTGAGATAAATATGAATCTGAAAGTCATTTGTAATGTTGGGGGCAAGTTAGAGAGCGAGAGTGTGTGAGATAGTAAGGAGAAAACCGCAGAGAAAATATTGGTGGGCCCGTGAAAAACCAGTTTTACAAAGTTTACTCCGCAACCCCAGTAATTAGTAAATCGAATTAAGTTTGTTATGTTTTTCATTTAGAGCTGCAGCGTCCATTCATTATGTGAATGCATTTCTTTATGTTTTAACATATAATATAAAGTGTGGCTAGTTGCATTGTGTGGTTGCGATATCCACTCCGCAACCTATTTCCGAGCCAGTTGACTTTGCTACAAGAGAATTTTTTCTTTCAGACTCGTCTCCTTCATCGCCCTAAATTTATTTTTTCTAACATGGTATGAGAGTGTGTTAAATATTGTTAGTGTAAAAACAAGTGTTTTTACTAGCAATTAAAAATTGTTTTAAGGGCATATTGTTTTTTCCTTTGGAGCGAATTTACCAGGTAGAATTTTTTTTATCCACTCAAAAATGGCAACATCAAGGACAAACTTGACTAATCCTCAATACATCTGTTTAATGGAAAAAATTATGACTATTGGGCTATAACAATGAAGGGCCTATTTTAGTTTAGACATTTGGGATTTGGTGGAGAATGGTTTTCAAGAACTAGCAGATGCAGCAGGAGACACTACCATATCTCAAGCAGAAAGAGGTTTGTTAAGGGACAACATCAAGAAATATTCAAAAGCCCTATTCTATATTTTTCAAGCAGTTCATGAAAGTATTTCCCCAAGGGTTACAACAACAACGAATTCCAAGCAAGCATGGGACACCCTCCAAACAACCTACCAAAACATGGAAAAAGTCAAGATAACAAAACTACAAATGCTGAGAAGAGATTTTGAAACACTTTGTATGAAAAAGTCTGAGAATGTAGACTCATTTTTTACACATGTAATTGGATTGGTTACTCAAATCAGGTCTCATGGTGACACACTTGAAGAAAGGAGAATAGTTTTTAAAGTTTTGAGAAGTTGGTTAACAAAGTTTGATGCCATTGTCATGCACATAGAAGAGACAAAGGATCTCTCATAGTTCTCAGTGGATGAGCTTCATGCATCGCTGATTTCTCATGAACATAGACTTAATAGAGCAATAAGTTCCTCATTGGAGCATGCCTTCAAAACAGAAGTTTCATTTCGTCAAGCTCAAGGCAGAGGAATATCATATGCTAAAGGAAGAGGAAGAAGCCCACACAGAGGTGGAAGAAGCAGCCCTTCAAGCTCAAGTGGAAGGGGCAGCTATCAAAATCCAAGTCAAGGCTCAAGCCAAAATCAAGCATAAGGTTAGAGGTATGATAAATCTCAAGTTCAATGTCATTACTGCAAGAAGTATGGTCATTATGCAAATAAATGTAGTAAGAAGCAATATGACATTAGTAACAAACCAAGTGTAAATTTCACAAAATAAAATCAGAATCATGATAGCATGTTTTAGCTTGTAATGTAGCACAAGAAAAACAAAGTGATATATGGTATTTAGATTCAGGGTGTAGCAACCACATGTCAGGGAACATAGGGATGTTTTCCAATCTAGATAAAAGTGTGAAATCTGAAGTGACATTAGGGACTGATAGCAAAGGCTTCGTCATGGAAAAAGGAAGAGTTAATACCCTAACAAAGAAGTGGGAGAATTAGTACGTATCAAATGTTTACTTTGTCCCCGGTCTGAAGCATAACCTCATAAGCATTGGATAGCTCATGCAAAAGGGATACAATGTCTTTTTCAAAAATGATGTGTGCACAATTTTGGATAGGCCTCCAAGGAGACAGCTCATTGCAAAGGTTCAGATGACAAACAATAGAATGTTTCCCCTAAAGATAAGGTCACATTTGAAGGAAGAAGGTGCACAAGCAGAACTATAAATGAACTCACAAGAGGATGGAAGAAAAGATGCAACTATCACACAAGTAAACTATTAATCAGAGGCCAAAGATGAAAATTGGTTATGGCATCTGAGATTTGGACACCTCAACTTTGGAGGTTTGAATTTGCTGCATAGGAAAGGCATGGTGAAGCGATTAGAACTCATAGAAAAACCAGATAGCCTATGTGAATGATGTATCTTGGGCAAGCAACATAGAGAGACATTTCTTGCAAGAAAGTCAGTATGGGTAAAGGCACGTTTGGATATTTTCCACTCAAATTTATGTGGACCAATGCAGACACCATCAATTGGTGGCAGCCACTATGTATTGACCTTCATAGATGACTACATAGGGAAGTCATGGGTCTATCTCCTAAAACAGAAAAGTGAAGTGTTTTTGCGCTTTTGCCATTACAAATCTCTTGTTGAGAAGCAAAGTGGACACTACATCAAATTCCTCAAGACTGACAGAAGTGGCGAATATATCTCAAATGATTTCCTACATTTTTCTAGGGAACATGGAATTCAAAAGAAATTCACAACAAAGTATACACCTCAGGAAAATGGTGTGGCGGAAATAGCACCATTATGGGTGCAGTCAGGCAAGTGCTTCTCTAAGCATGCCACAAAGCGCAACACCAAGTGACATGTCAAGCTCATCTTCAACAAGCACAAAAAGGCCAAAATTTAGAAATCTAAATGAAATTTATGATCAAGATGAAGTTGATAGCAATGCTAGTCTAAATTCATTATTTGCTTTGTTTTGTCATGTAGATGACCCAATCCACTTTGAAGATGCAATCAAAGAAGAAAAATGGGTTGCGGTAATGAAGGAAGAAATAGGAGCAATAGAAAAGAATGACACATGGGAGTTAGTGAACCTTCCGCAATGAAAAGAAGTCATTGGAGTGAAGTGGGTCAATAAGACCAAGAGCAATGTCCATGGGAAGATTGAAAGGCACAAACCAAGGCTAGTTGTCTAAGGATACAAGCAGTAGCATGGAAGAGATTATGCAAAGACGTTTTCTTCAGTTGCGAGGATGGAGACGGTGCATACAGTTGTGGTGATTGTCATGCAACATAAATGGAAAGTGTATCAAATGGACGTAAAATTAGCGTGCTTGAATGGAGTGCTGAAAGAGGAAGTGTATGTTGCACAACCACCTGGTTATGAGGTAGAAGGCAAAGAAGACAAAGTCTATCGGTTAAGGAAAGCTCTTTATGGGTTAAAGCAAGCACCATGTGCATGGTACAACAGGATAGATGCCTACTTGTTGGACAATGGTTTCGACAAATTTGACGGAGAGCCTACCCTCTACACCAAAGAGAGCGATGGTAAGATTCTTATTGTCGTCTTATATGTAGATGATTTGATTTCTATGGGCGGTAATGATTTCCTCATCGCTGATTTCAAACAAGTCATGAAGAATGAATTTGAAATGACTGACTTGGGGTTGCTAAGATATTTTTTGGGCATAGAAGTGAAGCAAACAAAAAATGACATCTTTATCTCTCAAGCAAAGTATGTAGCAGACATTTTGGAGAGCTTTAAGATTTAGAACAGCAAACCCGCAGCAACTCCAACTCTCATGAGGTTGTAGTTGAGCAAAGAAGATTGTAGCAACAATCTCAATCCGACATTATACAAAAGAGTAATAGGTAGCTTGATGTATTTGACCGCCCCTAGGCCGGATATAATGTACGCAGTGAGTTTGCTGTCGAGGTTCATGGAGGCACCCAAGGAGGCACATTAGCAAGCAACAAAAATGATTCTAAGGTATGTCAATGGGACAAAACAGTATGGTGTTTTGTACCCGGCAACAGAAGATTTCAGGCTGGTTGGTTACACTGGCAGTGATTGGGCAGGAAGTGTTAATGACAAAAAGAGCACGTCGCGATATGTTTTTCATTTGGGTTCCAGAGCCATTTCATGGGCCTACAAGAAGTAGCTGATACTTTCATTATCAACAACAGAAGTTGAATATGTCGTCACAACAGAAGCAGCGTGTCAAGCAGTTTGGATGAGATGGATGTTGAGGGATTTTTGCCATGACCAAGAGGGAGCGACAACTATTTTCTGCGACAACACATGAGCAATTGCATTATCAAAGAATTCTGTTTTTCACAAGAGGACCACACATATTGATGCTAAATATCATTTTATCTAAGAATTGATTAACAATGGTAAAATTGTGTTGTAGCACTGCAGGTCACACGAACAATTTGCTAATATTTTTACAAACTCATTGGCATGTGAATGTTTTGATTATCTCAGAGACAGTTTGGGAAGTGTGGCGGCAGTTGTGATTAAGGGGGAATGTTGAAAATAATAATCCCAACCACCGCGTTAAACACACTTACAAACACCATGCTTTTCCAGTCAACCACTGCACAATTGTGATTTTGTTTACAGGCATAAGGATTGAAGTCAAAACAAGAAGTACAACGTGGACCATTCTACAACACATCATAGAAGTTAACACATTTAATGGAGTTTAGTAAATAAGTATGGGAAAACATTCACTCAGCAACCATTGCCTACACTCCACAACACCTACATGTTACTAAGTAAAATCGCTCATGTTGAGTATTAATGATTTGCTCGCTCATGTATTATTGTCAAATTTGTATGTTGAGATAAATATGAATGTAAAAGTCATTTGTAATGTTGTGGGCAAGTTAGAGAGAGAGAGAGAGTCTGTCAAGTAGTAAGGAGAAAATCGTGGAGAAAATATTGGTGGGCACTTGAAAACCCAAGTAGATTTAGGGCAACCTCCTTTGTTTTACTCTATTTTACTGTGTATAAAATTTATGTTTTAATTAAATATCCTTTATCCTTTGCCGGAACGGTAGATTTAGGGCAACCTCCTTTGTTTTACTCTATTTTGTTGAGTGTAAAATTTATGTTTTAATTAAGTCTGTACGATATCCTTTGCCGAAACCGAATTTCTGAGTTAGACTCCTGTCGTCTCTGCGTCCCCCTAATTTTTTTATTTTTTTAACGAGCCCGACTTTCCTATTTTGTACACTAGTCATCATATAATTGTTTGTTTTATCAAAAGCTCACCATTTTGTTGAAGGCTTGGCTTTGGAAGAGGTTTTTTCGCGTGGAATGGGAGTCGTTGGAGTTGGCCATTGAACAAGTGGAGTGGTTTTGTCATTAGTTGACGGTAAGCTAAAAAGCTCATCTCGTGGTGCCGGCATAAACCTAGTGGCATTGTTTCACAAGTTCATCCTCGTAGATTCCATGATTGTGCAAGCCAAAAGCAGTCAAGCACACTATATCGTTCTAGTAAACGTTGGCTTCTTCCGCAGCAGCCGTCCCCAAATTAGGGTTTTGATTTTATTAAAATAGCCGCTGTGTAACTCAAAATAGCTATGTTATGTTCAGTCCATCCCTTCATATTCGGAAGCAGATTTGTTTCGGCAGTCTCTCTGTAGTGTTGATCGATCAAAAAAGCTTGAGGTTTTGGCCTACATTTTCTATATTTGATGTTTATACTTCAGTTGTAATATCTTTCAAAGTAAAAGATTCTTTTTATTTTGAGAAGGGGGCAAAGAAAACATATTTAAATAACGGGGTTGTCGATCGGTTGAAAAGAGAAGCGGACAGCAGAGGTTCAAACTTTGGTAATTCTCAAGGAGAGGAGATTGCATATTTTTGTAATCATCTTCATTTTAATTAGAACTTTTTATGTTTTAAATTATTTAATATTTTAAAATGTTAAAAATGATTAGATGGAAAAAATTATAAAATGCTAATTAATAAACTGGATTATTTCAGCAACCAGTTATATTCTTTTTTAATAGTTACAGAAGGATTAAGAAAATGTTTAATTCATATAAAGGGTCAGTGAAGGGTGTCATTGATAGATATTTTTTTCATTATACATGATATTTTGTTTTTGGTTATGGGTTGGAAACTTTCATAATTATAAGTATATTTATAGTATATTGTTTGAGAATAAAATTGGAAATAAGTTTTGGATGTTTTTTCGCTTTTTTGGGCGGAGTTACTCATAGGTCTGTAGTGTAGGAAGATACAAGCAATAAAAAAGCCAAAGTCTCATCACCAATTCCGGTCTCTTGAATTTTGGTGTTTGGAATCGATTTGCAATGAGTCTCACCCATGTTCTAACTTTTTATAAGTATATTTATAGTATATTGTTTGGGAATAAAATTGGAAATAAGTTTTGGATGTTTTTTTCACTTTTTTGGGTGGAGTTACTCATACGTCTGTAGTGTAGGAAGATACAAGCAATAAAAAAGCCAAGTCTCATCACCAATTCCGGTCTCTTGAATTTTGGTGTTTGGAATCGATTTGCAATGAGTCTCACCCATGTTCTAACTTTTTTATTAAATACAATGATCTTTTCAAAAAATTTATCATGCCTTTAAATACTTTAATTTTATTCTTAACTATGGGAAGCAAAAAAGGATCAAGTAAATAATCCGTTTCTAAGTGTAATAGGCTTTTCTTTCCATTAGAATATTAGTTTTGGTTAAATTATATTTTAGGTTAGTTTTCAAACATTCATATTCGAAATTTTTTTTGAGGCTATCATAAAAATAATTTTTAATTATCTTTAAAAGTGAGAAGTATATGGTTTTCATTGGGAAATTGGACAAGAACCTGTTTGCCAAAGCTGTGGGGTGGCTGGGATTTAAAAGATTTAACTAGTAGTTTTGAACTTATGTAAAGCTCTTACTATATTATTTGAGAGTAATGGGATTTATTTAGTATGTGAGTTTGGAAAAGGGTTTTTAGTATGGTGATAAATTAATTATAGGATGCATGGAAAAAAGTTTGCAAAGGTTTTTATTAAATTTTTAATTTTGATTTTATAAATGTAAAATAATTTCAAAATTTTAAACAAATATATCTTTTAATGTAAATATATTAAACACAATAACAATGGTTAAAAAGTCAAGCCCAATCAACCAACTAACTTAACATGAGAATATCAAGAAAACATAAACTTTAAGAAAAATTCCATTCATGAATCCCAAATAAAAAATGATTTAAATAAATAAAGAATATTGATAGAAAAAATCATTAACCCAACTAAACTATCATGATTCTCATTGGCCGCGTCTCCTAAAAATATTGTTACCTCCATTTATGGTGCCCTGATAACACTTAATATAGGGCAACGATGAGACTCCACTCCCTAAATGGTGTCCATGGAAAACACTAATCAGACTTGACTCATATTGGTAAAGAACAACTTGAAAAACTGAATATCACCAAACAAATAATTGTATGGTTATTTATTGGCCCATGAACCATCCAGGCTTTAAGATATGCATTTTCATGGATTGGTGGACATTCTTTCGATGGAAATAAAATTGAATGAGTGATTTTTCATAAACTTCCTTTTAATAATAGTGATATCCCATTATATTTCCTTCAAAAATTATGTGCTATGTTCATATGTTGTCTCCATGTTAACTATTTTGCATGAGTGAGTTTCAAGGGGTGGTTTTGGCTCTTCCCATGATCGACCAAATGCTAGGATTAATCCATTGAGACATCCACCTCCTCCTTCACATACAACTAACCCCACCCACCTATAAGTACCTCAAATTTCAAATCACCTTGCTGACATTGCTAATGTGATATCATGTCCCACAGGTAGTCTAGTGCAACATAGCTAATTTTTGGTACCTAGAGATGACATCTACTAGAGGACTCCTATAGACATCCAAGTGCACCACCTTTGACCTGAACTGATTAAAGGAAAATGACTCTACATAAGAACGCTAGTGTTCGTGGTTTGAGTCAATTTTGGTGAGTTTTCCTTGGCACTTCAAAATCATGTCTATGTCTAAAACACGATTAGAAACACACCAAAATGCCATAACATAAGCACTTTTCACAACATACAATGCACAACACTGAACCAATGTAGCACATAATACATTTTTGCAAACCCAAAACTTGTCATATTACAACTTTAATACAACAAACATAGGGTTTTCGTACCAAGAATCATGACCCTTACAATTTTCCCTAATGCAAGGAAAAGACTAGTGCTTGATGTCAATAATACATGACCATTAGTCTACCCTTGAACAAGACACACTTTACTTACTAAGGAAGCACTCAAAGTAGCCCTTTCCTTCCACATACCTTGAACACCTGGTAGGTTATTTTCCACCTATTGTGCATAAGGTACTAATGCTCCAATGATTCTCCCACTACTATTCACAAGAAAGTTTGTAACCTCAGATTCTCTTATATCTTTAGTTCACCAAACAGCCTTTATCAATCCTCCTTCTGCTCCAATAATACTAAACATAGGTCTTCATAGTTCTTCCCTCTAAGAGACCTTTTGTTGCATGAAATAGTCTAAACTTACCGCACTATAATACTACCCTCACACACCAACTTTTCTCGTCCAAAGTCATTACACTTGGGGTCTTTTATAACAATCCAATCAAAAATGATTTATCACTCAAAATCACATCACTTAGGAATTCTCAAATCAACCCACACACAATAATTTACCACACTTTAACATGAATGATGCAGGGCACAAAAAATTATTGTACAAAACCCTTGTGGATAGACCTACCACACTTCAGCAATTCATCAAACATAAGACAAAAAATTACCTCCTTGAGAGCCCGACACATATCCTGAGGATCCTCGATCGTGGTCACCAACTTGACTAAGATTCTCTTACTTAATCATATATCTCTACGGCCCCATAGTTTATATCTCCTATGGCAACATAATTCATGCATACCCTTGCAGTCACCTTCCTTACTGGTCCTAAATCTCATGTACATATTTTCTTCCACTTATCTTTGCCTTACCATAGACCTTACAGCCTCCTCTCCAACATAATATAGGGTCTCAACCATTTCTTAAACTACAAAATATGTCATGAATAGATGTACAAACCTAACGCACAATTTGTATGCCCATAACTCCATGAACATACCTTCAAAAATGTGTCGAGCAAGAACATAAGATTAGAGACACAAATCATCCCTTTTCTGCCTTCCTAACTTAGCTCCTCGAGGTTTGCAGTCACTTTTCTTGTCTTCTCGTGATGAATTTATGTTTTGGATGATCCAAATGAACTTGAATCCACCTCTTCTTAGAGTGACCTTAGGGATAACATTAAACCACTAAGGTCATGTCTTATAGGTCTAGTTGGCATGACCCTACATACAAAAACCCCACCCAAATAAGAAATATAATCTCATTCATTTATCTTTATCCTTCACCATTGAAGACTTAAGTTCCACTTAGCCCTTCAATGGTGCTCCTCAGGCATCCAATTATTAAACAATCATTTTATCCTTGGGTTTTTTCCCACAAATTTGGTTTCAAATCCCTCCACTTGGGTACATTTCCCACGAAGCTTCATTTTTATAGGTCAATTTCTTAGAAACTCAGTATCTCAGGGTATGTGGGAGTACCTACTAAGCTACACATTTAAACACTCCCTCTTGGCAAGGGAGGTACTTCCATAGCTCATAATTAAGTGGTAATCATCAGTGACACTAGCCCAATCTCTTACATCCACCACTAAAACATACCCTATAGAATGAACCACACTTTTTATAGTAGTGTCCCTTCCAACAGAATCCTCTGATTTATTCCCCTTTTGATATGCCTTCAATTCATTCGCCACTAGCCATGTCCTCTTCTTGGGTTGCATATTCTCCCTATGAACCCGTAAACTCGTGGACGAACTTGACTCCCTATTAGTCTTAAGAACCTGCTTCTTCCCTTTGACCTATAGGCATGCATATCATCTGATATAGACCATGCTACCTAACTCTAATGATAGCTTGAGTACAGTTAGAACTATGAGTCCGCGTTTCTCTTTACCACCATGAAAGATAATCTCAAACCCCTTCACCTTGACCATTGACATAGAAAACATGTTGCATTCGAAATATGGTACCCATAGTACGTATTGAACTCTTAACAACCCATGTGAATCCATCATAATGGCACAACACCTGACCCTATGAAAATGTTATAACTCTTGTCACTAACCTTCTTATGCAACTTTGAGTCCCATTCAATTACAGTCTCAAAAAATTCATGGGAACCTTTCATATGCTTTGATTCTCCACTATCCATCTACCTTAGAGCCTCATTAATGACACCCTCAGAGAAATGAGAAACTAGAGAAAAGTCCTCCTCGAAACTTCTTGAGAAGTCATCGAGCTCACCTAAATATGTAGTAGCCCTAGCTACTTCCTTCCACTTTCTCTTCTCATTTTATTTCTTCTTCTTCCACATACACATGCTCAAAAATGACAATAATTGCCACAGATATAACACTTCAGCTTGCTCAATTCCATTTTCTCCTTGCTCTTAATCTTTCCTGTAAGAACCATGTTATCATCGAGAAGATTGTGTCTACGTGTGAAGATCCTTGTGCTTCAATTATTCCTTAATGAAGTCATCCATAACCTGTTGCAGTATGGTAGCTTATCACGAGCAACAATCCCTTTGATAAATGACTTCCATTACTTATCAAAGCACTTCAAAGCAATTGTCACTAGCACAAACTCTAGAATGTTATCTCTAATCGAAATAATCTCATCAAAAAATTGAGAAATCTTCATCGATACAAAGCCACACATTTTCCATCCAACATCTTGGTGTTTTTCAACTTATCTTTGAATACAAAAGGCTTGTTCTTGTTCTTATTTTGAAAAAAACCTAAAGATCTTTCCATATATCATAGGAAAAGTTCTTCTAGAATAAATGAGGAATCAAGTGATATTTGACACCATCTAAGATGATCAACTTATCACTCATATCCAATTCTTCATACACTTCCAAATTTTTAGGGTCAGCAAAATCCTAGATCTTATTCACTTAAAAAACTAGTCTGATCCTTTGCTTCTAAGGATTACAGTTAGAAATTTGATCCAACCTATCACCATACCTTAGAACAATGGCCAACCTCACCATTACTGCGAGTCCTTCAACAATAAGGCAACCAACTCACTCTTGAGTTGTACACTGTGTACACTCCAATTCAGATATCCCTTCAAAGTAACTCAGATACCACGTTGATTTTTCCTTGTAACTTCATACACTAAAATTCCACATCATAAGCCCTTTGCATAAAAGAAAATATACAACAATGAATCAACATTGTACACAATAGAATTTTTCAAACCTAAGGCTTGTTATATTACAAGTTTAATAAAATAAATGTAGGGATCCCATACCAAGGATCATGTCCCTTACAATTATCCCTTATAGAAGGAAAATACTAGGGCTTGATGTAAACAACACATGACTGTCAACCTTCCCTTAAACAAGGCACACTTGACTTACTTGTTGATGGAGTGCTCACACGAGCCCTTTCCATCCACGTACCCTGAACACTTGGTAGGTTATTTTCCACTTATCTTGAAGATAATTATGCTGCTCCAATGCTTTTTCCATTGCTACTCATAGGAAATTTCACATATTTAGGTTCTATTGTATCTTTAACTTACCAAACTGACTCTATCAATCCTCATATTGCTCCAAGAAGCTTTCATATAGGTATTCATAATGTTTCGCTCTAAAAAACCTTTTTCTACTCCAAAGTGTGTAAAATTAGGGCACTTGAATAATAGCCTCACACTCCAGATTTTCTCCATAAAATTCACTTCTCTTAGGATATTTTGCAATGACCCACTCAATAGATACTTATCAATCAAAATAAAAATAATTGGGGCTTCTCAAATAAGCTCATACACAATCACATAACACACTTTAAGATGACCAATCTAGGGATACAATATTGTTATCCAAACCCCTTATGCACAAACCTACCATAGTTTAAGAATTCCTTAAGCACAAGACAACAAACTTACCTCCTTGAGAGCTCAACACTTGTCCAAAGGATCCTTGGTCCTAGTCACCAAATTGATTGAGATTCTTGGCCTAAATCACAAAACCCCATGGCCCAACACTTTGTATCTCCTGTGGCCACCTAAGTTATGCATACTCTTTTGGTCACCTCCATTGTTAGCCCTAAATATTATGTACATAACTTTGGCCCCTTATGTTTTCCTTACCACAGAGCTTGCGACCTCCTATTAGCACAAAAATGGGTCTCAGCCTTGTCTCAATATTTAGAATATGTCACAACTAGATGCAAAAATATGCTACAGAATTTGTATGGCTAGAACTTCGTGAATTGACCGTCATAAAATTTCCCATCTCGAACATAATATTAGAGACACAACTCATCCTTGTTTTAGCTTCCTAACTTAGCTCCTTGAGGTCAACAGTCCCTTTTCTTGTATTCTCTTAATGAATTACTCGTGTGCATGATCCCAATGAACTTGAATCTGCTTCTTCTTATAGTGATATTAGGCCATAACATTAAACCCCCAGATCATGTCTTTTGGGTCAAGATGACTTGAGTCTACACATAAAAACCCTACTAACATAAGAAATAAATTCTCTTTCATTTGTCTTTGGCCTTCCCCGTTGAGGCCGTAGGTGACCCTCGGCCTCTAAAGGGTGCTCCTTATGCATCAAATTATTAGAAAATAACTTTCTCCTTGGGTATCTTCCCACAACATTGGGTTCAAATCCCACCACATGGGTACATTTCCCATGAATCTTCATTTTCGTGGGTCAATTCCTCAAAACCAAATACATCAGGGGATGTGGGAGTACCTCCAAAGCTACACTTTTCAACAAAGTTAAACCACAATTATTCTCTCATTAAGGGGATAGTTTAAATATCATAATGGAGGATACTGCCTAGGAGTGACTTTTGGATAAGGTTAGTATAGTTTTCAATTGATGCTAAATTATTAGTTATAAATTTGATTGTACAATTGAAAATTTTTGACAAAATGTATCTTTAAAGCACTTTATTTAAAAATAATAAAAATTGATAGGTATAACTTATAAAAGAGAATATTCAATAATCAAAATGGTAAGACGTTATTTCTCCCAATCTTCAGTCAGTCTTGGTCCTTGGATACAACATTTAGCATTCCATAACCTCACACATAGGTATTTACATGCATGTATTCTTGTCTTCTTTAATGATTACTTAGGAAGATTTAAAACTTTGTTTTTTTTATTTCCATTTTACTCTAGAGAAGCGAATCTTAAATTTTTGTTTCCACAGGTTCCACAAGAGAGCATCAGTTGACATCTCCACCTACAGTTACCTAATCACCTCCCACCAAGATAACATATGCGATATGCTAGTGTTCGTATGTGAAAATAGGAGTAGGGTAGATAAAATAGTTGAAAAGTGTTTCTCTATTGGATATGAAGATAGTATGAAAGGTTATAAGCCTTTGATCCCAAAAAACTAAGACGATTATGTCCATTCAAGATGTGATTTTTAGAGAAATCAAAGGTGTTGTCAAAGAGAATGTCCTACAAGGTTTACAGAAAGTGAAATTTGGTTGAGAACTCAAGGGACGACCGAGCTCTGCAAGTTTGAAGAAACGATGGCGTTCTCAGTCCCCGCTCTCTCGCTCCCTGGGCAGCTCAACCCGCAGGTCTCCTCCTCGCCGGCAGCTCCCAAGTTCTTGCCCTCGTACGCTCTTTCGAACCGGGCGCAAAGCAGAGATAAATGCAAAAGAAGCAAGAATAACATGGTAAGGGTTTCGATGGCTCCTGAAGCAGATACGGGCGAAGCTCCTCCCTCTGCGCAACTGATATCTAGAAACGAGAAGCAGCTTTCGGGGCCTGAGAATGTTCTCAAAAGTATGTATGCCCTTGCGAGATACAGGGATGGGGCTATCACAGAGGCGGGAGCAATGGCAACAGGATACGCCGCGGGCGCCACTTCTAAACGAATGAGATCTGCTGCTTTCGGGGGCGCTCTGGCTCTCGGGGAAAGAAAACAGAAAGAAGCCCTCAATGCTGAGCTACGCAACCTTCATGAACGAATGCGTCGGCTACCCTTTGTTGGCGGAACCAAGGAGGATGCAGATGATATGTTTGACAAAACGCCCCTGCGCGATTTTATCCCAAACAGGGGCTCGTTCTCTGTCTCAGCTCAAACGGAGAGCGCTGAAAAGGATTACGGTAGCCAGCAGAAAACAGAAATTTCAAAACCATTCCAGATTCTGATCGCACACATCTCCGGCAAGTCAATGCTGCATTGGGTGAGATCTTCGGATCTGGTGCAGGAGATCAAGCTACTCATGGAAAAAAAGACGGGGATTCCAACAATGTATCAGCGTCTCCTTTATGAAGGTAAACAATTGGAAGATACCTGTCGCCTGTCCTGTTATAATATTCAAAGAAATGCCTCCATTACCCTGTCCATGCGCCTGCGAGGGGGTGCTGCTGGACAATCCTCTTCAGCTGCAGCCTTTTCCTATAAAGATGCAGTCCATTCTAAGAAGCCCAAGGAAAGAGCTTCCCCTGCTCCAGCTCCCAAACCTTTCGTAGTGGACAAGTCGGAGGATATTCCGTCCATTGAATTAGCACATCCCATTTTGGACAAGCATTATCAATTGTTTACAGAGAATGGCATCATCTGCAGGTTCAATGGTCTTTGGCCTAGTACAGCAGATCTGTACCAATGGATTCATGCAAATTGGACCAGCAGGTGCCAGGTTCTTTTCTGCTCTAAAGGCTTCTTTATAACAGTGTTTGTTGACAGTGAGGATTATCAAAGAGTCTTAACTAAAGGCCCTTGGTTTTGGAATTCTGCGGGTCTGTTCCTTACTCCGTGGTTTCCAGAGTTTGATCCTTCCACAGCAGTCATCACCAAACTCCCGATCTGGGTTAGACTCCCTAACCTTCCGGCGCACTTATGGAACTATGTTGTATTTGAAGCCATCGGCAACTCCTTAGGTCGTTTCCTTGACACAGATCCCTCAAGAGGGCAAAAAGGAATTTATACCTATGCCAGAATCTGCGCAGAAATAGACATAAGCAAGGGACTTCCTGATCAGATCATTCTCAAAATAGGTGATTTCCATTGGTCTCAACCTCTGGATTACGAGAATACAGCATTTCGGTGCCGATATTGTCATCTCACAGGACACCTTCAAAGTTCGTGTCCCTCAATGCCATTCCAAAAAAAGAAAGCCAAATCCAAGCCAAAAGATAAAAGTTGGAAACCTCATGATCCTCCCCCAACGGACGTGTTTTCCAGCTCAGATGAAGAGGACGTGGATGAAGAAGTGGAAGTCGTTGAAGAAATGACAGAACAGGTTTCTCCCTCTGTGCGTCACGAGGAAGCAATAGTCCCTCCCATCGCTCAGAAACGAACTCATGAGTCTTCTCCTTCGGATTCAGATAAGGAGCTTTCACCTCCAGTCCAAAACAGTCTTCAAATTGTTCGCGATCAACAAGGTCCAAATGGTTGGGTCAAAGTCGGCAAGAAGAAAGGGAAAAAAAGTCGACCAAGTGTTTCCACATTCGGTGGGTAGTTCATTTGGCTTGGTTCGGACTCCTTTCTTCTAGTTCTGTTGGTTCAGCTCTGCTTTTGTCTCTTCTTCTCTTGGGAGCCGAGGTGGATTTTTTATCCTTTCCGGCTGCCCTTTCAGTCTTGTGGTTCTCGTCGCCCTGCGTGGTGGGCAGTCTTCTCTTTTTAGTTCCCTGAAGTCTAGTTTGATAACGTTTTTGTTTGTTGGAAGTATAGGAGCCTCATCGCTGTTTTCCCTTCGGGGCAGACTGAGACCCCTAAGTTTTGTACTTGTATGATGGTTATAAATAATAGAATCACCGCAGCTTACAAAAAAAAGAAGAGAATGTCCTACAAAGGGAGAAGGAAGTAAATATGATAGAGTTTGAATTAGAGGATAATGAATTATGCTCTATAGATGACTATGAATCAAAACAAGAAGAACCACATACTTACATATTGAGGAGATTATTTCGGGCAATAATGTACCTAGAAAGGAAAAATCCACCTAATTTTAATTTAATTTAATAATAATAATAATCCTAAAACCATGAGGAAGGAATTTAATTCAAAGGATTGAAAGATTTGGAAAAAGGCCATCATTGAAGAAATGATATCATTGGGAAAGAATGAGGTCTACTATCTAGTGGAGTTATCATATTGAATAATTATCATTTGAATTAGATGGGTGTTTAAGAAGATGTTGAATGTAGAAGGGAGGGTGGAGGAATATAAATATCAATTTAGTAGTAAAAGGGTATTACCCACATAGAGGTAATTGATTTTCATGACATCCTTTGTCCTATTACCAAGTTAACTTTGGTTATATTTAAATTATTTGTTGTTCCTTATTTTGATTTTGGATTAAAACAAATGGATGTGAGGAAAGCGTTCCTACATGGCGAACTAGTAGAAGAAATATACATGAATAATTTAGAAGGATTTGTGGTGAAGGTAAAGAAATATTTGGTATGTGAGTTAAAATATCCCTATATGGGTTATTGTAATCGCTAAGGATGTGCTATAAAAAAAATGATTGTTATGTATTGGGACTTGTCTTCACACGGAGAAAAGTGGACCATTGTATGTATTCAAACTAGTTGGTTGTCATATTATTTATTTGGTCTCATATGTGGATGACATCGTATTGGTTGGAAATGACAGGTAAATCATCCAGGCGCTGAAAACTTGGTTGTTCTCTACATTTGACATGAAGGATCTTGGTGATGAAAATGTCATTTAAGCATGGAAATAAAAGAGGCTGGGAAAAATAAAAATTTCTAGGTAAGTCAAATGAAGTATGTAAAGAAAATATTGCTAATATTTAATATGCATCAATGTAAATTGGCAAAAATACATATTATTGTAGGTCTAAAGCTATCCACAGACTAGTGTCCCAAATCAGAAGAGGAGGAATTTTTGCATGTTCAGCATGCCGTTGGGGATGAATTTTTCATGTTTGCAATGGCCTATAGTCAAATAAACATGTAACATGTAGTCGGAGTATTGAACAAGTATATTTCAAAACCAGAAAAGGAGCATTGTAAAATAGTAAAGCGGTTTTTCATTTATTTGTCTGGTAGATCTAGTTATGAATTGTGTTGCCAGGGAATACTAGGATTGGATAGATTGTTAGACAAACATCGATTTGTTGATTTAGAATGGTCTAGAGATATATATCATAGAATATTTATAAGTGGGTATGTGTTTACCCTATTTCAAGGAAGAATCAGTTGGATGAGCAACAAATGCTTCATAGAGGAACTTTTAAATATAAATGATGAATACATGGAAACCACTCATGTAATCAAGGAAGAATTATGGTTACAATGATTGTGTTCAGGAATTGGATTGGTATAGAAAAATATATGGATATACTTGAATAGTTATAATGCAATCATAATTGTAATGAAATCAACATATATTTCTAAGAAAACACATACTAAAATTCATTATTACCTTGTGAAAGATGTGACTAAGGGCAATAAGTTGATGGTATTAAAGGTAAAAATGTTAAAGAAGTGTGAAATTCCCTAATAAAATATATTAGCAATAAGAAATTCTCCTGGTGTAGATAAAAAATGGGCATTATTGCCCTTAATATTTTAGCATGCACTCATGCAACCCATTATATGTAAACAATAGGAAAAGTAGGATAATATTGGGTATGTGTTATATTATTTATTTGACTACCTCCATGGATTGTGCATTGTAATGGGCACAATGAGGAGGCCACATGGGGGTTTGGTGGTAGCATCCTTGAATGAAAATTGTGTGGTTTTTGTCATCCATTTTTGTTGTTTTTGGTGCATACCATTCACATTTATTAGTTTTGTGGGGCATAGTGTTTCAACATATGGTTTTGTGATTAATGCTACGGAACTATTCTCTTATTCTAAACATTGGTAAATGGACTGGCAGTTTGTGGGTTCTTCGACGTACACATATTTTATTCTATTACTGTAAAGAAAAGATATATTGAAAACATATATCTTTTTCTCAATTTGGGTTTCCAAGATAAAATACCTATGTCAATTTGTGTGTATGTGTCTATATATTCCACTCCGTTCTTTCTATTTTATTAAGAATATTTTTGTAGCAATTAACCATATAGTGTTAAAATCTAGAGGTTTCTCTTTAATAGTGAACCTCTAGAGGTCACTGTGAAAGAATTGTTGTTACAATGTTTGTTGCAGTTAGATATAACTACTAAATACATTTTAGAAACTGATGGAAATCAAATAATGTTACATACCATCAAAACCTTATTTTTCATGGAAAAATATTAGAAGATATTTATAACTAGATAAATGAAGAAATTTGATCAATCATGAAATTTGTGTGCTAAAATAAAATAATAATTTCAATCAACCTAGTCATGTAACTATTATTACTCTAAATAAATTCCTTAGATTTTTTTTATAATATTTAACCCTTAATTGAATCACAAGAAATATATTATAAATTATCAACACTTTATTCAATATTAAGATTGTTAAGGATGGAATACTTGTACAATTATCCTTTGTGGAAGGATCAACTCAAGTCCTTTTTTCTCTTTAGGGGGGAAATATCTGATGAGCTAGGGTGAAATAAAATATACTGTAATATGTGCTCCAAAAGGATGAATTAATCCAAGTTATTTCTATCCATAAACGGAAACCTAATCATAGCCACAAGTAGACTACATATTTGAACTTATTTAATGAGGCTACATTACATTAATTTGATACTTAACTAACAAATGGAGGATGATTTAATAATAAATAATATAGGGAACCTATTCAACATTACATGGAATGAACACTATATACTAATACTACTCTATTCGTCCCTTTGCCCCCCATTTTAAACATAGAGAGAATCCAAATTAAAAGAATTACTATCAGCTCTTGTAGGGAGTATGTACAATTCTAAAAGTGTTTCACATGTAAAATTCATTACCATATCTCTAAATTATTCAATAAAAAAATGATACCACAACAAAAGTAAAGTTGTACACAAAGATCGTGCACAATGACAAGTCCCATAAATGAGTGATTACCGAAATGTTGTAGTATCCATGTATTCTCATCCAATAATGAGGGTCCATGGCTAGTGCTCATGCTAACTCCTAAGATGTAACCAATAATATTGAATATCTATGTATTATAGTTCAAGTACACACAAATACCCACCATATTCATGTGGATACAAATAAATAAAACTCTTTGTGTCCTAAACACCATCGATATAGTTGTAAAATTTTGATTGTGAATATAGGATTATGTAGAAAGAGTATTATTATAGAATATGCAAGTTGAACACTAGTAGACATAACTACCCTCTAAATTCTCTTAAAAAAAATATATTCTCATGGTGGAGTAGATTCATGAAAGAGAAATGAGACATTACAACTATTAATATACAATTTGACACAATCATTTTTGAAATAGCCCCAGCTAAGTATATATCCTTGATTCTTGAATTCAATGTGAAGAGACATCCTTATGGTGATATTAGTCCCCTTAATTTGTTTTGACCTTACTAAGACATCCTAGATATTCTAAACATGAATATTTGTTCCTTTCATTCCATATTCCTTGTCATTGCCATTCTTTGGTTCCACTAGTGTTTTGAGGTTTGAAAATTGTAAACCTATAGCATGTTGACTAATAAGTACAACTTTATCATGTAATATTCTAAATTAGAATTCCAAAAATCCTCTAGCTAATGGCATTGATATTGATAAAATATATATTTTTAGTCAAAGTTATATGCTCCAGAATATTTGTTGTCATCGTTAAAAAATTCCTAGAATGCCTTATCTTAAATTAGTAATATTTTCAGATATTAGGACCAATTGTGGATGATACAAACATATTTTTAATTGGGTTTCTCTTCAAGAGGAACTTAAAAATAAACTTATAATATTTAAATTGTTCGCAAAAACTACAAAAAGGTATCCCAGTGTCATGGCCATATTTTTCCCTTCAAAATTTGCAAAAGCGAAAAAATAATATTCTTCATTTCTACACATGAAATAAATATAATTCTCCTTAATATGGTTCTTAATTGTTAAACTTAAATAAAAAATGATATATAAACAATTCTCAATATCAAAATCATCAAGGTAGTGTAGCATTATACAATGATCCCTTTATGCAAGGTTAAAGTCATGTTCACATGCCTATTAAATGAAAAAACTATTGATGCATTAAGCTCCAATACAATATAATCCTGTACGTGCTCTGAAAGGATAATGTCATCCTTATCTATCAATAATTAAGGAACCCTTATCATAAAATCATCCTAATTAGTGGATGTTTTATAATGAGGTTGGACTACATCTTATTCAATGTTTATCTAATTGGAGGTCCTTATTTAACAATAAAAAACATGGTGGGCCTAATATAGCACTGAATGGACACCATTACTTTTGACATTATAGCTTTAAAGGGAATTTCTTTTGTCCCCTTCCCCCACACCCCACTCGCCATTACAGCTCAAAGGAGGATCTCAACTAAAAGTTGGAAGTGATAATAATACTGTAATATAGATATAGTTAGATATTTTTTATTTTTCCTGCCGTAGAAAAAAATTAAGATTTTTATTAAGTCAATAAAATGTTACAAAGTAGATTCAATGAAGCATTCGTGAATAGTCTGTGAGTTAAACATGCACGGTAAGAAAAATCAACCACATAATTAAGAAAGTGAATATAAGAGTTACCTAAAACAAAAGTATTACCATAGGTAACCATGAAAGGTAGAGAAAAAGTAAGAAAACAAGCCTCTCTGAACAAGCAAAGAAAACAACCCAAACTAGTATCTAAAATAACAAAACTGTCCAGGATAAGTTGAGAAACTAAAAAATATACATAGTCAACAAGATGCCAATAATCCATAAACATCGCCCAAAAGTCCCAATAGAGGAAAAAACCAAAAGCTGAGTAATCATATAAAGAGTTTAAAATAGGGAGATTGATTAGAAATTATGACCCACCTATTGTCTGAGTCATTTATGTAATAGGAGTCCAAAAGCTATTGTAAACCCTTTTTAGAGAGATAATCTACCTCCATATTCCTCTCCCTGTAATTGTGACAAAATGATAAATCTTCAAAAGATGTTTTAACAAACAAAATTTCATCTAATATAGGCATTAGAGTAAGATTTTGATAACGTTGCACATTATTTGCCTAGTCGATCACATTCAGAGAGTCATGAAAAACCTGAGCGGAAAGCACCCGCATCTCCCTTAACCAAAATAAAAGAAATTTGAAGGTAAATAGTTCAACAAAGTTATTCAAACCAGGCCCAATACCCATAAAAGAATTAATGATTTTTTGTTCATTCAAGTGTATGACGATCCCCACCCCACAACAATGTGGGCATCAAAAGCCCCATCAAAATAAGCCCACGTAAAATTAGTTTTGATGGTTTCGACCTAAATATCCTGAGAGCGAGTAGCAGGAATGTTGTGAGGGATCAACTCATAAATGGAAGCACATTATATTGCTGTAACATATGGGTTTGTTGGGAGATCACTGAAAATGCTTTTGTTTTGAGGCACACAAATGGCCCAGTAGATAGTTAAAGGAATATTTCGGTAATGAGGATCAGAAATATGAGCCCACCAATTTTACCAAGCAGTCCCCATAAAGTTCCCAGACCAATTTGAGGCGATACCAACTTCTTTTAAGAAATGTTCCCATGTTTTGGAGGTAAAATAGCAGCACAAGAAGAGATGATAAGAGTTTTCCTCAGAGGATTTGCATAGGGCACACCAACCAAGGCCATGTTTGTTCCTTTTTTGCAGTTTATCACAAGCTAGGACTTAGTTCCTGACAATGCACCAAACTAAGAGTCTAGATTTAGTAGGACACCAAAGCTTCCACAAAGACTTAGACCACCAGTGTCGAGCATACCGCAACCTTCTTCCCATTTGAAAAATGTAACCATATTCAGAGCATATAGACCACTCGGAGAGTTTACCCAGCGAAGATCATCAACCCTATCCTTTAGTTGAACATTTGTTCTTTGAAGTACCTTTATGAAATCCCAAAAAACCCCTATCCAAAATGGTTAGGTGTAAAACAATTAAAAAATGGATTTTCTAAAATATAATAGATATAAATTACATGTTGAACTCTCATTTAGTTATTTTAAAAGTTAGGTGAAATATGTATAAATAGATTATAATACCATGAGATATATTATTTCGTTTCCTAGATCTTGATCAAGATATAAGCTATCATAGTACCTCGAAAATACTGTATTTTTTTGCAATAAATTAAGAATTTACATGTTAACATAAAAAATTGACACATGAAAAATATTGGCATGTTCAATGTGGTGCAATGAAAATCGTAATATATATAGTGGTGTGAATAGTTATTTTAGCCATGCTCTCCAACTAGGCTAAAGAACCATGCATTACTATATGAGAAATATTATATATCATGTCCATTTCTTTATCTATAATTATGACATAGTGTTAAGAGATAGCTAATTTATGTATAATTATAAGGGACAAATTGGGTGGGCCTAATGGTTAAGAGCATGTGTTTCTTTTTGAGATGTCATAGTTTCAAAACCAGAGGGGGGTAGAGTATGTATGCATTTGTAGACTTAGTAGTCAAATCAATACACAGAGGACCTTGTCCCACAAACAAGGGGTCTCATACACTAGCTTGGTGTTTGGCTTGGCCGTGACCTTAAAATTGGAAAAAAAAAGAAGTTATCCCAATTTTTTTCCAATTTAAATTAGATAGATAAATATATATGATTTCAATGTAATTTGTGAAAAAGTTATGAAATGGAAAATTAATTTATTTTGAGTTTGAAAGTTGTGAAGTGACAAGATGCGTATAGTTTCTTAATAAAAATAGAATAACAACCTATTACTCACACATAGTACATAGAGATTTATCCTCGAAACCCTTAATTTGGAAATTTAGAAAATATTATATCGACATCTATCTCTTCTTATTTTATTGACTTCAACATTCAAAATAGAATCTATAAGAATTCCAAAAAAATCCAAACCCTAATCCCTTTTCTCAGTTTGCACCACAACCTTAATCGCTTGGTTGAAACCCATTAAAATAGGATAAAAACCATTGGCTAGGGAATATAAGAAACCAATCTAATAAATTTCTAACTATGACCCTTTGATGCATCAAAATAATCATTGGGTATACACATGCAAGTAATATAAATCATGGAATGAATATAGTCACCCGGCACATTCGCGATTGTTATACTATTCTCATTAATTATTCGCATGCAGTGAACTTTATGACAAGGTATATCATATTCTTTGTGATGAAGTACGATATCACATCATATGATTGTATCTTAGTAGTCATTTGAAATGAACAATGAATATTATATTACCTATTGTGAGATTAGAGGTAATATGGTTGGAGGAGAGGGGTAGTTACTTGTTATGGAAATTAGGTAATTTAAAAAAAAAATGTATACGGAAGAGTGCATGAATTTGGTGGGAATTTTAAAGAAAATCCATTATCTAAAAATCTCACCCAAGTATAAAATGTGAATGCATTCACAAAATATAATTTCAAGCAGGTAAAAACATACCAACTCACTTGACATGTAGGCCAAGTCAAATGAACAAATGTATGCTCTAGCAAACAAAAAACATTCACTTGTTATGATTCATCATAATATGTACATGATATAAATAGATTAGGAGAATTAGTTCTTTCATAATCATATGCATTCATGGGATCTAGAAACATGCATGTGTTATTAGTAAAATGATCATTCAATAATTTGGGATAAAAATGAAAACTTTAAGACCGATATAGATATACTTAGACCCCCATAGTGACTTATAGAACTCATAAACTATGAATAAAGAGATAAGTTATAAAAGAATACCAACATGGCTAATTTACACTCTCAAAATGGGATACCGTGATCATATTCATGTTTTTCCACCGTAATGAAATAAATAAATGCTAATAAGTATTTCTAAGTTACATGGCCATCTATGTGGACCACGCCATGACATAGACACAATAGAGGGAGTCTTTCTCTTATGAGTGAGATGTGGAGATAATTTTAATGATGGGCACAATCTCAATGTGTTTCATGTTCCAATTTATGGCTTTAGGTTGCCATTAGTAATATATTTTGCTACGCTTTTTTATAATCTTAATGGGCCCCACATAAGGCCTTGTGGAAACTCGATGGGACTTCATGGGACATATATCAAATCTTAAATTATTATTGAGACCTTATACATATGATACTTAGAATTTTATTATGATACTCACATATATTATTTGGAAGATAATTTTTTCATGTTTGGTTTAATTTAGAATTGACTATAGATTTGTAAGTGGATGTTGAAAGAATATTTCAATATCCATATTTATGTTCAGTCAGATCTAGTTCCAAATATGTATAGAATTAGTTGAATCTAATTCCAAATATATATATGTTTCAACATATATATAAATGCAGAATAAAACATTTTTTTGTGTGTAATTTGTTTACTATGATTTCTATTTTGGTATGGGAGCTTCTCTGAGCCAGACTTCCTCCCGGGAGGGCTTAGGAACACGGAAAGATCTGTGGATTAATTTTTTGTACATAAATTAGTATAGGGTGGCTGAGAATATTTTTTTGTATATGGTGAGTGAGAATATTTTTTTGTATGAATGGTTTGTACTATGTTATTGTACGTGTTGTTGGAATTTCTGATAATTCTAAACAAAACTGAAAAACAGAACAATACTCTGTTTTAACACAGCGAAATAAAAATCGTTTGCGGAATACGGTTTAACAGCAACGCGGTTTCGTTAGTTGTTGTTTGCAGTGTATCAGCAACGGTGTTTCAGCAACGCTGAAACTCGTGTATCAACAACACTATGTTTTGACGTCAAGAGTATTTTCTGGTTACGGTGTAACAACAACATGCAACGGTGTAACAGCAACGCAAAAAGAGCTTCTATTTATAAACAGTAAACCAACTGATACAAATTTGTCTTCCTCACATAGAGGGATTTTCACAAGAAATTTAGCTGAAGAGCATCTTCCTCTTGACAGAGGGATTACAGCAGGAACCCTTCAGTTCCACAAACTGATTTTTCACTATCTAAAAATTACAGTTTCAGCACTGCTCTGTGTTACAAAAAGGAACTCTCTATCATTCTTCTAACCTTGGAAAGAATTGTTGTTCATTACATTTATATGTTAAAACATATTTGACTTTAAACAATAAGATAATAAAAATATTTTCTAAAGCTTATCTGCGTATTGAATGCAGCAAGCGGTGATGCCTTTTGAAGAAATGAAGTCGGTTGTTGCAGGGGAATTTGATGCTGAAAATTTAATGCATATTAATGTGAAAAATATCAAGCACGACTTTGAGGCATCCAATAGTCTGGAATATCTACAGCAAAAAAAGATTTATGTCCAGCTGTTTATGTTGCAGTTGGAATTAAATTCCAACACTCCCCCTTGATTTCAACTGCTGGGGTTTTTCTGCATACCCAGGCATTTCCTGAAATGATCAAAACTTTTCTTTCCCAATGGTTTTGTCAAGATGTCAGCGAACTGATCCTCTGTTCTGCAGTGCTGCAAAACAATCTCACCATTGTTAACCAATTCACGTATGAAGTAAAATTTAGTGTCTATGTGCTTTGTCCTTTTATGAAAAACAAAGTTTTTAGACAATGCTATTGCTGAGCTATTGTCACAGTAAATGGTTGTGCCTTTTTCTTGTTCATGACACAAATCTCTGAGAACTCTTCTCAGTCACACTGTTTGGCATGCTTTTGCTGTTGCTGCCATAGACTCTGCCTCTGCTATTGACAAAGACACAACTGGTTGCTTCTTGGAAGCCCATGAGATGGCTCCTGAACCCATATGAAACACATACCCCGATGTGCTTTTCCTATCATCAACACTTCTAGCCCAATCACTGTCAGTGTAACCTGTCAACATGAAACTTTCAGAAGAGGAGTATAAAATACAAAACCCCTTCGTTCCATTTACATACCTTAGAATCCTCTTGGCTACCTGCCAATGAGTCTCTTTCGGCTTTTCCATAAATCTGGAGATTAAACTCACAGCATGCATAATGTTTGGCCTAGTTGAAGTCAAGTACATAAGGCTGCCAACTATGCTCTTGTACAATTTTGGATCAAAATCCTTGTTGTTGTCTTCTTTGGTCAATTTCAACCCCATTACAATTGGAGTCACAACTGCCTTGCTATTTTGAATGTTAAATCTCTACAACACTGCTTCTACATATTTAACTTGAGAAATAAAAACACCATTTTCACTTTGGTTTACTTCAATTCCAAGAAAATATCTTAAGAATCCCAAGTAAGTCATTTCAAATTCACTTTTCATGACTACTTTAAAATCAACAATGAGAGAAGCATCATTGCTAGTAAAAATCAAATCATCTACATATAAAACAACAATAAGAATCTTACTGTCATTCTCCTTTATGTAGAGTGTGGGTTCATCATCACACTTATCAAACCCATTCTCAATCAGATAAGAATCTATTCTGTTTCACCATGCTCTTGGAGCTTCCTTCAGCCCATAAACAACCTTCTTCAGTTTGTAGACTTTATGCTCTTGGCCTTCAACTTCATAGTCGGGAGGTTGTTCAACATAAACCTCTTCTTTTAACACTCCATTCAGGAATGCAGATTTAACATCCATCTGATAAATCTTCCATTTGTGTTGTGCTGCAATAGACAACATTGTTCTGACTGTTTCCATCCTTGCTACTGGTGCAAAGGTTTCATCATAGTCTTTGCCTTGTTGCTGCTTGTAGCCTTTCACAACAAGTCTTTCTTTGTGCCTGTCAATCTTGCCTTCAGCATTGCTTTTGGTCTTATAGACCCACTTAACTCCAATGGCATCTTTGCCTTCAGGGAGGTCCACTAACTCCCATGTTTTACTCTTCTCAATTGCACCAATTTCTTCATTCATTGGTTCAATCCATTTATCTTCATTTACAACATCTTCAAAATGAACTGGGTCATCAACATGAAAATACAAAGCGAATAATGAATTTAGACCGGTATTGTTACTTACCTCTCCTTGTTCATAAATCTCATTCAGATTTCTGAATCTTGGTCTTCATGGTGTGCTTGGAGTTCCGTCCGAGCTTGAGGGTATTTCTCATCCCTGTGGTGTGATTGGAGAAGCACTTCCTTGACTTCTCAAGGCTGTTTGAATTCCAGCTTGTGGTGTGGTTTGTTGTACTTGATGTGGTGGAGGAGGAGCCACCATGGAAGGATTATTTGCTGATGTCCCTTCCTCTTCTTCTTCGTGAGACACAATTGTCTTCACATTCACCGTCTTCTCTAAGCTTCCATCCCAAGCTTCATCTTCAATGAACTGCACATCTCTGCTTACTATTAATTTCTTGGTGGATGGATTATACAGTTTGTATGCTTTTGACTCATCACAATAGCCAATAAAAACACACTTCTCCCCCTTACTATAAAGCTTCTTCCTTAGCTGATCCGGTACATGTGCATATGCTACACAACCGAATACTCTCATGTGAGTGACAGTTTGCTTTTGACCACTCCATGCTTCTTCTGGTATTTTGTTCATGATAGCTTTAGTTGGGCATCTATTCAAGATGTAAACTGTGCAAATGACAGCTTCTGCCCAATACTCATGCGGCAAGTGTTTTGCCGTCAGCATACTTCTGACCATGTCAAGAATGGTCCTATTCTTCCTTTTGGCAACACCGTTTTGCTGAGGTGTATACCTCGCGGTGTACTACTTTTGTATGCCATTCTCTATGCAAAAACGCAAAAAATATTTGGAGATGTACTCTCTTCCTCTATCTGTTCTGAGCACTTTGATATAATGCCCACACTGCTTCTCAACAAGAGTTTTGAAGTGGCGGAATTTCTCAAACACTTCACTTTATTGTTTCAGCATATACACCATGTCTTTTTGGTTTAATCATCAATGAAAGTTAAAACATATTTACTTCCAGCAAATGATGGTATTTGCATCAGTCCACACACATCAGAGTGAACAGTTTCCAAGGGTGCTTTTGCCCTTATACTCTTTCCTGCTGGAAAGCTTTCTTTGTGTTGCTTGCCCAAGATGCAGCCTTCAGAAAGGCTGTCCAGTTTCTCGATCAATGGCAATCCCTTTACCATTCCCTTTCTGTGCAACAAATTCAAGCCTCCGAAATTGAGATCTCCAATTCTCAAGTGCCACAACCAGTTCTCATCTTTCGCTTGTTCCTGAAAGACTTCTTGTGTTACAGCTGCAATAGTTCTTCCTTCCTTCAAATCTGCCCTGAGTTTGAGAGGAAACATTCTATTGCTGGTCATATGCACCTGTGCAATGATCTTCTTACTTGGAGGTATGTCTCTGATTGTACACATATCATCTTTGAAGAAAACATTGTAACCTTTGTTAATGAGCTATCCAATGCTCAAAAGATTACATTTCAGACCAGGTACATAGTATACCTCTGGCATAGTCATCTGTTCTCCATTTCTTACTTGGATACTAACTCTCCCCTTACCCTTGACAGATATCTTACTATCAGTTCCTGTTTTTACCTCAGATTTCACATTTTCATCCAGATTGGCAAACATTTCAATATTTCCAGTCATGTGATTACTACAACCTGAGTCTAAGAACCAAAAATCTTCTTGTTTGTCTTGTGCAATGTTACATGCTAACAGCACAATCTTTGGATTCTTATCTCCTTCATTTGCAAAATTAGCATTCTACCTACTATTTATGTCATTTTGCTTTTTCCTACATTCATTGGCGTAGTGCCCATATTTCTTACAATAATGACATTGGACTTGGGATTTGTCATACCTTTGTCCATGAGCTTGTTGTTTTCTTGAACTTTCATCTTGGTTCTGATTGCAGCTCCTTCCGCTTGTCCTTGCAGGATTATATATGCCTTTGTTTTGGCTTCTTCCATGACCTCTGTTATTTGCTCTGCCTCGACCTTTTCTTTGGCCAAAAGACATCTGTGTCTTGAATGCTTGCTCAAAAGAGGAATCTGTTCCTCTACTCAGTCTGTGTTCATGAGACATAAGAGAAGCACTCAATTCATCCACTGTGAACTGTGAGAGATCCTTTGTTTCTTCTATTGCTACCACAATAGATTCAAACCTTGAGGGTAAAATTCTCAAGATCTTCTCTACAATCCTTCTTTCTTCAAGAATCTCACCATGAGATCTTATTTGGGTTATAAACCCAATAACCTGAGTGAAGAATGAATCTATTGTATCAGATTCCTTCATGTTGAGTGTTTCAAAGTCTCTCCTCAACATCTGCAACTTTGCAGTCTTCACCTTCTCCATGCCTTGATAGGCAGTTTTGAGAATATCCCATGCCTCCTTGGATTTTGTTGCTGCTGTAATCCGTGGAAAAACACTTTCATGTACTGATTGAAAGAGAAAAAAGAGGGCTTTCGCATCCTTCTTCCTGTCACTCTTCAACTGGTCTCTTTCTGCCACTGTCAAAGCAGCCAACGCTGTTGCATCTCCAGGTTCAACATAGCCAGTTTCAACCAGCTCCCATATTCCTTGAGAAGCAAACAATGCTTTCATTTTTATGGACCAATAACTGTGATTTTTCCATTAAATTGTGGCATTTGGGAATTTGTCGAACCAGTTCCAACATCTGCCATCTTAACCTGTATAAGTAAAGAAGAGATACTGACTGTATAATTAAAAACAAGAAAAAAACTTTCTCTACTGGAGAAAATCTACTAAATAAGCTTCTTACAGCTCCTACAGTGAAAAAACAAACTCTGTTTTTGACTCACTGAGTGCCTAGACCAGCTCTGATACCATGTTGGAATTTCTGATAATTCTAAACAAAACTAAAAAACAGAACAATACTCTATTTTAACACAGTGGAAATAAAAATCGTTTGTGGAATATGTTGTAACAACAATGCAGTTTCATCAATTGTTATTTGCAGTGTATCAGCAACGGTGTTTCAGCAACACTGAAACTTGTGTATCAGCAACACTCTATTTTGACGTCAAGACTATTTTCTGGTTACGGTGTAACAGCAACGTGCAACAGTGTAACAACAACGCAAAAAAAAAACTTCTATTTATAAACACTAAACCAACTGATACAAATTCATCTTCCTCACATAGAGGGATTTTCACAAGAAATTATGCTGAAGAGCATCTTCCTCTTGACAGAGGGATTACAGAAGGAACGCTTCAGTTCCACAAACCGTTTTTTCAATCTCTGAAAATTACAGTTTCAGCACTGTTGTGCGTTACAAAAAGGAACTCTCTATCATTCTTCTAACCTTGGAAAGAACTGTTCTTCATTACATTTATATGTTAAAACATATTTGACTTTAAACAATAAGATAATAAAAATATCTTCTAAAGCTTATCTGCGTATTGAATGCAACAAGCGGTGATGCCTTTTGAAGAAATGAAGTCGGCTGTTACAGGGGAATTTAATGCTGAACATTTAATGCATATTAATGTGCAAAATATCAAGCACGACTTTGAGGCATCCAACAGTCTGGAGTATCTACAGCAAATCAGATTCATGTCCAGCTGCTTATGTTGCAGTTGGAATTAAATTCCAACACGTGTGTGAGTTAGAGAACCATTGCTTGCATATCAGAGCTGGATGCGGTTGCCTGTGCTTGCAGATCGGAACTAGATGCAGTTGCAACCCACCATCACCGTCAAGCTGTGGAGGAGATCTATACCTATAGCAGCATATGAGAGATACAAGGGTTATCTGTAGTGTGTGCAGGGCCTGGGTTGCCTTTGCATCTCAAGATGCTGATGGCAGGCGAAATGGGTACATGAAGAGTGAAAATTGTTTAGAGAACTTGAAGGACATGCAACGATTTCTTCGCAGACACAACCCACAAGCCAGAGAAGTGTTCAAATAGCTCGACAAGTGGAATACTGTGACTTAGGACTTGATACCTATCATTGAGCAATATCGAGATGAGACTGAACTTGTAATGAATACTGTGAAGGTTATAATTTTCGTCATTATCCCATTGGTCCTTCCTCTGATAACATCTCACTACAAATGGAATACCTTTGGAGCTTCAAGGCTTCATTTTCATACAATGATGTGATTGTTGTGATTTTTTGTCTTTTAGAAGAACCGCTGGAACACTTAGAATACAGATCTTTTATACGAGATGATTGGAAGGCGATCCAAATAGTGCTCACTCTATTTCGTAATCTATTATCTATCCAGGATCTTTCATCACAGTAGACCACAATCAGATCGAGTTCTCAATTTCTATTTTTAAGTGATGATTTCCTGGAGCTTTTGTTTCATTTTCTTCTCTAGCGTCTTCCATTAACAACGAGTATTTCCAAGGCTTCAAAGGTGCACAATTGATTTGGCTGTGATGAACTTGTGTGGAGTTTGATACGATCTTCTGTTTTGTCCATTCCTTTATTGCACCAGAGGCATATGACATACTTGCAATAATCGTGTGGGCTATTAGTGTTATTGTATTAATTTTTTTGTATGATATACTCGGTTTGTAAAATTATATAATTAAAGAATCAATTATTGAACAGGCTAACATAGTTTAAATCAGTGTTTTTTTCACCTTTCAGTGCCTCAAGAACAGAGTGTTGATTTTATTATTTATACCATTTGTTAATCTGGTGGACTTGCTGTTCTTCAGGGCTTCTAGAACAACAGATACTGGTTATCTATTTCTATATGTAAGTGTGTATGTGAAGAAATGTCAAATTGTAGAGTTGATGACCAGATATATTTAGTATCAAGTTTGTTTATCTATATAGCTGATGACTATATAGTTTGCTATGTATTCCACATGGGAGTTGGTCAATAAAAATGATTCAGTGTCTGGGATATTTTTTGGAATAGTCAACAAGCTTCAGTTCTACAAAGGCCATGATTATGGTAGAAGTAAGTGTGTTTTAAATGAGTAAGCTCAAATATGTGGAGAAAGAGATGACTGCAGAGTGGGTAGAGTTGTTGATGAAGACTAGTGAAACAGAAATCAGTTTTATTGTTATAATATGTATTGTAATTGTGCATGTAAGAATTAAGAGAGAGACTTGGAAGACAATTTTTATATAAAATGAATTGCATATTTTTAAATGGATGTTGAGAGAATATCTCAACCTCCCTATTCATATCTGGAAATGGTTGAATTTACTTCGAACTATGTATATATAATTGTATGTATGTATAATTATAGTGTGATTGAAGTATGGAATAAAATAATTTTTATTTGTGTAATCTGTCTACAGTGATTTCTATTTACATCCCATGGAAGACACATGATATTATCAACCACCAAAGAGGTCTTGCACACGTAATATTTGGCATATGTAAGGGAAACGCAATAGTTTTGGTGTTTTTCAAAACATGGATGCATCTATTTCCTTAGGAATGGTTCGGATCACACCATGAATGAAACCATAATATTCAATTTTGAGGCTCGCGAACCATACACAATACTAAATCATTGCAAAGGAACAATAAATGGAATATTTTTCTTCCATGTAATATATGGAAATTGTTATTATGATTAGTGGAGCATTCATGGGTATTAATTTTATATTTATTGTTTGATGACCTAAACCAAGAAGTTAGACTTAAATAATTATTTTAAGGGATAACATAGTATCATTACTTGATACTATTTAAATAAATCTAGTGCAGGGGTCTTATGAAGGGAATTATTGGCTTATAAGTTTTCTTTAGGAACTATTTTTATGTTTGGCCTAAAATTGTTGCATCAAATGGTCTAGTTCATGATTTAATTATGAAAATTAGAGATTAGGTTTTTAAGGAAAATAGGTGTTAGGTTTTTGAATTTATGTTATTTTCATTAGCAATTATCCCATTTTGACTCATTTTTATCATCCCTTTTCCCATATCATTACTCTTTTTACAATATTTTCAATTTAAACCTTATTCAACAACCACTAGGTAATGCCAATGTTTTTTGTATCGTATAGGAACTCACCAACCCCTTTGAAATGTACTATTAGTAAACCTATGGTTGTCTATGATTTATCTTCCTCTACATAAACAAGGTCACAACTCGGGGATTTGAACCTTCCCTCTTAAATTTCTTAGGACCCACATTACTTTGATCATTAATTGAACTTTCCCTAAGACTTGAAAATCTCATCTTTAATAAATAATTTTTTTATAATAGAAAATTTATATGTTGATTTATTGTAAATGATACTTTGCCAATACAAGTGATATAACACTCATATGAATGTCGCAATCTATCTAATTGTTTGGCATTTTTATAGGCCTCTAGAGGGAGAACCAAGAAGTGGGTTCTTCTCCTAGACAATATGAAATGATTCTATGTGTATGTCATCAATTCCATCATGGACAGGATGAACATCAGCCTCTAGTCAAATATTTTGTCAACTATGCCATGAACAATGTGTGAGTCACCAATATGATAAAAAGAAAGAAATAAATAAAGACCACTTTGTTTCATATGAATTAGTTGAGATCTATTTTTCGTGAGTCATTTACCATAATATCATTCTTTCCTCAACCATGATATGTACTTCATGGGAAAAATACATGGAATAAGGAAGCCTAATTGGTTCACCTGCATTCTCTCCTTTTGTAATATGTACTCAATAAAATCAATTTCATGTAATGGAAAGATAATGATAACAAATATGTAACCAAATGGTATAGTCTTTGGTCTTTTGATATCCTTAAATATGTTGATTATCAAGATGAGAATACAATCTTACATAAATCTGTATTTATGAAGCTCATTCTTATTAATACAAACAGTGAGCTCATGTTTTGATTTATTGTGTATGCATTCCACTCATGGAACTATAGTCATTTAGCTAACAAAAATGCAATTGGGAGGGATCCTAAATGTGGCCATCGTTTCTCTATTTTCCTTAATCCATATCATAGATCATAAAGTATCCATAATTGTTAGCTTGATTTATTCATTTCAATAATACAGTATATGTAGACATGAAGTCCATTTGTTTTCATTGTTAGTTCTTATATCTCTATTGTTTTATTCTTCTATATGGAATAACGATTGCTAGTTGATGATTAATGATAGTTTTTGTTATCTCATTCAATTGCAACAAAAGTCAATAATGAAATTATTTGCATTCTATATGCTAAGGAAACTCTATATTCTTGAATGACAAACGGTTCCATTTTGAAATATTGAATGATGTAGTAGTGGTGACTAATCTAACTAAAGGATTGAGAGTCTCTATGCATTTCTCTATTTTGTTGCATGAACACTCTGACTCAAAGATAGTGAAATATTGGAACTTGTTGATAGTACAAGCTTTATTGTGAGCCTAATGAATATATCTTATTAATTTTATGGAAATGATTTGATGGGGACTAATCTAACTAAAGGATTAAGAGTCTCTATGCATTTCTCTATTTTTTGCATGAACACTTTGACTCAAAGATAGTGAAATATTGGAACTTGTTCAGAGTACAAGATTTATTGTGAGCCTAATGAATATATCTCTTATTAATTTTATGGAAATGATTTGATTTACCATTCATATTTAGATGTGCATTTTTCTTTAATGGGAGTTGTAGAAGAATAGGACTCACTAAAGTTGTGAACATGATTGGCTTACAAGAAGCATAGAAAATGTAATTGTATTACACAAATGAAATAACATCATATCTACTTAGAAAAATATTTCTCTACAATTTCCATCCAATGATCAGATCTTTATATTATTTATATTCATTTTTTTTGAGGTATTATTCTTGTTCTAGAAATTTACACCATATGTTTAAATAGTATTTTTAGATAAGGTAATTCATCGATGACCTAAAACCTACACATACATTGTTAGTGTATCACATGTTTATGCCCTTGGATTGATGATTTAATGTGTATAATTTAATTTAATTTAATTTTATGATATTTTTGGCATCGTTGCAAGAGAGACACTAAAAGGTATTAGTACATTTATGGTCTCTTTATGTTTTATGTCTTAGACGTTTTGTGTGTGAATTATTCCTTTATGTATTTATCTCTTCTACTATAATTCTATATCAAGCGGGATAGTGATGGTAAGATCCAAAGATGACCTCACTTGATAATATTTTGAAGTGTAATATCTAGGCATATTAACTTTAGCGATACTACTATTATATGAATAGGGCTAGACATGATAACGGTATATTTCAAGGAAAAGTTAAAATACTAGTTTCATATACAAAAGGTAATATAAAACCACTTATATACACCATTTTTTTTTATAGTAATGACTATAATTTATATGAAATGAATGTTTGGGAGAAATAATGTGTAGGATGAGGAACCCACGATATAAAGGAAAGGTTGTGAGTGGTGCTTGACTAGTTAAACTCAATGCACAACCACCTAACAACTCGCTTGCATTATGGGAAGAGGAGATGTCCATGTTTGCCTGCATGAATGACATGAAAGGGAAGGGAAATGAATAGTCACAAGGGGACATGGAGAGCCTAAATCAAAAAGAAATGAAATCATGCAAAGAAGATATCATTTGAATAATACAATGCTAGACACCCCATCGGAGAAGGAGAAGGGATCACATATGAATGATCACTAAGCACTGAAGAAAGCCTTCCAAGGCTAATGGGATGTGATTACTTGTGTTTATTTAATGAAGCTATGGGTTGTATGTGACCAATATTGGAAGGACCAATTGGAGGATCAAATCATGTTGACTAGGTGATAGGTTCTTGTTTATAAGAAAATTGTTGACAAATCACCATTTTTTTGTCGAGGAGGTTGATAAATCACTCGGTACTTGAAAAGAAGCCTATAAAACCACTATGACGTCTAGAAATTACTTTAGGTGCTTTCTAAAGGGGCAAATAAACCACTGAGTTCTTACAAATAGGGTTGATAAACCACTCCGTACTTACCACATAAGTTAATAAATGACCCAAACTGTGAGCTACATGTTCCTATAGTGATTTCCTTGAGGATACAATTAATAAAACACCTAAGCATGTAATCTCATACTCTTGATGTTAAGAATTATTACAACTAAGTCTAATTGAAATCCCTTAGATCGTGGATCTAGCTCAGGAGCATATAACTACAAGAAGGACTGTGGTGCAACTGGCCTATGGTTTGGTTTAGAGTTGAAGTCCCATGTAACCACACCCTTTGACATATACCCGCATGTATAAGCTTTCTAGGTAAACATGATCAGAGAGTTACTATGACATGAAATATCCTCCAACACATAGTTATGGAAGTGGGGTCGATACACCAAAAAGTTACAAATGTCCCTTAGGGACTATAAACCACTAAGGATCCTGAAAACCACTCTAGATTATCAATCCCTCAGTTGGAGGTCTTTTCATAGGATAAACTCCCCAACCACATCCAAAACATAGCATCAATGCAGTTATGAGGTCCCAACAACATGCATAGACCTACTTTTATGCAGTTATGATGGAAAATTATGAGTTTAGTTCCAACGTTCCTAAGATCTAAGCCACCTTTCTAGGCTATCTTCTAGGCCACTACCCATAATTGCTTATAATTTTCTAGAATCATAAATACAATGTGAATGTTGATAGCCATTCAAAACTTGAACAAGATCTTGACCTAGACATGACTAGTATACAATAGGCATGTTGTCAAACATATGGTAGACATATAATTTAAATGTGATGAATGAATATCTTATCATAAAATTTTGAACTTCATCTAAGAATCACTAGGAATGTCTAATGCCCTCTCAATTTAGTTGCAATAATAATTGTTAGCCCTTGCATTGATCAACGATTCAATAACTTATCAAACCATGAAAGAGATCCATAGTTAGAGAACACCATATAGTGAGGTAAATAAGGAGCATATAAATAGAATATAAATTATGACAAATCATCCCTAAGATCACCTAATAACCAATACACGTGTTCATAATCATAATAAGGATAATAACTTGTATTAACATATGCAAAATAAAACCAAGTAAGAGACTTCCATGTACCACTGGACCATAGATCGCACTAAAAAAAAAACTTTCTTTCAGTCAATCACCACCGTGCCATATTCCAAGCATGAATGTGGGATCACATGGGATAAACTAAGACATAACCAATCAGGGAATCTAGAGGTTAAACCACATCCACCCTCAAGCTACAATGATCTCACCTAAACGTGTCCCGATCTCATAAAACCAAAACAAGCTTACATGCCTCAAAATTCCTTCACCATACATTGATGGATTTTCCTATCTCCACCCACGTTTTGAGGGCTTCGCTGAGAATACCATCTCCACCTGAAACCCTTTGGATTTTCCTAAAACCATCTCAACCGGTTCCAAAATCTTTTGTCAATCAAAAGCTCAACCAAGAATGAATCCCATCACACCATGGTTATCATAGAAATGGAAAGGAAATGCTAAAATCACTATCAAACCAGGGAAAAACCATTCCAATGACTGAAAATAAATCAAGTAAAAAATGCATGTACTATCCATTCACATCCCATTAAGGAAATCACATATGCAACCGGTTACCTACAAGATCTTCTTACTCAAGTTGATAACCCAACCTTTCTCCTTCAGTTTCCTCTGCCTTCCTTCTCCAAATCCAAAATAATGCTGAAGTTCTCCAATATAGCTCTAAGTGTGCAAGAGTGTATGAGAGAGAGAATGAAAGGAGAGAGCCAAAACTAAACTGATAGAAGATATGAACTATTCCTCTAATTCTTTTTTATCATTGATGTCTCTTTTTTCCTTAATTTTCCTCTAATTTCCCTTGCGTGTAAATGTGTGTCTCTTCGCCCTCCTTTTCTTTTATTTTCATAATTAAATGGGAATTAGTTCCTCTTTTCCTTTTCTAATGCCTTTGAAAATTTTCATAGCTATTATCAAACCAAAAGTGATGCCCACTAAAGTGTTTTCCCAACATTCAACTAGGAATATGTGTCACATGAACTTGTTTTTATTCTTCTTTTATTATCCTTTATTACATGAGACTCTAACCTGGGGTTGTTACAAGTCCCCCCCCCCCCATCTTAGGGGAACACCATCCTCAATGTCCTATGACACCTATAACCAACAAGCCATGTAAAATAACATGTAGGAGCTTCGTAACATAGCTCGATGTATTATTTGCAGTAACATCATGTTGAAAGAAAAACAAACATACCACTTATTAGAGCTTTATAACACAACTCATTGTAGTATTTACAACAATATATATATATATATATATATATATATATATATATATATATATATATATATATATACAAAAAATCATTTTCTTGAGCCATCAAATAATGAAGGATACAAAGCCTGCATCTGATCATATTCCATCTCCTATATTTTTTCATCGTTCCCAAAGTTATTCTAGTATAATTTAACTTGCTCAATTTCTCTATTTTGGATCATCAGTTGTTTCTGCTACAATATGCACTAAGGTTCTAGATGGAACACTCCCTTTGATTCCAACTACAATATAGACTAATCAATCACATGATCAATATCTCGGACATATCTCTTTAGCAATGAAACAGGGAAAACATCAAGGAATTTCACCATTGGTGGTAGTGCAAGCATGTAGGTCACTAATTCAATACTCTTCATGATCTCGAGAGGATCGAAATATCGAGGTTCCAACTTGGAACATGACCGAATCCTCAAGGAGCTACTCTTGGGGTTGATGTGTAATTAGACATGGTACCAAACTTGAGACTCCTAGAATGCTCTATGCTAATCCACATAACTCTTTCTCTTGTCCTATTCTCCCTTTAAATTCTTCTTAATAACTTACATCTCTTTTTCCATATCAGAAAAAATCTTCATTCCAATAAACACCTTGTTCACCATATCACTCCAACCAAAGTTAGCATTACAACTCCACCCATAATAGGCCTCAAATGGACTCATCCTCATGGATTCCCAATACCCATTGTTGTATGAAAACTATACTAGTGGAAGATAATCCTCCAAATTCCATTTCTAATGCATGACATACATCCTAAACGTATCCTTAAGAAACATGTTAACCATCTTTATATATCCATTTGTTCATGGATGATAAGTTGTATTGAAAGCCAACTTTGTCCACAAACGTGTAAACAACTTCTTCCAAAACTTGGAAGTTAAATTGGCATCTCTATCTGATATGGTCTTCTTGGGAACACCATGTGACCTCATTGCCTCCCTGATGAAGCATCGCTACCTCACTATTTGAATTAGTAGAATTCACTACAATGAAGTGTGCTACCTTGCTTACCTTGTCAACCACAACCATTATGGAATCATGTTTTCTGGATATCCTCATAAAACCTATAATGAAGTCCATGGAAATAACCTCCTATTTCCATTATGGAATTGGAATAGATTGTAATATAACTATTAGGTGCTTACACTCTGCTTTCACCTGTTGATAGTCCAAACATCTTACAACAAACTCAGGCACATCTTTCTTTAGATTTGGCAAATGATAGAACTTTCTAATTGTTGGAAAAGTATTATTGTATCCAAAGGTGACCTAAATATGTCTTGACATGAAAATCCCTAAAGATGAGCTTCTTGAGCTCACTGCTATCTGACACATAAACCTTGTTCCTAAGCCTAACCAAGCCAACTACTGTAAGGTGATATTCCGCATTGTTATCACCTTTACCCTGCCGCTGGAATCTCTGCTTCAACTAATGGTAGCTATCATTATGTTTCCATGCCTACAAGATCCTCTCTTGTAAATATGCCCCATAAGAGATCATAATTGAAATACGATTCACCTATACTCTCATACTAACAGTATCTATGACCATGTTCTCCTTGCCGTTCATGTACCTGATCCTGAAGTCAAAATCATTGGGGGTAGTCAACCATTTAGTTTTCCTGGAATTTAGATTCGGTTAGTCAAACAAGTACCTCAAACCACTAAGATAAATCAATAAGATGAACCTCTTACCAATAAGGTAATTCCTCCACATCTTCAAGGAATGACTGATAACGTCTAACTCGAGATCATGAGTCACATAGTTTTTCTTGTTCTCATTCAGCTTCCTTGAGTCATAGCATACCACCTTCCCTTCTTGCACCAAGGCTCCACCAAGTCCTTTCATGCAAGCATTTGTACATACCATTAACTCCTTACCAGGATCTCGAATATTCAAGATCAGAGAATTTGTAAGTGAATTCTTCAACTCCTCAAAAATAGCAGCACACTCCCATGTCCATTCAAAATTGTTTCCCTTTCTCTACAAAGAAGTAATGGGATATCTAATCCTTCAGAAGTTCTTGATGAACCTCCTACAATAACCTGCTAGTCTCATGAATGATCTGTCCTCATCAACATTCCTAGGAGTTGGCCACTCCATGATATCTTTAATATTTTCCAGGTCAACTTTTATACCTTCCTTGGAATATGTCCCAAATAACAAACTTCATTATGAAATAAATTACACTTACTAAGCTTGACATACAGTTGATGCTCTCTCAACAATATTAGAATTTCTTCCAAGTGTTGTGCATGTTGTTCCTCATTCTTAGAATATATCGATATATCATCATTGAACACTACCACAAAATTTTCCAGATAAGGACATAGCACATTCTTAATCAAGCACAAAAGTTGGCTAGTGCATTACTAATGCAAAAACAAAACACCACAAATTCATATTGCCCATACTTGGTACTGAATGCGGTCTTGTAGATATATTCTTCTTTGATGTGCACGCGATGATATCCTGATCTTAGATCAATCTTTGAGAACATTGCTTCTCCCTTCATTTCATCAAGCAAATCATCAATCCATTGCAATGGATACCTGTTCATGATGGTCACTTTGTTCAATCGCTTATAATCAATGCACAACCTAAGAGTACAATCCTCCTTCGTTACAAACAAAATTAGTGCACCCCAAGGTGACACACTTGGCCTAATGTATCCCTTATCAAGCACTTCCTTTAGCTACAAATTCAATTCCAATAACTCCAAAGTGCTCATCCTATCAAGTGCCTTTGATGCTAGTGTTTCTGCATCCGAAGTAGCCATACTTCTACATCTTTTGGTTTCTTTATATCTCCATAAAAATTAGGAGGCTTGGCTTTCTTTAATTCCTATGGAAACTATTGCTTCCCACTCCTATAAGGATGATGGCAATGATGACAATGACATCTCTCTAAACAAGAACTAGTATAGAAACCATAAGCACTACCACTCCTGTTAGGTGTATACCACCATCTACCACCTCTTACTGTATCATATTTATCCAAATTCTGTCTTGATGGAGACTTGATACCATGTGCCCCATTAGTCCTCTCCTCATATCCATAACTAATCTTTGGATATCCCTGTATCTCCAAATATGATAGGCCTTTAAGTATCATTACATTAACCTTGCCTTGCTTTTCTTGAGCACTAGAAAGACTTTCTTGTGTCTCAATCAACCTCTTATTATATTCCTTACAACTTCTAATTTATCCCTTCAAACCTATCAATGTTTATGCTATATCGGGAGAATCATGGGGAGAATACTCATCTCGTTATTTCTCAGCTTATCTATAAGGAGAGTCACGTAAATCCACAATTTTGCTCTTCATCTCTAATATTGTTCTTCCTGCAAACATACCATCTTAGAAAAATCCAATAGAAAACATGATCAAACCATACCTTAACAAATTTTATGGGAGGCGATCTTGTTTATGCAAATCAATCCATATTAGCACGATATATATATATATATATATATATATATATATATATATAGAGAGAGAGAGAGAGAGAGAGAGAGAGAGAGATACATATACCAACATCTAAACATCGTACATGACGACACAAAACGGCTATAATAACCACATGCAAGATAACTATAACCATCCCAATGCATGCATATTACACACATATACAATCAACATGCATGCATAAATATATACATTTACCTCGAGGTCTAGCATTGCAACCCCACTCCGATACCACACTGTAACTGCACCCTCGCACATTCACCTACTTTTACAAGCTCTACATGTAAACATTAGATAAGAGATACTATGACATGACCTGACCTCTGAGATCCAGTTATGGAAGTGGGGCTGACACACTGACAACTTACAGTCGTCTATGATGGACTATAAACCACTAAGGATCTTGGAAATCACTCCAGATGACCAATCCCTAATTTGGAGCTCCTTTCATAAGGTAAAATCCCCATCCGCACTCACAACACAACATCAGTCCATTTATGAGGTCCCAACTTCACGCATAGGCCTGTCTCCATGCGCTTATGACCGAAATTAATGAGTTTAGTGCCAACGATCCTAAGATCTCTACCATCTTTCTAGGCTAGCTTACAGAGAAGTGCCTAAAACTTCCTGTGACATTCTAGAATCATAAATAATATGCTAATGATGCTAATCATTCAAAACTTGAACAAGATCTTGACCTAAACATGCCTAGTACACAACAAACATTTCATCAAACATATGGTCAACATATAAGTTACAGGTCATGAATGCATATCTAATCATAAACTTTTGAAATTCATCTGAGAATCACCGAGAAGGTCTAATGCCCTCTCATGTAGGTACAACAATACTTGTTAGACCATTCATTGAACAACCATTCAATAACCTATGAAATAATGAAAGGGATCCATACATGGAGCACATCATATAACTGGGTATATAATGAACATATACCTAGAATAGAAACCATGAAAAATTAGCCATAAGATCGCTTAATAACCAATACAAGTGCTCATAATCATAATCAGGAAAATAACTTGTATTAACATTTCTAAAATCCAACCAAGTCAGGGACTTCCATGTACAAAGTTACCATAGATTGGGCCGAACCAATTTTTTTTTCATCCAATAACCCCCATGCCATATTCCAAGAATGAATGTGGGATCTCATGGGGTAAATCAAGACATAACCAAACATGGAATCTATAGGTTAAACCAAATGCACCTTCAACCTACCACGATCTCACCTAAACCAATCCCGAGATAAAAGAAACCAAACCAAGCTTTGATTCTTCAGAATTCCTTCACCATACCTTGAGGAATTGCCCTGTCTCCACCCACCTATCGAGGGATTCTTAGAGAATACCATATTTACCCCCAACCCTTGGGATTTTCCTGGGACCAGCTCACCTAGTTCAAAAACCATCCTGCAGTCTATAGCTCAGCCAAGAATCAATTCCATCACACTAAGGCTATTGGGGAAATAGCAAGGTAAGGTTGAAACGACTATCAAACTAGGAAAAGCCCATGGCAATGAAAAAATGAACAAAATAAGAAAATCCATGTACCATGCATTCACATCTGAGCAATGAAACCACACATGCAACCTGTTACTTGTAAGATATTCCTACTGAAGTTGTTGGTCCAACCTTTCTCCTTACTTTACATCACTTTCCTTTTCTCTCCTTTGCCTCCCTTCCTTGTCCAAATCCAATACAACGCTAAAGTGCTCCAAGAATACTCTAATTTTGCAAGAGTTAATGAGAGAGAGAGAATGAAAGGAGAGAGCCAAAACTGGACCCACAAAAGTTTTTGATTGTTTTTTTTATGCCTTTTTATCATTAATATCTCCTTTTCCTTCCTTTTCCTCTAATTTTCATTTCATGAAAATTTATGTCTCTATACCTTCCTTCGAGTCCTATTTTCCTTTATTTTCATAATTAAATGCCAATTATTTCCTCTTTATAACACCCTCCTCCTACATTTACCCAACTTCACTAGTCTATTGCAGTAAATATGTGAGGAAGAGTTACTATGATATGACTCAACCTCCTAAGTACAATTAAGGAAGTGGATTTGAAAAATCAAAACTTTAAAGACCTTCCTTAGGAGCTACAATACCCCCAAGTGGTAAACCACCCCTCAATGTGCCGAAACCTTGAGTCAGATTTATTTTTCACAAACCTCAACTCCCAGTCACATGCACAAGCCTGCATCCATGCTATTGTAGGCCTCTAGTCGCATGCATAAGGCTACATGGGATTGACTGCAGTCCTAATTTCCCAGTTTTGTGCCCGCAACCGTGAAATTTGTGCCACCGTTTCAGGGCTAGACTCCAAATCACTACCCAAAACTTGATGATACTTTCCAAAACAATAAATGACACAAATACAGATCCTTTAACATAAATCTTGATGAATGACTTGACATAACCAAGACTAACCATGACAAACATTTATTCAAAGATATCGTGAACACAGAATCTAAATGTCGTGAATGCATACCTGATCATAAGAACCCAGGATTCACTTGAGAGCAACCAAGAAGGCCATATGCCCTCTCCACACAGCTAAAATAATATTTGTTACTTCATGCATTCATCAACCATTCATATATCTATCAAACATGTTAATATCTATAAACAATATACATTATATAACCAACATATACCCAGATAATAAATATCATATAAATCAGAAATAACCAACATATAACCCATGGAAACTTAGCCATAATATCACCATAATAATCAATACATGTGCTCATATATCACAACAGAATATACCTCTTATTAGCATATGAAAATTCCAAAAAAGTGAAGGACTTCCACGTACCACCTCACCATATATTGTGTTGAACCAAATACTTATTTCAACCAATCACCCCTCACCATATTCCAAGCATGAATGTGCGATCTCATGGAATAAACAAAGAAAAACCAAACTATGGCTTCTAGAGGCCAAACCACCTCAACACTCAAACGGTGATTCCACTAAACAGTTTAACATCACTAACCATCACCGGATCGATCTCTACCAAAAATTTCTAGGACTCTAGAGCATTTTTTCCAACCTGGATATAGGATTAGTAACTCAACCCAAAGTTGTTGCAGAGCTCTAAAGCATTTGTTGAACCAATACTCTAGGACTAGTAATTCAACCCACGAAGGACTCTAGCGAATTTTTCTAAGCAAGGCTTCTAGTACTGTAACTCAACCTATGTTATTCCAAGGCTTCCAAAGCCTTTGTCCAACCAAGGTTCTAGGAACTAGTAACTCAACTCACAAACATAAGGAACATGAGCACCAACTAGAAACAATCAACTTGAAAACCCACAATATGATGGCTATTAATGAAATTCCAAGGCTAGGCAAAACCATTGACAATCCAAGGAATCGTGCATGTCAATGACAACTCATAACCAAGAAACCACACCCATGTCCCATCAATGGAAAAACTAGCAAGGAAACCATACATGCAATTCAACACGTGCAAAGAAATCTAGTTGTAACCATTGATCCACCTATTCTCTTTTCACTCTGCTTCTTTTCCTTTTCCTTCTTTCCCCAAATCCAAAGTATGCCACCATTCTCCAAGAATGCTCCAAGAATCTTTGTGTGTGGAAGAGTATGAGAGAGAGATAATAGAGAGAGAGAGTTCCACCATAGAATTTTCAAAAGCTAACACTCACCGAAATCCATGAAAAAATCCTTACAAGCATTTTTTACATTGAGGTTCTAGTTTCTTCGATTTCCTCTATTTTTCCTTCAATTTCTCTCACATGAAATCACGTGAACTTTCGTCTTTGTTTTCTCCTATTTTCCATTATTTCATTAATAGAACACAAATTAATGCCTCCTTACCTTTTACATTGCCTTTCCCAATTTCCTTATCCATAATAAACTGAAAGTGACACCCACTAGGATGTTTTTCCCACCATTCAACTTGGAATACATGTCTAATGACCTTATCTAATATATTATATAATATGGAAAATCAACCAGGGGCTATTACAGAACCCTCCCCCTTGGGGGGACATCATCCTTGGTGTTCAAGGACACCTATAAACCAACAAACTGTTGAAAACAAACCATATTTCCCATGAAGCTTTATAACACAACTAAATGCAATATTTACAATGAAATCCTACTAAAAGTATGACAACATATCGTTTACTAGAGATTTATAGCATAGCTCATTACAATATTTACAATAACAACCACATACATACTCATACACATTTGGTTCAACCAGGAAATAACCATATTGTCTTTAAAAAATTATAAATAAAACTCGATACAATATTTACAATAATATACACATATACACATATAAACCTTTTCTCTAACCAGCAATTAAAAGGATACAATGCCTGCATTTGCAAAAATTGAATAACAAGTCTCACACCTCCACCCTCAGAAGAAGTATCAGGATTCACCTCCTTCCTAGGAAGTCCAAAATCAATTTCCAAAGTCAAACCTGTATCTAATGTCCATCGCTATAATCCTTGTGCTACGTGTTCTCTTAGTGAATAGTTACTGGCTCATTGTTCCAGGGCACACTCCTAATCTCCTTTTTATTCCATCTAGCCATGCTAATGACAAAAAAAAATTCATTCCCTGACCTTCCCTTCTCTTCTACATAGTCCCTCAGGGAAATCCGATCACCCCCTTCATTGTAGTCACACACCTTCCAAGTTTCATAGGCATCCCCTTCTCTACTGCACAGTCCCTCACATGACCCCTCCCTTGGCAAGGTTTCCTTGCATTGGAGGGTATAAAAATTAAGGCGTATCCTTACATTAAAACGATCATACTGGTCATAATATACTCATGGAAATAAATGGACACTATTGGGTACTATTCTCCCACAATGGCCCTACTCCTGAAGTGATTTACCATCATACTACTTCCTGTTCTATTTCCTTTTTCGGCTACTACTGGTTCTTTGACAACCAATTCCAACCACCAAAACTAGACATTTTCCATGATTTCTTGTAGAAGGAACATAATTTCCATTTGATTCGAAATCATATGAAATAAATTCAAATCATATCTCATTGGTGGCCCGCCAATAGGGTACACTTTCAATTCTAGTTACTTGTTGTCATAATAAGTCAAACTAGTTGTTTTATCAAATCATCATGTTTAAACATATCATATCTGGATAACTCAAAATGAAACCATCAAAATCAAAATTATAGATCACATGTAACTATCATAAATCAAGGTCATAGATCACATTCGTAATTAAGAAATGAAATAAAATACTCATACTTATCCTTCAATCAGTTGTTTGCTTATGCCTTTGTTCTTTGTCCTTTTTGTAGACACTGGATCAGTTTCAAAGAATGGAAAGAACCCAATATGTTCTCATCTCTTCAATCACATATAGATACATACAACGTACATCGCATGCTAGCATCCACACACAATGTACCACACAACACATACACCTACACTCGATATAACACACAACGCATATTTCTATACCCATTGTACCATGCAAGACATACAACTACACCCAGTGTATAACACAATACATATATGTACACAGAGTACAACACAATAAACACACATGTCATGATACAATAAGTACACAAGAAACATAAAATAGTACAACACATATGCAAAACAATGTGTACGATATGTACATAATACAACATGCACATAGTAACATAAGTACACAACAATGCACACACAACACACACACAACACTATAGGTACACAACACTGCATACCCAACATTCACACATCACTATATGTACATAGTACCACATATGCAACATGCAAAAATCACTATATGTGCATAGTACTACACATACAACATTCACACAACACCATATGTAGACAGTACTGCATATGAAACATGCACACAACACTTTAGGCACAACATGTACAATAGACATACAAAAATATTACTACACATCCAAGGACCACACGCTGACTCTATTAAACAACCTTGCTTCTAGTCTCTTTCCAATATCCATGCTTGTCCCAACATGTCGCAAGTCACACTTCGTTCATCCGACTGATGTATCCCTCATAATAATATATCCATAACATAAATGTAAACATAGTATAATCACATAATATCAATTCATATCCACATGATAATGAACTCACATATCTGTGAGGGCTACTCTTCCCACTTGATTCCTTATAAGACAAAAAACCTCTTCATGTCATTCACCTACCTAAGGAATCATTCCTCCATAAGAATGATCCCTAACAGCCCTATTACATAACAACATATACATACATATATACATATAAACATTAGCATAACACAATTATGATCCCTAACAACCTTATTAGATATGACATACATACATATGTGTATACATATATAGACATAAAAAAGTATTGATCAAAACATAATTACTAGATATCATAAGGATAAGGTTAAGAGGACTTCCTTTATCAATGCACAACATTAAAAACATTGAGAACAATGGTTCTCAACATAGCTAAAGCATCTGACGCCTTAAAATCCATTTACATTACCTTTCATGCTACCTTTCTCATGACTATCCTGCCACTGTCCTTTTACCCTAATGGAACCAACCTCTAACACCCCTCCCTTGTGTACTAAATTATTGTAAACCTAAGCTAAGTGGAATCTGGGTCTGATATCCTCCCTTGTGTGTTAAATGGTTGTAAACATAAGCTTAGGAAATCTAGGTTTGATAACCTCCTTTATGGGTTAAACTATTCTAAAACTAAGCTGAGGAAAGCTAGGTGATATGTAATATGAAAAGGAAATGTGTTATTAAATAAATTAATACCTTACCTTATTCTGTGAAGCACACTGCATTGAAAACTTGCACATATATCATCTTTGAAGGAGCTCTAATTCCTTGACATATCCAACCATAAATGGAAACAATTTGTTTACCTAGCAAGTATATGTTCATAAATCTAGAACATATCCACATAAGGTTAGACAAAATCAAGGTTAAGAATAATTCCTTTATGCAAGGCACTCATTCATTTGAAATTGTGGCTACCAAGCAAGGCCAAAGGGATTCTCACTCGATTCACTTCTTTTTCATTTTTCCTTGCTAAAATTGAATCTTATTAGGTGGTAAAAAATCACTCAGTTGTTAAATATATAAACAAATTAATTGTTACCTTGTCACACTAATGCCAAGCATGTAACCTTGCAACTATTCACACATGTCAGTCACATGTTCCAAATATCAAGACATCATATCTATTAACCTAAAATCAACCTTTACTAATGCTAATAACCATGTCATAATCAACAATCAAATCACGTGCATAGTCATATGCTACAACTATCACCTACTTACACTCAAGTACATATGAGTTGTCTCAACACATATTGTATTAGTACAATCGTCTTGAAACAATATCATTCATGCAATCTTAGACACATACTCATATCATGCAATTTATCAAACATTTAAAGAAAATCTAAACAAACCATGTTATATAAACCAAATAGATGGCATAATTAAACTCATACCCCAATGTTTCTTAGGGGAGGCTATCACATTTGCGTAGTCAATCTAGATTAGTACGACACAATATCAAAAATATATTGACTCCTACCTAAATATCATAACCATAAAAATATGCATAGGTCAATCGAGATTAGCATGATACATATAACATCAAGATATGAAATTCATTGACCATAATCATGAGGTGTATGACCGCAATGAATATAACAACAAGTTACTACCATGCATGACTATCCGACACACATGCATATCACCACAGTGATTAACTAACATCTATTGTAACCACAACAACAATAGAATGAAATTCACGTGCATAACCATAATGCCTATAACAACCATTAACCAACATACATGCATACCCAACATACCCACTTGTATGACAATCGATTCTTACATTGAGGTCCATTGCTGTAACCTCGATCTAATAATATACATCTCCTACTTCATCTTAGCCAACATATTAGCATCATAACATATCACAACATCATGATGACACAATATTCCAAAAATGACGACATAATACATAAATGACTAACATGCATGCATGATAGACACACTCTACCAATCCAATCCAAGTTTTAAACTTAGAATCTCTCATACCATTATGTAACACCCTCCTCCAAAATTTACCCAACTTCATCATTTTAATAGGGTAAAAATGTGATGAATAGTTGCTAAGGTATGACTCAACCTCCTACGTAGAGCTAAGGAAGTGAAATCGACAAACCAAAACTTTAAATACCCTCATCAGGACCTATAGAACCCCCAGGAGTTAAACCACTCGTCTAGGTGCCTAAACCCTAGATCATATTTCTTTCTCACTAACCTAAACTCCCAGTCGCATGCACAACCATGCATCCATGTGCTTGTAGGCCTCTAGTCACATGCATAAGCCTACAAGGGAGTGATTGCATTCCCAATTTCCCATTTATATGCCTGCAATCGTGAAATTTATGCCACCTTTTCAGGGATGGACTCCATATCATTTCCCATAACTTGATGAGAATCTCCAAAATAATAAATGACACAAAGAAAAATCCTTCAACATAAAACTTGGTCAAGGACTTAACATAACCAATCCTAACCATGACATACATTTCATCAAACATATTGTGAACATGTAATCTACAGGGCATGAATGCATACCTAATCATAATAGTTTGAGATTCACCTAACAGCCACCAAGAAGGCCCTATACCCTCTTCACATAGTGACAATAACATTCTTTAGTTCATGCATTCATCAACCATTCATATATTCATAAAAAATGTTAAGATCCATAAACAATATACATCATATAACCAACATATACGCAGTTAATAACCAACAATAACCAACATATAAACCACAGAAACTCAACCATAATATCACCATCATAATCAATACATATGCTCATAGATCACAATGGAAGATATCTCTTATTGACATGTGAAAAGTCCTACCAAGTTAGGTAGTTCTAGGTAACACTTGACCATAGATTGGGCCGAAAAAAATCTTTCTTTCACTCAATCACCCTCACACCATATTCCAAGCATGAATGTTGGATCTCATGGAATAAACCAAGAATAGCCAAACTAATGCTTCCAGAGGCCAAACCACCTCAACGCTCAACCACTGATTTCACCTAATAGCCAAACATAACTAACCATCACCATATTGGTCTATACATAAGCTTTCCAAGGATCCCAAGCATTTGTTCCAACCCGACTCCAAGACTAGTAACTCAATCCACAACTGCCACAGGTCTCCAAAGCTTTTCTCCAACCAAGGCTCCAAGACTAGTAACTCAACCCTCCAAGGGCTCTAGAGTGTTTGTCCAACAAGGCTTCGAGGACTAGTAACTCAATCTAACTTGTTCTATGGTTTCCAAAGCGTTTGTCAAACCAAGAACCTAGAAACTCTTAACTCAACCCACAACAATAAGGAACATGAGCACCAATTAGAAACAATCAAGTGAAAAAGCCACAATGCCATGGCTATCAAGGAAATGGAAAAGCTAGGATGAAACACTATCAACCTAGGAAATCCTCCATGCCAGTGACAACTCATAATCAAGAAACCACATGCATGTGTCATGCATGGAAAAACTAATAAGTGAACCATACATTCAACTCAATACCTGCAAAGAAACCCAGTTGTAGTTGTTGATCCACATGTTTTCTTACACTATCTCGCTTTTACTTTTCCTTCTTTATTCAAATCAAAAGTATGCCATCATGCTCCAAGAATTCTCCAAAAAACTCTAAATGTGCAAGAGTATGAGAGTGAGAATAGAGAGAGAGCTCCATTATAGAACTGTGAAAAGCTAACACTGACCAAAAGCCATGAACTAATCCTCATCAACCTTTTTATCATTAAGGCATCTATTTTATTCAATTTTCTCTATTTTTCCTTAAATTTTCCTCACATGCAATCTTGTGACCTTTCGTCTTCCTTTTCTCCTATTTTCCATCGTTCCATAAATAAAATGAAAATTAATGCCTATTTGCATTTTCCATTGCCTTTGCCAATTTCCTTAGGCATAACTGACTGAAAGTGACACCAACTAGGATGTTTTTCCCACCATTCAACTAGGAATATGTGCCTCATAACCTTGGCCTTATATATATATATATATATATATATATATATATATATATATATATATATATATATATACTTTTACATGGAAAATCAACGAGGGGCTATTACACTCTTTGCCTTATATAATGCCTTTGATCATTTCCATAGCCATTATTTAACCACAAGTGATTCCCACTAAAGTTTTTTTCCCAATATTCAACTTCGAATATGTGTCCCATGACCTTGGTCTTATTTTTCCTTTATTATAGTTTATTACATGAAACTTTAACCTAGGGATGTTACATCCCACCTTCAATTTACAACCATCTCTAGCTATTCAGATAATTGTAATGGCTTGGATATAATAGACTAGTCTAATTACATAAATTGATATTTGAATGAATATTGAATGTATTTGTGTTATCTTGAATGGTTATTGGAAATTCTTGCGCATCCTCGATACGAAATAGTTCTTGATGTTATTTTGGCTAATTTCGATATAAAAGCCCTATGTGGATGTTATAATTGGTTCTTTATTATATATGAAAATCTAAATTGTTGAATAAAGACATGTGGTTAGTTGTTATTATCAATTCTATAATGGTTGGCACTCTACTAATTTGAAAGGGTTCATTTCTTGTTTAATGCAACAACGGATTGTGTGGTTCAGAGAATGCATTAAGCAGTGTGCATACTATGTATGAAAGCTTATTGCATATATATATATATATATATATATATATATATATATATATATATAGAGAGAGAGAGAGAGAGAGAGAGAGAGAGAGATATATATATCTGTGTGTGTGTGTGTGAGTGTAATTTTACATTCTCAATGTGGGAGTACATGAGGACAAGATCTACCAAAAGGAAAGCTCAAGATAGCTTTGGGATATCCATGCAGAATATATTTTTATACATGACATGTACATGGTTTTATATTGGCCAAATAAACCACTGAATCTGTTTATATAGGAGCTTGAAAATTGGATGTTGTTTATGGTGTCATAGGATGAACTTATCCCCTTAATTTGAAATGAATGTTCCCATGATGTTGTTGCCCTTGATGTGCATTAATCATTTCATAAGGGGCTTTGTTATTTGAAGGTGTCACATAGAGTCTCCCCCCTGACATTTTTCATGATGTTTATTTTCACGTTACACCCAATTTTCTCAAGGCTTAGTTGTGGCACTATAGCATTGTGGTGTGGAGGTGAGACAATAATATATTCACCTCATGTTAATAATTTTTTTATGTCAACATTGAAATTCTTATAATGTAGAAATTGTGAATTCACGAAAGGGACTGGACCCTATGAGACATGCCGGATGTGCTGAGGTGGTACATGCTATGTATACTGGACATGTCTTCATGGATTCCATGAAGAATATCACATGCAAATTATGGTAGCATGATGCGTGTGAGGTATGACACATGGTAGGTAAAATAAATCGAGTTAGATGGCCAAGGGGATAGTGTTTAGTTGACATGTGGTACTATCAAAGGGTGCCACATGGTAAGATGATGTAGCAAAATAGCATAGCATAAGTAAGTGATGTGTAGATTGGGCTAATGTGGCATCTAGGTGACCTGTATCAGTGTTTGTTGCCACCACTTAGCTTGGGGATGGTTACATTATACTGATGTGGAAGTTGATATGGTAGGGTAACAGCTAACTGCGGACCACATACCCACAATAACGGTTTGTAGTAACAGGAGCCACAGTAAATGGAAGTAATGGAATGAGAAAGTTTCCTAGTACATAAAATGAATTTCCATGTCCGAGCATGCTGCAGAGGGTTGATACAAGATACCCTTGGGGGAAATGTTTGGTTGATATAGAGAATTGTACAACAATATCCTTGGCATTAATGCTAAAATTCCTACTGCATCAGGGAAAGTTTGGAATGGTATGACTATTCGCCTTCGAATGTAGGCATTGGGTGCACTAGCATGTTGTGTGTCATGTGGTCCATGAAAAAAATGTAACATATGTGAAAAGCTCATGGTAATTCCACATGACTTGGCATCCTAATGTGGTAGGAATTAATGAAGAAATCGATAAATGGGCATAACTTTTGATCGAGGAGTCAAATTGAGATAAAACTTATATATCCAGAAAGCTCTTGGTGAGATAGTTATGATGGTGGCATTCATTTTTGTTTCAAGGATGTTGGAAAATGAGTATTTATGTGACCCCGTATTGTTAATAGACCTTGAATATTAGGTAAAGTTTTTTGTAACACCTTCTAGAGAATGATCCACGGGTGTGGGAGGGTGTGTTTTAGGTAAATTAATTGTTTTAGATAGAGACAAATGTAAAGGAAGATGTACAAAAGTTGGTTCAGATAAAAAAACTCCTCCAGGTACTAACTTCATGGCAGGAGAATATACTAGAAGAGAACCAATAAAAATCATTGTACTAACAAATATAAGGTTTGTACTAGGTAGCCCATGAAAACAAATATCTATAGAAAGTGGAAACATAAAATTAATAGTTTTTTTAGTTGATCCTATAGTTGAAGGAACATTAGCAAGTAATGAGATCAATAATGAAAACTATAAGTGGATTACCATCTCGTTAGAGAGCCAAAATCTCCACTTCCAAAGACTAAGCATATCTTGTTTACAGTAATAAATATTTCAAAGGTGAATGTGAAGTGTATGTAAATGGAGAATGTGACACATGTACATATGAAGAAGAGGAAGAAATTTTTGGTTTTCTAATTGTTGAACCTAATATAATGGTACAAATGAGCAATTTTGTCTATTAGTCGTAGCTCACTTTCATGGTATGACTAGTGAAGATAATGAAACTTTTGTTTTCATGTTTGACATATGATGTCATAACTATGACTAGTCAAGTGATGTAAAACAACATAAATTGTTTCTTTCCACCCTTAAAGGTAACCTGATATTGGTTCATAGGGTTATGAGGATATACAGTTATAACACATCAGGGGATGCATATAACTATACTTAAAACATATCATGAATATTTTTAATCCAAGGATTTGAGAGAAGATACTTTTAATATGACATAAAAAAAAAAGTAGAAAGCTTGGAAGACTATCTTGAAAGTTTTTTTGACACCTTTGAAGATCCAAGAAAAAAAAACTTGAGAAATATACCATTAGCACTATATTTTTTAAAGGAATTTTGAATGAAAATTTTAATTTGCTTAATTTAATTGGATATTGAGATGTTTCACAACTAACCTTTTTAGGTATCAACAACCTTTGTAGGAAGTATAATTGAAGTGAAGCCTAGGACAAGTGGAAAAGTATATTCAACATAACACTAGAAATGTTGACCAAAGCTATATCATCATGTCTTAAGAAAAATATTGATTGTGGAAGAGCCACATAAGAGGGATGATAATTGGGACTCATTTCTACCACACAATAGATTTATTCATGCAACTATTGCATATGAGAAAATACACGAGGAAGTGAACATCGTTCCACAACACAATGATAAAAGTAATAATGAGGACTTTAATCTTTGTGAAGTTAGGATCTCAACCACTCCTAGAGAGAACCCTAAAAGAAGGTCTATGAAGAGTAGATAAGAAACACCTACTCAATATAAACTAGTTATATCTAGAAGGGTTAATTTTTGTATGATTAGGAAGGAACCCTAGAAATAGAGTCTCAAGCTTCCAAGTACTCAATGTCCATTTAAATATAAAGTTTCTTTCACATTGAGCCAATGCCAGCTAGATACAGCCATGTATAACATAAAACTCCTTCAATTTATCTATATTAAAAATACTAGAACTGAATCTTTTCATCCTAAGTTTCTTAAATCCTAATCCTTTGGCCATGTTGGGCCATAGATTCCAATGCCAACTGACTTTGAAAAAGGTAAAAATTACTTTGAGCCTAATAAACATTTTATGTTTTCCAACACTCACAAAATACCAACCTCTTCTACATTGAAAAAGAAATATACGAAGATTAATAAACTAAAACAAGTGATTGAAGAGTTCAAAATTTTGGATAGTTGTCTGAAAACTTAGAATACTATGTTCAAACAAAAAATTTCCTAGTTATAGGAAGATATTGGAAATTTGACATTTGAAAACAAAAAGTTGATTAATTTCACTACGAAGTGGCACAAAAGAACTTAATATTTGGAATTACATAACAAATCTCTAGAGAATAAACTTAGAGCAAAGCAAAAAAGAAAATAAACCAATGTGAACATATCCATTGCTAATAATTAACACATCAATCAATTTTTCTCATGTTCCAGAAAACATTTAACACCACAACATCAACTAGGTCCTCTATTTCCATGAATACATGCAAAATATAAAGTGTGGGGGAGATATGAAGACTATAAATTGATGCCCTTTTCATTACCATTTGTCACATTTTAACTCAGGTTCCTCCCTTCTCACCATACTATTAGTCCTTTTTTATCCCATTTTAATGTAAAAGTCATTTACGAGCTATAAAGTATTGTCATTTGTAATTAAATCTTCTTCATTATTGTTTGGTGAGATAAAGGGATTAAATATTAATTCATTAGTGGCGATAGTTTACTAGTCTAAGTCCTATAACACTCTTATGATTCCTATAACCCATCTCAATTTTTTTAATTGTTGCGGGCCTCCAGAAGGAAAATGAAGACAAGGTTTCTTCTCTTGCCCATCATGAAGCTTCTTTGTCCATTAAATCAATTCTAGCGTGGACATGGTGAACTCCGCCGTCTAGTCAAATATCTTGTCAACTATGCCAAGAACTACGTGTGTAGTTAGCGAATTAATTGAAGGAACGATAATCGACGATTCCTTTTTTCATCTAAACCAATCAAGGTTTAGCTTGGCCAATACAATTACTAGAATGTCTTTATTTGTATAATCATGATATATATTCGATGGGAATGCTGAGTGGAATAGGGGATTCGATGTGGTTCACTTAAATGATAGTTATAATAGTAGTGTAATCATGAATTATGGTCTTTGGCTTTGTGATATCCTTTGATCGACTGATCATTAGGCACAATGTGTTTCAACAATATATATTGTTGAACCTATTCTTTACTAGTAAAAGCAACAAACTGATATTTTGAGTGTCGCACTGTAGTTGTTCAGCTAGCCATAAGCTGGTTAGTAAGGGACACTAGCTTGGAAATCGCTTCTTTGTTCCCCTTTTTCTGTAGCATGGTTTGTTAAGTACCATAATTATTACTTTGATTTATTCATGTGAGGAATCCAATTGTTTCTTTTTTGTGCTTTTATCTCTATTGTATTATTTATTTGTCGAGGAGAATGAGTTCTTGTTGAACATTAACATTATTGTATGTTTTCTCATTGAAGTACAACAATGCTCAATAGTGAAAGGAGAAAGTTTGTAGTCTCCAATGATGAATAGTTCTTTTGTTAAGCACTAAATGGAATGGTAGGATTGATCAATATCATTGAAGGAGGAGCCACATTGCATTTTTTTCTTTGCTCTAAGAAAAAACTATGTCAAGAATAGTGAATTACTGTGGCCTATGAATAAGAAACCTTGTATTGTTAGCTAAGTATAGTGAATTAATGTGGCATGTGAATAAGAAACTTTGTATTGTTAGCTAAATGAAAAATTATCTCTTATTAATTTTATGCAAGTGTTTTGATTTACTTTCCATATTTACATGTGTGCTTTTCGTTAATAAAATCCATAAGATAGCATGATTCATAAAACTTGGGAATGAAATTGGTTTGCAAACAAGAAATGGACATTTAAGACCATACTTAAATGAAAAATTATACTTTATGCTCAGAAAATGTCTCTCTAAATTTTCCATCCAATCAACAAGATACCTAATACATTTCTCCAAAAATTATTAGGAATTTAAAATATTATTCTTCTTTTACAAAATTCTACTAGAAGATTAAAGAGCCATTTTAGATTAGAAAGGTCATTCATATCCTAATCCTTTCGCATATAATATTGTTGTCTTGCAATTTTGTGCCTCTGAATTCATGATTAAATGTCCAAAATTTATGTTCTTTAAATTAACAAACAATAGGATTTTTTGTCATAGTATTCCTTTATATAAGTATATTAGGAGCTTATCCTTCAACATATTTTGCTACTATTGTAAACCATATATAATGACCTAAACATCCGTAGACTTGAGGTAAAGATGTAACGTTTGGATCACAAGTAGGATAAGATAGACAATTTTATAGTTTCTATAGCAAGGATGGGTGTTGTGATCTAGAACATGGTTTAGGCCTAAATATTAGAGTTATATGTCTAAGGATTTTACACTAAAAATCATGGTTCATGCATATATCACAAGACTACCCTAAATTTATTGTAGTGGAAATTATTCCCCTATAAGTATTGTCTCTGCCTCATTTAACATCTAATGTAGAATTAATTCCACACAATTTTTTGCAATCTCAAGGAACGCACATGTGATTCTACATCAACACAAAGCTCTATAGAATGAAATATTTATCCATGAGTGGTTAGTGGGAATAAATTCACAATTAATGTAACATGCCTACATGTTTTGTACTACAAGCCAAGGACATAGGTCATAGTGATTATTAGAAAGAAAAATTCAGCATTTAAATTCCTCATAACTTTGTTATTATTATTAGAGTATTAGTAGACCCTTAAGAGGCCATGTATGGTGGCGTGATCTATTTTTTCTATCCTTTGATGTTGTAAGCATTGTTTAGGATCAAAGGATTAAATTTCCTCCTTTGACCATATTTCTATTATTTATAACTATACGTACATAAAATGGTTCTAAAATCCCAATTTAGATGACAACTACATCTTTAAGAGTTCCTAGGTCTCATTTCGTTTTGTCTTTGTACTATATCTAAACCAAGTTGGTACTTGGAAACTCTATAAGAGCAATTATTACCTACCATATATATATTTTTAACTAAATTTCCCCTTAACCTTATTTGTCGCATTTATTCATTTTGAAGGACATAAATACATAGTCATTTTCTATATTTTCTTTATATTATGCTAACATATAGTTTTTTTATGCCCCATAAAACTATGGTCTAAAAGCCTCAATTACAATTTTTTTTTTTTTTTTTTTTAGAAAATTCTTTAACTATGGTTTAAAAGATTCAAACAAGTAGAAAGAAAAATTAGGAAAAAGGGTCCTAATGATTATTAGAAAGAAAAATTGAGCATTTAAATGCCCCATAGAGTTGTTATCATTGTTAGCTGATTACAAGACCCTTAATTGGCCATGTATGGTGGCTTGAAATGTTGTTACTATTCTTTGATGTTGTGATCATTATTTAGGATATAATGATTGAATTATCTCCTTTGACCATATTTCTATTATCGAAAAAAAACATACATCAAAATGGTTTTAAGCCCCCATTTAAATGCCAACTACATCTTTAAAATTTCCTGGGTATCATTTTATTTTGTCTTTGTACTATATCTAAATCAAGTTGGTACCTAAAAACTCTATAAACATAATTATTACCTACCATATATATATTGTCAACTAATTTTCCCTTTCACCTTATTTCTTTCCTTTATTCATTTTGAAAGACATAAATACATAACTATTTTCTATATTTTTTATATTAGGCTAACATGTAGTTTTTTTATGCTCATAAAACTGTGGTATAAAAAGCTTCCAATACAATTAATTTTTTGTAAGAAGCTTCTTTAGTTATGGTGTAAAAGCCTCAAATACAATTAATTTTTTTTTGGTTAAGAAACTACTTTAAAGATGCATGTTATGTATAACAGTATCTTCTCTCGCGGATTCACTATCATTAGCGATAACCTTAATTTCCACTCCTATTATATTCTTTGGAAGCAAAGCCTACATTGGTTATGCATTAGGAGCATTTTTTAATAATAAAGCCTTCAGGTTCCTCACTTTCACGTTTTTTTTAAGGTTATTCAAACCTTTTCCCGCACTTGTGCAGTCAATTTTTGTTATATATTCTGTCTTTTTTGCGGGAAGAATATTTAAATATCATTCAACTTTGTTATTTTTTCTAATAAAATATGGTCAAAAAGCTGTTGATTGATTATAGGAAAAAGCTGTCTAGTAACGATTTTCTGATTTCTATAATGGCGCAAGAACAAACTGGCTGCCATCACTTAAGAGTAGATTCTAGGTTACATTCCGAAGCTTCAACTTTTATTGAATTCTTAGGTTGCTTCACATAAGAGATTGCGGCGGACAATCATAAATTTATTGAAGTATGAATAACGAAAGAGATAAGTGCAAGGTATTGACCTGTCATCGTCATAGAAATTTTGTAGTAGACTGTAAACCCTACTATGTAATTGGACAGGTTAATCTTGTGATTTTGAGAGGTGACAGTTATTTCTATCTTTATCATCCCAATGAAATTAAGATGTAATGAATAACAAAAGTAGGCCACGATATAAATGGGAAGGTGGAGAATCATTTCCTGCCGTATAGCTGTAATTCTACCTTCAAAACAACATATGATCATCACGAAATCTACAATTTCATAGCGATGTACAACATTTCTTTTTTTTGTCCGACTGTTCTTCTAGAGGAATAGGCCCTAGTTGAAAAGTAACCTACATTATATTTCCTTTTAGGACCATATGTTCCAAATTAGTTCAGCTTCCATTCATATATTATTTTTCTTGCTTTGTTGTATGTTTTATATTTTTAATAGAAGACATATATTATTTTTCTTGCTTTGTGGTATGTTTTATATTTTTGCCAAAAGACATATATTTGCAAATGAACATAAATTCGAGGAATTTAATAAAGTGAATAGGAACTAAGTACATGTTAAAACAAGTGATCATTATTTACAAAGTTTTCTCGTGATCTGTAATTTTACAACTTGAAATCACATGTTTGAGTTACAAATCCAGTAAACTGATTTTATATATAATTTTATTTATTATTGTATTTTTTTAAGGAATAAATTCTGTATACTTGTATATAGAGAATAGTTTAAGATAGTGATTAAAATAATTTATTAAGTATTCAAGACTAATTATGCATAAACCAATGTCATCACTTTATATGTTTTAATGCCATTGAATTTATGCAAATATAGTATTTGATATTTTTACAGCCATTGTTAGAAAAGACTAAAAGAATTAGTTTTTAGAACACAGAGTTATTCTTTCTAATTAATTTCATTTTTCTTTACTATCCACTAATATTTTTCTCATATTTGTTTTATTTATTTTTCTAGCACAAACATTTGAAATAAGGAGTAGAAATGCTAAAATGAGAAGTGAGAATCCATCCATTCATTTTAGTGAACCTCTACAAATATCTTTCATGTTGATATTTTGTGGCTTAGGCACATTAAGGGCATATTTATTAAAAAACTAGGTAGAAAAGTTCCAATACTCTTCCAAATCGGGTTGTTGTATAAACCTTCGTATTTATTAATGAATTTATTTCGCCATGCTATAGATTTATTATAGTGAAGAGAGCGTGCTAGTGAAAATATATTCTCAAACCCTTTGCTTTATGTACAAAATTATAATGAGACATGATCGAATCAATAGAATAACAAAAGCTCCACTAGCAACTTTCACAATAACATGATTTCAATTTTTTTCCTAATTATAATTGCAAGCAAGTAAATGATACCAAAGATCCATAAACAACATTCTATGGAGAACAAACATTGGAGTAAAGCACTGAAGATTTTATTATATTATTAACACTGTATCCATTATACGTTCAAGAGTCTGATTAAAAAAATAATGTGATTAGAAAATCTCAAAACTTGAACTTGATTACATAAGACAAACAAGAAATTCAAACCATCGCTAACCAATAAGAGAGCCAAGGGAATGATTGTTAAATTTAATTTTGGTTCCACTAAATCATTAGTCAATAGTATCATCCTATTTTTCAACATTTCATAGCACCATATCCAATTGAGCATCTAGTCTCTCATATACTATGATGTATTCAAGTATATTTTTTGAATTAGGATATGAGTTCAATGAACATGCTATTGTGTAAATGGATAGATTGAAAATATTCGACTTTCTTTTCCAAGCAAAGTAAAATAAAATAAGAATATAAGTAAATAGATAAAATAGTAAAGACAAAAACAATTCCAACTATCAAAACCATGAATCTAAATTTAATGCACACAAACTTTTCTCAGAAAACCACGATTGAAGGGAAAGCATCAACATGAATAAATTATTTTCTATTAACAAATTTTAATTATTACAAGATATTACAAATATTTTATAACTAGTATAGGGCATTCAACAATATTATGTTTGAGAATTGATTCCAATAAATATTATAATTGATATAAGACATTCAGCATTATTATGTTTTAGGATTGATTACTTATTGACTTACAAGAATAAACTCTATAGATTAATCAGTTTTCTAAATAGATGGTTAGTTAAATTCTATTCAACAAATTGTAGAATTATCGCTGGTTAAGACATTATAAAGTTTCAGTTCTCAAGTATTTAGAAAATTCTAAATAGGAAATAAAAACCTTTTGTTCAAATTATTAAAAGTTTCATGGATAAAAATTAAAACTCCAGTGATAAAAATTCCAACATCGAAAAACTTTTCACATCTAAGATGATTTCAACAAATTTTCTTTTCCTTTTTCTATGAAAACCATAAAGAAACGTTAGACCGTGTAAAATAGGTAAAGGTAATCGATATATATTTAATTTATTATTCAAATAATTAGCCTAAAGTTTCTTATTTCAATTTGGGGTTATTTTAAGTTGGAATGGAAATAGGTTGGTAGATTTTTTTTTTATAATTAAAAATTGACTAGACAGATTAAATCCGGGGAGAATATGCCCTTAATATACCTCGTCTTAGACAGATTAAATCCGGGGAGAATATGCCCTTAATATACTTCGTCTTAGTCATAATCCATAGTTGTGGCTCCAGGAAACATGAATGGATGAGAATAAAATATTTAAAAGCAAAAGATATTGCTTGTGGCCACGCGTGTGCAAATTGACTTTAAACCAACGGATGTGATTTCACCCCACTTTGTATACTACACGGTACCCTAATTGCCGTTTGGTGTGGCCTGCGGATAGAGTGGAGATTGATGGATAGTCGAACTGAATGCAACGCCCGTGATTGATCATACTAGTGATGGAGATGGTTAGTCGTGGAGGGAGGCAGTGCGGCCGAGTGGAGACTGATGGATAGTCGAACTGAATGCAATGCCCGTGATTGATCATACCAGTGACGGAGATGGTTAGTCGTGGAGGGAGGCAGTGGGAGCGCAAAAGGTTTCTTTACATGGAGGAGAGGCTTTGAGTTGAGAACCAAACTTTCCATCTTCAAGAAAGTGATTGCAAAGGAGAAACATAGCTCTGATCACGATAATATGCGAAAACCCGCATGGGACCCCCCCAAAAAAAATGGGTCTCACTGAGATTAGAAATTATTTGATTTTCTACTTTTACGGCTACATGAAGGGTTTTAAGACATTATTCAACATAATTTTTTAAGTAAATTATTTTTATTCGAGAGAAAAATAATTTGTAAATTGTTTTAAATATTGTTTTTAAATAAGTGTTTCAAATTATTGTCTTAAAAATTTGTCTCTATAAAGACAATATAGAACACAATTATCAGTGTCTCTTAAGAAACAATTCATTTGTATCTAAAGAATCTATAACTAAAAGCATATTGTGTGTGTATAAAAGAGTATGTCTTAATCTCAATTATTATCTATATAAAGACAATATTTCTTTAATCCCAGTAGTGTCTCTCAAAAGACAATAAAAAAAAATTTTTGGAAACAAAATATAAAATATGATTTTATTTATTTATTTAGTGATTAGTTAACGTTAGCCACAAACTTCTTTCTTACAAAGAAAGTGCTTTTCCATTGAACTAGCACCATTTAAAGAAATATGGTATCTCAAACAGAAAAGATAAAAATCAAAAAACCAAAATGTACAACCATATTAGTGAAAAAATATGTTGTTGACTATATTAGTGAAAAAAAATTATGCTACCTCTTGCTACATGATGAATTTGAGACAAAAGGAAAAAATTATACATATTATTGACTATCTGGTCATCATGCCCGCTAAATTTCACATTTATTTGTCAACCCACTGCACATGTAATCTTGACATTGACACCAAGTTCGAGAGCCCAATGAATAGTTTCTGGACTCTCATCGTGAGGCGGGTCGAATAAAGACAACAAACTGACAAACCTCCATGGACCTCCCGGTCTGTACTATCTCTTCTCTGGCACTTGTTGCGATGATCCAAGAGGTTTAATGACTTTTTTGATAGTAGTTCATATTGAAGAGATGAACACTAAAAAAAACTTAAACCTGAGTCTATGGGTGTGAGTTTCATTAATTGAATAGCGTACCTGGCTGGCCACAGCCAGGGATTGAAGTCCACAAGCTGCAAAATTATCAATCATCAAGTGTACCTTGTTTCTCAAATATGCAGTGTAGTTGCAGCGTCCAAAGATATGTGGCATAGATTATCAATCATCAAGTGTACCTTGTTTCTCAAATATGCAGTGTAGTTGCAGCGTCCAAAGATATGTGGCATAGATAGTTAGGAGCCAAAACACCCACAAATATATCAAGCTCATTGTCTTATGAAATTACAGTATATTATTTCTAAATCAAAAAATTTATACACATGGTAGTACAGTATGCTCTTTCTAACCACCAAAGCTATCACAAATAATTTTTGGTTTATTATTGTATAGTGAAAAGCTATTACAAATCATTTTTGTTCCCTCACAGTATAGAGAAAGCTATTACAAGTAATTTTTGGTCCAGTATTGAGAAGGTATGCGCATTTCACTTACTTCTTATAATCTAAATAAATATGTTTCAACTTCAAAATCTTTAAAACATCCAGAATTTATATTTCAATTTTTTAAAACCATCTTCTTACTATAGAGATATAGAATTAAGGTAATCGTTACTAACCACTACTCCAAACTATAAAAAAAAATGATATTCATACTTGTCTTCCATATAAGATAATTAGGTATTCGTATGGAGAATATCAATAAACCTCCTTTAGTGCTCCTTTACTAGGCCTGTGCCAATATCCATTAAAGTCAGTGTAAGGGCCATGCACTTATCTATAGGATTGAAAGGCAAGAGGCGAATTTTGGTAAATTACTTCCCGAGCCTTTAGGTTGAATGTCCAGGATCATTGAATTAGAAATAGAAACGAGGAGTTGGATATATCTGTCTACCCGTAACTTGAAACATGTGACAGTTAATCAATGCATTTTATGTCTAGAAATGCTAAGCCACTGTGATAATTTAGTGACCTCTTTGGGATCTTCCAACGCTCATACAATGGTTGTGTCAATCCTTTCTTGGTTCTCTGTCTTCGAACGCCTTGCTACCGGCAATAATAAAGTCTCATTTTCAACATGTTTGGTTAATACCTTGTTCATTAATGACCAACCACAGGAAAATATTTTTCAGACATGATTGGTATTCAAGAATCTAAACATGAACATTGAAACTTTCCTAAGGCAAAAGGAGTGAGAAGAATTCAAACATTGAAACTTTCCTACGGCAAAAGGAGTGAGAAGCATTCAAAAATATGAGCACAATCGTCCTACATTCATCCCTAAATCAAATCACCTGAATAAGATTCTTATGAATGCTCAACTTGTTGGGTAGGGAAAATTTTAAGAACCCCCCTAAATTTATAAATATAATAAATGGGCGAATCTCCATGGTATATAGGAAAAATGGAAGGCGATTTTATCAATAATATAATATGTATATATAATTTTTTGGCGAATCTCTCACCAGGCATGGCGAATATTTTACTCAATTATAAAATCTTGTAAGATCTTGGTGAGTCTTTCACTAAATAATAAAACTTTGTAAAGTCCTAGTGAATCTTAGCATAGGCTACATGTTGGTTTAATTCCCCCATTTAAATAGGCTACATTCCAGGCAAATACCATGGGTCAATACCATGTGCCATTTTGGTGAATACCATGGGTCAATACCATGTGCCATTTTTATTTTTATTAGAATATTTTAATCAATTATAAAATCTTGTAAGATCTTGGCGAGTCTTTCACTAAATAATAAAACTTTGTAAAGTCCTAGTGAATCTTAGCATAGGCGACATGCTGGTTTAATCCCCCCATTTAAATAGGCTACATTCCAGGTGAATACCATGGGTCAATACCATGTGCCAATTTGGTGAATACCATGGGCCAATACCATGTGCCATTTTTATTTTTATTAATTCTAATATTAGGGTTAATAATGGTTTTTTGCATGGTATTAATAACAATCTAGTCCATGGTATTTGTCCCATAGTATTTTGGCCATAGGTTTTTCCTAAATATAACCCATTTTTTTAGTGTTATTAAATATAAGGTGACTTATGGAGTAAATATAAAAAAAATGTTTTATTTGCTTACCATACCTCTCGTTTATTTATATTTTTATTAATTTACCATACCTCTTTTACAAATATGGTATTTGGCCCATAGGATTCACTTAAATAAAACCTCTTTCTTGAGCCTTCATAAATAGAATGAGGGTTATGGACTAAATATGAAAAGAGGTTTTATTTATTTACGATACATCTAGTTTATTTATATTTTTATTTATTTACCATACCTTTTGAGTAAGTATAAAAAGACGTTTTATTTATTTACCATACCTCCACTTTACTTATATTTTTATTTGTTTACGCCCTTACATGTATATAAGGTGACTTATGGAGTAAATATAAAAAATGTTTTATTTATTTACCATACCTCTCATTTATTTATATTTTTATTAATTTACCATACCTCTTTTATAAATATGATATTTGGCCCATAGGATTCACTTAAATAAAACCTATTCTTGAAAATGGGCAAATGGATTCACTTAAATAAAACCTATTCTTGAAAATGGGCGAATGGAAGGTTGTAAGTCCTAATTTCAAGGGCTAAATTTACCTTTTTTACCCTCTCCCTTAAAATAAGGTGGGCTATTTGAGGTGATTTGTAAAAATGTACTATGATACAAAATATTCGCCCACTAAAAATTTAAAACCCCTTAATTTCGCCAAAAGGCGAACATTCGCCCCTAAAATTATCCTTGTTGTTGGGAGTGAGTGTTCCAATTTTATCACTACATAGAAAATCAATTGCAGCCATTTCCTCTATGCGAGTCATTATCTTTGTAATAGCCCCTTGTATGTGCATCAGAATGCCATATCGATAGGGACAAGATGAGTTATTAGAGGAATTGGAGAGGGGCTATGATTGTTTGAAATTATTCATTGAATGGTTAAAAATGAGGCGAGTCTCCTAACCTGTTGAGAGAGATTGAGAGCCAATGGTCGTGGTCACTGATAATACAGTGGGCATTACAATAGGAATTCTACATCTAGTCAATAGAATTAGGAGGTTGTTAGTTTCGTCTTTATGCATCATTTATGAAGAGGGTACATGACAATAATTTCTACGACTATTCCAATTGAAATCGAACAAATGCAGAAGTTGCCAATTACTGTAAGAACACGCACCATAACATTCCACCACAACCGAGTTCAACTTTTCATTCCACCACAATCGAGTTCAACTTTTCACCAAATGAAAGAGGGACTAAACCAAACCATATTCAACTAAACCTACGTGACATGGATAAAGACCTTTTGGAAATTGTTAGACTAAACAAAGTGCAACTGAAATAAATATAAACATACACAGCACATACAAAAACCACACAAAACCATAACACAGAGATTTAACGTGGTTCACCCAATCAATCTGGGCTACGTCCACCAGAACAGAGGCATCGGCAATCTTATTATTCAATACAACAAATCTAATAATTCACACATACTATCAGCTCTCCCCTATTTTCTCTACTTTCTCTACGCACTCTTACAATCCTCTACGGGATTACATTTCTATATAGTTGGAGCATAAAACTGAATCATAAATTCCCTCACAACAAATATAGGATGCATTAACTCCTCCTCAAAAAATACTGGAGCTAATATAGCAACTAATCCTATTGTTGTCACACACATGAGATTTTTCCCAAATTTAATAAAACAGAAAATCTCAACAATCTCCACCTTGACAACAATTAGCCTAATGCCTTGTTCAGTTATTAGTTTTATCTTTTCTGCAAGGCAAGAGAAGCTAGACACCAATGCAACTTCTTTAACGAAATTGGTTTCGTGAACATGTCTGCACAGTTTTCCTTTGTATGCACCTTTCCAAGAGAAACACCCCTTTTAGGGATAACCTGTCTTACAAAATGGTACTTGATAGGTATATGCTTTGATTTACTACGATAGGCTAGATTCTTAGCCAAATGAATTGCACTTTGACTATCACAAAATAGCTTGATGTTGTCCGGTAACCTCCCAAACTCTCTAATCAAACCTTTTAACCAAACTGCTTCTTTGCAAGCATGTGAAGCAGCTATGTATTCTGCTTCAGTAGTGGATAAAGCAACAATATTTTGGAGCTTTGACATCCAGCTAATAGCTCCACCTGCAAGAGTAAAGACATACCCTGAAGTTGACCTTCTCTTATCCAAGTCACCTGCAGAATCGGAATCAACATAACTGCAAACAAATTCACTACTTCTGCTATAAGTGATACAATAATCACTTGTGCCTCTAAAATACCGAAGCACCCATTTTACTACTGACCAGTGTTCTTTTCCTGGATCTTCCATATACCTACTGACAACCCCAACTGCATGCGAAATATTTGGTCGAGTACAAACCATCGCATACATCAAACATCCTACTACGTTGGCATACAGAATTCGAGACATATATTCCTTTTCTTCATCTGTATTAGGACATAAATTGGAAGAAAGCTTAAAATGGGAAGCTAAAGGGACTGTCACAGGCTTCACATTGTTCATACCAAACCTCAAGATTATTTTCTCAATATACTTCTGTTGTGATAGCCACAGCTTACCATTGCTCCTGCCTCTAAAAATCTCCATGCCCAAAATCTGTCTTGCTGCTCCTAGATCTTTCATATCAAATGTCCTTGCCATCTGAACCTTTAACCTATTTATCTCCTCTATGCTTTTGCTTGCTAAAAGCATATCGTCAACATACAACACTAAGATAATGAATATGCCATTACTTAATTGCTTAAAGTAAACACAATGATCATATTCACTTCTTACATATTTCTGACTCAACATCAAAGAATCAAACTTCTTGTACCATTGTCGAGGCGACTGCTTCAGGCCATACAATGATTTCTTGAACCTGCAGACAAATTTCTTATTGTGATGCTGAACAAACCCTTCTGGTTGTTTCATATAAATTTCCTCATCTAAGTCTCCATGTAAAAATGCAGTCTTAACATCTAGTTGTTGCAATTCTAAATCAAGAAAAGCGACTAATGCTAACACAATTCTAACTGAAACTATTTTAACAACTGGTGAAAAAGTCTCATGAAAGTCAATGCCTGCTTTCTGAGGCAAAACCTTTTGCGACCAGCCTCGCTTTTTACCTGTCCTCAGTATCATTCACACCCCGTTTCAACTTGAAAACCCATTTACATCCCACAGTTTTCCTGTCTTTCGGAAGTTCAACCAGATCCCATGTGCCATTCTTACCTAAGGCCATCATTTCGTCCTTCATGGCTGCTTTACACTTATCACTTTTCGAACCTTCTATAGCTTCCTGATAGCATAGAGGTTCATCATCATTAGCGGTAAATGCAACTGAAGTAACATAATCATCATACCTTTTAGGAGGGCGTTTGATTCTTGTAGACCTCCTTAAGGATGTTTTTGGTGCTTCCACAATTGGCTGACTACCATCTGTAGGAACTTCTTCATGATGAGCATCTGAGACCTGTTCATGATCTACATCTGAACCCTGTTAATGATCTAATTCTGAAACCTTTTCATGGCTAGTATCTGAAATAGGTCATCATGACTATCATTAGAAGTGCTTTCAAACTGAATGTGCTGAAAATCAGATACATCATACTATTTCGATCTATTATCTACATCTAACTGTACAAGAGATGATTCATTAAACTTTACATCTCTGTTGATGATGATCTTGCAGGTAGTAGGATCCAACAATCTATATCCCTTTGTTCCGTCACCATATCCAACAAATATATACGTTTTTGACTTAGGATCTAATTTAGTTCACTGATGTTTAGGCACTAGAGCATATGCATCACAACCAAACACTCTGAGTTTAGAATAATCACAAGGGTGACCTTTCCATACCTCTTGACGAATCTTGCAACCTATCGCCGTGGATGGCGATCGATTTACCACATAACAAGTTGTAGCCACTGCTTCTGTCCACAATTCCTTCTGCAAACCGACGTTACTCAGCATACTCCTTGCTCTCTCTAAAAGAGTCCTATTCATGTGTTCAACAACTCCATTTTGCTGAGGAGTATAAACAGTGGTCTTATGTCTCTCGATCCCTGCATCCTTGCAATAGTTTTCAAACTCCTTGGAAGTAAACTCACCACCATTGTTAGTTCTTAAACATTTTATAGTTCTACCAATGATGTTTTCTACAATTCTCTAAACTGCTTGAAAATTGTAAAAACATCAGACTTCCTTTTCAACATGTAGACCCACACTTTCCTAGAGAAATCATCAATAAATGATACAAAATATGACGACCCACCATATGAGGTTGTAGGGGCTGGACCCCAAACATCTGAATCGATATAATCAAGTATTCCTTTACTAGTATGTTTGCTTGTTTTAAAATTTTGCTTACTTTGTTTTCCATACAAAAAATGTTTACATAAATCTAACTTGTCAGACTTTAGATTAGGAAGTAACTTGCGATCAACGAAAATTTTTAACCCTCTTTCGCTCATATGGCCCAACCTTTGATGCCATAAGCGAATGGAACTATTGTCATGTTCAGACACCGTAGACACATGATCTGACCCTGTTCTTCCTTCTAACTAAAATAGATTTCCTACCTTCTTAGCTTTCATTACTAGTGAAATACCTTTGTAAATTTTCATTACTCCACCTTGAATTACAGTTTTATATCCATTCATGTCAAGTGCTCCTAGTGAAATTAGATTTTTCCTTAAATCTAGAACATGTCTTACATCAGTTAATATTTTGGTTGTGCCATCAAATATTTGCAGCTGTATACTCCCTATTCCCATAATATTAGATGTGACATCATTACCCATGTACACGACACCATCATTAATTGATCTATACGTCTTAAACCATTCTTTATGAATACACATGTGCTTTGATGCACCAGAATCTAACAGCCAATGTTGATCATGATTTGACAAATTAACTGATAACACTTCATCACTCATACCTGAACCAGATGTCGAACCTGTATCTGTCGTGTTTGCTTCTTGCTTCGCTATCGAAGAGTCTTCTTTGGATGCTTGTTGTCTCTTCCAACATTCCTTCTTCAAATTTCCCGATTTGCCACAAAACGAGCACTTTACCTTACTCTTCTTCCCTTTCAATTTTGATCATGAGTCACTGTGCTTACCAGAGCGTTTTTCTCTCAAACGACCTCTAGCCATCATTTCTTCTGATGTAGAGGTGTCGGCATTTGACCTCTTCCTTGTCTCTTCAGACAACAAAGATCCAACAATATCATCAAATTCAAGGGTTTCTGATATACTTAGACTGATAGAAGAAACAAAATGATCCCATGACTCAGGCAACAAGCACAACAAAGATATAGATTTATCTTTTGATTCAAATTTTACTTCTATACTTTCTAATTGCACCATGAGAGTATTAAAGACATTCAAATGATCAGTAATAGTTGTACCTTCCTTCATACGCAGACTGTGCACTTGTCGCTTCAGAAGAATCCTATTGATCAAGGATTTTGTCATGTACAGCTTCTCCAGCTTTGTCCACAAACCAGCAAGAGTTTTCTCTGACACGATGTTAAACAAAACATCATCCGCCAAAAACAGTCGAATACCACTTAGAACTTTCCATCCAATTCATTCCATTCATCATCCGTCATGGGGTAAGGCTGTTTGGATCTTCCCAACAGCGCCTTCGCCATGCCTTGTTGTACAAGCAGATCGTGCATCTTCACTTTCCAGATCTCGAAGTTATTTTTGCCATTAAACTTCTCGATCTCAAATCAAGCACTTTGAGGTTTTTCCACGTTGTATCAAACAAACAATCTCCAAATCCGAATTAAAAAATGCCTTTGTCGTACTGTGTAATCACAATTTTAAAAGAAAAAAAAACCAAAATTGTTTGTTCTATCCACCAAATGAGTTGCCTATCCAAAAAAGGTGTGAACTCCAGTATCTATAACCACGACTTCAATATGTCCTTGTTTACCAGTAGAACCTGAGTACACCTCATCTGTACTAATCTCCTAATCTCCTGGATTCTTAGTCACTGGGAGAGATTCTCTAGTTAGAGAAGATTGATCAATCTTTAAAGGGTCTCATTCAAGCACCTCATCTGTACTCATCTCCAGTATAGTGAAAAGATATTACAAATCATTTTTCGTCCCTCACAGTATAGGGAAAGCTATGACAAGTAATGTTTGGTCCAACATTGAGAAGGTATGCGCATTTCACTTACATCTTATAATCTAAATAAATATGTTTCAACTTCAAAATCTTTAAAACATCCAGAATTTATATTTCAATTTTTTAAAACCATCTTCTTACTATGGAGATATAGAATTAAGGTAATCCTTACTAACCACTACTCCAAACTATGAAAAAATGATATTCATACTTGTCTTCCATATAAGATAATTAGGTATTCATATAGAGAATATCGAAAAAACCTCCTTTGGTGCTCCTTTACTAGGCCTGTGCCAATATCCATTAAAGTCAGTGTAAGGGCCATGCACTTATCTATAGGATTGAAAGGCAAGAGGTGAATTTTGGTAAATTCCTTCCCGAGCCTTTAGGTTGAATGTCCAGGATCATTGAATTAGAAATAGAAACGAGGAGTTGGATATATCTGTCTACCCGTAACTTGAAACATGTTCCAGTTAATCAATGCATTTTATGTCTAGAAATGCTAAGCTACTGTGATAATTTAGTTACCTCTTTGGGATCTTCCAACACTCATACAATGGTTGTGTCAATCCTTTCTTGGTTCTCTGTCTTCGAATGCCTAGCTACCAGTAATAGTAAAGTCTCATTTTCAATATGTCTGGTTAATACCTTGTTCGTTAATGACCAACCACAGGAAAATATTTTTCAGACATGATTGGTATTCAACCATCTAAACATGAACATTGAATCTTTCCTACAGAAAAAGGAGTGAGAAGAATTCAAAAATATGAGCACAATCATCCTACATTCATCCCTAAATCAAATCACCTCAATAAGATTCTTATTAATGCTCAACTTGTTGGGAGTGAGTGTTCCAATTTTATCACTATAGAGAAAATCAATTGCAGCCATTTCCTCTATGCCAGTCATTATCTTTGTAATAGCCCCTTCTATGTGCATCGGGATGCCATATCAATAGAGACAGGATGAGTTATTAGAGGAATTGGAGAGGGGGTATGATTGTTTGAAATTATGCATTGAATGGTTAAACATGAGGCCAGTATCCTAACCTGTTGAGAGAGATTGAGAGCCAATGGTCGTGGTTACTGATAATACAGTGGGAATTACAATAGGAATTCTACGTCTAGTCAATAGAACTAGGAGGTTGCTAGTTTTGTCTTTATGCGATCATTTTTGAAGAGGGTACATGACAATAATTTCTATGACTATTCCAATTGCAATTGAACAAATGTAGAAGTTGCCAATTACTGTAAGAACATGCACCATAACATTCCACCACAACTGAGTTCAACTTTTCACCAACTGAAAGAGGGACTAAACCAAACCATATTCAACTAAACCTACGTGACATGGATAAAAACCTTTTGGAAATGACCCACTTTATTTCTGCTATCCACCAAATGAATTGCCTATCCAAAAAAGGTGTGAACTCTAGTATCTATAACCACGACTTCAATATGTCCTTGTTTACCAGTAGAACCTGAGTACACCTCATCTGTACTAATCTCCTAATCTCCTAGAATCTTGTTCATTGGGAGAGATTCTCTAGTTAGAGAAGATTGATCAATATTTAAAGGGTCTCATTCAAGCACCTCATCTGTACTCATCTACTGGATTCTTAGCCATTGGAAGAGATTCTCTAGCTAGAGGATATTGATCCATCTTTAAAGGGTCTCATTCAAGCAGGGAAACATTGGCATGAATGATATCCCCCATATTTATATTATGTCTTCAAGAACAAGAATACTACCATCTTATTGCTGCTGTTGTCAACCATCTCTAAGAACCTACACATGAACTTGAGAAAAGGATTTTAAGAGGTTGTACCATCCGATAGGATTTCATCATGCAAAGTGATTATATATATATATATATATATATATATATATAATGATATCTCCCAAATTAATACTATATATTCAATAATATATAATAGTAGTATCTTATATCTGGTATATATATATAAGGACTTACATATGAATATATATAATAAGATTTTAGAGATCTGCCATGAATAGGATTTCATCATACAAAATGATTATACTTACATACATAGAATATATATATTATATATATATATATATATATATATATATGATATATATATATTATATATATATATATATATTTATATCATATATATATATATATATATATATATATATATATGTTGGGAAAATTAAATCTAGAAACATTGGCTAATCTCACTCATCTATGATATGAAATCTGTAAAATGTTTGGTGATATTTCCGTAAATAAATTCAAATTTTTAATAATTTTATTAGTATTTATATAAAAGTTTAGCTTTTTTTAATGTAAAATAATTTTATATCCTAAAATTTGTGGGAAACTTTTCTTAAAAAAATAGAAATTAAGTAATTTGTTTTTTAAAAACATGGAAAATTAGGCTACATGTAAATATCCTAAAATTTTCCTGGATAATAGATACATACATATATATATATATATATATATATATATATATATATATATATATGGTTTTGGGAACTAAATGAGCCCCAAGAACTACCGTAGCATTGCCATTATTACTTTCTTCAATAAAACTAATGGTTGAGTTCATCACCAGCAACATCATGATTCTAACAAAAAAATTTCTAACAAAGTTTTGCTAGTAAGGATGTTGGACCTACATTACCATTTATAATTCTTACCAATTATTCTAGAACTAAACCATTAAATGAGAGGGAACTTATAAATAGAGGATATTATACATGTCCATTCGTTAGTGCAATGGCCATAATTGCAGCATATTCCATGACCCATGAAACCCAGAAAGTTGAGAAATTTTCTTTCCTAGAAATTTCCAAAAGTTGTTTATGATATACTAGAGAAGACATCACATATTAGTGCATAAATTTTTCAGTTGGTTACATATAGATATTGTTCATAATGGCTATTAATTTATCACTTTTATCTCTTCGAGGTTGTTTGGTCCAAAAATTATGAGACGACTCTCTCATGCAAGAAGATTCCATCTTCGATGCATTTCAGTTGTTGGAACATCTCACTTGAAGGTATTTTTTTCCTAATTTTATAGAAATCAAACATTTTTGAGTGCCAAATATGTTGATATTAAAAAAAAAAAATCTAAATGGGCCGAATCATTCAGATTGAAATAAATTTCCAACGCAAATCTCACAAAACCAATTTGGCTCGTAATTGAATTACAAACTTTAGTATTAAACCAGAGAAACCAATAATCAAATATTAAGAAGACCCTACTCCAATAGGAAAATCTAGAACTAATAATTTTGCCATTGTATAGAGGTTTAAGCACATAAATCTCAACTTGAATGACTGAAGCCGCATAAAAAATAAAAACAAAAACCAATAAATGGAACTAAAATTGGAGGAAAGGAAAACGTTGAAAAGAAAACTATTGTTCCATGCATATGTAACATCCCTAGTGAAAAATCCATGTAATAAAAGTTAATAAAAGAAAAATAAGAGCGTGGGTAAGGGACATGTATTCCAAGTTGAATGTTTGGTAAAGATATTCTAGTGGGTATCGCAGGATGTGTTTATGGCTAAGGTAATTGGAAAAGGCAAAGGAAAAGGCTTTGCAAAAGGTATAATGACATTTTTCGCAAATTAATTTATGAAAATAATGGAAATTAGGAGAAAATGAAGGTGAAAGGTCACTCGTTGCGTGTGAAAATCAAATTGAAATAAAATAATGGAAAATGAAGAAAATAGACACCTCATTGATAAAAAGGCTTTTGAGGTTTAGTTGGCAAGCTCTTGGCTCAAGCTTTTTCTCAAGTTTTGTAGCGAGGGGAAAAGAAAGCAAGGAAAGGGAAATGAAGGGAAAGGCAAGAAAACAAGGAATAGAGGCCTCATTGATAAAAAGGCTTCTGAAGTTTAGTTGCAAGATCTTGGCTCGAGCTTTTGCTCAGGTTTTGTAGCAAGGAAGGGAAATGCATGCAAGGGAAGGACAATGAAAGGAAAGGCATGGAAACAAGTATCAATGGAGGAATAGTGGGATCAAGCAAATTCAGCAAGAATACTTGCAGGTAACATATTACATGTGTGATTTACTATTTAGTTTTGACATGCATAGCTTTGCATGTTGGTGTATAGTTCTCTTTCTGTCGGTGGGATGGCTTTACCGGGTATGGCAATGGTTTTCAGCCTAGCCATGCCTTTTTATAGATGCCATGGTGTGTTGGGATGTTTATCCTGGTTTTGAACATTCAATTTTCTGGATGGATTTCAGAATCAGGGGCGAAGGTCGTCTTGAGGTTCATTCCCAAAAGCATATGAATCCCTTGACCAGTTTTGGTGGCATACACGGTAAATTGTGAGTGAGGAGTCTCGGTTTACGACCTAGTGATACACTGTGGATTGTGGTAAATCCTAAGAGTTTGGTCTTGGTTTATGAACTAGTGATCTGGGATAATATTGAAATAAAGAATAGGAGAGAAGGAGATAGAAAATTCATCAAGGATAAGGACAGATTGTTGATGGCAATCCAAGTTCCATTTTGTTGTGATCGGAGAACCAATTTTCGTGTGATCACGGTTTGGTGAAGGTTGAGGTGGTTTAACCTATAGATTCCCTTCATTTTTTTTGGATTGGTTTATCCATGAGATCACACATTCATTCTTGGAATATGGCATGAGGGTGACTGGCTGAAATAAATATTTGGTTCAGCCATGTCTACGATCGGGTGGTATGTGGAAGTCCAAAACCTAGTTGGATTTGCCTATGATTAAAGAAAACAAAGTTCTCTTTAATTTGCACTTGTTTATATGTGTATTTAATGGTTGTCGTATCTCTGTTATTTACATGGTTTTATGATGGTTATAAGCATGGTTAATTGACTTGTTCATGTCATGGTCCTTTCATGTATTTACTTGTAATTGTTAAAATGATGGATACAAGATCTAATTGACGTCATCACAGTTCAAGGGAGAAGGTGGTGATCCTCCTTGGCATGTTTCATAAGAGTTTTCAGTTATTCATGCTTTGTCTTGTATCATAAACCTTTAGGTTTTATTGATGCTAAGTGTTTGACAGAATATTAGTCGTTGTTGGGGATGGTCACACATAGTCCAGAGGTTTATTTTTGGTTTATTAGTCTTTTCATCAGGTCTCTAATGGATTCTAAAAGTTATAACAAGTTTTGGGCACTCGACGAATTTTTGGGCTAGAAAATTGCCTTGAATTCTGCAAACGATGGCATATGTCTACTAAGAAAAGTCCCTAGACATTGGCTTGCATGAATGTGAGACAATCTAGAGGTCTCTGGATTCTGACATGCCCATAGTAGTAGAGTGTCCAGAGGTCAATAGGTCTAAAAGATGAGTGGGACCCAGGGGCAAGATGTCTGAGTGGTTGGGATGTCTCCTCAAGGAGTTATTGCTAATGTAGAAGGTATGGTTGATGTGTTACTCCATTTGCTTAAGGTCATCAAGGATTTTGAATCATATCATAGTAGCTTCTCATCGTATCTTTACCCATTTTCGCTCGTTAGTTGGGTAGATGTGGAAGGAGGGTGGTTACAGATTTGTAGCAGAGCATCTTTCACCCCTGAGACTGGATGGGTGGCGTGTTGGTCATGCATTCATATCAGTTGCATATGTGTTACTTATTCTTATAGTCCATGTTCTTATTGCATTTACATGGTGTTGATCATGGTTGTAGTGATGTCGCCATATGAAGGTTGAGGGTGTTGTTGTGGGATGTGTCGTCATGAGTGTATGGTTGTATATGCATTCTTATGCATGTATGGTGGGTCAGACATGCATTTTGAGGTCGTTCTATGCAAGCAGGTCATCATGATGTTATTGGTATATTATCATGTTAATGTGTTGGTAGAGATAGAGCAGTAGATGCAAACCATCAAAGTGAAGTTACAACGTTGGACCTCGAGGCAAGAGCATGTCGTCATACAGGTTTGGACATTGGAAATGTAGGTATGTTAGTTAATGGGTTGTTATATGCATTAGGGTTACACACATTATGTTTATGTATGTTTCTATTGATGTTATAGTTACATACACGATAGATTTTAGTTTATTAGTATAGTCATATGCACATGTGTCGAATAGTCATGAATGATAGCAACACGTGGTTGTATGCATTACTATTATTATTTTATGTTAGATAACTTGATGATTATGTTATGTGTTTTTGTTGGGTATGTTATATGTTAACTTGCTATGATTATTTTATATGTTATATGTTGTTATTTAGCATGTTATATGTTAAATTATTGTTGTTATATGATAGATAGATTGATGATTAGATTATATTCTATTTGATGAGAATGATATATAACTTCTTGTTGTTATATGCTAGTAAAATTAATGATTAGGGTTATTACATTAAGACCTTGAGTTTATATGTATTGTAATGAGTTGGAATGTTCTATGCAAATGGTTAGGGTTATGACATTCATGTATGAGTTAATATGATGTGATATTATGTCATACTAATCTAGACTGACTGTGCAGATGTGATTATTATGTATGAATGATAATTGTTTATGAGTGTATCATGTGAAAATGTTAGCCAGTGACTACTATGGATATCATTACCTTATTTATGTTTTATTTGATATGTTGTAAAACTATATCATGCTAATACAGATAGATTGTCAAGACAAATTAGCCTCCCTTGAGATATAATAAGGTATGAGTTTTTTTTTGTCGTATATTTGGTGTTTGAGTGTTTGGTGTCTATTGTATCATCTAGTTAATGTATTTAACAGTTTAGAAGTTGGTTGAATGTTTGATGAATTTCCATTAAGGGAATTTTGAGGTCTAAAAGGGGTCTCCTCAAGAAATTCTAAAATAATAGTGGAAATAATAAACTAATATTTGATTACATCATCAAGTTTTAGAGGGAAGAAAGGAAAAAATATATTTTCAAATCGTATTTCCAACTTAGCTCCTTGTAGGTTTACTCGACTTTTGGGCAACAACAGTCATTGGATGCATAATGTTATTTCACATCCAAGGAGTACCAATCTTTCATACTTTCAATAGACCCTACTACATGAAAAATGAGAAAAACATGATTGCAATCATGTTTTTCATGTATTTCTCAATTTTCATGTAGCAAGATCCATAAGAAGTAAGAAACATGGGTACTCCTTGGATGACGAATAAAATTATGCATCCAATGAGTAATCCCGCTCAAAATTTGAGTAAAAAATTGGGGAGAAAAGTTGAAATTACGAGTTGAAAAAGTAGTTTTATTAATTTATTATTTTTTAGGCCTTTTACTTTTTTACTCCAAAAATGGTGAATCATCCCCCATGGTTGACATCATTCTCTTGAATCCTATTAGTTCTTATGAAGTTTATTTCAGTTGTAGATTTTTCTTAGCAGACCCTTTTTAGACCTCAAAATTACACTAATGATAATATGAGTATGTGTTCAAATCATATTGTTTTAAGATGATTGTATTGACACATATGTGTTGATACAATTGACATGTACTTGAGTGTAGTAGGTGACAGTGCTAGCATTTTGTCTGATGACTATGGATTATGACATGATTTTTAGTCTTTTTAAAGGTTAATTTCAAATTGATAGATATGATTCTCTTGATACTTGGAACAAGTGGTTGACATGTGTAAACAGTTGTAGGAAACATGCTTGGTATTAGGCAAGGTAATAGTTGATGTGTTTATATAACTAACACGCGGGTGATGTGACAATACATAGCAAGCGTTGATTGCAACAAGGTAAAAAGGGTAAAAGAAAGGAATTGGAAAATAATTCCTTTGTCTATGTTTGGAAACCTTATTCCAAATGAATGAGTGTTTTGCATACACGAAATTTTGTTAACATTGATTTTTTTCCGATATTATGCAAATATCTACTATAGTTATGAACATGTATTTTACAGGTACATCAACTAGTTGCTAGTTATAGGTGTATATGTCAAGGAAATTGGATTCCCTTGAGAGTTGGCATGGACGTGTTCAGTGACAAGGAAATGTGCTTGGAACAATAATAAAATATAACCGATGTATTGTTATGTTTATTTAAGCACTAACAGTTATGTGTTTATGGAAGTATGATGCAAAGGATTGCATGGAAAAAGAGGTTTCCACGAAATATCGAAGAAGGATCAAGTTGAGATTTCCCTTGGAAGCACTGGGAACCATGGGGATTGAGTCATGGTGTTTGTTTTTAGTCTTGTTATTATAGTATTTTATGATTTTCTTACATTTGATTTTCATTTTTTTTATGTCTAGTGCATGATCATGTAACTTTGTTTGAGGTGTCGCATTGTTACTGGTTTTCATAGTTTTCTTCTTCTCCGCGTTTTTCTTGCCTCTTATGTCTTGAGGGTCTTAGGAATTGGTTGGGAATGAGGAAATTTAATAGAGCTCAGGGAGATATTAATGAAACCTAGTAGGTAATGTTAGACTCGAATTAAGCTCGGTACATGAGTAATGCAAGTTGAAGGTAAGAATATGAGAATCGATGAGATTGGTTCAATCCATTATTATAAATGGACAATGGAAATTCAGTAATGAGAAAGGTAACAAGAAAGGTAAAGTGAATGGATGTGAGGAAACTAATTCCTTGGCTATCTTGGGAAAGATTTTTCTCAATGTTGTGCATGGTGTGCACAAATAGAGGGAGTTCTATTAACCTGGACCTTATGTTATCTGGTAACTATGCTATGATCATGATTATGCTAATTATTATATGTGTATACATGTATATACATATGTATGTCATGTCTTACAAAGTCATCATCGATCACACTAGTAAAAAATGAGAGATTAGTGACTACGTGACTAGAAAACTTAGCCGCCATAATTATTTCCAGTGAATTACTACTAAATTTGAGCAATTTTAATTGAGCCAACTAAAAATGACTAAAATAAATGACTAATTTAGTCTCAAGATAAAATATATGAGTGGATAATAAGTGACCCAACTAGAAGAAACTAACTTAAGTGACTAATTTAGTCTAGGATTAAAATATATGACAAGATATTAAGTGTCAAAATTAAAAATGATTAACTTAAATGACTACTATAGTCCAAGAATAAAAATATGACCAACTAATAAGTACATAAAGTATATGAATTGGTCATTTATGCTACCCATTTTGAATTGTGTCACTATGGAAATGGAAAATAAAAATTTCGATACTAAAGTGTTACATTTTACTAAATTTTAACACTAAATATGGATTTAAAGACGCAAACTCTTATGGGGGTCTTTGAATCGATCTGTATTCTTGAAATTTAGAGAAAATGGTGTCCCAAAATCCATCTATAATGTTAAAATTTGGAGACCCCTTTAAGGGGTCTCTAAATTCATTTGCAATATTAAAATTTAGGTAGATATTTTACACAACCCTCGTAAAGGGGTATATGAATCCATCTATAATGCTAAAATTATAACAATTTTATAAAATATAGAGTATAAGTTTACAATATATAATAGTTATATACTCCCTTTTGAAGGAGAGACAAGAAAGAGAGTTTGAAACTGATATACAAGGGTTTTAAGGGTTAATAGGAATTTGTCCTCACATCTTAGGGAGACAAAACACTAGTTGTTGTGGGGATTGTGGGTGTTGTTACATACCATGGTTGATTATTGCAGTATATTCAAAGAGATAATGATTTTATTAATTTTAATTCAAAGTATCTTGATTTAAGCTTGGTTAATTAATATAAATATAGATTACTCCAAAACCATATTATTCAATAAATAAATCTACAAATACATGCATTACAAGAATGTTTGCAAATTCTAATAGTGCATTGACACTCTTAGAACATGCACACACTATTAATAGAAAACCATACATACTAGCAATCTTTGTGGTTCTTTATGTAGAATAACATATTGCCATCACTCGCATATCCAAGTTGAAATATGAATATCCCTTAGGGAGTATCTATGTGGTTATTTGAGAGCTACTTCATGGTCCTTGAACTCTAGAAGCTTTATTTATGGCATAAGGCCTTGTTTTCTCCTCCCATCAAGATAAGACATTTCTGAAGACTAATTTTTATCATGTAAACCAACCAATGGTGATAATGTCCCTCCTAGAGAGGCCAAATATCCCCTAGAGATTTCTCGTGTGATAATTCAAATACTTCTTCAAGAAGATTGATCATGGGAATATTCAAAAATGACCCAAGAATCTTATGATCCTTCCCTGACCATGGTCAAGGCCCCAAGTCCCATACACTGTGACAAAAACCTCCTAATGATATTGAGGCCCCAAGACCCAAATATGGCACACAAAACCTTCAAATATCACCCACAACGCACTTGAAGGCTATATATATATATATATATATATATATATATATATATATATATATATATATATATATATATATATATATATATATATATATATATATATATATATATATATATATATATATCTTAGATAGGATATGTGTGATAGTTTTAGGCCTTATTCACATCCATTGAACAAGAGAAAGTTTTTTCAGGGACTAAGTATCTTTTTTTCCTTCATTATCCATCATAGAGGCCATAAATCCCATTCTTATTATGTAAAACATACTAATTGTGCCCACATTCATATTCTAATATCTTTTTCATGGACATTAAATATAAGAAACATTTGTTTTAGGAATAAGGCCCTTTTCGCAAGATATGAGCCCTAATTCCCATACATGATGTGGAGAACTTCATAGTGGAACCTATGTCCAAGATCGATGCCTAAAATCCCTCAAAGAGGATTTATATTGTTCTTTATGGTCTTTTTCATGAAGTGTAATCCAAGGAAGTTTAATTTTGGGCTTGAGGCCATTGTTTTCATCCCTTTCCCATGGTACAAGGCTACGATCCACTACTACTAGGTAAAACATACTAATGGCACTAAATATCCCCCATAGAGGCCTAAGATCGCCTATAGAGATCATGTGTGATTCTTTGAGAACTACTTCACAAAGTTTAATCATCAAAGGTTCAAATAATTCCTAAGCCCCTATGTTCTTATTTTGACCAAGCCTACACTTCTAAGCATCATATTTGATTTGAAAGACTCCTATTTTAATTAAGTTCCAATGGTGTGGCTCCATGACCCACTCGTGCTGTGAAAAACCTTTGAATGGTAGACACATCCTTCCTAGTTGCCAAATAATATCCCTTAGAGAATATAATTTATTAATTTGATGTTTGAAGCCTTTTTAGTGGCCACTGATTTTTTAGGAGTTAAGTCCATCTTTCTTAATTTCTTTCCTTGGCCATAGTAAAGGCCATGGGACCCATTCTTATTATGCAAAACACACTGAATGCTTGATAAATCAAAAGAATTGCACTATTTTTAAATAGAAACAATAATAATCTATTTATTGTAACATTCATTTTCAGTATGTTGCTTTGTGTCTAAATAAGAAAGCACTCATAATATATATTGTTTATTGTCTCTGAGATGAACAGGATCCCATGACCTAGCGTACAACACTCCATAGATAAGGAGTTTGTTGAGAGACCATATGTGGAGATAATGTATAATATTTCTAAGCTTCAATTAATTATAAGCGAGGTTATTAGAGCATGTTGTACAATTTATTCATCTCCAACATTAAAGTCACCTTAGAAATGAATCAATAATAGTAAGGAGAAAATAGAGATCACAAAGCACAATAAGAAACAAATATTTTGGTCAAGGGAAAAACTCCACAAGGGGAAAACCCAAAACAAGGATTCCTTTATTAGAGAGATATTCAATAACACATCAAGACAATCGCTATACTACTCTAACCTAAGAGTGTGTCAACAAGTGCTTATGTCTCGGTCAATGTCTCAATCATGTTCAATAAGAGATTACCTTTTTCATCATATGTAGAAGATAAGTCTACACCAGATGAATGGTTGTGATGGTAGGTATACCTTGATCATGTGACAGAGCCTTTGATCTTGGCCACATTCACAAACATGCCTCGAATCAGAGTTCATAATTCAAACTAGGTCTTGACTTAGTTGTTTCTCCAAAGAAACATCTTGATTTATAAAGATTGATTATGAGGCATCTATAGGTATCAGCCTAGACTTAGAATCATATGGAGTGCCCTAGAATCATGATAATAGAATCATTATGGGTTTTAAATGTTGCCATCCCCATCATTTATTCATAAAGAAATAAAAATCTCTCATCAAAATGTTCAAAAGGCTAAATATATTTGACTCCTGAAAAAATAAGAAGTTGAAAAAAATTAAATGGTTATACTGGAGTCGGTAAATCCTCCAATTTTTCTACTTTTGAAGAAAATTCCTCAACATATTGTTTAAACCCAAACTAGCAACAATTTAGATTTGACCCCACAATAAAAATTCACAGGAGGGAAACTAAAATTTCGCTGATGTCAGTAGATAAATTTGAGTGGTTAAACTGAATTAGGGATATCTAATATTTTTTCCTAGATGGTTTTAGCAAGACAAGACAATCCCTTATGACGTTAGAGTATTTAAAATTATTTTCTTTTACTCTTTTGCCACTGGAGTTGGATCCCTGGACATCAATCACCTATCAAAAAGTCTCCGCATCTACCAATATTCAGAAATACCCCCAACTCAACGAGTTAGAAATATCATTTAATCTATTTGAATACACATGGGACCCTATCCCTGAATCCCAACCAACCACATTCGTTAAAGCCAACAATGGAAACTAGTGAACCTGTTTCAATTATTCCCATTTCTTCCATCTCGACTTCTCTCTTGCTAGAATTCTTTGTGCACAACTTTTCATTTTAGGTGTGGTCAAATTCTTCTCGCGTTTTAGTTCAAATTTTTCTTTCTATTAGAATTAGAGCATTCTTGTTATTCTTTCGCCTATAATGAGATATACGAAATCTAAATTTCTTGGCACCCTTATTTGGAAAAAAAATTGTTGTTTCCAACAATATTTTAAAATTACAAAAATGGCAGCTTGAGATATATGCAAACCCCTATTTTGATCTATTATGTTTTTCGTAAGTTTAAGGGAAATGCAAAATCCTATATAGAATCCTATACAGCGTCTGAACTCCAACATTTTTTCTATTAATCCTTCTCTAATATCCTATGAGTAAAACCTGTAGATTGTTAAGCTAAATTTGAATAATCTTCTATTGGATGGCATTTTTGTGAATGTTTTATCACTAAAGTTACCTGACTCACTATGATTCCTCTTAAAATCTAAGGTAAAGATGGTTTGTTAAGATGATTTTCAATAGGGTCGTTAAGAAGGAAAATTTCATAAGCATACTTATTAGATTTGTCACCATTCTAGTTTTGATGGGTTCAATCTATATGTTGGATACTTCCCATTTTCCAGATGAATTAAGCTAAGTTCAGTTAGTATTTGATCGATGTAATCTACGTTCAATCTGTATTTGATTCAGTTACTGTCGGTCCTACCCTATCCCACCCTGCATTTTCTAAATAAGTTGCCATAAGAGAAAATCCAAATAATTTTGTTGAGGGTTACTCGAACGAGAATTTTGAAAAAATTAACTATAATTTGCATGTTTTTTTCATTTATTAAATCATTTCATGTTCTAATTAAATAATTGTTAACAAACCGAATGAAGATATTACGATTTAATTTATCCGTGGTAACAAGTAGTTGGAAGTGACTGTAAATTCATTTAATTTTTTCTCTTGAAGTCCCACGAGAGGTTATTTAAGGAACTGATTTTTTAATATTTTGTTTTTTAGAAGTAATAATTTTTTTTTTTTTCCAATGGTGTTTATAGACTTCAGATATTGGTGTCAGCTACATCTACGAAATATTTGTACTACTTAGATCCATCCAATGGGATCACTTCTTGTTGGCTCAACCATGATGCCTGACCCTGAGACTGTCCAAAAATTGGAACATGTACCCTCTGAATAACTAAGGTGACCTCCCACAGACTCCATCATCCCAATGACTAGGCATTGGCTTTGTCACTTTGTTGATCACTTACAAAATTTACCATAAAAGTCATTTTCTCTAGCTTAATCTCATTTTTTACCTCTTAGGGCCAAGTTTCTATCTAGGGCTAGGGCACAACATTAGCTAAGTCTCAAATCATTTGCTAATGGAGGGATTCAACATTGAAAGGGTTGTTTATTACCTCAAAATCAACTCCTTTAGTGTCTTATCTCTCCATTTTAAAATTAAATTTCCTTTTACCAAGCTTAGTCTTGCACTGTGAAAAACCCTAATTTATGTAGGCTTCAAATTAGATTTTTTTTGAAGGTTTCCTCTTCTCTCCAGCTGATATTCAATGTTGGGAAAGTTTTTCTTGACCTCTTGGTTCGAAGTCAATATATTGTGCTTGCTATTTCTCAAGCCCTAGATCACTTTTTCTCTTAATTGGCTTTATTAGAGGATGAGAATTGCCCTATGATATTGGTTGAGCATCTTTCTTAGGAAGAGTTATCCTCTATAAGCCTCTCTTGTCACCTTGATTATTTCACTTGACATATCCTTCGGTAGCAATCTATAGGGAAGCCTTTGTAGTGGTGAAAGTCCACAAAAGAGCAATAGGTAGTGCTTGTGATGACATTAGGCCACACCTCCTTGTTGTAAGTTGGTCTAGTTTTACCTTGTAGGTCACCCCTTACAAGAGCTACTAGATTTTGAGGCAACAAGGGCTTATCAGATATTACTATTTCTAGACATAGAAGTTGAAAAATTATGATAATTCTGAACATTTTTTAGGCATAATCTTCTGATCAAATTTTCATATTATCTACCATTTCCATAGGATTGGGTTTTAAATTGAGCCAATGAATGGGAGAAATTTTAAGGGAATGTTACTGACACTTGGTGCATATTTCTCTTGATTAGGCATATCTATTATTTTAATGGGTTTTACAAGGTGTTTTGTGTTTGGAATTTGATGTTTTTAATGGGAATTTAATGTATGAAATTGGAAAAATATGCCATTAACTTATTTAAATATATGCAATTTCAGACGAGTCTACTTGGTTGCAAGTTGGGCAAAATCCTAAGAGTCACATTCTCTCTCTACTCTAGATCCTTTGAAATTTCATGCCCTGAATTCCTAGGTTGAATCGACCTTCTCCCAAGTCCAATGGAAAAATTTGAACTAGATAACAAGTTCATACCCAATTGCTATAGATATTATGAAAATTAAAATATGAACGAAATTATAGAGTAGTCTCACATTGTTTCAAAGTCATAACCATGTGTTGTATATGTACCCGATAATGTTTGTAGAAACATATAGTTATGCTTTATCATAAACACGAAATCTACTACTCAATACGTTTTTTTCCATATCATGCCTTCCAATTTTCATCACTGAATATACCTTCATATAAAGTCAAGTACAAAAAGGTATCTTGGTTGTAGGATGGTAATAGAAAACTATAAAAAATAAAAAATGATATATCAGATTTGTACTTCATACATCTTCATATTTTATTTTGGGAAGTGGTATTTAATAAATTGTTGTTCTATATTATGATATAAAAAGAATAGCTGACATATTCTACAAATTATTTTATTCAAAAAAATTAGGTACCAAATTCCAGTCTGACATCTTTACATTTTCACCAGTAGAGGGATGAAAATACTTGGAAGAATAGCTTCCCATGTTGGTTGTTATTCCATGATTGGTCCCAAGAGGGAACTCAAATATGAACTTGAGTCTTTCTAGGATGGCAAGAGTTTTGTAGAGGATTTGGAGAGAGTTGCCAAGGATCTGAGAGTATCAATGTGGAAGAAGATGGAATATGTTAGTCTGAAATACATTCCAACCAACACCTTTTCCTACTGTGCCCAAGTTCTTGAAACAACTACCATGGTTTGTTGGAGTTCTTCCCCCTAGATATGCATGGATTGGTGGTGAGAGTTATTTGTATGTATATTTTTCTATGGATCATTGAAATGATAAGCTATGGAAAAGTCCAAGTGGTTTGACACCAACTAGTATGTTTAGTATTGCAGTCATAACGAATCTTTTTTTAATGTTTTTACTGATTTCTTTTAAACAAATTTTATCTTTTTTGGCACTTATAATGGGTTTTTTTGGATTTTCAAGCCACTACATTGTTCTAGAGTTTAGGCCAGATATTAATTTTTCTTACTCATCCCACAAGGTTGTGGATGAGTATAGGGAGGCTAAGGAGGTACACAATCTTTTTCTCCTAATGTCTATTTTTGTACCTTACAAGACTATTAGAAAGTGAGGTCATCCACAACTAGCTTGAATATTACTATGTTTTTGTCCAACACAATATGTTCTATATTCTAACACAATTTTCATTGTAAGTTGGGAAACCATAAGGGTGAAGGTAATATTTAAGTACACGTCAACTCATTGCTACCTATAATTTGGAGCCAACCCTCCAAAATTGTAGCCTTCTATTATTTTCTTACAACATTAATGGATTTTGACTCCTTCTATAAAGTCAAAGTAAATATTTACATTGCAGCCACATTTTTTAATTGAGGGTTGCTCTCTATAACATCTATAAGGCTTGAGATTTGCATTGATATTGTCCTAGTTGTCATTGGCCTAATGTCATACTTACTACTCTCAAAGCCATCAAAATATGTAGCAAGAACATTTTATCTCCTTTCTTTGATTGATGAAATTATTCCTATATATAAGTAAACATTTCTATGAAAGGTTCAAATATGATTATATGTTCTTAGAATTTAAAAAAGATAATTAACTTTTTAAATTGAAAGGAAGATCTTAATTACATTGCTGTTCACGGCGTTGTGTTTATACTGGTATGATTAAGTGAATTCATTTCAGAGCTGAAGGCATGGGGCAGCCTAGGTGGAGTTAGATGAGCCCTTCCTTGTAATGGATCTCTAGGAATGTGAACTAAGGGACATTTAAAAGGCTTACTCTTATCTTGACGAGGAGCTTGACATTGTAAAACTAATTGTAGAAAATTATTTTGCTGATGTACCAACTGAGACTTATAAGTAGCATGAAACTATGCTATTTGTACTTTGTTATTTATAATAACAATTAATTTATCATTATTTCTTCAAGTGTCAATGATAAATAAATATATAGAAAATCATAAATAAATAAAATCTTGATTCACATTCTCACTCCATTCTATATCCTCTGAAATTTCCTACCCTCAATTCCTAGATGGAATCCACCTTCTGCTAATTCCAATGGAAAATTTTGAACTAGGTCATTAGATTATATCCAATTGGTATAGATCTTATGAAAAATCAAATATGGCCAAAATTCTAGAGTATTCTGACGTTCTTTTGAATTCATAATCATGCGTTGTGCAAGTACCATACAATGTTTGTAGAAACATGTAGTTATTCTTTATCATAAATACAAAATATTCAGCTTGATATGTTTTTTTCCATATCATGCCTTCGAATTTTCGTCACTCATTATACCTTCATATAATTTCAATTACAATAAGGGATCTTGTCTGTAGGATGGTAATATAACAATATAAAAAATTAAAAAAGATATATCATATCTATACTTCATATGTCTTCGACTTTTATTTTTAGAATTCGTTATTAATAAATTTCTTTTCTATATTATGATATAAGAAACAAACTTTCATATTTTACAAATTATTTTGTTCACAAAACTTAGCTACCAACTTCCAACTCTGATATCTTTGTGATGCACCATGAGGGTGTAAAAAGAATTTGAAGAATGGCTTCCCATGTTGTTGGTTATTGAAGAATTGGTCCCAAGAGGGAACTCATATTTTCACTTGAGACTTTCGGGGATGGAAAGAGTTATGTAGAGGATTTGGGGATAGTTTCCAAGGATCTGAGAGTATCCATCTAGAAGCAGATGGCAGATGCTGGTCTGAAATACATTCCAAGAAAAACCTTCTCCTACTATGGGCAAGTTCTTGAAACAACTACCATGGTTGGATTTGTTCCCCCAAGATATGCATGGACTGGTGGTGAGATTGATTTGGACGTATATTTATCTATGGATTAGGGAAATGTTAAGAATCTTGCTATGGAAATGACTAAGTGGTTTGACACCAACTAGTATGTTTTGTATTGCAGTCATAATGAATATATTTTTAATTGTTTTTACTAATGTATTATAGATAACTTTTATCCTTTTTATTATTTCTAATAGGATTTATTTGGTTTTTCCAGCCACTACATTGTTCCAGATTTGAGGCTAGTTATTAAGTTTTTCTACACATCCCAAAAGGTTGTGGACATGTACAAGGAGGATAAGAAGGTACACAATATCTTTCTCCTACTGTCTTCTTCTCTTATTTACAAGGTTATTAGAAAGTGAGCTCATCCACAACTAGCCTTAATATTATTATGATTGTGTTTTTTATTTACAAGGTTATTAGAAAGCGAGCTCATCCACAACTAGCTTGAATATTATTATGATTGTGTTGAAGACTTATAACACAAATTGCATTGTAGCTTGGGAGACCATGGGGTTGAAGCTAATTTCACTATACAATTCAACTCACTGCTACCTCTATGTTGGAACCAACCCTCCAAAACTGCAACCTTCTATTATTTTCTTACAACATTAATGGCTCTTGACTCTTTCATATAAGGCCAAAGCAAATATTTACATTGCATCCATATTTTTTAATTCAGAGTTGCTCTTTATAACAACTATAAGCCTTGCGGTTTGCATTGATGTTGTCCCAATTGTCATTGGCCATGTGTCATACTTACTACTTTCAAAGACAACAAAATATGTAGCAAGAAAATTTGATCTCCTTTCATTGGTTCATGAAATTATTCCTATATACAAGTAAACATTTGTTTGTTAGGTACAAAGATGATTATATGTTTTTATAAGTTAAATAAGACAACTAAATTTTTAAATTGAAAGGAGGATATTAATTACATTGGTGTTAATGTGGTTATTTTTATTGTTGTTATGATTAAGGGAAGCGATTTTAGAGCTGAAGGAATTTGGGGGATTTTTTCAAGGCTTACTCTTATCTTGAAGAGGAGCTTGATGATATCGAACTAATTGTGGAAACTTATTTTGCTGATGTACTAGTTGAGACCTATAAGTAGGATACAACTATGCAATTTTGTCTTTTGTTATTTATAATTGCAAGTAATTCATCTCTATTTCTTCAAGTCCCAATGATAAATAAATAAATATGAACTTATAACTAAATAGAATCTTGAGAGTCACATTTTCTCTCCATTCTAGATCCTCTGAAATTTCATGCCCTTAATTCCTAGATGAATCCACCTTCACCTAAGTCCAATGGAAATGTTAAAGCTATATCATTGGTTTATACCCAATTGGTATAGATGATATGAAAAGTAAAATATTACAGAAATTCTAGAGCAGTCTCACATTCTTTTGAATTCATAATCATGTGTTGTGCAAGTACCAAATAATGTTTGTAGAAACATGTAGTTATTCTTTATCATAAACAAAAAATATTTTGCTCAATATGTTTTTTTCTATATCATGCCTTCTGATTTTCAACACTAATTATACTTTCATATAAATTAAAGTACAAAAAGGGATCTTATTTGTAGGATGGTAATAGAACACTACAAAAAATTAAAAATGATATATCATATATGTACCTCATATATCTTCAACTTTTATTTTGACAAGTGGTATTTAATAAATTTCTTTTCTATATTATAATATAAAAAAATTAGTTGTCATATTTTACAAATTATATTGTTCACAAAACTTAGCTATCGGCTTCCTACTCTGATATCTTTTCGGTGCACTAGAAATGGATAAAAATGCTTTGAAGAATGGCTTCCCATGTTGTTGGTTATCCCAGAATTGGTCCCAAGAGGGAACTCAAATTTGCACTTAAGTGTTTTTGGGATGGAAAGAGTTCTGTAGAGTATTTGGAGAGAGTTGTGAAGGATCTGAGAATATCCATCTAGAAACAGATGGAAGATGTTGGTCTAAAATGAATTACAAGCAACGCCTTTTCCTACTATGATGAGGTTCTTGATATGACTACCATGGTTGGAGCTTTTTCCCTTAGATATACATCTTCTAGTGATGAGATTGGTTTGGACGTATATTTCTCTATGGCTCATAGAAATGATAAGCATCTTGCTGTGGAAATGACCAAGTGGTTCGACACCAACTAATGTGTTTAATATTATAGTTATAACGAATCTATTTTTACTTGTTTTTACTGATATATTATAGATGAATTTTATCTTTTTTGGCATTTCTAGTAGGATCTGTTTGGATTTTCCAGCCACTACATTTTTCTAGAGTTGAGGACAGATATTAAGTTTGCCTACTCATCCCACAAGGTTGTGGCCCAGTACAGGGAGGCTAAGGAGGTACAAAATATTTGTCTCCTACTGTCCTTTTCTCTTCCTTACAAGATTATTTGAAAGCGAGCTCATCCACAACTATCTTGAATATTATTATGATTGCATTGAAGACAAGAGGTTCTCTCTTCTAACACAATTGTCATTGTAGCTTCAGAAACCATGGGGTGAACACAATCTTTTTGTAAAATTCAACTCACTCCTACCTCTACACTGGAACCTATCCTGCAAAACTACAACTTTCTATTGTTTTCTTCCAACATTAATGGATTTTGACTCCTTGATATAATGCCAAAATACATATTTGCATTGTAGCCACATTTTTTACCTAAGATTTTCTCTTTATAACAACTATAAACCCTACAGTTGGCATTGAGACTGTCAGAGTTGTAATTGGCCCTATGTGATACTTACTACAGCCAAAGTCAGCAAAATATTGAGCAAGAACATTTGATCTCCTTTCATTCATTGATGAATTTCCTCTTATATACAAGTAAAAAATTGTATGGAAGGTTGAGAGATGATTATATGTTTTTAAAAATAATATAAGACATTTAAATTTTTAAATTGAAGGGTATATCTTAATTACATTGGTGTTAATGAGGTTGTGTTTACTGTTGGTATGATTAAGGGAAATGATTTCAGAGCTGAAGGCAGTTGGGGCAGCCTAGGTGCAGTTGGACGAGCCCTTCCTTGTAAGGGATCTCCTAGAACGTGAATTGGGGGAATTTTACAAGGCTTACTCTTACATGGAAGAGGAGCTTGATGATATAAAGCTAATTGTGGAAACTTATTTTGTTGATGTACTAGTTGAGACCTATAAGTAGGATGAAATTATGGCATTTTCTCTTCGTTATTTATAATTGCAAGTAATTTATCATTATTTATTCTAATCTCAATGATATATAAATGAATAGTATAAATAAATAAAATCCCGAGACTCACATTCTCTCTCCATTCTAGATCCATTGAAATTTCATGCTCTAAATTCCTAGATGGAATCCACCTTCTGCTAAGTCAAACGCAAAAGTTTGAACTAGATCACTGGTTTATACCTGATTGGTATAGATCTTATGAAAAGTAAAATGTGACTGAAACTATAGAGTAGTCTCACCTTATTTCAATTCATAATTATGTGTTGTGAAAGTACTAGATAATGTTTATAGAAACACGTAGTTATGCTTTATCACAAACACAAAATCTTCTTCTCAATACGTTTTATTCCATATCATGTCTTCTAATTTACGTCATTGATTTTACCTTTATATAAATTCAAGTAAAACCAGGGATCTTGTTTATAGGAATGTAATATAATAGTATAAAAAATTAAAAGTGATATAACATATTTTTTCTTCATACATCTTCAACTTTCATTTTGAGAAGTGGTATTTAATAAATTTCTTTTCATATAAAAAAATTAGATGGCATAATTTACAAATTATATTGTTCACAAAACTTAGCTACGAAAATCCTACTCAAATATCTTTTCAATGCACCAGTGGAGGGATAAAAATATTTTGAAGAATGACTTCCTATGTTGTTGGTTATCCCAGCCTTGGTCCCAAGAGGGAACTCAAATTTTCAGTTGAGCCTTTCTGGGATGGCAAGAGTTATGTAGATGATTTTGAGAGAGCTTCGAAGGATTTGAGAGTATCCATCTAGAAGTAGATGGTAGATGTTGGTCTCAAATATATTACAATCAACACCTTTTTCTACTATGATCAGGTTCTTGATACAACTACCATGGTTGGAACATTTTCCCCTCGATATGCATGGACTGATGGTGAGATTAGTTTGGATGTATATTTCTCTATGGCTCATGGAAATGCTAAGAATCATGATATGGAAATGACGAAGCGGTTTGACACCCACTAGTATGTCTAGTATCGCAATCATAGTGAATTCATTTTTACTTGTTTTTACTGATGTGCTGTAGATGACTTTTGTCTCTTTTGGCATTTCTAGTGGGAAATGTTTGGCTTTTCTAGCCACTACATTGTTCCATATTTGGGGCCAGATATAGCGTTTGTGTACTCACACCACAAGGTTGTGGAAGAATACAAGGAGGCTAAGGAGGTACAGAAGATGTCTCCAATTGTATATTTTTCTTCCTTACAAGATTTTTAAAAGCGATCTTATCCACAACTAGATTGGATATTATTATGATTGCATTGAAGACAAGATGTTCTCTGTTGTAACACAATTTTCATTATAGCTTGGGAAGAAATGGGGGTGAAGGTACTCTTTCTGTACAAGTCAACTCAGTGCTACCTCTAAGTTGGAACCATTCCTCCAAAACTATAACCTTATGTTGTTTTCGTACAACATTAATGGATTTTGATTTTCTCATATAAGGCTAAAGTAAATATTTACATTGCATCCACATTTTTTAATGGAGAGCATCTCTTTTTAAAAGATATAAGGCTTTCCTTTCTATGCTACAGGATGGCATTGAGATTTTCGAATTGTCATTGGCCCTATGTCATACTTGCTACTGCCAAAGCCAACAAAAGATGTAGCAAGAACATTTGATATCCTTTCATTAATTGATGAATTTTTTCCTATATACAAGTAAACATTTGTATGGAAGGTTCAAGGATGATTATATGTTTTTAGAAGTTAAATAAGAGAATTAACTTTTTAAATTGAAAGACAAATCTCAATTACATTGGTGTTAACGAGGCTGTGTCACTACTACATAAAGGGGGGTTTTAAGACAATATTTGAGACAACAAAAGAAAACTTGTGTATTGTCTTAAATATTGTCTTTAAGCTGGTGTCTAAAAAATTATTGTCTTAAAGATTATTGTCTAAAAAATATTGTCTTAAAGATTATTGTCTCTATATAGATAGTATATAACTCAAGAATTATTGTCTCTTAGGGGACAATTTCATTTTTGTCTCTCTCGAGACAATTTCATTTTTATCTCTCTAGAGACAACACTTGGATTAGAGATAATATGTCTTTAATACTAGCTATTGTATCACCACAGACGATAAAATTTTTATTTAAAGATCACTTTTTTCTCTTTAGAGACAATATAAAACATTAATGAATCCATAAATATATCACCATTGAAATAAATCGATATAAAAAACATTTAATTAAAAATAAACTACAAAATCGTTGATTAATTCATGTTAGCGCACAGTGGAATCGAACCACCAACCTCTTTCTTGTAAGGTAGACGCTCTTCCATTGAGATAGCACACTTTAAATAATTATGTGAAGAGTTATGGAAATCCTTAAAATTACATTTATAGCCATTGATTAAAAAAAAAAATTGCAGCTACATCATGAATTTCAGAGAAAAAAATTTGCAAATTCCCAATGCAACATTTTGGGAATTGGTTCTAAAGGTCTCTTGTTTTTACTTTCCAAAATTTCACACCCTCACCCTACTTACCAACAGCATAAATCTCAACTGCTGCACCATCTGGTAAAGACTTCTTTTTGGTATCTTCTAGACTATTCTATTTCCGAGAAGGAAATTTGACTCTGTTGTTTTATTTATCATGCCATTAGAGTAATTTAAGTTATGCAACTATTTCCCTGAGAGTGGATAATAACCATACTGACATTATGATTTAAGGTGGTAGCTTTGTTCTCTAATTTAATAACAATACTTAAGGTATTGGGCCCCTCCTACTATAATTCGTGGCCTTTATATATGGATTGTTCAGACAATTCAATAAGATTCTAATATATGGAATGTTCTGATTCAAGGTCTTGCATAAATAAATTCATTGACAAACTTATATTATGCTCACTCTAAAAAAGACTCCATGCAGAAAAGCTAAATCCTAAAAATTAGAAGAAGTTGTATTTTTATACAAAATATTGAAAATCCGAAAATTGTATTACTTCATGTGACTGTGAAACTGTACAATTCCTTTTCAATGGTTAATCTCCAACCATACAAAATTGTGCTTCATATCATCTACACTAAGCCTCTTTATAATAATAAAAAATCAGAAAATGGTATCATGCTTGACAAGATCGTGATTTTCATTGTTTGGTACACTTGTGATACCTAGAAACATGCAAGAATTAAATTTAGAAAACCTCAGGAATTCTAGTTTTAGAAGACACAAGAGAATGCGTACACTTTAACACCAATGTGTAAGAAATATACCAAATCCAAGATTGTCACACCATATGGTATCAAATAGTAGAGATAAATGAAATGAACAAAGTAATAATTAAAGTCCCCATCATATTTTGTAAGTTGTCTAACTCTAAAAGTTGGTCACAATTACAAATCACAAGTAGTCACACAACAAAGTAATAGAAAGCATGAAATAAAAGTAGGAATTAAGTCCCATCACCTATTGTAACACTATCAAAATAGTTAGCCTTTCTAAAGAAGGAATTTGTTGCTCCAATTGCACTTATTGTACTGGAGAAGATGAAGAAGATTTGCCACTAAGCTTATTCAACAATACCTAAAAGGTGGAAATCATTTTCCAATAGATGATACAAAATTTTCACTTCTTGCAGAACACATGTCATGACACATTTAGAAACCTAAAACATAATAAAGACACAAGTTACCCACATAAGTAGATGTTGCCAGTTTCTTTTCATGAACCCAAAGAGCCTTTAAAGTCGGTACAATTAACTTATATTCACATATCCTCAAATGTTAACTTATATTTGAAGGTAAGAGTTAACATAAACCATATTTTTATAAATAATAATGGAGATAAGTAGAACTAAATAGTTTGAAGTGAAGACGCATTTGAATTATTACAAAATGAAGTGGATTATGATTATATGGTACAAAACTTTAATATAAGCTCTAAATATAAGTATATATAGTAAAATGTTTCATAATATTGTACCACATTCTATCCAGTTATAATTGAAACCATGTAGCTTGCTAAACTAAAAACCTGTACAAGCATAAAAAGTTCTTAGAGGAATATATGTGTGCTATGAGTTCTCAACAACATCAAGGAAATCGCAGCCAACAATCCAAATGTTGCCATCAATTACAAATCCTTCTATGCTAAGTATTTATTATAGCTTTTCTGGAGGATATGGAGCTTGTACCATGCATAAACATGATACAAATGACTTTCTAATATCCAAAATATCTTTGTTAACTTTGAATAGCAGATTGTTGTCATTTAAGGTTTAGGAATCTTCATGACCATACACAAGGCCATGAATATCTTCTATAGAGTTAAAAGCTTACTACATATCATATGCCATGTGTCATAAGAAATAGTATAAAGAAAAAATATATTGAAAATAAAAAAATTAGCTCACAGATTCTACAGTAGGTTCATGAAATTTCATTCAACCCAAAGCTTCCTCTACAATAGGGTATTCTCGAAAAATTAATTCCTACAAGATCAAACTATATCAATCTTCCTATATAGACAAATATAATCCTATATCTAATTCAATGGATAACATTTTAGATTTCTAGCCCCATTCAATAATGATACCTTCTTAAAGGTGTGCCAAAAATATACTATCTGTGACATTATAACAATTTACATCATGGGTAATATGGGTAAACTCCCAACCAAAGATAAATGGTTTCTAGAATATGATTTTGCTACACATTTCCCTCATCCCATTTCACAAGTAGGGATACTTGCATCTTCAAATAAGGAGTAAATAACATGGATTTCAAGACAGGAAGAAATTGGAGGATATAATAGTATTTATATGGCGCTAGAATGGATCCATGTTAACTTTGAATATATAGATGCCATTTGTCATCTCTATGTTTAACAAGGAAGGGATTATAGATCAATGCCTATAAGTTTCTTGTTGCATTTGTGAAACATACGGACCATATCATCTACAATTATGCTCTTTAGTGTAACCTAACACGCATCCATATGTTTTGTGATCACTATCGTAGCCCTAGATCCTTATATGTTAGTGATAAAGTATGACTATATCCTTAGAAACAACACTTTCATTGTGTTAAACATCATAAGCTTCATCCACTCCAATGGGGCTTTCACCTAAAGAATTGTGACATAGCAACTGCATTATGGAATATTAAAGAATACCTTTAATTTCACTAGGTATTGATAAATACCTCCAAAAATCCTTTTTTCAAACCCCCCTCCCAATACATATTGTGAATAAAGCAAGTCTTTATTTTTATATAGACATCCTTTAAATTCCCTTCAATACCTATAAACCATTTGGTACCATACATGTTATGAAACCTGCTCAAGAAAAAGATAGAAAAGATAGATTAACACCTTAAAATTCAGCCTCTTTGAGGGGGAAACCTCCTTTACATTACATAAATGAACAATTCTTCAATGATACAAATGAAAATACCTCCTTTCTATATATAGGAGTCTAAGGGGTCATAACATAATCAGAGCCGACATAACAATAATAATGTAACGACACAATAATAACAATAGTGGGCTTCTATGGGGCACAATAGTAACAATATGGACACTACATGGGTACATCAATATAATAAGTGGGTTGTACTAATAACAATAAGGGGTTACACTAGTAGTATAGGGGTCTAACATGCCCCTCTCCTTCAAAAAGCGTTGTCCTCGACGCTTGAGTAGTTCTTGATGCTTCTGTATAAAATTCTTGTCCTCCCATGTGGAATCTTCAGTGGGTAAGTTCTTCCACTTGATGAGATACACTAAAATTGATCGATTTTGTAGATGTTGGGTTCTTGTTTCTATGACTGCTCCAGGTTCCAATATGATTTTTCCTTCCTCTTAAATTTCTGGAAATATTGTTTGAATTAGGATCTCTTGCAACTTTTGAATAAGTGGCCATACTTCTTCGTCCTTCTTCCATTCATCCCCTTCTTCGTTTATCCAATCTGGTTGGATAATAGAAATAGCACAAAACAATGCTTCCACATCCTCATCCTCGAAGAGTCTTCCATTTTGTAAGGTCGCCATTTTTTAAGTGCATGTAGTATTGCCAACATTTACTTCTCATAAATGGCTTGCTTGAGATGTAGTAGTAAAAATACCCAATCACCTACATCAAAACATTTTTCACTACGATTTTGATCTACCTGTTGTTTCGTTTAATTTTGCACCGAAGTGGTGTTATCCTTTACAATTTGGAGAACTTGTTGTTGATGCTCGATGTGATCTTTCACTGCTTGAACCTTTTTCTTCTTGATATGTCCTTCTCTCTCTAGATTTTGAGGAGTGGTAATTTCTTCCAATCCTTTACAAGATATGGTCGGATTCATTTCTTGATGCTCCATGTGATCTTTCACTTCTTGAACATTTTTCTTCTTGATATGTCCTTCTATCTTGGTAGCTTGAGGAGTGGTAATTTTGACCAATGGATTACAAGATATGGTTGGATTCATTTCTTCTTTCTTGATGTGATCTTTCACTTCTTGCACCTTTTTCTTCTTGATATTTCCTTCTATCTTGAGAGTTTGAGGAGTGGTAATTCTTGTGAATGCTTTACAAGATATGGTCTGATTCATTTCTTCTTTCTCTGGGGTGGGGTCCTGGCGTATATCTTCTTCTATTGATGTTTCTTTATCCTCTTCATATTCTATGTAAAATAATTTCTTCTCAGCACACTTATGACCTTTAGTGCATTTGCTATCACAATTGTAACAAAGCCCTTTTTCTCTTTTCTCTTCCAATTGTTGTGGTGTAACCCTTGTAGGTTGTGGAAGGCTAGGAGAAACAACACTTCCATCTTTATAGTTGTGAGGGGTATGCTTCCTGGTTTCCATAATTTTGCTTTCCACTATGCCACAAAGCCCTTTTACTCTTTCCAATTGTTGTGGTATTGCTCTAAAGAAGGTGTTGCTCTTTGTATCCTCATAATGTGCTATCATTTCCTCTGTGAAAATTGACCACGTAACAAGTTGTTTATCAGAACAAAGCCCTTCATACCATAAAAATTGATCCGGTTCTAAATATGAAGATGCAATACATACCTTTTGTAACAGTGTTACACCATGTAGATAAAAATATTTCTCCATCTAAAGTATCCAATTTACCAGATCCTTGTTATCAAACTTCATCATCTTGTTTTTTCTTGATTTTAGGAGCTCGATGTTGAAACGACTGTAACTCTATACTTTCGGATCTTTGAGTTCTAAAATTGCGACTTGTAGTAGCCCTCTATGTCTTTCTTCCAATGCCACCAGTCTGATCCAAATTGGATTCTCCAAGAAAGCGTTATGCACAATCTCCCAATATGACCTGATTATAGACCTTTCTAGAACAACAAACTTGTATGAAGTTCCACGTGTCATTGTTTTGACCTTTGGCTCTGAAAACTATCTACAAGAAACTACAGTCAGTCCTATTTCTGTACCTTCTTACGAAATTTCAATCTGATGCTCAGAGAGAAATTTATGATGATTCTCCCCAGGTCACCTATTTGGAATGTAATTCAGGAGTCTGCAAAAAGACCAACTTCCTCAGATCATATCTCCGCAAATATAGCACTAAAACCTCTGAAATTTGGACCCGAGATTCAACACAATTCCTTCTCAAATGGATTTTTTTTTTAGCTTCTAAAATGTCGGAGAAAAAAAGTTATAGCGAAAATTCTACGATGACTTATTTGGAGCAGCGAAACCCTAGAATCCAAAGCTCTCATACCAAATGTTATGAAACCAGCTCAAGAAAAAGATAGAAAAGATAGATCAATGCCTTAAAATTTAGCCTCTTCAAGGGGGAAACATCCTTTACATTACATAAATGAACAATTCTTCGATGCTACAAATTAAAAGACCTCCTTTCTATATATAAGAGTCTAAGGGGTCATAACATAATCAGAGCCAACATAACAATAATAATGTAAGGGCGCAATAATAACAATAGTGGGCTTCTATGGGGCACAATAGTAACAATATGGACACTACATGGGTACATCAATACAATAAGTGGGTTGTACTAATAACACTAAGGGGTTACACTAGCAGTATAGGGGCCTAACAATACAACTCCCCATAGTACTTATAATGCACTAACTTTATTCTTTAGAATTTTAAAATTCCCTTTGTGAATGAACATGGTAAGATATTGGTCAACACGGTGAAGCCCCTCTACCCACTCCTTTATTGCAAATATTGGATTCTACAATAGATTGGTGGCTCATATATAAGATATAAGTGAATCTATATCGCATACCTCCAATCTTGGCCTCTTGATTTTATAGCTTGTCATAGACTCCATTTTTGGAGACTCTAGATTATTATGTTGTTGGAGACTATTGATAACACTTCCACCTGAAGATGGACTACTTAGGGGCATCAAACTCATATTGTGTCTCGTTCTCTTTGTCACAACACTACCATCATGTGACATTAGATTTCTTGCTTGCAAACTAAATTTTGTCTGGTAACCAAATCCTCTCCGATAGCAACTGTGCATCCATTACTTTGTGCAGAACCTACCATCCTATCTATCAAGATTACAACTAAACCTAATTAATTCACAACAACCCTCAAATCCTTTAGGGAGATTGAGTTGATCCACAAATTTCATGGAAAAGAAAAATATCAAAAAACATTCCATGATAGATACATCTCAACATGAACTTAGCATTTAAGTTAACCAACGAGTCTCATGATCTTCAAACTAGTATTGCAATTGTTTATGGTGTCTAAGGGAAACCTCAAAATAGAAGTGTTCCAACTTCCAAGCACGATAGAATAATGTAGTCCTATTTTTAGTTCATCTATTTCCTTACGCTATTTAGCCTCAAGAAAAGTGATGTTGAAAACCTGGTAGTTAGTTAAACATATTACAGTAATCAAAAGCATAGCATGATTATGAGGATAGCCAACTTCACATACTGAAATTCTTCAAATTCGGTAAAATAATAAGGGAGAATGAAACTTCATCTATCAATTTTCCTGGTGACTAGGAGCTGTTGAAGTCTCTAATATTTAGATTTCATGAATCCCAATTCAAGATATTACTGCAGTGACATATCCTTATGAAGGGGGTTTCCCCCACATGGGTATTTTCTTCCTTGAAACCAAATCCACCAACACATAAACTAGAAGGTAACGAACTAAAAAGTAGATGAGAAATACCCTAAACAGAACAGGATATATATGGAGGGCTTTTCAACCAGGATTATTGTTACAATAAAAACTCCTAATACCATTCCTTGATCACTATTTTATAGGGTGCATGTACACAGTGCAATCACCTGCAACTCATCCTCAAGTATATAACAGAGAACCAGTCCAATGGACTCCATGATATATTTTCAAAAGAAAAAATACTAATAATCAGTCCTCGGACTGATAAATAAATTGGTCAAAGCTCCTTAAGGTTTTCTAACAATCTCCTAGTTTTTATGCTATTACTATATAAAATAATTAATTTTAACTACAAATGTGACCATTTGAATGTATCACCCAATAGCCCCAATAATAGCATGTTACATCTAGTTTTTTGTTCCCTTATGTTACTGGAGCATTTTTACACTTGCTTCCATTGAATAATAATTGCCATTCTCGAGCAATAGTCCATTATAAATTGATAAAGGATATTGTTGCCCCCTAGACATAACCCCGGGATTCCCATTATAGCATCTAGGAGAAACCACGATGAATTAAGATAATAGAAATGCTCATTAAAAGTCTCATCATGGAATTTATAATATTGGTTGTGTGTCTATTACACAAACGATGAAACCCAAGGAGAATTCCAAGTTTCGATATATTAAAATTTAAAATGCATGATGCTTGTTTTGTTTTCAAAAAACAAAAGGATGTAAACACAAACTATACTGAAATGTCAAGGAAAACTGAAACATATCCATGGAGACTAAAAATTGCATAAGTTAGGTAGCTTGCACTATTAATGTGGAAACAACAAGTAACAAAAATTATACCTTTTATGATCAATTTGTAAAATAATGTGGAAAAGGAAAATAACTATCCTTCCATATATAATCTGAGAAAACGAGTTCACACCTGCATACCACTTTTACCAAGCACTCCTTGGGGGTTCTATTGTGCTTGACTTGCCTCCCACCAGGAATCCAAATGAAACAGTTTGGTGTCTGTCTTAGTTGTTTGTATTCGTAGTTGGGCTAGGAGAAAAATTAGCTAATTGTGGTGAAGTAGAAATTCCAGGTGTACCAATAGCTAGATACTGATCATGATTTAGTCTAGGAGCTTTCTGTTGAAATCCCTTAGCAGTTCCAGCATTTCAAATTGAAGAAATGGCAAAAGGCTGCTTCTCGGTGTATTCTATGTGAGGCAATGGAGTTGGGAGAGAAGAGGGTGGAGGTGCTATAAATGGTGAGGTTGCAGGTTGCATGAGAGTTTCTTTAGGAACTTGAAGTGAAGATGCTACTAAACTTCGTTGATCTACCTGTGGGGAGGATTGTTGAGAGACTTGTGGAGAAGTAACCTAAAGAAGTTGAGGTGAAGAAACAGAAAGTGTTGACCCTGTCTTAAGTTTATTCTGGTGATAGACTGAACACTAAATTAATATATGATGTTTTTGTATAAACGTTTGTTTAACAGCAGACTTTTTTTCCATTGATTCATTACTCAACTCATTAATTTTTTGAAGTTGTGGCATTTTTTGTGCGTGAAGCTCCGCCTACCACTGAGCAGCTTGTTGTTGCTTTTTCTATTGTAACTGTTGTAACCATTGTTATTGAAGTTACTGAAGCTGTTTTTGAGATGTTGTTGTTCATTTATCTTAAGTTGTTTGCTTGTGCTTGCATCGTTTATTGTTGATTTAGATCCTGGTGGTGATGTTGTTGCAGAGCATTATATTATTTTGTTGTCGAGGATTAATGTCATTCTGCTGTAAGGAGCTAATATTATTCTACTGAAGAGGATCCTTATCGTGCCTTAAGAGCTTGTTTGGGTAACACATCGAATCATCATCCATAACATTCAAATATCTAAATATGTGTTGAAAAGAGAATTTTAAAAATGAACTTTTCACTTGTTTGAATCTTTCCATGATCAGGAGAAGAATTAAGTTTTCCATTTTAGTTTTTCCATTTTCCCAATCCATGTTGAGCTTAGAATCCCCCAAGACTTGAAATCCAAGAAATTAAATTCTTAACAGCGAGAGAGCAAACAATTCAACCCTATTATTTGTCCCACACCCCCCACAAGAGACAAATGTAAAACTATGATTATCATTCATCCAACTCCACAAATTCTAGGATTCCTTTAACGTGCACCAACAAAATATCCACATGCATCTTCTTTATCTATTTCTTGATTTTTCAAAGTTCTAGGACTCTTCATTCTGCTAGATTTCCAGACCCCTCCATAACCAAGACTAATTTCTTCACAAACATGAAATATATATATATAGTCTCCTTAACTTAAAAGATCATTTTATTTCTGGGCAACCAAAGAGATCATGCTACAGTACAACGCAACACCTTGCGGTCTTTCACATCTTGATCCTTTAACCGTTTATCCAGACAAATAACCAAAGTATTCCCTACCCACTCTTCTTCCATGTCTGTCAATTTGAAAGCTTCACTCCAAAGTTCTTTAGTACAAGGGCAGTGCACTAGTAGATGATCAATAGTTTTGTCAGTATCTTTATAGAGTATGCATCTGCTAGGCCCTTATCAAAACCTCTTCTAATAATTTCCCCAAGTCAGTAATTCCTTTGATGGTGCTAGCCATGATTAGCATAGTTTTCAAAGGGCCTTTAAGTTTCCATAATAAATTCCATCGCCACGTCTTTTCACCCCCTTCATCCTCCTCAAAACTAACCTTGTATTCTAATTGTGCAATATACATTCCATAGTATTCATTTTAGACCAAATAAGTCCATCCTCTCCCTCCCTTAAGCCAAACAACACTAGTATATATTTCACAATATCCTGGTCATACCTTATCCAATGTAATATAAAAAATTGTTGCATTTATTTTGGATATTGTATGTGTATCTATGCTAATAAATGTAGCCATGCATCTCTTTAGTCCAGAAATAAAAACTAAGATAAATGAAAATGACTTATTATCACATTCCTGACAACAAAAGAAACACAAAATGGATGCATCCTTACTGTGATGTAAACCTGAGAAGTTAATAGTATTCCATGAAAATGCCAATCAAAAATTTCAAAGAATGCCATGTGTTTTATTGCTAGTGTTGGTAACGAAATTAAGATTGGATGTCCAATTAATGTGGTACACCTAGCACCTAACTCCATATCTCTCATCGATGACTATGTTAAGATTTTTCCTATCAACACCTAAAAGAGTCATCTATTTTGATTCTCATATTGGGATAAAACTATCATCATATCCATTTATTAGATATTTGGAAGATTTATGACCATATTTTACACTTCATTATGTTTAGAGAGACCAGAGCTCAACTCACAACAGTTGCAGGCTAAAGTGCATCCCCTTTCACCCCTTTTTCTTCTTATGTAGATAGCACATCGCTCCCTGTACCTTATTAGCCTGCGTAGCATCACTCCATGTCAGTGTACATCCTGTCATGGCATTTGCATACTACACATGATGGCTTCATTCACAGAGCATTGATGCCTCAAGGTTCTACATTTTTTCTTTCACAAGATGATTAGCTCGAGTGAGGGTGTCATGAGTTTGGATTAGGGTCAATTATTAGAGAAACTTCATAACTCCTTTCAACCCTCTGTGACCAAATAAATCCTCCCAAATATAGGAAGAGCATATGCAACCAAACCCTCTCAAGGGTGGAAGTATGGAAGATGAGGAGAGATTTCATATTCTCCTGTCATGGTGAATAATTGTCACCGAGAGACCTTTCCTAGTTACATAAATGAGCCCAATCTGTGTGACTCAAGGAAGGGTTAGGATCAAGAAACTTGAGAGGAATACTTTTCTTCCAAGGTGATTGTACTTTCTTTGATATACATGTATATAGATTGTTATGAATTGATTCTCTTATGTACACTTATTTTCCTTCTATTAGGGGCACATGATTTTCCTTGTTTGTTTATGATTGTAGTATGTACGTAGGTGATAGATTACAAGTGTTGTTGAAAGATCTCTGGATGAAGAAAAATATTTTTGGCAACTGAATCGAGTCATTAGTCTGCACTAGTACGAGAGGGAAACCAGGTGCATATTCGATTCCTTCCTTTGTTTATATTCTATGTGAGACGTCATGTGCCCAGAGATCTAGTGGAGACTTGTTTAGCATTATATAAACAATATGGTAGATACTAATGTTGGATCTATGGGACAATAGTTCCTTTGCTCTAGTTTAAAAATTATGCAAACAAAGGCACACATAATTATATCAGATGTATCTCCTCCATCATATCTGATTAGGAGACACATCCTCAATACAGATCAGTTTTAATAACCTGTAAGACTGGCTGATCAATTGTGTGTGTGAAAACTTCATCTCATATCCATTTCTTTGGAATCTGGTTGGAAAGAGAGACTCTACCTATCAAGAAATCTAGTGCATTTGTCATTACTAACTTATTAAGTAAGGTTTATAAATGCCTCTTCAAACTCTTTCTCTCAAAGAGCTTGGTTCATGTGGAGACTGATTGTAAGTCACTATGTAGTGGTTTGTAAAGGAAGATGCTTATCTCCTTCACTATACTAAGGTAGGCCACACAATAGAAAAAAATTCCCCTCATTTTGCTTACTTTGGCCACTAGGTTGTTTATCCTCAATGGTTTTCATGACACCAGGTTGTCTATCCTCAAGCCTAGTTTTAACAATAAAAAAGAAGAAGATTGAAATACTTATGGTATCACTCTTAGAATATTTCCAGTTGAGAAATCATTTAGGTTGTTCTGTAACAACAACAGATGTGAGTTGCAAATGAATTTGAATTTGAGATAGATGGACCTTCCACCTTCCTCATAGCATTTCAGGATGGCTAACATCTATCATTTATGTTAATAACCCATCCTTTTTATCTATGTCCAAGCTTTGAATCTAGACTTATAATGGACATGTTGGTTCTCACATAGGATTCGAAGCAGTGTTGCAAAATTCATGAATTATGTTGTGAATTCTCATTTCAGCACACAACAGGCTTAGCATCATGATCTTATACTGGGATAAACCAGTCATTGCATACATTATTTACACATCTATAAGACATACATGATTCATATCAAATCCATATCCTTTAACTGACCTAGTCAGGAAACAAATACTTGATACAGAACAACTTTAGATACCTGGAAGACTACCTAACAAATTGTGCATATGATTGGATTCATCTTAGATCCATTTGGATAGAGTTTGATGAAAAAATAAATTATTTGCATTAAGAAATTAGATGCACTCATGCATTTTTTGTGATTAACTGCTTCAATTTGAGGTCTATGAATGTCTCTCTAAAATCTCTCTACATAACATTTTACTATTAGTTAAAGGAAGCTTTTAAGTCGAAAAAAATATAATTTCATTGAATTACCTTTTACTAGGACCTTCATGAGAATAAGTCATTTTAAATAATGAATATCAACTATCCTGGAATGCACTGATTAAAGTTTCTCCTATAGAATGGTCTAACATCCTACAGACAATTGGTTGCTTTTTACTCCTAAATGATCTTCTCATCATCATAACCCATCAGGTCATGCTCTTAGACTCATCTTTCTATTATATAAGTCCAGGTTATTGGTTCAAACCTCATTGTAGATTTAAAAGTTAAAAAATCAACCTTGTGCACACGAGGAACGTGTTTAGTAAACTGCAAGGTTATCAAAATTTACCATGTTGCATCGCATTTTTCTTGACATCATGACCACTGCCATCTGAGGGAATAAAGTTTTGTATTCAAGCCAGGAGATCAATTTCATAAAAAACAACCAGAGACAAGGTATGAAAAATGTGAGTAGAATTCACTCAACTAAATAATATCTATAAACTATCAAGACTTTAAAGTTTAAACATTGGAAATTTAGCACCTTGTCATTTTGGATTCACATCTCCTCCTAACAATGTGAAGTTGTTCCATTTGTAGTATAAATTCTACAAAGTCTGTGGGGTGGTAGCACAATTGGAAAAAGTTATGTTTGAGAGCCCTTGTGTACCCAAGTAATCAGAAGTTCAATCCCATGGACATGTCTGAGCAGACGAACTTATATATATATATATATATATATATATATATATATATATATATATATATATATATATATATATATATATATATATATATATATATATATATATATATATATATATATATATATATATATATGCAAAGAATGGGGAATAGAATGAGTAGAATGTATTTTATAGAATGATCTCGGGAAGAAGCTAACTGCAAGATATAGTAACAAGTTTTCAATTATGTAAATCCACTCCTAAAATTATCCTTGCACGTGCATAATAAGGAAACTTTTACTGAGTCATCTTTGTCTCTTTCCCTGGTTTATGGTTCTGATCTAGGTGATGTCCACAAAAATTGCAAGTCTTAGTAATGCATTGGTATATCTTGTGATTATAGTTCAATTTCACATTAGTACTCCTACTAATTGTTAGTGTGAGTAACATCTATGAGATAGAGGTGGTTTATAATGCACTACTTGCACGAGGTTTTCCAATATGGTAGAAGGATTTGAGGGGGGAATCCTAGGTTTGATGTAATAATATCCTCTGTTAGTCCAATACTAACATCACACGGAGTCTTGGTGGCATATGTCATAGCACCACTTTGGATTTTGGGTGTTATCTATGTTGATGCTCATCCCCTCTCTCTAAGGAACATAAAACGCTAGTTTTTATCCCAGATAGAGATTTCTTGATTAATATAAAATAGTTTCCCAAATATTATGCATTTGATTTAATACAGAGCTGGTAAGTGGATGCAAAGAAATCCTCTTGGGAGGATGCAAATCATTTATTTTCCATGGTATCCGAGTTACCAGTGAAAACAAAAGGTCTAACTCTTCCACAATAATGAGGAAGAAAAGGAAAAAACTAGTGCACATATCATGGGAAATGGATGTAAGGAGCTGTAAGAAAAAAGAAGTTATATATATGCAAAAACTTTACTTACCTTTGGGGTCATAAGATTTGGATTCTCATATTTGCCTTCATCTTCTGTATTACAAACTAAAGACAACTCTATTTTTGTTTCACTCTCTGCAATAAAAAAAATATGGTTTCACAGATATCAATCTAGGATCTTATGTGTCGCAACAGATATAAAATTTCACAATTATTTAAAATGACATATATTTTGGCACTAGATCACTCCAACAAATTCAAAATGAAGTCTTTCATCAATGATAAAGCAAAAAAAACCTCTACGCATAGGATCTCGCAACAAAATTAAAGGAAAATTTTAAATACCCAAACAAATAAGATAACCTGAATTTGCAAAAGCAAAATCGTTTAACCCAAAAGCCTCCTTAAAATCTGCCTCATTTTCCATCAGAAGATGCTCTGCCTTAGCGGCTGCGAAATGAAGTGTTGTTCCAAACAAAAAGCATCATCCAATTAAGAAATAAACCCCAATATGATCCGCAATCCTCCTTTAAAATGTGAAACCGAGACACACAAACATAAATTCTTCCACCACATCAACTAACTGATGGTGCTACTTGACATAAATTCAAACCTCCAACCTCAAAACACACCACACATCACTTGTTTTGTCTTTGAAAATGAATGAAGACTCCATAGATATTCCACTGTGAAATGTCAATATGTATTCAAACGGAAATGGCATCTGACATCGTATGAAAGGAAATATATTTACATGGTGATATTCATACATAGGATATTTATGAAATATTCTCTCAGTTAAAATTCGAAGAAATTAGTTCATCAAGTATCATTTCATGGTAACAAGATTTGATAAAATGGACTATCCTCATAAGAGAACTAATTGTCACAGCAATTCCAATGTGAAAAGTAGCACACCTAACTTATAGCGACTATATAAATCTTCTCCTAAAACCACAAAACAATATTTTTTAGTTCATTCATTCCGTATGCACCCATTTGTGGCATGAGTATCTGAAGAGTGTCCATTCTACACAAAATAAAAATAGCCTTATAAAACAACTTCCATGATTCCTATTAGCAAACCAACCAACTACAAAAAGCTTTTACAAACTTAGAAAGACCAGTATTTATTTGCATAAGGTCATACAGATTTCACAGAGTTCGCAAACGAATCAGGTAAATTGAATTAACAATATATATGACAACGAATTCATTTAGATCACCAAGCATTCGTGCATTAGAAATTTCTCATTGAAAATAAGACTTATTGCATGGAATTTGATGTATATTTTCAAGGTATACAAGTCTGATATGCCTCATCCAAAGAACATAAAAATTGTTGATCTCAACATTAAGCCAACTAGAACTGCTAATGTAACCAAACAAAAATCCCAGTTCACTACTCATTATACCCTAATTGCTACAGGTTGGAAGAACCAAAACCCACTAAACTTCTAATCAATTACAGGTACACAACTCTTGCAAATAAGTATAGAAAGAATAATTCCATGTCAATATAGTATTAACAGACAAGGTAATTTATTGGGCCTTGTAATCAATAGGCAACACCAATTAATGTTTTATCTATATTGTAACTTCAATCAACATTTCTTTTTGCTAAATTCACGGACTATGTGCATGGTAAACCACGTGTCACTAAAGAATTTTGGGTTGCAAATAATTGAAAACTGTTTATCTCAATGGTTAGATGATAAGATTAAAAAAATTGTAGTTTTCTACTTGATCAGTGTTTTCTTTGCAGAGAACTTCACTGGAGCAGTCAAGAAGCCTTCCATTGTTTGTTAACCATCAATTGAGACTCCTTTTGCACTCCTTAATACAAGACAAAGCAAATTGTTATTGTTCCCTTCATTGTCCACCGAGTTCAAAATTGGAGCAAGTGTAGGAGCAAAAATATGATCCCAATGTGACCACTCCTCCAGATCTGATAACATAGGTGCTTTTAGTAGGCACTTCAAAGAATTAACACAAGTCATGTGACCAAATGCTCCAACTATTTGAAAAGGCTCAGATATCCACCTTTCAGTAATGGTTGAGCTCGGACTTGAATGATCACTTTTGTTGTTCCTTGCCAGCAATGTAGTCGAATACCTTGTCTTCTTTTGTTCAAAATAATTTTCTAGTTTCCTAATATAACTCAAAACTTCCTCAAATGAATAACTATCTGATAGCTCAAATCTGATCAAAAGAAACATCGTACACAAAATAATATTGGCTTCTTCTCTAGTGAGCAATACATTTTCACCATTTTTTTATGTAGCTTCTGACAAAAGTTCTAATAGTTGGTTCTTTGCAATAGAAGTTGTTAATGAAAATGTTTCAATGTTCTCTTTAAGTCGTCATTTAATTTTGATACAATATTTTCAAATTTTAAATTTAGCAATGAAAAGTTAATTCATTATACATGCATCAAGTTATAACTTCTTTATTGCTTTATGTGTGAATGATATATGACTTGATTTTCTTAATTTATGTTAAAAATTCTGATGTTTTGATGGACCTTCTCTTTCTCCTTGTCTCCTATGGTTTCCCTCTTTCTCACCACTACCTATAGATGTCTACTCCAAGTTTCAATCCCATAGTGGACCCCACCCATTGTAGGTTTTGGAAGCCTGTTTCTTGCCATTTCTAGTTTTCCTTTTTATTCCTGAAGTCATATTACAATATAATAATGTATCAACCACACTTATAATCCTCCATGACTTTCAAGAATGAATACAATTCATTTATTAATTGTGCATCTGGTAAAGAGTAAGCCGAAGCACATACGTGTGTGGTCTAGAATCTAGAGCAAAGTGATTAGGCTTGTATTAGCACCAAAACCTATGTTTAAAACCCTCGAGTGGGTTCAGATATGGGTGGGTATCATGCCTTGTAGCATAGCCACTTGGCTGAAGGACAAAAGTAAGCAGCATTTCCAGAAACAAAAAGGATCAAGCTGAAAAAACAAACACAAAGTTCAGACATACAAAATCTTATGCACAACAAAACCATTGGCAAGGAGCATATATTTTCACTTGAATGTGATCTTTATTTAACTTGTATATCTTAATATTGCTTCAATATTATATAATTTCATATGGTACATTAGAATCCTTCCTGATACAAAATAGTTATAGCACCCAGAATTCTAGAGTTCCAACCAGATATTGGAACAAGGACAACTTCAGTAGAAAAATAACTACACCAAAAGAGTATTTTCTTTATAACATTCAATGACCTATCTGATTAAAAAAAGAAGTTCGTTTATTATTTCACCGGTAGAATGAATGTACTTGTTCTTCATGTGTTGGTGTTAGTGTTGGTGATAGAGATAGAGATAGCGCTCGTGCTGGAGATGATATAATTCCTAGTGCTGGTGATAGTGTAGGAGCTAGAATTGTTTCTCCTTACTCTTCCATGGCACTTACCTTTTTTGATGATCTTTTTCTCCAGGGCCACTTTCTTCAGTCCATATTTTGATTTGTGATTTACTTAACACACTTCCCTTATCTGTACAATCAACAACAATATGTGTATGGTATCTCATTACTTTACAAGGACACATCAATGACATGAGTTAACCCCCTTCAAACTAAATTATGTAACTTTATGTGCTTTTTCAAAAAGAAATGTCATAAAGAAGATATAGAATAGAAAGGCCATGCTTGAGTGTCTACATATAAAATCTCCAAATTCAAGTGCCAATAGAATCATGTAGCTTAGATGAGATAGTAACAAATAAAATAACAAAATTCGTGAAAAACAAGGATATTTTTCCTGCATTACTCTATGAAAAATCAGATAATATTACATCAGAAAGTGAAAAAAAATGGCCAATAGCAGAACGAAATTGATTTATTTCTATTTAACAAAATGGCACAAGCAAAGATGCCTTTTCACTTTTGACCTATGGTTGATTTTCAATTTGCATAGCAACGATCTTTTCATGGGAACCATGAAGCCTATTTGACGAATAAGAGTACCAACCGAACACACTTTATCTTTGTGTTGATGACCAGTGTAATCGATAGAAGAAAGTATAAGAATGTATATCATACAATTAACATTTGTCATAATGGGAAAGTCCAATTTGTAGATTAAGGTTCAATAGTTCATTTAATACATCAGTCTTGAATAACCTTATATTTCCCTATAGAATTGTGACATAGTGCAACCACCAACTTAAAACGTGTGTCATACACCTAGAATTGGCCACAATGACAAAAGTCAAATTTGTAGCTATGCTACACAACTTACTGTTCAATGGTAAATTTAATATGTAGTTCTTGAATATGTGTATGTTGTCTCATAGAAATGATGACAAAGTATAGCCACCACCTTACTACTATTTGAATAGAAAATTTTAAAAGAGTTTCATTTCCAACCTGTTGAATCTGATGTCTGGACATAATAACATTTGGTCAAGTCTAGCTTGATCAGATTTTCCTGGGCATAAGAGTTGCCAAAATGACAACTAATATATGTAAGCCAGATTTCTTTTCACTTCATTCAACATTAAATGGTTTATTTTAAATGTGTTAAGAGTATTACTGATTCGCGTTACTTTAGGTGCCATGCATCATGGTGCTTCTGTATGTTGCATGCATCTCCACTAACTCTATGAGGTTTGGATAGTTGATTTTGGTTCTTTATGTCAAGTGTGGCTATCCTTTTAGCCTGCATTTATTGTCTATTGAGAGGAATCAGTATACAACATTTATAATATGTTACAACTTTGAGGCATTTTTCATTCAAATTAATAATTTTAAACTAGTTTCAAAAAGCACAGACAATATTGATCCTCTCTATTCTGATCCACCTTGTGAAGTCGAAAAGCCATAAATTATTAAAAAGCCAGTCACATAAAGAAATAAGCTTTCACTGGTAGGACATCATATCTAGGTCCAGTCCAAGATAATTTTGATTCTCATGATGTGACTGAATCTTGTTCAGTATTTTCGTCACATTTTTGGGAACTACATCAATGATTTCAAGCCTGTTTATAACTGTCATTAAGGATTGTATTGCAAGACGTAAAAGGCATTCAAGCACCATGGAAAAGTCATTGCAGTAAATAAGAGAGATATGAGCTCCTCTCTCCATGGAACATGTTGTCAAGGGATCACATTGCATATTGAATATAAATGAGATGTTAGAGATGGAAAACTTTAAAATCTGAATATTTATTGAGCATACCTTTTTTTGTTAAAAAAAGAATTTGCAAAAATGTCCTCCAAAATGGAAGCAGAGTAAAAGTTTTTCATTTCTAAAAGTAAAGTCAATAGGTACATTAAACAGTTTCCAGTAGTGAAAATACTCATATATGAGAATAGAAAACCCAAAGAGGTCAATCATGGTAGTAGAGAGACAAAATTGTTGCAATGTGCACATGGTACACTCTTCATTGTATTAGGTATTTATAAAAGTACAATACTAATGAAGTGTGATGATCTTTGAACAAGTCTCCTATGGTTAACTAAAATATACATATTTTGGTGGGTGAATGAAGGTGACCAAGCCCCGTATGAATCATGTACGATAATATTGGAAAAATAAAGTGAAAAGTGAAAATTACAATCATAATACATATAACAATTAAGTCCATTGGAAGTGGAACTTAGTGACTAAAACTCATCAACTTCTCCCTGCTAAGAGAAAACCGTTCGCAATTTCTGTTTATGTTAACCCACTTTGTTGTGAAGGAGACCACATAATTCGTAAGCACTATGTGTGGGTTGGATTTTTCTAATAGAACAATGGAAGGTAAACACTATTAAAATGTGAGATCATACAACCACTGGTGCTTGGTTGGGAGAAGAAATGTCCTTCCTATGGTTGTTGAAGGGTACGATAAAAAGCTATAACCTGTAGATCTGTGTGGAGAGGAGAACAATTACCAAGTTGTCCCTGAGAAAGATGTAATGTTATCTGTTTCAAGGTTGAAGTTACAACAATATGGGTTGATGCACAATGATGATAGGATGTGGAATCGACACTAGGGTGGCATCTCCTTGTTGAAGTTGCAAGCTTATAGATGACGTTGAAAAAGTCGGGAGAAATGAGGACTGGAGCAGAACAAAGAGTTCTAAATTTGTGGAGGCTTGCATGTTTAACGACCTATTTTCGATAATACGTGAAATAAGATCTGATCTGGCAGCCTTCACTATCGTTATGAAATCTATAGCTTTAGGAAAATGCATCATATGTGATCTCTTTTGTCAATTTGGTAGGGCTTGCCAAGAAGCATGTCACAACAATCTAGGATTGTAACATCACATTGAACTCTATCAATGAGAGGTCGAATAGAAAAAGTGATAGAAAACCTATGGATGGTAGTTTTGGATGAGCATGCTTCCTAGACCTGTCAAAATTGATAGGGTTGTGGATGCAGTGTGGTATGGATTTGGAGCGAGTCAACCAACTCCTAAGAAACAAAAGCTATCTTGGCTGACATTGTCCATGATCAATTGTCTACAATTTTTCCAATATAAAATTGTGAGCGAAGAAACTTCTAGCTCAAGATTAATATAATCCTTGTCCAGTAGAAAAATAGCTTGAAAACAGGAATTCGTGGTGGTGGAATGCCTGGAAATTCTTCAAACTACTTGCAGAGAGCTTCAAAGGAGAATCTGAGGCAACCATAAAATCCCTACAGAGGTTGGAATTGTGGCGCCCTTAAAAATACCCAATCATAAAGGTCTATAGCAATTGATATGAGCACAAAACAGGAATATGAATACTCAGAAAAAAAAAGTATAAAACCTCAAGAGATAGATTGTGCAAATATAGAGAGGACAACACTACAATGTACACATATGGTACACAATTCAATGTGATAGTTATTCATAGAAATGCAAAATTGGAGAAAAGTGCCCCAGGAATGCAATTAAAATATACATATTTTGGTGAACGATATGCATGATGAAGGCCTGCATGAATTGTGTAAAATAAAGTAAGGAAAATAAATTATAAAATGTTAATTACAATCATAACACATACATGAACTAAGTCCACTGGTAACTTAAAGACTAAGTCTTATCAATAAGCTACCGAAATTAATGAGTCAAACTCCTATTTGTAAGCGTATTATCAAGGTGGGAGTTCTTTGGATCTTACAAATGAGGGGTTGTCCTGAAAGAGTCCCATTGAATTAAATGGCATGCCTACCAGTCCACATTGACCGCTTATTGGAAATTGTTTGCTATTTCTACTTCACATGTGATATGAAATGTAATATATGGTACTAATCCAGAACATAATTTCATAGTTCATTATTATAACTGGTTTTAGTCTTTACATTGTTGCTAGTGCATGAAACGACTCATCTGTTGTACTATTTCTTAGACTCATATTTGGCATACCCATTGGTAGGAATCCTCCACCCTTGAAAAACCAAGAACAAAAATGACCCATTTTTCATAGTCCCAAATCCTTCTCAATGTCATGAACCATTCCTTCATTGCTAATTCTCCAGCCTGAATAATTTCTATAGAATCACATTCAAGAAAACTTATAACTTGTTGAAGAGCTTCACCAATGCTTACACCATTTGTAGAGAAAAAAGTTTCATGTTCTTCCTTCACAGATGGAACTGGTGCTGCTTCTTTAGAAATTCCAACATCTATCACCCCTGAAACATAAGCCGTTTTAGTATTTCTGCCATCCTTTTTGTTGACCTCTTGGAAAGTCTCATAAAGGCTATCCCATAGTCCCATTTTCATTGACATCACAACAACATTCAACAAACCAATAGCCGGTTGAATTTGGAAATGTTTGAACAACTTTCTTGTGCAATTTTTATTCCCCTTCTTTTTTTCCATCCATTACAACTCTAGCATTCTTGTAAAGACCTCATACACTGATTGTTCCCGACAAATGTCCTTCCAAGCTGCAATGAATATTTTGAGTTCATTGTCTTTGAGAAGAATAACATCATCTTTTACATATTTGGATTTTTTTGTGGATACTTGTTTCCCCAGAATAGCATGCTCTCCTGTTGTTGAATGGAAAGGGAAACTAACCAAGGATTTCTCATGTTGCAGAACCTTTCTCCTTTTCCTCCTAGATATATCCTATGATTTTCCACATAGATCCTCATCCTCATAAGAAAATGAATTTAAGGAAATTTATTTCTTTATCTATTGATTGTTGTTTTCCTAGCCATTCCAATTTTTCTGCTACTGATGGGTATGGGCACCTACCCCTAGACTTTGCACGCTGGTAATCTAATTTTCCCTTTGGTATTGATCTTACACTGGTCTTTCTAGCTGCAAGATCCTCATCATTATTTGAACTTAAAACTATCTCGAATCTTATATGTTTGTGACCAAATGAGGTAGTTCCTTATTGCTAGAAAAAGATTAAGCGAATCATTTAGATATGATCTTGGATTGCATTGTAGATACTTTTTTCCTTCTTTCAATATCAATTTTCTTCTTCGTTTCAACTTCCACATAACAATTAAGGTCCTTTTATACTTTCTTAGTGGCCAGAGAAAACCAATGTGCATCCTTAAACTTTCGATGCATATGCATAACTGGGTAGGAAAAGAAAGTGATTCTTTCTTGGCCACAAAAGACAAGACTTCCTCTACCTGTATATCTTTCTCCTGCCAATCGTCTAAGAAATCAAAGAGATAGGATATAATCTGTTCTGTTTTTATTTTGAATGTTGTCACTATATCTGTCAGGGGTGAAACGTAATGCCCAATCAAGGGATTCTGTATCAAAGGCCTTAATCCTAGCCTTTCAAAGTCATCCACTCCTTCATGTCTACAAATCTCAATAGTTAAAATTACATGTGCGGCTTATAAATTACGTGTATAAACAATAACATAGTGCGAACCAGAAATCCCACATAGCTAGAAAACTTCTCATTGTTTTTATTGTGATCTGGGAAAGTTTAAAGTTCAATCCTAGCATCATTCTTATTAGGCACGCATGTTCCAACTGTTCCTTGCGAGATTCACACCATTTTTCCAAAAATTTTGATATCATTGCAGTTTATCTTGTTTCACTCATTACAGCTTTAATGATGCTTGGAACTCTGTAAAGAAACCCCAACAAATCATTTAACAAAACCATCTCAAAGTGGGGGTGAATGGTAAAATTCCATTAATCCTGCAGTGAATGGCAAAAGCCCATTAATCCTATTTTGCAGGTCCGGAAGAAAGAAATTTCACTCATATGGGTGTTGGCACATTTGATTTATAAGATGAGAAAATTGCATATCCTTCATGTCTCTAGAAAAGAAATATCCTGGAAACCTGGATAATATATATATGCCCTCATCCCACATTTCCTTGTAAGCTATTTAACAAAATAATCATTTCCAAGAGTGAATGAATGCATTGAACTCAACAACAGAGGCTTGGGGATATTTGGTATTCTCAAAGTGCAAGACCAGGTCTAGTATCCGAGAGCCCTTCCTCCAACAAAAACATTATTTAAAATTACACAATCATAAGCATATTTTCTATGGATTGATTGAGGTCACCTAAACTATCATCAATTAATAAAAACCCTAATCTACATTGAAATATCCATCATGATCCAAATCAAAAAACAACAACAACAAAAAAGCAGACAAATGGGTTTTGTGGGAAGATTGAATACACCTTATTGATGATCTTCTGCTTGGATTCCTCATTCCTCCAGTTATTGGTCTCCATGGCGTTCTCCAGCTATATTAACCGAAGAGAAAGGAGTATTTTGCAGAGTATTTGGGACGAGGGTGTGTGGGTTTTATCAAATATAATGTAGACAAAAGGCAGATAAAAGTGGTCAGTCCACGTCCATGTTAATTGTATTTATGTCAAAATGTTTATAGGAAACAATGTATAATTACTACAATATGTGTTAAGATAAAGAGTTAGATGGTTGAATAGTGAAACATTGGGGAAATGTTTGGTTGAATATATGATCTAAGGAGCATAGCATATATGTTGGTCATTTTTTAGAACAATTTAAATATATTTCGTTTTTTTATTTTATGATATATGATGTATGTTAGGTTTATATTATGTTTTGTATTTAGATTAATGTATGAATTTCTCTCCATTATTAATATCAATTACAGAAATCTAGTTTAATGTCATAACATAAAGAAAATTTATGGTTGTTGGATTGCATAGTGTTAACTGAATGTTATTTCAAAGCACTACATCACAGCATGATAACTTCACTATGCAGAGCTCCCGACCTATCCAATGCCTTGGTAGCACTCCTCAAGTGAGACCTTCCTTGCTTCAAGAATTCATAACGTCAGTGCTAGACTAGTACAATGTTTTTTGGACACTTAATTGGACCCTATTTTACCAATTCGAGCCAAGAAATTATTGTGTTGTTGGAGCCACAACATTCTTCTATGGCCTTAGAAAAATGAACACAACACGTGCTAGGAAGCTGTAGGGAAACAAAAAGGAGCACTAGGTGAAGACAATGCATGCAAATGAACAATTAAGAGTTTGTGACATAAATTATCAATGAGTTCCAGGTGTGCTAAGGAGGGAGTGGAAAGGTATGCTAGGTAGTGTTATGGCATGCTAGAGGCTAGGGAAACATGTCAAGATGTGCTAGGTGCTAGGGTCTCCCAATGCATGTCAAGGAGGGTTATGGAGTGCCGAGGAAAAACATGGGTGCACTAGTTTCAAATGCATTTAAATGAATGAATAAGAGTGTGTGATGAGGATTGTCAGTGGGTTCTAGGTGTGCTAAGGAGGGAGTGACAAAGTATGCTAGGTAGTGACGTTTTGAATTAATGGAACAAAAATTTATTGACAAAAAAAAAGGAAAAACTTTATAAAACATTTTAGCGAGACTAGTGATTATAAAGTAGTATATCTCTCCTTTTTAATAAAGGTCTTTGTTATATAAAAATACCTAAACATCTACTAGTATTCCCCTTAGATACATCCCTAGGTACCCCATATTACCACCCCCTAGGGGGTACACCACAGTCACACTTTTCTACTTTATTCCTACTAACTTCTCAATTCCTTTTTGGATATGCATACTAATTTTAGAGATCACATTTAAAAGCATAAGTCTCACTTTCCTGATTTCAATTAACATTTTCCTTCCCTATATTCCTAATGTCACCTACGAAGAAAGAGACAATAAACCTTAATTGTTATCCTCCCTTTCTTTGTTTTCATCCAATTTTGGATCAAAAGATGAGATTTAGTTGTAGTTCTCTCTATTTCATCTCTTATTTTTTACTCTTCTCATTTTCCCTTGTTTTCTAGCCTTCCTCATCTAAGTCATCTCTTATTAGTACTATACCCCACTTTTTTTCCTTCTTCTCTATTTTGTTTAGTTTCTTAAGTTGGTTTACTTAAATTACTGCCATTCAAACCAGGTTCCCTCCTTTAATAATCAACTAACACTCCTTAATCACCTCTTTTAGTTCACATCAAACATATCCAAATTAATTAATGTTTAAACTTTCTCCCTCACTTCTCAACCTTCCTATATTCTTAGTTTGTTCTCAAACATAACAACAACTCCCATACTTTCCTAATAATTTTATTCTTAGTTGATCATATCTACTCTATTTGTATATAAAATGTAGAAATGTTTATATCTTTATGGTTTCAACCATTGGATTAATCATTCATACTCCTAAGCTTTTAGGTCACCCCAAATCTCGAAGAAAACATAAGAGTCATGTTTCCTAAGTAGGTTAGGATAATTCCATTTACTACTCCCACTTATATGTATAGATATTTTGTAATTCCACTAGAAATTGTCCCCTGCCCCCCTTATTTCACCTTTATCCTTCCTACTATAAGAAAATCTTTTGACTTCTCTCCCTCTTTTGACAAGAAGATTTATTCTTCCTCCACCTTCATATTGTTCCAAGCAAAATTTTTAATTTGCTCCTAATTTTTCCATTTACATTTCCATCATGTACCTTAAAATTGTCATGGCTCTCGTCATATATGAGGTCATGCTCAATCAACCTATGACTATTACCATTTAAATATGTCATATTCACAACATCGCCTATGTATAATTATGGCCAAAATTGTTCTGAGGTTCTTGATCCCAAACTCAACAAAGTTCTAGATTGCCTCACACTAGTTGGCTTGAAAGACACACTTAACCTCCTCTTGAGAATGTCTCTACTTCCCACAACCACAAATATAACTCATTTGTATGCCATGAACACACACCATTTGATGGATTGGAGCCCTTTAAATTCAAATCCATGAAATGGTGTTTTATTTTATGAAATAAATTTATAGAGAAGAAGTTGATTTCAGAGAGGCTTATGAGGCTTGCAAGAATCGTACCTTGCAAGATAGAACAGAGTATAGACATCTAGATATAGTTACATATCATACCCAAGTTTAGATGGGTATGTGAGTGTGTAGATATAATAGAGTATAGGTATCTAGGTGTTAATGATTTTTCCTCAAACAAGAAAAATTAAATATGTGATTTCAGACGAAATAAATTTATCGCCTGGAGGAAGAGAGGAGTGATGATTAGTAAGAGCTATGGTTTACAAAAATTAATCAGGTGTTGAAGGCCATGGAGGGGCGTAAAGGGAGGAGCTCCACTCCCTCCTACAGTTAGGCAGTCTCCAGCCACGACAAGAAACCGCTCGAGGATGAAAAAGGTATTTCAGGAGGAGGGAAGTGAGACAACGATGACACACAGAAGTAGAATAATAGGAGGGAGGAAGACAGAAGAAAGGAAAAAGAAGAAGAGGACAAGAAACAAAAAGAAAAAAAAAACAAAATGGTCCATGTAAGCCTAAGACCGTTGTCACACCCAGAGTGGTATTGAGTGATCTAGCATGGCGGGCACATAGGGATCACATGAGGATTTATGCTATCATTTGTAAATTCATGGGGTTATGGCCCACAGAGAAGGTACTACAGGCGTGGATTAAATATCACTGGAAACCTAAAGGGGGTATAGACATACATCTTGGGTCAAAGGGTTTCTTTATTGTAGTCTTTACCATCATAGAGGATAAAGACAGAGTGTTTAAAGGAGGGCCCTACTTCTATGCAGTTGTAGGCCTCTACATGCGACCTTGGATGATGAATTTTGTCCCGGAACGCGGGACATTTAATTCGGTCCCGGTTTGGGTAAGACTCTACTCCTTACCACTTGATTACTGGCAACTAGAATCTTTATCAACAATAGGAAATGCATTAGGGTGTTTTGTTAAAATATCTTAGGCAACTTGAAGGGGAAAGTACACCTCCCTTGCCCGTATATGTGTGGAGATGGATCTCTCTGGAGCTCTGCCGGATGAGGTGATCTTGGAATTTTTTGATGAAGAATGGGTGTAAACAGTGGATTATGAACATGTTTCCTTTAGATGTCGAAAATGCCATGAACATGGACATCTGTTCAGAGACTGTCCTCTAACCATTACAAAGAGTAGAAGTAAAGGTCCACTAGGGAAAGAAACTGAGAGCTTTCATAAAGTGGGAAATAGAGGAAAAGGAGGGAAGAGGTTACAAAATGGAAACCACATAGAGGAGAAATAGACAAGTGAGAACAAATACAAGATTCTAGAAGAAGAGGAAGAGGTAACAAAGGAAACTCAAGCTATGGAGGATAGCCCAGGGGAGAAGGAAGAGGAAAAGGAAGAAAATAGTGGGAAGAAACAAGACATTAACCTAGAAAATGAGAATATGGTGAGAAACATGGAACTTGAAATGGACCAAGAAATGACCCCAAGTGAGGTGGAAACGAAGGATCATGAGCTGTAGGATATTCTTGAAAGAGAACATCTAGATCTAGAAAGATTCCTGAAACAGGGGACTATGGAAGGCATGGATTCACTACCTCAAGAGGAGTTTAAGAGAGTGAAGCAACTATTTCTATGGAGAACTCAAGCTAAAGGGATGGGAGGGAAAGGAAACCTAAAAAGGCAAGACAATGAAGGGGTGAAAACCTTGAAAACCACATTAGGACTCGCTCCTAAAAACCAAGGAAGGAAAAGGGGCAGAAAGAAACAAAATGATTTACTCATAGAGTGTGGAAAAATGATGATAGATTCAGGTAAGATGAAAGATCTAACTAGTTACTCCTTTACAAATCTTTCTTAATGAAGCTCACCTCTTGGAATATTAGAGTTCTAGGAAGTAAAAGGAAGAAAAGGAATCTTAACAATAGAATGAAAAAAGAAACCCCATATATGATTTTCATCCAGGAAACTAAATGTTCAATTCAAAAAATAAGAGAAATGAACAGAAAATGGCTCAATAAATATGAATTTCTAGAAGTCAAGGCAAACAAAACAGCAGGTGGCATTCTCACACTTTGAAACCCCCAAAAGATTGGCATAGTGGATGCTGAGGCATCAGGAAATTATTTATCAATGGTTACTCAGCCTGTGGGAGACAGGGAGATTTATTTAATCACAGATGTTTATGGCCCTCAGAGACCTGACGACAAACTCAGACTTCTCACTTCTTTAGAGGATTTAAGAGATAGACATTCATGAATACCATGGATTCTGGGTGGGGAATTTAACATGATCAAATCCCTGTCAGAAAAAAAAGGAAGGACTAGAACACTAAGCAGACACTCTACAACATTTCAAAATTTTATAGACAACATGAAGCTAGTTGATACAGATACAAGTAATGGCTTCTATACCTGGAACAACAAAAGAGGAAGAGAGTATCAATTAGCCTCTAAGTGAGATAGATTCATTATCTCAAAGGACCTCATGCTCATAGGCCTTGATATGACAGCGATAATTTGCCACTTTGGTGGCTTGGACCATTGGCTTGTTCAATTTCAGGCGACTGGCATTGGAATCCCAAAGAACAGACCATTTAGATTTGAAAATATCTAGCTTACCCATCCATAATTTATTAGAAACATTGAAAGATGGTGGAAAGAAGATATGTACATCCAGGGAACAAGAATGTTTCTATTACACAAAAGATAGAAACATATCAAACTCAGGCTCAAATATTGGAATAAGAATGATTTTGGCAATACTTTTGAAGTGAAAAAAGTTGTTGAAAGAAAAATGCAGGAAATTAACCAAACCCTTATCACAGATGGCTTTGGTGGGGAAGGAAATGAACAAGCCAACAAGTATGAACATGATTGGGAGGACTTATGCAAAGAAGAGGAAATATTTTGGAGACAAAAATCAAGAGTACAATGGCTAAAATAAGGGGAGAGAAACACAAGGTTTTTCCATAGATATACAATGGAACACATGTCTCACAATAGGATCTCAATGATCAAGGACTCCAGAGGTCAACATCTCAATACCCATAAAGAAATAGAAGTTGTGTTCGTTCAGTGTTTTCAAAGTGTAGCAGAGGAACCTCTCTTGGATAGATCACAATTTATCAAGGACTTCACAAAGCACATTCCCAAGCTAGTAACAAGAGAATATAATTATAATCTTAATAGGCTAGTGAATGAAGAGGAGGTTTGTGAAGTCAACAAAGAAATTCAGAATGAAAAAGCACCAGGCCTAGATGGTTTCAATGTAGATTTATTTAAAGCATGATGGAGTATTGTCAAGAAAGATATTCTGAATGTGGTGGAGGACTCCAGGAATAATAGAACTGTATAGAAGGCGCTCAATACATCCTTCATCTCCTTGATTCCCAAACAGGACAATGCTATGACACTGGATAGATTTAGACCTATAGCTTTATGTAATGTGGTTTACAAGATAATATCCAAAATAATTGCCAACAGACTAAATCCCCTTCTTCCTACTCTGGCTTCTGTGGAGCAAATGGGATATGTGGAGGGCAGACAAATTCTAAATAATATCATTCAAGCACATGAGGTGGTTCACTCATTGATGAGTACAAGGCAGGCATGAATTATTATGCAATTGGACCTAGAAAAGGCTTATGATAAGTTAAATTGGACCTACATCAGGAAGGTCCTTCTAGCTTTTGGATTTGACCACAACTAGGTAAGATGGATAATGGCCCTGGTGACTTCCTCTAGTTTCAATTCTGGTAAATGGTTCTCCATCTAAGACCTTTAAACCTTCAAAAGGCCTCAGGTAGGCGGATCCTCTCTCCCCCTTTCTCTTTATTCTTATGATGGAAGAACTAGGACAAGCCATCACATCAGCTAAAGAAATAGGTAAGATCGAGTGTCTCAAACTTTCCGGGAATGGGCAAGATTTGACCCATCAGCAATTTGTAGATGATACCATGCTATAGGGCATTCCCATGGTCAAAGAAGCACTATCGTACAAACAAATCCTAAGTGACTTTGCTATGGCGGCAGGTACAGAGGTAAGCCACTCCAAATCAAAAATTTTCTTTTTCAATACTAACATTGCTATTCAGCGAAATATCTCCAGAATTTTTGCCTTTCAAAGAGATATTCTACCATCCAAATATTTGGGAGTTCCACTCACATAAAAACCTCTGAACAAAACTATTTGGGAGCCTATGATAAATAAACTACAGAACAAGACTTGAAAATGGACAAATAGATCTTTAAACTTGGCGGGCCAACTGATGCTTACAAAAGTTGTCCTACAAACAATCCCCATCTTCATGTTTTCAGCCCTTCCAGCTCCGAAAGGAGTTATGCAACAATGCAGAAATATCCAAAGGGATTTTATTTGGGGTAAAGGGGAGGAAAAGAAGAATGGGCCTTGGTAGTCTGGGAAAAATTTTGTAAACCCAAAAACTACAGAGGTTTAGGACAAGATGATCCTGATGTGCTAAATAATGTTTTCGGGGAAAAATTATGGTAGAGATGGATAAAAGATGCAAATTATCCTTGGGCTCAAATTTGGAAACAGAAATATGCAAGTAATTGGCAAAAGAAGGACCACATAAGAATCTCTGGCATCATAAAAGGCTCCCACATCTGGAATAAAGCTTGGGAGAATAGAGGCATAGTTCAAAAGAATAGCTTCTGGGAAATCAGAGTGGGATACCTACTATGGTTTTGGGAGGATAAATGGCAATAGGAACCCTAGTTGTTAAGAGAGGACTTTGTAGATCTCAATAATGATACTGATACCAAATGGTTACTCCAGGTAAATTATTTTTGGGATCAAAAAAATAGTGAAGGAAAATGGAGAACCTGGAAGAAAATGGAATAGAGGGCTAACAGACCCTTGAAAGCAGAGGCTAATGCTCCAATAGCCATTCTAGATCAAAGAAAGATATTGATTTCAGATGATCTTGACCAACTAAGATGGGGAAATAATAATGAAGGCAGATTTAACCTTAAAGAGGCAAAACACATAGCCCTTGAGGTTGATTCTACAAAACCGTACTGGGTTTGGAGGAATCTCTAGAAGAACCAAGGATGGATGAAAACCAAATTGTTCATGTGGCTAGTACATCATAAGAAAATTCTGACATGGGAGAATATCTGGAAAAGGGGTGTTTTGGGCCCATCCAGATGCTAGCTATGTGAATCACAAAAGGAGACAATGGAAAACCTTCTCAACACCTGCATATTCACCTCCACGTTATGGGATGGTATTGCCTTAATATTCAGACAAACATATAGGGACAAAGGAAGCATTACCCACATGCTCGACAACTGGAGGAGAAACTTCTCTGATTATGAAACGATTAACAATGCTTGGGCTTTAACTCCAAGCTTCCTAATATGGGACATCTGGAAAGAATGCAACAATAGAATCTTCAAAAACAAAAAAAGTTCCTCCCTGAGCATCATGGAACAAATTTTAAGATAGCTCAAGGAGACGGTTGGAACTTTAATGCAAACACCCCTGAAAATCTTCCTTCAAATGCGGATGTGCAGATACTTCTATAGTTGGGAATGCAGGGGCTTATACCTCAGGGCAAGAACATGTTGGTAAAGAAACCAGTCATGGATAAAGATTTTTGGAATCCTCCCCATCAGGGATTTATGAAATGTAACATAGATCGGGTATGGTTGGTTGTGGTGGTGTGATAAGGGATGAGATGTGCTACATACAATACATTTTTCATTTCAATTTGGGAAGAACCACAAACAATATGGCAGAGCTAATGGCTCTAGAGCAATGTTTAGAAATCCTGAAGAATGAGAATCTTGAGAATATTATAATTGAAGAAAATTCTGAGCTGATCATCAATTTGGTTAGGAGAATCTGTTGTGGTTCAGCTCCAAAAAAGGTCTCGAGACACTGGAGGTTACTTCATGTCTATCAAAAAATCCATCTCCACCTTCAGAATATGAGAACCTTAAGTTTCACACATGTACGCAAGACGACCAATAAATTAGCGGACTTACTTGCCAATAACGGTGATCTTTGTACTAAAAGCAGTAATAAGTATAGATCGCAAGAGGTTCCACAGGGTAGATTGAGGGATGAATGCCTCAACCAGACAAATGAGGATTGAGAGATACATTAGAACAGAGCATGTCAGCAGTAGTAGAGGTTGGGTTTTGTAGACACACAATCAACATGAAGTGGTTTTCAAGAGGTAAATTTGTAAGTGGCATGTAGGGCTTTCCTAGCTTTATCAATCCAGAATAGCACAGACATAGAGTTCTTGGGTGGGAGATGATGTACAGCTTGAGGATTTTTTCAAAACTTTCTCCTTACACAGATCAACTCAGTTTTGCTTGAGGGGAAGAGGGGGTGAAGAGTCTTTAGTTAGAAGGAACAACAAATTCCCACAATAGATATAGAACTATTGGCTATGGTTATGGTGAACCGGTGTCGTTGGTCTATAGGTTTTTGGGAGTTCGGACGGTGGGAATCCCTCCTGCCTTTCTTCAAATGGAGATTACTCTCATTCGTTGGATCAATGGGTTGAGGATCAAGGGAGGAGATTCAAATTGCAGATTAATGGGTTTAGGTCAGAGTCAATACCGCCCTCACGGTGGTTTTGGCTTATCAGAGGCTCTTAAAGCCAGAAGTGGTTTCATAGATTTGAGCCCGATTCCACTCAACATGTGACACATGGATGTAGTTGGAGAGATAATACCGCCCTTATCAGGCGGGTATTCTCCAGGCTTATTGTCCATCCGATATGTTTATCAACCATTGGATCTTGCGAGGCAGATCAGTGGTTCAGGTTCATTATGCATATTGGTGGGTCTGGGTCGGAGTCATGCTTCATTATTATTATCTATGCTTGTTCAGCTACATGGCGGGTATCAATGATTTTCATGTGGACCATTTACCCAATGTTTATTCCACTTTTCGGACCTGAAATCTAAGTATTTTGGTTGATAATTTCTATCTGGGTCCGGTTTTTTCGCTCTCTTGTAATGGATCGAATTGCATCTATTTTTTCAAGTACTTTTAGTCTTTGGCTTGTTGCCTCGTACCTTGGGAGGGATAGGCAATTATTTGTCCCCAGTTTCCTCTCGGTGGCTGTATTATATGTAATTAATCCTTTTTGTTTAATTTGAATAGAAGGTACGACTATTGCTTCAGCAAAAAAAAGAAATAACTTTATCACCTTGCGAAATCGCATTCATTACATTCAAAGAGCAGGGAAATTGGAAATTCAACTCTATATTTGTAAACCTTATGTGGTTTTATTAACATGCTTGGTGTTAGGGCTCAGCTAAACAATATTGTACTAGTAAACAGTGAAGATCTAATATCTCAATTCTCTAGTCTCGTATTTCAAAAAATAATGGATATGAAAACCAACCTCACTAACAAAGTGGCCATGCATTACAATTTTTGCATAATGAACATGTATGTCCTGTAGGATTTTTGGGGTGTTACTACAATAAAATCCTGACAGATTACCTGTAATGAAACTTTTTCCTTATAATTTTGGCTGGAATATCTTATTCATGAATCCCAAAAGTCCTTCTTGTTCCTTTATTAAATATGCAGGCAAGAAGAAAGGAACAATTCATTTAATTTCTCTTCAAACTCGGGCTTCGAATATAAGTGCATCTTCGAAACAAAAGGTATGGCTTGTATTCTAATCATTCATGTTTTTGTTGGGGTTTCTTTGGTTGGCCTTCACTTGGTGCTTAGTAGCTCAAGAATTATGAAGGATGACATGATTATAACAGGCAATGCAAATGCATTAATCGAAGAAATCAAATTGCAGATCTCATAAGTTTTTGAGATGAAAGGGATCGGAAGCTTAAATTATTGTCTAGGTTTGGAAGTGTGGAGAGACTATGGGGAGACTTTCCTTACTTAAGTTGGTGAACAATCAAGTGTTTCATAACAACATGAAACACATAGATACTCGATTTCACTTTGAAAGAGAAAAGGTAGAGTCAAAAGAAATTTTTATTAAATATTGTAAAACATGTTACAATATGGCTGATATTTTTACAAAACATATTGTGAAAGTGAAGTTTGAATTGTTTAGGGGGATGTTAGGACTTCATGATAATCCTTTATCCATTAAGCGGAAGAGTTGAAAATAATGGATATTATATTGTATTAATGGAGAAATAGTTAAATGGTTGTAATGTAACTCCTTAAGTTAGGATTAGTTCCTCGATTGTAGGAGTTTGTTCTCACCTCCCTATTCTTTTGAGATGTATTTATTGTCTATTTTTTGATTAATTGAACATGATATTCTACGCTCTAGTTTGTGCTGTCTCCTGGTGCAGCTTGCTCACATGTGAGCTTCTAGTTAATTCAATTCATGTTTTTCTTTCCAATTTTCTAACACAAGTGAATAACATGTCTCTCTTCTCACTGAGAAGCTCTGACCTGGACTTAGTAAATTTCTACCTTTGCTTCAGCCCATATTTCCTTGCACAATTCCTTGAGAAATTAGGGCCCTATTATTTAGGAATTTTTACAAAATGGATTGCACAATTCCCAAGGTTGATTATCTAACTACATTCAACACATGTACACTTAAGACTAGTCTACAATTGATGTTACATTGCATTGGAATCTCCACCATAGCTTGGGAACTCAAATTCTCCATGCACTAGTTATTTTGGGTTGATTGATCGGTTAACTATATTATCACTGAGTTTGACTCAAGTCCCATTGCACAATTGGCCTTCCATTAGTTCCTCAAGTAGTTGGAACTAGTTTAATTGAAAACAACTTGAGATTATTGACTTTGATTGCTACAAATTAGTAATCATACATGCTTAATTGAATTCTAACTCCTCCAAATCAAATTTACTATGAAAACCAGGTGACACAAGCCATGTCACACAAGTTAACTGTATCCAAGCTATCTATTGATGTCGAAATTCAATTTTTCTCAATTTAAACAAGGAAAATTCAAATTGAGAATTTCTTGTTGCAATTTTCAAGACTCCCTCTCTGCCAGAAATGGATTATCAACCACCCCTATCTTGCACCTATGGAACTCAAAATTCCCTCTTGACAAAGATTTTGTCAAAATGTCAACACTTTGCTCCTCTGTCGGAATGGAGTGTAGCAACATCAACTTCCTCTGCACACAGTCCCATAAATGGTGATACTGGATATCTATATGCTTGGATCAATCGTGAAATACAGGATTCTCAGAGAGATTGATGCAACATTCATTATCACAATTTGATCATCTTCATTAAAAATATCTTCACGTATGGAATGGTATGTTGATATTTTTAGCACAATACAAACTAGATAAAGCGATGAGTGAAATTGATTTGCATCATCTATAGTTCATGTAATATATCACAAAAAAGGCCCTTTGCATGTCCACCCACTTCTCTAATGATTTTTCATATAAAATGGAATGCTATGTTGATATTTTTAGCATAGGACAAACTAGATAAAGCAACGAGTGACATTGATTTTCATCATCTATAGCTCATGTAATATATCATAGAAAGGCTCTTTGCATGTCCATATCATAGGAGAAACTCCTAAGGAAATGAGGGCATAAGGTAGAGATCTCACACCAAGTCCAAGGTTTGTTAACTTCATGGTATCTTGTTTGGATGCCATTTCCATTCCTTAATTGCATGCTCATATTAGGTTCAGGTTCATGAGAGTAGGAGAGGTAGGCGAAATAGGGATGGGAAGCTTAACAGTCATCCAAAAGGAAAACATATGCTTCCATGTAAAGGTTAAAGGAATGCTAGGGGGGTAATTTGATGCAAAGCAACACTAAATTATGCCTCCCTGAATGCACATCATGAGAATTTGTTTAATATTTTCCATTCTGAAGCTACTAGAATGCTAGAGCGTAAGCACAAGAGAGAAGCTAAACATATTGTGGGTTGAGAAGAGGGCCAAGAAGGCCCTTTCCAATTCTTCCTCTTTTATATTGGAGACATAAGATTTAAGAGTGTTTATAAGGTAGTAGTAAAGATGATATGGATTGTCAAGCATATGCTGGTAGGGGTGTTGTTGGAATATCGCAGTGGAAAAAATGATCTAATGGATAAAATGAAAGCCTGCTTCTAAAGAAAATTTCAATGTTGAGGAGCAACTTGGGAGGGGTAGTTGAAGGTTCCCTAAGCTAGGTCAAGTGCTTGCAATGGATTAAAGATCAACTTCTACTGAAAAGTCTCACAAGGAAGATGATTATGCAATAAATGCACATGAAAAATTGGAAGTCAAAGTCTAGGACTCATTAGAAAGAATCAATTCAAATAGTCACCACTAAGTTTTGAATGGGATCTAAAATTTGACTTTCTCAAAATTTAATGAAGTTGGAACCACTCTAAAACAACCCAAAACAATTAATGTTAATATTAAAAATTCAAGTAAAAGTTGACATTATCCTTATCTTTCCTTCTCAAAAAGTAAAGATAATGAGAATGTAAATTTTTACTTTGACATTGAAACTTAAGTATTACCATTAATTACTAGGGTTAGGTTTTGTAGGGCCCTATGGTTAAGATAATTTTTTTCCTTCAAACTATTTTTTATTAAAAAAAATATTTGGTTCTCATTAGCTATGTTGCACTACATTCTTCAAACTTGGTCAGTTTAGTAGAGAACTAGTCACTTTGGTGTTTTAAGGTCAGTTCAATACAAGACCAACCTTAGCCAATCTGAACCACCAAATTAGCCTAGTGCAACTCTAAAACCATTTGGACCATCCAATTGCACTAGGTCTAGGCTAGTTCCAATAAGAGTGTGCCCTTCTCATCTTCCTCTCAAGTCGTTTTGTTGGATCCTTTTAGGAATGGTGATTTGCAAAGTGCCATAAACTATCATACTATTGTGAGCACCTAAGATCATAAGTAGTTAAGCCTTGACAAACAAAAATTTGCAAGGAACTAGTACATACATCCGAAAACATATTTAATGAGGACGTGCACGCAAGGAACTATTACAGACCACCCAAGATAGTAAATGACGACATGCATGACCAAAATGCATAAAAAAAAAGCTATCCACCCTTAAAAACCTTGACCAAAACATTGAAGTACGGTGAAAAAAAAATTGTTGGTAGGCTATTAATGCTACCAACAATAATTCCCTCTCCAATTTCACAAGAATCTCCTACTCAAGTTACCTCCTCCGCTATGGTTATAGTATGTTATTGCAAATGTGTGAGCTACAATAAATTAAAACTGCCTTGGAATCTCCACCAATCTTAGGGAACTCGACTTCTCTGCATGACCTAACTATTTTTGTTTGATTGATCAGTTAACTAGATGATCACTGACTTTGACTAAAGTCCCACTGCTTAAACGACATTCCACTAGTTCCTCCAAAAGTTAGAACTAGTTTGACTGACAACAAACTCAGATAATTGACCCTTATTACTACAAATTAGCAATCACATATGCAAAACTGAACTCTAACTCTTCCAACTCGAATTTACTGAGTAAACTAGGTGACACAAGCCATGTCACACAAGTTAACATCATCCAAGTTGTCTGTTGATGTGGAAATTCGAATTTTTTCAATTGAATCAAGGAAAAATCAAATTGAGAATTTCTTGCTACATTTTTCAACACATAGTTTAGTAGAATGTATTACTTTCACTATGAGCTTGGCATTGTTCACATGTTAAGTTCATATGGTTTTGGGTTGATGTCATTCTATGTGTTGTGTGTATAAATAATAGGTGTCTATCTCATGCTATCAGAAACAAAACTCCCTATGAAATGTGGTATGGCCACATTCCTTCGGTGAGGCATCTCAGGGTTTTTGGTTCCTCCTGTTATGCCTTCACACCTAAGGAAGAGATTAAAAAAACTAGTGCAAGGAGTCACAAATGTATCTTCTTTGGGTACTCATACCCCCAAAGAATACCATCTCTATGATGAAGTGAATAAGAAGTTTATAATATCTAGAGATGTTATCTTTCTTGAGTCTTCCAAGATTGACAATGTTGTTGAGTGACAACTTAATCGTTTGGATAGATTCAAACATGCAAAGTATTTTCAAGAGTTTTATTGTGAGATTCCACATCTGCTGCTCTTAGCTCTATACTTTCTATAAGGATCCTTGAAGAAATCAGGTTGAAGGAAATTTCTTCCCTTGCTTTGTTAGGAAAAAGCTAAGAGACTACTGGCAGCAGGTAGCCAAATCTAACACGTAGTGAGGGTACGTGCAAGATACAAAGCAAGGAATAACGCAAAGGAGTGTACTAACTATATACATATCATCAAACACCTTTCATCCAACTTAGGATGTTTTATATCCTGCTTGGTTAGTCATAACGTCATGTTGGTCACAACCTCTACAGCTTAAATAAACAAGTGGTAATACTCTTCATCTTCTAAGCTATGTAATAAACAAGTGAAAGGGAGAAAGACACATAGAGGAAACAAATGGAATGAATTTTAGTTCTTGCAACCATGCATGTCATTGAAGACAATATGATACGACAATGATAAGCAATCTTTTATGCTACACTAAGATGTATATTTCAAAACATGTGCTTTGCTTTCCATAGCTAGCCTCCAAAGGGTTATGCATCCAATGGAATTTTCATGCAGTACTGATATTCTATCATACCTTGGGTTCCTTGGTCTACTTATTTTTCTCCTCATCTCCTTGAGAGCAATCTATCATGTCATCCTTCTTTGTGGTCCCTGAGAGACATAATTGTATAGTTTCAACGGGAAGTGACTGTTGTGGGATGAGGCCCTGGGAGGACACATTTACACCATTTTAGGATTCAAGGAACTACTATAAGATGAGGCCCTGGGAGGACACATCTACGCATTTTCAGGATGCGAGGAAGACTGGGTATTCGAGGGACAAAACTACACAGTTTCTAGAGATAGTGGGTTCCAGCGGAGTGAAGAAGATTGGAGGAAACCATTGCACAGTTTTGAATGGTAAGGGAGGTTGGGATTTCTGTGCATTTCACAGTTGCAATAGGCAAGGGAAAATCTTGAGGGTTACATATGTGAAGTGTGCAGTTAAGGAAAGCTGGATGAGGGTAGGTTGCTAAGGAAACTCTCAAATTTGGCTAAGTGTGGGATCAATGGAACTAATGTGAATAGTGATAAAACTTGACTATGATCATACACTTGAAAACTTATTGATACAACATAGACCATCCAGAACATATAACACATACTTCGCTTAATGCAATGACCTTTGTGGCAGCTTATGACAAGTGCGGCTCCAATTATAGACTTTGGGAGGATGAAGGTGACACTTGTGTAAGAGTGTGTGAAATGAGTGTGAAACATGTCTATGTGGTGAGGATAACCCATTCTCATAAAGATTTCCCCTTGAAGAAAATAAACCTCGTTTTGCATGACAAGTGATAATCCCCATGCCCAAGCATGACACATTCTATGTAAATATAATTTAAAGCATGAACGACTCTTAAGATCGAAAAGGGGAGCTTGAGATCATCAACTTACCAATAAGTGACTAAGGAATGATCAATCACAATATCTGTAGCAGGCTCTGAAATTTAAGTGCAGGCCAAAATTTTGGAGGGTGTTGCAGCCGCTACAACAAAGCCTTTACCTTCTTGCTAGCTTCTTTTTCAACCAGTGTCTTGAATTTTACGAACTTGTAGAATGTCTCATATTTCTTCCACATGAAGAAGATCCAACACTTCCGTGAGAAGTCATCAATAAAAATGACAAAATATTTGTGTCTGACAGTGGAGGTTGTCGAGAAAGGTCCATAAACATGATAGTGGATCCTTTCTACAACTATATCTGCTTTGTTCTCCCGATCATGGATTGTTGATTTTATGTACTTCCACAATGTACATCCTTTGCATACATCCTACTGTTGAAGTGCTCCTTTAGGGAGGCCAGTGGTTATTTGTTGTATAATATTCGAGGTACCATGATGCAAATGGCCAAGTATTTTGTGCCAAAGTTCATCGACATCATGACTTGCACTTTCTCCACCTTAATGCTTAATGCAACACAGTCTTCCACATCTGGCTTATACATGTTCTTCACACGAACCCCGATCTGCTTCACCTGTCCCTTGGCTATGTGTCTCGGGAACGCTTTTCCTTTGATGAATATCACTTCACAACCACGGTCTTCCAAAACTGCAACAAAAATGACATTTTTCTTTAGACCTAGAACAAACATGACATCCTTGAGCCTAAGAGGGGAGCCTGACTCCCTCTGAAATGTGATTGTACCAATACCAGTCACATTGTATCTTTTTTAATCCCCTAACTTAATGTGCACCTAGAGATCTTTCTCCTCCAAGTCACTGAAAACATATTTACACCTTTTCATGTGGAACGATGCACTTGAGCCCAAGTAAGACATGCTCCCCATCATTGTGTTTGATATCCATACGATAAGGGTAAATTCAAGCTCGAACTATGAAGCCAAGGTTTAACATGCTGCTCCTCCTAAGGTCTTCTTTCTTGCATTTTTGTGTGGACACTTCATGGTGTAGTGCCGACATTCATGACAACGGGAGCATTTAATTTTTGACAGATCTTTTTTCTTTCCCCCTTCACTAGATTTTCGTTTGGTTTGAGATTTATTCCCTTTTCCCTTCTTTCCCTTTCAAACGAATCTAATTTTTTTTTTATCCTCGCCCTTGGATGAGGTCCCATCTCTAGTATTCCGCATTATTTCCTCCTGTACCAAATCAGACCATAAGTGTTCCCAATTTGATAGTTTCTCCCTTCCATTCATTGAATCTTAATAGTTATGCCAGCTCTTGGGAAGGCGGAGAAGGTCTAGGCTTACCAAGTTATCATTTGAAACAATAACACCAACTACTGTAAACTCATAACAAACTTATGTGAACCTACTTAGATACTGCGAGATAGTTTCATTCTTCTACATCTTGATATTTCCAAGTTTATCCTTGAGCTCTAGCTTCCCGTGGTCACTACTATTCTGGAATATATTTGTCAGTGTCTACCACATTACATAAGTATTTTCTTTCCCATGGAGATTGGTGACAATGTGGTCTCTTACTCCCTCCAATAGGTCTCGCACATACTCCCTCTAATATTATTCTCCTCGCCTTGGTTACACCTTTCTTCCATTGAGAAAGGTTTTCAACATCATATTTCGCTAGTTTTGCAACATCTCCCCTAATGTATTCTAGAAATCCATTGTCATTGAATACATCCTCCATGTGATGAAATTAGAGTTGCATTCCAAGGCATACTCTAGCCTCAACCCATTGAAGGTCATCTTCTCAGCTTTGAAGAGATCCTGCTACACTGAACTGCAAATTTGAACCTCCTTACAAAAAACTTTGAAATTCCTACTTTAATGTGAATCTTTCTCTAAAACCATGTAGAAATTATGGTGTATATTTTCAACTCCTCATGAAGTTTTAATCAAAATTACAAGACAAAAACCTTGTCTACTACACTATGGAATTTAATTCCCAACTTAGAATAAAAATTTCAAACATGCAATAAGAAATAACACACATGCACACTGTATCTTTCTCGGTGAAAGAAATCTGGTAAAAACCCCAATGTATGCTTGCATTAATATGATGAACATAGATGTATTAAAATTTATTTCTTCAACTAGCACAACCTGCAAGTGAATAACCTCTCTCTCTACTCATTGAGGAGCTCTCACCCAGACTTAGTCAATTTATGCCTTTTCTTGAGCCCCTATTTCCTTGCGCAATTCCTAGAGAAATTATTCCCCTATTATTTAGGAAATTTTCCAAAATGGATTGTGCAATTATCAAGGTTGATCATCTCATTGCATGCAACACTTGTACACTCAAGACTAGTCTACAATTGATGTTACACTGCCTTGGAATCTCCAACACAGCTGGGGAACTCAAATTATTTGCATGTACAAATTATTTTGGGATAATTGATCAGTTAACTAGATGATCAATGAGTTTGACTGAAGTCCCACTACACAACTGACCTTCCATGAGTTCCTCCAACAATTAGAACTAGCTTACCTGAATACAAATTGAGATAACTAACTTTGATTGATACAAATTAGCAATCACAAATGCTTAACTAAACTCTAACTCCTCTAACTTGAATTTACTCAGTAAACTGGGTGACACAAGGCATGTCACACAAGTTAATTGCATCCAAGTTGTACGCTGATGTGAAAATTCATTGTTTCTTAATTTAATGAAGGAAAAATCAAATTAAGAATTTATTGTTGCATTTTTCAACAATCCTTCAAGTGAATCTAATCCATGTTGTCGATGAAAGTCAAGGGTTCTAGCACAATAATGTTCTTATAATAGCAACCAACAGATAGAAGTAGCATTCAAGATAAATGGAACAGTCAAAAAACACATATTAAAACAAAATTGATAGAGACCCTTAAAAGTACTCCAACTATGATACTACTTATCCATGTTTAGAAAAATTTCCTCCATTGCTCCTCTCATGAATTACACCTTCGTTGTTGGCCTCAATCAACCTAAATCCCATCATTTTTTTTCGATCTCCACCACTCCACTTCCTGAAGAACCCATCAGCAACATAAAGACAGACCCTTAATCCTTTACATTTACCTTCTTTTACTAGTGCCTTATATTGAAAATTTGAAGGCCAAATATTTCTTAAAAGCCCCCTCCGTGTAGCAGTGCCGAATGCAATGATAGACAAGTTGTCTCTAATCACATCAGCAGATACGAAAGGGACAAAAGAGGAATTGACGTCCAATAAATCCTGTCAGTAAACGTTGTCACGTTCTTCTTAGTCGACTACACCCACAAAACAAAGAGCCCAACAAATCATTGTCTTTATATAAGCTAACGTGAATGGTAAGTAAAATAAGAACCTCGGTATAGGCACAAGCCGATAGTTGCCTGCAAGATGGCGGACTTAGGGCACACTATCAAAGTCAATTTTGCAGTTGTTAGATAATATTGTTTTAAATTGATATGTTTATCTCTTAATTGTTAATTGTCTTAAATAGGTTTCATGTAAAGTGGCCATTGTCTTAAATATAAAGTTTTGTCTTAAAACAATTTTGTCTTAAATTTCTTTTGTCTTAAAATAATTTTGTCTTAAATATAAAGTTTTTCTTAAAATATTTTTGTCTCAAACTCATTTTGCCTTAAAATATTTTTGTCTTAAACTATTTTTGTCTTAAATATAAAGTTTTGTCTTAAAATATTTTTGTCTCAAATTGTTTTTGTCTTAAAGCTTATATTTAAGACAATTAAATTGATATTAAATTTTAATGTACAATAACTAAAATAAAAAGTGATTTTTTAAGACAAAAGATTTGTTTTATCTTAGAAAAATGTCTTAAAAGCGCCCTTGGTGTAGTAGTGTGTTTACCATTGCTATCATTAAGGGAACGAGGGTAGCCTGGGTGTAGTTGGACGAGATTTCCCTCGTAATGGATCTCCAGGGACGTGAACTAGGGGCCTTTTACAAGTCTTATTCTTTCCTTGAAGAGGAGCTTGATGATATAAAACTAATTGTGGAAACTTATTTTTTTGATGTACCATTTCAGACCTATAAGAGAGATGTAGCTATACAAATTTTTCTTCGTTATTTCATATATCATGCTTATATATTGAACATTTTTTTGTGGAATCACTTATTTAGGGATTTAAATATTTAAATTTAATACTGTATTTTTAATTTCAGAATGTTTATTGGACTGAAGAGCATCTTTGGTATTGGTTTTGATCTTTTTTGTGGAATAAATACCTTAAACCTAATCAACGAGATTTTCCTCCTTGATGATAAATACCTCTTTGTTGGAGTAGCTAAAAGATGAAACATATTGGAAAATCATTTGTTTGCATTTGAGAATTTTGGAAGATATTGCGTAGATTGTTGCAAAGGGTATGTACATGGTACCCACATGCCATCGGTGTTCTATGTAGTATGTTTCTACTCTGAAACTAGTTGTATGCCTTAATAATTCAAATTTTTAAATTTCATAGAGAATGATGGTTGATATACTTACAGAAAAGCCAATTGTCTAATATGAACCCTCTAAAATATTTCTTGATAGTAAAGGTGCATTGATTGGATTTATTTCCTCATAATTGCACACAAAGAAGTTGGATATTTCTAACCTCTCATAATATAACATAGGCTTTGTTAGAGACCGTCTAGTAGCCCTCCATCAACGATCAAAGCTCTTTGCATTTGCATAAGTAGGTGTCTCATCAGTGTCATCTCATTGCATTCCATTAGGCATGCCATAACCCTGATGGAGGAGCTGGTGTGTTTATTCCCCTCTTGGCACTGCTGGATCAAGTTGTTTCAGTCAATAAACTCTTTCAAGGTTACTTGTCTTGTCTTGAGGTCAAAAGTCCTAGGTCTAGGGTTTAGGTCCAATTTGTCTTTAAGGTCATGTCTTTAAAAGTCAATAAATGCCCAGAAGGCCAGAGGGATGACTATCAAAGTATTTCTTCAAAAGATTTCATCTTGTACAGTTAATTTTTACCTTGGATTTAAAAACCCCGTTTTTAAAGCCCAAGGTCATTTTCTCAAATTTTTGTAAAAAATTGTAAAAATTCAAAATTCTTTGAAAGTCAGCATGCAGCCCTGGTCCCCTTTGCCAAGATTCCTCAGAAGCTATCCCTGCAAAAATTTTCAAAAAAAAAAACATCAGTTCAACCAATTTCAGGACAAAAGGAAACCATAAAATCGGCAGCATTCAAGTTTTGAAAAAGTATCATGATATAAACATTAGAAAGAAGGTGTGAAAGGAAATTAATTTAAATCGAGCCTATAAATCTCCTCTCTCCCTCCATTTAGTCATCATTGTGCCTCAAAGCAATAGTGAAGAGTGATTGAAGAGAAATTGGGCGAAATTGCATAGAGTGCCCGCGTGTGACCCGTTCAAGCCTGCGCGCGATGTGTTGGGTGAGCGCGACATGTCAGGGCGCCCATCGCAGTTCAAGAAAAGCACAGGCGCGACCTGTTGGGCCCGCGCGACCCGTTCAGCCTTGCGCACGACCTGTTGGGAATTTTGCCACCAAAATTCGCCTGCAAACTGCAAAACAACCCCGGATTGATTCAAGGTTGCAGGTAGGCCACCCATCATTAAAATACGTTGTTTGCCAAAAATTGAAAAGCATGAGAATGTATTTTAAAGTCATCATTTTGAAATAATGAGTCCAATGTATATTTTCTTAAGAATGTCAAAGTGTTAGTAAGGCTAGGGTTTGTCTTGCTATTTTCAAGGTCATCCTCTTCACCCCCACTTTTTCCTTACATCCCATTTCCACCTCCCTCATCATTTATACTCAATATCTCTACCAAAAATACCAAAAACCCTAAAACCCTACCCCTATTCCTAAAAATCAAGAATCTAACCCTAAACCCTACCTCTCATAAAACCTTTGCAAACTATAATTGTGTAATGGGGTATATATCATGATTCCTTCCCTTAAACTCCCTATTTCATATATTTTTCCCAATTTCCCTTAAAAGTCTCCCTTCCCTAACATTTCCCTTGTGCTATTTGCCCCCTTGAAACAACATTTCAACAATTAAAATAGCAAAGTGATGACCGTGAGTCAACTCCAGAGGTTGAGGTACAAAGGAGGCCTCACAGGGGTGGTAAGAGTGGTCATCATAGGAGAGAGGAGCCCACCTCCTTGACCGATTTGCAGGCTTGTCCAATTGCAGTCACATGTTTCCGTTATCAGTCATGTTATGAATTTTGTGAGAGGATCTCTCAAATTCAACATCACAGGGAATTGGCCCGCTTGTTTGTTTTTCATTTGCATGATGGGCATGTGAACCTTGCAGGGGTGGATTTTACATTGACACCTGAGATGATTGCTCAAGCAACAGGGATACCTAATGTTGGAGAAGTGTGGAATAAGCACAAACTATTGGACAGATTTCAGTATGAGCCCTACATTAAACCTGCCTATACGAGGCACATGACTGGTGTATTTCCTTTCAGATTTTTGAGGGATGAGTATGCTCCCTTGATGAGGCTTATCATGCGCTATTTCACCTGTGAGGGCAGATTTTCATGTGTGTATTCGTACCATATTTTCTTGTTGATGCACTTCACATGGGTACAGATGATGAACATCCCTTTTTTCCTGTGCTAGAATATTGAGAAGATGGTGCCATTGATGCAGAGAAGGAGCCCAGCACAACAATACAGGAGCCTCTATCATTATGGTTTGATCCAGCTTGTGGTCATACATCAGTTGGCTCAACAGGGTATCACATGGGAGGATTTTATCTCTCGAGATTTTTTCACTGCACCAGCATCACCACCCCCTGAGGTTGTTCATGAGGAGGGAGGACCATCACAGCAGCATGATATCCCTGAGACCAGACATGTCATCTCTCCTCCATTGGTCACATATCAGAGAGGCCACAGGGCCTTATTTGCAGCAGCTCGGCGAATATTTTCTCCACATCAGGTGGAAGGGGTCTCGCGGTCTTCATCAGCTCAGCGAGTGTTATCTCCACACCAGGTGGAAGGGGCCTCACCTTCTTCAGCAACACAGGTACCAGAGAGAGGCAAGCAGCCCAAGATTGATGAGGGGCCATCAGGTGTTCCAGGCATAGAGGTTGTTGATCTTCACATCATTTCTCCTAGCCTAGAGTCAGAGGAGATCATTCAGCACCTAAAGGCTGAAAATGACTTGTTGCAGCACAGACTGGAAATGGAAAATTGGACAATCACCTACTTAGAGCAAAACAACAAGAAACTTGAAGAGGAGCACACTCTTGATGAGTTGCAGAGCATCCATGAAGACCGCAACTTGGCGCACAAGAGACCTGGTGATTTGGTACCTGTTGAACGAGAGGCTATGCTTCTCCAGGTCAATGCTCATTTGGAGAGGCTACTGGCCAAGGCCAACAAAGATAAGGACCTGCTCTGGAACATGAAAAACCACTATTGGGCCCGAATGCACGTATGCAAGGCGAAAATGAAGGTGATCCAAGGGCGGTTGGCCAAAGCACTAAAACGAACGAAAAGGCCCGATCCCCTCCACATCTTGGCTGAGGCTTCATTGAAGGAGCATGATACTAAATGACTCAACTCCAGCACAAAATTCTAAAATTTTTGAGCATTTTTGGTCATTTGTGATTTTTTTTGGCAAAAAACATGTTTTCTCCACCAACGGGTCGGGCGCCGCGCGCGACCTTTTCGTTGGGCAACTCCTTTTTGGGAAAACTCAGCATTTTTGGATTTTTGATGCAAAGATACACTTGCTCAGCAATTGCCAAGAAATTTCACCAAGTTGTGGGCCTCCAGAAAGTCAAAAACAAGCAAAAATGACTTTCTGCCACCTTTTTGACACACAGGAAACAGTCTTGGGAGATTACAATTTTGGAGGGGCAAATAGCTGCCAAATTTGGAAATTCCACTTGGGTTGGAAGGTAAACATCTAGAACTTTCCAACAAGCCCAATTTTGTCTCATTTGGACACCTAGAAGTGCCTCAAAAGCAGCTCCAAAGGTGCGCGACCTGTTTAGGATCAGGGCGCGACCTGTTGGGAAAGTTTGCCAATTTTTCATCTACAGCTTAGGAATTCGCCCAGCTTTGACCAGTTTTGACTTGTGATGGGATTTTTCACCCTCTTTGATGTAATTAATGTATTTTCATGTTGACATGACACTTATTTACCTATTCTAGAAGATTCATTCATGAAATAGCAAACATTTAATGAATGAATTGGTTTCCTAGGTTATAGAGGCAAGTTGTTTTGACTACCTAGATTTTAGTGCTCAGTTTAGAATTGGTTGAAATAGCTCCTAGAAGGATGAGCTCGACCCCTAGAGGCAAGGAAAGGTGTTAGCTTCCCTATATTATGTATTTTCTTAGTCATTTTCAGAGGTTGGAGAGGTTGGACTCTTGAGGGAGAAAGCTTCTATTGTATTAATCATTGTATCTCTGCAATTTTGGCAAAGGAAGAAAGACCAGGGTTTTGCAGTCCTTTTTGGGATTCCTGTGGTTACATGTATTGATGGTGTGTTTCTCTTTGTACTTGTAAGTTTGTTATGTGATTCATCATCTTACTTTTCCTTCTGCAAATTAGGCAAATGAAGTGTTAAAGTAGAATTCATGATTATCATGCTCTGCTTTTAAGTTTGCTTAATATTTATGTTTTCATCTGTATAAAGAGAACTCTTGAAGGTTTCTTGCTCTCTTTAGCTCCTCACCGGTCATTTCTATCCACTCACTTAATTCATAGGCATCAGTACAGTCTCCTACCTTGCCCCAAAGAATCCCCTGCAAAAACTGTGTCCGATCCCCGCACTCAGAATTGCCTTTCCCCAACTTTCCACCAAAACCCTAAAAATCCCAAATCAAACCTTTTTATCAGTTTACTAGCCTAAAATCAGTGTTCTTTATTGGTTATCTTTGCCTGTTAAATATTTTTGCCGAGATAGACCAGAGAGAGCCCTCTCCTGCCCCGTAGGGCTAGCTACGAGGCTAAGTGGTTTGATGTTGCCTTGAAGTTTACCTTTCTCAGCCTGAGGTGAAATTTCAGGCGCTAACATATTGGCGACCATACTGGGGAGAACAAACTTGTTTGTGGATTGATGTGTTTGTTTCATAAGTCTTAGACGGAGCCTGAAGTTATGCCAGGTAGGCTTTGAAACGCTTTTTCTTTGCATAAGCGCAAGTAGATAAACGTTGCTTCAGTCCATCTCTGTGAGCTTGTGAATACAACACTTAATTTGCATTTTACCCCAGTACATTTGTAAACTCTGAAACTTTTGATGATAAGTTGAGAGTTTTCAAGGCTGAAATCATTCACTAGCGACTCTTTCACTAAAGAATCCAACAACCTGTGCTTCATGGTGACTTCACTACAGGGAGATCAGTAGCTGTGAGATTTTCAAGATGGATCGGATTGCAAGAAGATACGCTCCCTTGAGCCGAGATCACATCCATGGTTTTCCAAATAAAATTCCGAAGGTAGATTGGTCAAGGAATTTGCCTAGATTTAATGATGATGGTAAGAAGGATGCTGCTTTACATCTAGCTAGATTTCATATGCATATTCGCAAATTGAAGGTGGATTTTCCTGAAGATTGCTTGATGAAGATATTCCCGGCCACTCTGGAAGGTGAAGCCCAATCATGGTATGAAAGTTTGCCGCCTGCTTGTATTTACTGTTTAAAGGATTTTCATGCTATGTTCATTGAAAGATATAAGGACTCTTATCCATCATTAAATTTAGTTCAAGACTGTTGCAAGCATGCTTATAGTTTTATTGAAAGCCTTGAGAAATATTATGAAGATGATAATTTTATGGACATTGAGATTATGGAGGCTCTGTATGAGAATCCATTTCAGCAGCACACAGAAATCTTAGAGGATACTTGTCAAGATCAGCAGGCTGAAGATTTCCATATGGTTGAAAATGAGGAAAGAGCAAATGTTGTTTCAGATCTGTCCATAGAAGAAGACAACATGCAGGTAACGCAGGAAAGTAATGTTCCAATCTCAGAAAGTGATGATGATAAATCAGATCGAGAGATAAATTGTGATGAGGCAAAACATGTTGTTCCGGATCTCATAAAAGAAAGTTGTATTGTCGCGGCTGCCTCAAATGAAGAAAATGGAGTAGCAGACCTAAATGCTCTCATTTCACCAACACTAGATCTTCATGAGGAGGTAGTTCATTGCCTCTGTGAAAAACAAGACAAGATCTTCGTTCAAGTAAGTGAAAAGGTTTCTCTGGATGAATCTATGATAGCTGATAGAAATGTTAGTGTTGGGTTTCACGAAACATCTGAAATTTCTTTTCTCATGATTGATGAATGTAATGAGAATCTGGCTGTCATATCATATGAGAATGACCTACCATATATTCAAACTACAAAAGATCATACCATTCAGGATTCCATTTCAGATTCTTCATCATATGTCTCATGTTTTGAAATGTTATTTCAAGAGGAGATCTGCTCATCTACTTGTTCAGAATTTTTTGAGGACCAGGAACATACTCTTTCCGAAGCACATGATGAAGGCAGATCAGAATTTGAAGCAAAGGATACCTTGTTCTTTCAGCAGGAGGTGGCAATGTCAAGTCTTCATGTTTTCCAGGATCCAATGGTAGATTTGTTATAGTCAGCAGTGAAAGTGATTATTGTTGTGTTCAGTGACGAAGGAGATCATGGTCAGCTATGTTTTTGGATGCCCAGTTACCAGTATCTATTGTTGATCATGAGATCTGATTGGGAGAATCAGTCAAGAAGTCATCTGCTTGATTGGTTACATTGGCATTATTATATAGTTTGATGGTATGTTGTCTTGTAACCTAGGCGGTTATGTACTGCCATCAAGTTTTAAGTTTTAAGTTTAGGTCTTGAGTTAATTTGTTAGAATCAAGTTTGTTCCATCATTTCAATTTGTCATCGAGTCGGTTTGACTCAAGTTTCAGTTAAGTTTCAGTCAATTTTTAGTCAAGTTTCATTCAATAAATGTGTCAAAGGTTTTGTCTTATCCGTTCAAAATAATGACTCCATCGCCCAATGGATGAAGGCACTGGTCTGCTCTCCCAAAGGTCTAAGGTTCTTGGTACCTCCAAGGAGCTACCATCCCCATTGGAGCCAATGTTAGAGTCCGTCTAGTAGCCCTCCATCAGCGATCAAAGCTCTTTGCATTTGCATAAGTAGGTGTCTCAACAGTGTCATCGCATTGCATTCCATTAGGCATGCCATAACCCTGATGGAGGAGCTGGTGTCTTTATTCCCTTCTTGGCACTACTGGATCAAGTTGTTTCAGTCAATAAACTCTTTCAAGGTTACTTGTCTTGTCTTGAGGTCAAAAGTCGTAGGTCTAGGGTTTAGGTCCAATTTGTCTTTAAGGTCATGCCTTTAAAAGTCAATAAATGCCCAGCAGGCCAGAGGGATGACTACCAAAGTATTTCTTCAAAAGATTTCATCTTGTACAGTTAATTTTTACCTTGGATTTAAAAACCCTGTTTTTAAAGCCCAAGGTCATTTTCTCAATTTTTTGTAAAAAATTGTAAAAATTCAAAATTCTTCGAAAGTCAGCATGCAGCCCTCGTTCCCTTTGCCAAGATTCCTCAGAAGCTATCCCTGCAAAAATTTTCAAGAAAAAAAAACATCAGTTCAACCAATTTCATGACAAAAGGAAACCATAAAATCAACAACATTCAAGTTTTGAAAAAGTGTCATGATATAAACATTAGAAAGAAGGTTTGAAATGAAATTAATTTAAATCGAGCCTATAAAGCTCCTCTCTCCCTCCATTTAGTCATCATTATGCCTCAAAGCAATAGTGAAGAGTGATTGAAGAGAAATTGGGCGAAATTGCATAGAGTGCCCGCGCGCTACCCGTTCAAGCCTGTGCATGACGTGTTGGGTGAGCGCGACGTGTCAGGTCGCCCATCGCAGTTCAGGAAAAGCACAGGTGCGACCTGTTGGGCGCGCGTGACCCGTCCAGCCTTCTGCGCGACCTGTTGGGAATTCTTCCACCAAAATTCGCCTGTAAACTGCAAAACAACCACAGATTACTTCAAGGTTGCAAGTAGGCCTCCCATCATTAAAATACATTGTTTGCCAAAGCTTGAAAAGCATGAGAATGTGTTTTAAAGTCATCATTTTGAAATAATGAGTCCAATGTATATTTGCTTAAGAATGTCAAAGTGTTAGTAAGGCTAGGGTTTGTCTTGCTATTTTCAAGGTCATCCTGTTCACCCCCACTTTTTCCCTACATCCCATTTCCGCCTCCCTCATCATTTATACTCAATCTCTCTACCAAAAATACTAAAAGCCCTAAAACCCTACCCCTATTTCTAAAAATCAAGAATCTAACCCTAAACCCTACCTCTCATAAAACCTTTGCATACTATAATTGTGTAATGGGGTATATATCATGATTCCTTCCCTTAATCTCCCTATTTCATATATTTTTCCCAATTTCCCTTAAAATTCTCCCTTCCCTAACATTTCCCTTGTGCTATTTGTCCCCTTGAAACAGCATTTCAACAATTAAAATAGCAGATTTTTTAGCAAAAGCAACAGTACATTCCAGCCACTTTGCTCTCGAAACCATGTCAGAAACCAAAACCGAATATGAGCAAAGTGATGACCGTGAGTCAACTCCAGAGGTTGAGGTACAAAGGAGGCCTCACAGGGGTGGTAAGAGTGTTCACCATAGGAGAGAGGAGCCCACCTCTTTGACCGATTTTCAGGCTTGTCCAATTGCAGTCACATGTTTCCATTATCAGTCATGTTATGAATTTTGTGAGAGGATCTCTCAAATTCAGCATCACAGGGAATTGGCCCGCTTGTTTGTTTTGCATTTGCATGATGGGCATGTGAACCTTGCAAGGGTGGATTTTACATTGACACCTGAGATGATTGCTCAAGCAACAGGGATACCTAATGTTGGAGAAGTGTGGAACAAGCGCAAACTATTGGACAGATTTCAGTATGAGCCCTACATTAAACCTGCCTATACGAGGCACATGAATGGTGTATTTCCTTTCAGATTTTTGAGGGATGAATATGCTCCCTTAATGAGGCTTATCATGCGCTATTTCACCTGTGAGGGAAGATTTTCATGTGTGTATTCGTACCATATTCGCTTGTTGATGCACTTCACACGGGTACGGATGATGAACATCCCTTTTTTCCTGTGCCAGAATATTGAGAAGATGGTGCCCATGATGTAGAGAAGGAGCCCAGCACAACAATACAGGATCCTCTATCATTATGGTTTGATCCAGCTTGTGGTCATACATCAGTTGGCTCAGCAGGGTATCACATGGGAGGATTTTATCTCTCGAGATTTTTTCACTACACCAGCATCACCACCCCCTGAGGTTGTTCATGAGGAGGGAGGACCATCACAGTAGCATGATATCCCTAAGACCAGACATGTCAGCTCTCCTCCATTGGTCACATATCAGAGAGGCCACAGGGCCTTATTTGCAGCAGCTCGGCGAGTATTTTCTCCACATCAGGTGCAAGGGGTCTCGCCGTCTTCATCAGCTCAGCGAGTGTTATCTCTACACCAGGTGGAAGGGGCCTCACCTTCTTCAGCATCACAGGTACCAGAGAGAGGCAAGCAGCCCAAGATTGATGAGGGGCCATCAGGTGTTCCAGGGATAGAGGTTGTTGATCTTGACATCATTTCTCCTAGCCTAGAGTCAGAGGAGATCATTCAGCACCTAAAGGCTGAAAATGACTCGTTGCAGCACAGACTGGAAATGGAAAATTCGACAATCACCTACTTAGAGCATCACAACAAGCAACTTGAAGAGGAGCACACTCTTGATGAGTTGTGGAGGATCCATGAAGACCGCAACTTGGCGTGCAAGAGACCCGGTGATTTGGTACCCGTTGAGCGAGAGGCTATGCTTCTCCAGGTCAATGCTCATTTGGAGAGGCTGCTGGCCAAGGCCAACAAAGATAAGGACTTGCTCCGAAACATGAAAAACTACTATTGGGCCCGAATGCACGTATGCAAGGCAAAAATCAAGGTGATCCAAGGGTGGTTGGCCAAAGCAGTAAAACGAAGGAAAAGGCCCGATCCCCTCCACATCTTGGATGAGGCTTCCTTCAAGGAGCATGATACTAAATGACTTAACTCCAGCACAAAATTCTAAAAATTTTGCGCATTTTTGGTCATTTGTGATTTTTTTTGGCAAAAAACAGGTTTTCTCCACCAACGGGTTGCGCGCCGCGCGCGACCTTTTCGTTGGGCAACTCATTTTTGGGAAAACTCAAAATTTTTGGATTTTGCATCCAAAGATACACTTCCTCAGCAATTTCCAAGAAATTTCACCAAGTTTTGGGCCTCCAGAAAGTCAAAAAACAAGCAAAAAATGACTTTCTGCCACCTTTTTGACACATAGGAAGCAGTCTTGGGAGATTGCAATTTTGGAGGGGAAAATGGCCACCAAATTCAGAAATTCCACTTGGGTTGGAAAGTCGACATCCAGACCTTTCCAACAAGCCCACTTGTGCCTCATTTGGACACATGGAAGTGCCTCAAAATCAGCTCCCAATGCGCGCGACCTGTTCAGGATCAGGGTGCGACCTATTGGGAAAGTTTGCCAATTTTTCATTTACAGCTCAAGAATTCGCCCAGCTTTGACCAGTTTTGACTTGTGATGGGATTTTTCACCCTCTTTGATGTAATTAATGTATTTTCATGTTGACATGACACTTATTTACCTATTCTAGAAGATTCATTCATGAAATAGCAAACATTTAATGAATGAATTGGTTTCCTAGCTTATAGAGGCAAGTTGTTTTGACTGCCTAGATTTTAGTGCTCAGTTTAGAATTGGTTGAAACAGCTCCTATAAGGATGAGCTCGACCCATAGAGGCAAGGAAAGGTGTTATCTTTCCTATATTAGGTATTTTCTTAGTCATTATCAGAGGTTGGAGAGGTTGGACTCTTGAGGGAGAAAGCTTCTATTGTATTAATCATTGTATCTCTGCAATTTTGGCAAAGGAAGAAAGACCACGGTTTTGCAATCCTTTTTGCGATTCCTGTTGTTACATGTATTGATGGTGTGTTTCTCTTTGTACTTGTAAGTTTTTTATGTGATTCATCATCTTACTTTTCCTTCTGCAAATTAGGGAAATGAAGTGTTAAAGTAGAATTCATGATTATCATGCTCTGCTTTTAAGTTTGCTTAATATTTATGTTTTCATCTGTCTAAAGAGAACTCTTGAAGGTTTCTCGCTCTCTTTAGCTCCTCACCGGTCATTTCTATCTATTCACTTAATTCAAAGGCATCAGTACAGTCTCCTACCTTTCCCCAAAGAACCCCCTGCAAAAACTGTGTCCGATCCCCCCACCCAGAATTGCCTTTCCCCAACTTTCCACCAAAACCCTAAAAATCCCAAACCAAACCTTTCTATCAGTTTACTAGCCTAAAATCAGTGTGATTTATTGGTTATCTCTGCCTGTTGAAGATTTTTTCCGAGATAGACCGGAGAGAGCCCTCTCCTTCCCCGTAGGGTTAGCTACGAGGCTAAGTGGTTTGATGTTGCCTTGAAGTTTACCTTTCTCAGCCTGAGGTGAAATTTCTAGCGCTAACATATTGGTGACCATACATTTAATGATGATGGTAAGAAGGATGTTGCTTTACATCTAGTTAGATTTCATATGCATATTCGCAAATTGAAGGTGGATTTTCCTGAAGATTGCTTGATGAAGATATTCCTGGCCACTCTGGAAGGTGAAGCCCAATCATGGTATGAAAGTTTGCCGCCTGCTTGTATTTACTGTTTAAAGGATTTTCATGCTATGTTCATTGAAAGATATAAGGACTCTTATCCATCATTAAATTTAGTTCAAGACTGTTGCAAGCATGCTTATAGCTTTGTTGAAAGCCTTGAGAAATATTATGAAGATGATAATTTTATGGACATTGAGATTATGGAGGCTCTGTATGAGAATCCATTTCAGCAGCACACAGAAATCTTAGAGGATACTTGTCAAGATCAGCAGGCTGAAGATTTCCATATGGTTGAAAATGAGGAAAGAGCAAATGTTGTTTCATATCTGTCCATAGAAGAAGACAGCATGCAGGTAACGCAGGAAAGTAATGTTCCAATCTCAGAAAGTGATGATGATAAATCAGATCGAGAGATAAATTGTGATGTGGCAAAACATGTTGTTTCGGATCTCATAAAAGAAAGTTGTATTGTCGCGGCTGCCTCAAATGAAGAAAATGGAGTAGCAGACCTAAATGCTCTCATTTCACCAACACTAGATCTTCATGAGGAGGTAGTTCATTGCCTCGGTGAAAAACAAGACAAGATCTTCGTTCAAGTAAGTGAAAAGGTTTCTCTGGATGAATCTATGATAGCTGATAAAAATGTTAGTGTTGGGTTTCACGAAACATCTGGAATTTCTTTTCTCATGATTGATGAATGTAATGAGAATCTGGCTGTCATATCATATGAGAATGACCTACCATATATTCAAACTACAAAAGATCAGACCATTGAGGATCCCATTTCAGATTCTTCCTCATATGTCTCATGTTTTGAAATGTTATTTCAAGAGGAGATCTGCTCATCTACTTGTTCAGAATTTTTTGAGGACCAGGAGCATACTCTTTCCGAAGCACATGATGAAGGCAGATCAAAATTTGAAGCAAAGGATACCTTGTTCTTTCAACAGGAGGTGGCAATGTCAAGTCTTCATGTTTTCCAGGATCCAATGGTAGATTTGTTACAGTCAGCAGTGAAAGTGATTATTGTTGTGTTCAGTGATGAAGGAGATCATGGTCAGCTATGTTTTTGGATGCCCAGTTACCAGTATCTATTGTTGATCATGAGATCTGATTGGGAGAATCAGTCAAGAAGGCATCTTCTTGATTGGTTACATTGGCATTATGATATAGTTTGATGGTACGTTGTCTTGTAACCTAGGCGGTTATGTACTGCCATCAAGTTTTAAGTTTTAAGTTTAGGTCTTGAGTTAATTTGTTAGAATCAAGTTTGTTCCATCATTTCAATTTGTCATCAAGTCGGTTTGAGTCAAGTTTCAGTTAAGTTTCAGTCAATTTTTAGTCAAGTTTCATTCAATAAATGTGTCAAAGTTTTTGTGTTATCCATTCAAAATAATGACTCCATCGCCCAATGGATGAAGGCACTGGTTTGCTCTCTTAGAGGTCTAAGGTTCTTGGCACCTCCAAGGAGCTACCATCCCCCCTGGAGCCAATGTTAGAGTCGGTCTAGTAGCCCTCCATCAGCGATCAAAGCTCTTTGCATATGCATAAGTAGGTGTCTCATCAGTGTCATCTCATTGTATTCCATTAGGCATGCCATAACGCTGATGGAGGAACTGGTGTCTTTATTCCCCTCTTGGCACTGCTGGATCAAGTTGTTTCAGTCAATAAACTCTTTCAAGGTTACTTGTGTTGTCTTGAGGTCAAAAGTCGTAGGTCTAGGGTTTAGGTCCAATTTGTCTTTAAGGTCATGTCTTTAAAAGTCAATAAATGCTCAGCAAGCCAGAGGGATGACTATCAAAGTATTTCTTCAAAAGATTTCATCTTCTACAGTTAATTTTTACCTTGGATTTAAAAACCTTGTTTTTAAAGCCCAAGGTCATTTTCTCAAATTTTTGTAACAAATTGTAAAAATTCAAAATCCTTCGAAAGTCAGCATGCAGCCCTAGTCCCCTTTGCCAAGATTTCTCAGAAGCTATCCCTGCAAAGATTTTCAAGAAAAAAAACATCAGTTCAACCAATTTCAGGACAAAAGGAAACCATAAAATCAGCAACATTCAAGTTTTGAAAAAGTGTCATGATATAAACATTAGAAAGAAGGTTTGAAAGGAAATTAATTTAAATCGAGCCTATAAAGCTCCTCTCTCCCTCCATTTCATCATTGTGCCTCAAAGCAATAGTGAAGAGTGATTGAAGAGAAATTGGGCGAAATTGCATAGAGTACCCGCGCGCGACCTGTTCAAGCCTACGCGCGACGTGTTGGGTGAGTGTGACGTGTCATGGCGCCCATCGCAGTTCAAGAAAAGCATAGGCGCGACCTGTTGGGTGCGCCCGACCCGTTCAGCCTTGTGCGCGACCTGTTGGGAATTCTTCCACCAAAATTCTCCTGTAAACTGCAAAACAACCCCGGATTGCTTCAAGGTTGCAGGTAGGCCTCCCATCATTAAAATGGATTGTTTGCCAAAGCTTGAAAAGCATGAGAATGTATTTCAAAGTCATCATTTTGAAATAATGAGTCCAATGTATATTTGCTTAAGAATGTCAAAGTGTTAGTAAGGCTAGGGTTTGTCTTGCTGTTTTCAAGGTCATCCTGTTCACCCCCACTTTTTCCCTACATCCCATTTCCACCTCCCTCATCATTTATACTCAATCTCTCTACCAAAAATACCAAAAGCCCTAAAACCCTACCCCTATTCATAAAAATCAAGAATATAACCCTAAACCCTACCTCTCATAAAACCTTTGCAAACTATAATTGTGTAATGGGGTATATATGATGATTCCTTCCCTTAAACTCCTATTTCATATATTTTTCCCAATTTCCCTTAAAAGTCTCCCTTCCCTAACATTTCCCTTGTGCTATTTGTCCCCTTGAAACAACATTTCAACAATTAAAATAGTAGATTTTTTAGCAGAAGCAGCAGTACATTCCAGCCACTTTGCTCTCGAAACCATGTCAGAAACCAAAACCGACTATGAGCAAAGTGATGACCGTGAGTCAACTGCAGAGGTTGAGGTGCAAAGGAGGCCTCACAGGGGTGGTAAGGGTGGTCACCCTACGAGAGAGGAGCCCACCTCTTTGACCGATTTGCAGGCTTGTCCAATTGCAGTCACATGTTTCCGTTATCAGTCATGTTATGAGTTTTGCGAGACGATCTCTCAAATTTAGCATCACAGGGAATTGGCCTGCTTGTTTGTTTTGCATTTGCATGATGGGCATGTGAACCTTGCAGGGGTGGATTTTACATTGACACCTGAGATGATTGCTCAAGCAACATGGATACCTAATGTTGGAGAAGTGTGGAACAAGCACAAACTATTGGACAGATTTCAGTATGAGCTCTACATCAAACCTTCCTATACGAGGCACATGACTGGTGTATTTCCTTTCAGATTTTTGAGGGATGAGTATGCTCCCTTGATGAGGCTTATCATGCGCTATTTCACCTGTGAGGGCAGATTTTCATGTGTGTATTCGTACCATATTCGCTTGTTGATGCACTTCACACGGGTACGGATGATGAACATCCCTTTTTTCCTGTGCTAGAATATTGAGAAAATGGTGCCCTTGATGCAGAGAAGGAGCCTAGCACAACAATACAGGAGCCTCTATCATTATGGTTTGATCCAACTTGTGGTCATACATCAGTTGGCTCAGCAGGGTATCACATGGGAGGATTTTATCTCTCGAGATTTTTTCACTGCACCGGCATCACCACCCCCTGAGGTTGTTCATGAGGAGGGAGGACCATCACAGCAGCATGATATCCCTGAGACCAGACATGTCAGCTCTCCTCCATTGGTCACATATCAGGGAGGCCACAGGGCCTTATTTGTAGCAGCTCGGCGAGTATTTTCTCCACATTAGGTCGAAGGGGTCTCGCTGTCTTGATCAGCTCAGCGAGTGTTATCTCCACACCAGGTGGAAGGGGCCTCGCCTTCTTCAGCAGCACAGGTAACAGAGAGAGGCAAGTAGCCCAAGATTGATGAGGGGCCATCAGGTGTTCCAGGCATAGAGGTTGTTGATCTTGACATCATTTCTCCTAGCCTAGAGTCAGAGGAGATCATTCAGCACCTAAAGGCTGAAAATGACTCGTTGCAGCACAGACTGGAAATGGAAAATTGGACAATCACCTACTTATAGTAGCGCAACAAGCAACTTGAAGAGGAGAACACTCTTGATGAGTTGCAGAGGATCCATGAAGACCGCAACTTGGCGCGCAAGAGACCCGGTGATTTGGTACCCATTGAGCGAGAGGCTATGCTTCTCCAGGTCAATGCTCATTTGGAGAGGCTGCTGGCCAAGGCCAACAAAGATAAGGACCTACTTCGGAACATGAAAAGCCACTATTGGGCCCGAATTCACGTATGCGAGGCGAAAATGAAGGTGATCCAAGGGCGGTTGGCCAAAGCACTAAAACGAAGGAAAAGGCCCGATCCCCTCCACATCTTGGCTGAGGCTTCCTTGAAGGAGCATGATACTAAATGACTTAACTCCAGCACAAAATTCTAAAAATTTTGAGCATTTTTGGTCATTTGTGATTTTTTTTTGGCAAAAAACAGGTTTTCTCCACCAACGGGTCGCGCGCCGCCCGCGACCTTTTCGTTGGGCAACTCCTTTTTGGAAAAACTCAGCATTTTTGGATTTTTCATGCAAAGATACACTTTCTCAGCAATTTCCATGAAATTTCACCAAGTTTTGGGCCTCCAGAAAGTCAAAAAAAAAGCAAAAAATGACTTTCTGCCACCTTTTTGACACACAAGAAGCAGTCTTGGGAGATTGCAATTTTGGAGGGGAAAATGGCCACCAAATTCAGAAATTCCACTTGGATTGGAAAGTAGACATCCAGACCGTTCCAACGGGCCCACTTTTGCCTCATTTTGACACATGGAAGTGCCTCAAAAGCAGCTCCAAAGGCGCGCGACCTGTTCAGGATCAGGGCGCGACTTGTTGGGAAAGTTTGCCAATTTTTCATCTACAGCTCAAGAATTCACCCAGCCTTGACCATTTTTTACTTGTGATGGGATTTTTCACCCTCTTTGTTGTAATTAATGTATTTTCATGTTTACATGACACTAATTTACCTATTCTAGAAGATTCATTCATGAAATAGCAAACATTTAATGAATGAATTGGTTTCCTAGCTTATAGAGGCAAGTTGTTTTGACTGCCTAGATTTTAGTGCTCAGTTTAGAATTGGTTGAAACAGCTCCTATAAGGATGAGCTCGACCCCTAGAGGCAAGGAAAAGTGTTAGCTTGCCTATATTATGTATTTTCTTAGTCATTTTCAGAGGTTGGAGAGGTTGGACTCTTGAGGGAGATAGCTTCTATTGTATTAATCATTGTATCTCTGCAATTTTGGCAAAGGAAGAAAGACCAGGGTTTTGCAGTCCTTTTTGGGATTCCTGTGGTTAGATGTATTGATGGTGTGTTTCTCTTTGTACTTGTGAGTTTTTTATGTGATTCATCATCTTACTTTTGCTTCTGCAAATTAGGCAAATGAAGTGTTAAAGTAGAATTCATGATTATCATGCTATGCTTTTAAGTTTGCTTAATATTTATGTTTTCATCTGTCTAAAGAGAACTCTTGAAGGTTTCTTGCTCTCTTTAGCTCCTCACCGGTCATTTCTATCCATTCACTTTATTCAAAGGTATCAGTAAAGTCTCCTACCTTGCCCCAAATAACCCCCTGCAAAAACTGTGTCTGATCCCCGCACCCAGAATTGCTTTTCCCCAACTTTCCACCAAAACCCTAAAAATCCCAAATCAAACCTTTCTATCAATTTACTAGCCTAAAATCAATGCTTTTTATTGGTTATCTCTACCTGTTGAAGATTTTTGCCGAGATAGACCGGAGAGAGCCCTCTCCTGCTCCGTAGGGCTAGCTACGAGGCTAAGTGGTTTGATGTTGCCTTGAAGTTTACCTTTCTCAGCCTGAGGTGAAATTTCAAGCGATAACATATTGGCGACCATACTGGGGAGAACAAACTTGTTTGTGGATTGATGTGCTTGTTTCATAAGTCTTAGACGGAGCCTGAAGTTATGCCAGGTAGCCTTCGAAACTCTTTTGCTTTGCATAAGCGGAAGTAGATAAACGTTGCTTGAGTCCATCTCCATGAGCTTGTGAATACAACACTTCATTTGCATTTTACCCCAGTACATTTGTAAACTCTGAAACTTTTGATGATAAGTTGAGAGTTTTCAAGGCTGAAATCATTCACTGGCGACTCTTTCACTGAAGAATCCAACAACCTGTGCTTCATGGTGACTTCACTACAGGGAGATCAATAGCTGTGATATTTTCAAGATGGATCAGATTGCAAGAAGATACGCTCCCCTGAGCCGAGATCACATCCCTGGTTTTCCAAATAAAATTCCAAAGGTAGATTGGTCAAGGAATTTGCATACATTTAATGATGATGGTAAGAAGGATGCCGCTTTACATCTAGTTAGATTTCATATGCATATTCACAAATTGAAGGTGGATTTTCCTGAAGATTGCTTGATGAAGATATTCCTGGCCACTCTGGAAGGTGAAGCCCAATCATGGCATGAAAGTTTCCCGCCTGCTTGTATTTATTGTTTAAAGGATTTTCATGCTATGTTCATTGAAAGATATAAGGACTCTTATCCATCATTAAATTTAGTTCAAGACTGTTGCAAGCATGCTTATAGTTTTATTGAAAGCCTTGAGAAATATTATGAAGATGATAATTTTATGGAAATTGAGATTATGGAGGCTCTGTATGAGAATCCATTTCAGCAGCACACAAAAATCTTAGAGGATACTTGTCAAGATCAGTAGGCTGAATATTTCCATATGGTTGAAAATGAGGAAAGAGCAAATGTTGTTTCAGATCTGTCCATAGAAGAAGACAGCATGCAGGTAACGCAAGAAAGTAATGTTCCAATCTCAGAAAGTGATGATGATAAATCAGATCGAGAGATAAATTGTGATGACGCAAAACATGTTGTTCCGGATCTCATAAAAGAAAGTTGTATTGTCGCGACTGCCTCAAATGAAGAAAATGGAGTAGCAGACCTAAATGCTCTCATTTCACCAACACTAGATCTTCATGAGGAGGTAGTTCATTGCCTCTGTGAAAAACAAGACAAGATCTTCGTTCAAGTAAGTGAAAAGGTTTCTCTGGATGAATCTATGATAGCTGATAGAAATGTTAGTGTTGGGTTTCACGAAACATCTGAAATTTCTTTTCTCATGATTGATGAATGTAATGAGAATCTGGCTGTCATATCATATGAGAATGACCTACCATATATTCAAACTACAAAAGATCAGACCATTTAGGATTCCATTTCAGATTCTTCCTCATATGTCTCATGTTTTGAAATCTTATTTCAAGAGGAGATCTACTCATCTACTTGTTCAGAATTTTTTCAGGACCAGGAACATACTCTTTCCGAAGCACATGATGAAGGCAAATCAAAATTTGAAGCAAAGGATACCTTGTTCTTTCAGCAGGAGGTGTCAATGTCAAGTCTTCATGTTTTCCAGGATCCAATGGTAGATTTGTTACAGTTAGCACTGAAAGTGATTATTGTTGTGTTCAGTGATGAAGGAGATCATGGTCAGCTATGTTTTTGGATGCCCAGTTACCAGTATCTATTGTTGATCATGAGATCTGATTGGGAGAATCAGTCAAGAAGGCATCTGCTTGATCGGTTACATTGGCATTATGATATAGTTTGATGGTACGTTGTCTTGTAACCTAGGCAGTTATGTACTGCCATCAAGTTTTAAGTTTTAAGTGTAGGTCTTGAGTTAATTTGTTAGAATCAAGTTTGTTCCATCATTTCAATTTGTCATTGAGTCGGTTTGAGTCAAGTTTCAGTTAAGTTTCAGTCAATTTTTAGTCAAGTTTCATTCAATAAATGTGTCAAAGGTTTTGTGTTATCCGTTCAAAATAATCACTCCATCGCCCAATGGATGAAGGCACTGGTCTGCTCTCCCAGAGGTCTAAGGTTCTTGGTACCTCCAAGGAGCTACCATCCCCATTGGAGCCAATGTTAGAGTCGGTCTAGTAGCCCTCCATCAGCGATCAAAGCTATTTGCATTTGCATAAGTAGGTGTCTCATCAGTGTCATCTCATTGCATTCCATTAGGCATGCCATAACCCTGATGGAGGAGCTGGTGTCTTTATTCCCCTCTTGGCACTGCTGGATCAAGTTGTTTCAGTCAATAAACTCTTTCAAGGTTACTTGTCTTGTCTTGAGGTCAAAAGTCGTAGGTCTAGGGTTTAGGTCCAATTTGTCTTTAAGGTCATGTCTTTAAAAGCAAATAAATGCCCAGCAGGCCAGAGGGATGACTATCAAAGTATTTCTTCAAAAGGTTTCATCTTGTACAGTTAATTTTTACCTTGGATTTAAAAACCCTGTTTTTAAAGCCCAAGGTCATTTTCTCAAATTTTTGTAAAAAATTGTAAAAATTCAAAATTCTTCGAAAGTCAGCATGCAGCCCTGGTCCCCTTTGCCAAGATTCCTCAGACGCTATCCCTGCAAAAATTTTCAAGAAAAAAAACATCAGTTCAACCAATTTCAGGACAAAAGGAAACCATAAAATCAACAGCATTCATGTTTTGAAAAAGTGTCATGATATAAACATTAGAAAGAAGGTTTGTAAGGAAATTAATTTAAATCGAGCCTATAAATCTCCTCTCTCCCTCCATTTAGTCATCATTGTGCCTCAAAGCAATAGTGAAGAGTGATTGAAGAGAAATTGGGTGAAATTGCATAGAGTGCCCGCGCGCGACCCGTTCAAGCCTGCGCGCGATGTGTTGGGTGAGCGCGACGTGTCAGGGCACCCATCGTAGTTCAAGAAAAGAGCAGGCGCGACCTGGTTGGCGCGTGTGACCCATTCAGCCTTGCGCGTGACCTATTGGGAATTCTTCCACCAAAATTCACCTGTAAACTGCAAAACAACCCCGGATTGCTTCAAGGTTGCAGGTAGTCCTCGCATCATTAAAACACTTTTTTTGCCAAAGCTTGAAAAGCATGAGAATGTATTTTAAAGTCATCATTTTGAAATAATGAGTCCAATGTATATTTGCTTAAGAATGTCAAAGTGTTAGTAAGACTAGGGTTTGTCTTGCTGTTTTCAAGGTCATCCTGTTCACCCCCACTTTTTCCCTACATCCCATTTCCACCTCCCTCATCATTTATACTCAATCTTTCTACCAAAAATACCAAAAGCCCTAAAACCCTACCCCTATTCCTAAAAATCAAGAATCTAACTCTAAACCCTACCTCTCATAAAACCTTTGCAAACTATAATTGTGTAATGGGGTATATATCATGATTCCTTCCCTTAAACTCCCTATTTCATATATTTTTCCCAATTTCCCTTAAAAGTCTCCCTTCCCTAACATTTCCCTTGTGCTATTTGTCCCTTTGAAACAACATTTCAACAATTAAAATAGCAGATTTTTTAGCAGAAGCAGCAGTACATTCCAGCCACTTTGCTATCGAAACCATGTCAGAAACCAAAACCGACTATGAGCAAAGTGATGACCATGAGTCAACTCCAGAGGTTGAGGTACAAAGGAGGCCTCACAGGGGTGGTAAGAGTGGTCACCATAGGAGAGAGGAACCCACCTCTTTGACCGATTTGCAGGCTTGTCCAATTGCAGTCACATGTTTCCGTTATCAGTCATGTTATGAATTTTGCGAGAGGATCTCTCAGATTCAGCATCACAGGGAATTGGCCCGCTTGTTTGTTTTGCATTTGCATGATGGGCATGTGAACCTTGCAGGGGTGGATTTTAGATTGACACCTGAGATGATTGCTCAAGCAACAGGGATACCTAATGTTGGAGAAGTGTGGAACAAGCGCAAACTATTGGACAGATTTCAGTATGAGCCCTACATTAAACCTGCCTATACGAGGCACATGACTGGTGTATTTCCTTTCAAATTTTTGAGGGATGAGTATGCTCCCTTGATGAGGCTTATCATGCGTTATTTCACCTGTGAGGGCAGATTTTCATGTGTGTATTCGTACCATATTCACTTGTTGATGCACTTCACACGGGTACGGATGATCAACATCCCTTTTTTCCTGTGCCAGAATATTGAGAAGATGGTGCCCTTGATGCAGAGAAGGAGCCCAGCACAACAATACAGGAGCCTCTATCATTATGGTTTGATCTAGCTTGTGGTCATACATCAGTTGGCTTAGCAGGGTATCACATGGGAGGATTTTATCTCTCGAGTTTTTTTCACTGCACCAGCATCACCACCCCCTGAGGTTGTTCATGAGGAGGGAGGACCATCACAGCAGCATGATATCCCTGAGACGAGACATGTCAGCTCTCCTCCATTGGTCACATATCAGAGAGGCCACAGGGTCTTATTTGTAGCAGCTCGGCGAGTATTTTCTCCACATCAGGTGGAAGGGGTCTCGCCGTCTTCATCAGCTCAGCGAGTGTTATCTCCACAACAGGTGGAAGGGGCCTCGCCTTCTTCAGCAGCACAGGTACCAAAGAGAGGCAAGCAGCCCAAGATTGATGAGGGGCCATTAGGTGTTCCAGGCATAGAGGTTGTTGATCTTGACATCATTTCTCCTAGCCTAGAGTCAGAGGAGATCATTCAGCACCTAAAGGCTAAAAATGACTTGTTGTAGCACACACTGGAAATGAAAAATTGGACAATCACCTACTTATAGCAGTGCAACAAGCAACGTGAAGAGGAGCACACTCTTGATGAGTTGCAGAGGATCCATGAAGACCGCAACTGGGCGTGCAAGAGACCCAGTGATTTAGTACCCGTTGAGCGAGAGGTTATGCTTCTCTAGGTCAATGCTCATTTGGAGAGGCTGCTGGCCAAGTCCAACAAAGATAAGGACCTGCTCCGGAACATGAAAAACCACTATTGGGCCCGAATGCACGTATGCAAGGCGAAAATGAAGGTGATCCAAGGGCGGTTGGCCAAAGCACTAAAACGAAGGAAAAGGCCCGATCCCCTCCACATCTTGGCTGAGGCTTCCTTGAAGGAGCATGATACTAAATGACTTAACTCCAGCACAAAATTCTAAAAATTTTGAGCATTTTTGGTCATTTGTGATTTTTTTTGGCAAAAACCAGGTTTTCTCCACCAATGGGTCGCGCGCGACCTTTTCGTTGGGCAACTCATTTTTGGGAAAACTTAGCATTTTTATATTTTTCATGCAAAGATACACTTTCTCAGCAATTTCCAAGAAATTTCACCAAGTTTTGGGCCTCCAGAAAGCCAAAAAACAAGCAAAAAATGACTTTCTGCCACCTTTTTGACACATAGGGAGCAGTCTTGGGGGATTGCAATTTCGGACGGGAAAATGGCCACCAAATTCAGAAATTCCACTTGGGTTGGGAAGTAGACATCCAGACCTTTCCAACAAGTCCCCGTGTGCCTCATTTGGACACCTGGAAGTGCCTCAAAAGCAGCTCCAAAGGCGCGCGACCTGTTGGGAAAGTTTGCCAATTCTTCATCTACACCTCAGGAATTCGCCCAGCTTTGACCAGTTTTGACTTGTGATGGGATTTTTCACCCTCTTTGATGTAATTAATGTATTTTCATGTTGACATGACACTTATTTACCTATTCTAGAAGATTCATTCATGAAATAGCAAACATTTAATGAATGAATTGGTTTCCTAGCTTATAGAGGCAAGTTGATTTGACTGCCTAGATTTTAGTGCTCAGTTTAGAATTGGTTGAAACAGCTCCTAGAAGGATGAGCTCAACCCCTAGAGGCAAGGAAAGGTGTTAGATTGCCTATATTATGTATTTTCTTAGTCATTTTCAGAGGTTGGAGAGGTTGGACTCTTGGGGGAGAAAGCTTCTATTGTATTAATCATTGTATCTCTGTAATTTTGGCAAAGGAAGAAAGACCAGGGTTTTGCAGTCCTTTTTGGGATTCCTGTGGTTACATGTATTGATGGTGTGTTTCTCTTTGTACTTGTAAGTTTGTTATGTGACTCATCATCTTACTTTTCCTTCTGCAAATTAGGCAAATGAAGTGTTAAAGTAGAATTCATGATTATCATGCTCTGCTTTTAAGTTTGCTTAATATTTATGTTTTCATCTGTCTAAAGAGAACTCTTGAAGGTTTCTTGCTCTCTTTAGCTCCTCACCGGTCATTTCTATCCATTCACTTAATTCAAAGGCATCATTACAGTCTCCTACCTTTCCCCAAAGAACCCGCTGCAAAAACTGTGTCTGATCCCCGCACCCAGAATTTCCTTTCCCCAACATTCCACCAAAACCCTAAAAATCCCAAATCAAACCTTTTTATCAGTTTACTAGCCTAAAATCAGTGTTCTTTATTGGTTATCTCTACCTGTTGAATATTGTTGCCGAGATAGACCGGAGAGAGCCCTCTCCTACCCCGTAGGGCTAGCTATGAGGCTAAGTGGTTTGATGTTGCCTTGAAGTTTACCTTTCTCACCCTGAGGTGAAATTTCAAGCGCTAACAGGCTTATCAACATATGCAACCCTATTTTTAGCTGTCAAAACTATCTTATTAAAGGAAATTCTTTTTGCAAAAAAACAAACATGTTTGATGTTTATCCATGAAGGTTGGAATTTGGAATACAAAATGAGTGGGAAAAAAAGTCTATGCTGATCAAACAACTCATACATTGTTGGCCAATATTCATGACTACATTGGCTCTATTAATTGTGTCAACTTGGCTAAACATGGTCACTATGTAGCTTCAGGAAAGGCTCTCATGATAAACTTATTCTTATCCATGAGAAAAAACCTAGGTCTGGCACTTCAGAATTGGTAATGCAGAACCTCCAAATGTTGAGAATATGAAAGTTGTGATGAATTTGCAAGGTCATATCGGATGTGGAATTTTTATGTTGATGTATTTTGACTTATTTGAATATTCAAAATATTTTAGTATGGTTTTAAAGTGCAAACTTTTTGACTTGGCCTTCTATTGGATTGTGATGTTGGTTGCATTGCTAACCAAGATGGTTTATGTGTTCGTACTAATTCTGGTAGTTGGATCTCAACTTGTCTCCAGATTATTCAATTTTAGTTAGTTGTAGTTTGGATAATGCAATCCAAATTTGGTATATTAGTGATGCATCTTCTATTGTGGTTTTAGGAGGTCGTACTAGCCTTATTGAAGGAATTTCATGGGATCCAATTAGTTCTTTTCTTACAAGTCAATCAGATGAAAAAAGGGGTCATTATATGACGCACAAGTGACTTGACCTGGAACATAGAACTGAAGGGCACTAGGGTAAATCAATTACATTTTTTAGTAAGACGTCATGTAAAAATGCTAATTGTTGTTGCATTAATTCTATAGTTTGTTAACACTGCGGGTAGGTTCAAAATTCTTTATGCCCCTTGGATGGTCACCTTGTGGGAATTTTATTACGAAAACACATGGATTTAAAAATCCAAGCGATTAAATAAGTTAAATGCTCAATTTTACAGGTCTAATATGATGTCCACCACTTCTGCTTCATCATACATTTGTAGTAATATTAGCTCTACTTTTTTCTATAGTACTCATAATATCTCACAATTCATATTTGGTATGACACATGAAATATCCTCTCTCATATAATAATGCAAGAGTTGTTTTATTAGGGAAAGAAATAAAAGGTTGCATGGAGACATTTTATTGAAAATGATGGAATTGTAGCTTTTAATGGTAGATTTTTGACAAACTGATAGAAGATCACTTTATGTGCATGAGAATGGAAAGATGAAAAAATATATATTAATACAAGTGGGTTGATCGTAAGAGACTATTAATTACTATGGTTTGTGGTAAATATGAGTGAGTGTAAGGATCATGAGATATTGGGGTTGTCTTGGTTTTTGAAGCTTATTTTTTTTCAGGATGTAAATGAATGTGAAAGAAGAAAATCAGGTGGGTACATTTGGTTAGATAAATTGAAAGGGTGTGTAAATTAAATAGTTTTACAAACAGTTTCAAAATGCCATTTGTTTGGCATATTTGACATTTTTGGTGGGCATGTGGAGAAATAATACAAAAAGAATAAGAAAGGCCAATATGCAAGCAATCGTTATGTTAGTAGAAGTTTTACTTCCTATGGACCCTAATGATCATGGATTGTTGGGACATGTTACCCACCCACATGTACTTGTAACCATAAGAGGAATTTTTTCTTCTATGATGCAATTTTCCAGTGAGTTGTCATACATTATTTATTATATGTTGTCCTTTTTTTTCCATTTGTTTTGCAAGTTATCTACAACCTGAGCCTTTTAGTATGTAACTTAGTTGGCATGATTGTGCCTAAGATTTTCCTCAAGGTTTAATACTTAGTTCCTAATATTTTCTTTTTTATGGTGACTTTTTATTTCCTTTGTTTATACATGTCATCTGGCCACATAGTGGACTCTATCACCCAAATAAAAAAAACTTGTTAGAGTTTTCTGCTTTTCTGGGGAAAAATGACATTAACATTGTTGATTTTGAGGTATATACTGTATAAATACTATATAGTCTACTTTAGTTTATATTCCAGTGTTCATTGTCGTTCATGTCTTATATTTTGTATTGTATCTTCTTTCGTTTTCATAATATGAACTCAGTATTGATGGTAAGTAGTAGGAATTGAAGAAAGTTTAGAACAATAACATTGGAACGAAAAAATGCAGGAAAAGAGAGAGAAGATAAACTTTCTAGTGATACCCTTAAAGAAAATATTATGCATGAGACACACACATATAGACTAACAATCAAGTCTTTAGAGGTGGTAAATTCACCTGCAATGCCTTGGAAACACAATGATAATGTTTTGATGTCATGAAACAATATTTCATGTATAAATTATAGTCCAAGCAATATTAAGCTAGAAACACATATTGTAATACTTGATATTTATTATACTATAATTTATGTGGTTGAATTATTTATAGTTTACTTGATATTATTTAGTATTGTAATTAACATATGTAACTTTGTGTTTTCATATTAGATGAACATGCACATTATATCACATTTTTTTAATCTAGTCACAAAATCATATTAATTAATTTATGCTGATTAATAATGACCACATAAAATTAATCTTAAACTAGTAATTAGTAGTTTATATTGATTAATGATGAACACAAATAAAATGAATACACAATGACTAAATTAGTTGTTTATAATGATTATTCATGAAAATAAATGAAATGAGTATTCGTTTATATGATGAATATGAAACTACCAAAAAAGGTAAATGACTACTACAAATGTGATTACAAATGACAACTAAATTTTGTATATATATAACTATTAGTAACTAATTTAGAGTATCTTATAATATGATAGGAATTTAGTCATTTTTCTTTGGTTATTAATTGGTTTCAAACAATGACTAAAATTTGCATGTATATGACTATTATTAGTTAATTTATAGTATGTTATAATGCGACCAACATTTCGGTCATATTTATTTGGTCATTAATTGGTTTTCTCAGGTGATCATGTAGTAATATATTTTTTTTTTTGTATTTGGTCATTAATTGTGATAATTAATGATTAAATATACTAGTAGATGATAAAATTGATACAATAAATTAATGATTAAGCTAAATACGACTAGACTTTGGGCGCGTTATAACATAATGTAAATTAGAAACTATTGGTCACTGATTAGAAAATGGTCATTGATATGCTAATTTTAGTTTTTTTTTGTAAATAATTAGAATTTTGTACTAGTGTCATGATTATTTTATGTTAATGTTTATACGTACATATGTATGTATGTATGTCATTGACTAAATATATCATTATTATTTTATGTTGATATTTATATGTATGTATGTGTATGTATGCTTATCTTCGTCTGACATAATCATGATTGTTTATGCCAATGTTTATGTCTATGTATGTATGTATCCATGTATCTATGTCACTATCCAACAAGGTCATCATGGATCATTCTTGGGGAGGAATGATTGCTTATGCAGGTGAACGGGATGAAGAGATTCCAGTTTCATGAGGAATCAAGTGGGAAGAGTAGTCATGACAAATCTATGAGGTCAGTATCATGTGGATATAAATTGATATTATGTTATTATAGTATGTTTATGTTATAGACTGGCTAGTTGGAGGGATACATCAATGAACTGAAATTAGTGTGGTTTGTGACATGCTGTGACAACCATGGATAAGGCCCTTGAAGCAAGGTACCTTGGTAGGGATAGTGTGGTTTTTGAGGTGGGGCACTACTGTGGTGCATATGTTGTATATGTTGTACATGTTGCATCTGTGAAGTTGTGTGTATGTCGTGGTGTGTATATATAGTGTTTGTACATGTTGTTTATGCAATGTTATGTACAATGTGGTATAGATAGTGTTGTGTGAATGTTGCATATGAAGTTCTGGGTGTAAATGGTGTTATGTACATGTTGGATATGCAGTGTTGTGTACATATTGTACTGTGCACATGATGGATATGCAGCGTTGTGTGCATATGTTTTTGTGCGCATGTTGGATATGCAATTTTGTTTACATAGGGTGCTATGTACATGTTGTATATGCAATGTTGTTTACATAGGGTGCTACGTACATGCTCTATATGCAATCCTATGTATATATGGTGTTGTGTGCATGTTGTACATATTGTGCTATGTACATATGGTGTTGTGTGCATGATTAAAAAAGTGATGTTGTGAGCATGTATTGTTATTTATATGTTTTACATAGGGTTTTGTGTATATGTCATGAATGTGATGCTGTGTATATGTGGTGTCATCTACATATCATGCATGTGGTACTGTTTACATGTGGTATTGTGTACACGTTATACAAGTGGTGCACTGTACATGTGGCATTTTGTACATGTTGTACAAGTAGTGTTGTGTACATGTGGTACTGTGTACATGTTGAATTGTTTACATGTCATACATGTTGTGTTGAGGGCATGTGGTACTATGGATGCATATTTTGTAGTCAAGGTATATTGCCATGTATATTTGTTATGTTGTACTTTATGTATGTATATGTATTGTGTTGTACATTGGATGTACACATATGTACTATGTGGTGGTGTACATTGGATGTGGGCATATGTATCGCATTGTGTTGTACACTAGATGTAGGTGTATGTGTTGTATGCCAGGTGTGGGTGCATGTATTGCATGGTTTTGTATGCCATGTTTCATTGTATGTGTGTGATGCACACTATGTGTATGTGTACATGGTTTAGGAGAAGACATTGGGTGCTTGTCTGATGTGTAAATCGATCTGCATCGCGTACGGAATAAAGAAAAGGGGAGAAGCTAAGGATTTATTAAAGGATAAGTCTCATTATTTTACTGAAGCTTTATTATGGATGTGAGTTATGATTCTAGTCCAGGATGATTACATGAGATCTATGATTTTCGTTTATGATGATTACATGTGACCTATGATTATGGTTTATGATGGTTAGATGTGATTTACGATTTTGATCTATGATGGTTGCGTTTTGAGCTAACCTCATTTGATATGCTTATACATGATGATTTGGTCAAAGGTTCTAGTTTGGATTTTTGTGAGATGAAGTAAAAGGGATTGTAAGTGTACCTTTTTGACAAGAAGCTAATGAGTTATGATTTGAAGTTATTTCAATTTATTTTAAATCTAATGCAAGGCATGTGCTTGGAACAAGAATGCATGAACATGCTTGATTGGGTGGTTGAATTCGACTACAAGAATTAGCACCAATGACAAAAGGAATTGTAACACGTAGCAATATGCTGGTAAAGAACTTCAGGAGCAGGGCCATTATGGGACACTGGTACCCAATAGTGTTTATTGATTTCCATGAGAATGCTATGACAGATATGATTGTTTGAGGCAGGTATATGCCCTGGTTGTTTGAATTTATGTTTGCAAGAAGGTTTGCCAAGGGATTGATCACCAGGGATAGGGGATGTTGGGGAACTTGTAAGGTGAGTGACTGCACCAAATGGGGTGAGTGGATTTTCCGAGGGATTGTGTAGTAGAGAAGGGAAGGTTGGGGATATATTTGTTTTGGTCATGAGGATTTCCATATGGAATCAGATGCATAATGGGAGTGCACCCTAGAACAATGAGTCGGTAAATATCCACTAAGAGGACAAGTGGCGAATGATTATAACGATGGAAATTGGATGCATATTCGATTGTGACAATGGATTCTAGACTTCCTCGAAAGGAGGTAATCCAGGCACTATTCGGATGGTGGAGGTGTGAGCCTCTGGATTCCCTTATTGATTGATACGAGAATCATATCCTTTATTTGTTGGTTTAGGAAATGCGCATATGTGTATATGTGGTTATTGTAAATACTGTAATGAGTTGTATTATAAATCTCCAGTATGTGGTATTTTGTCATGTTGTCATGATGTTTTTCTTTTGAGTAGGTCCTTCACTATAGTTACTGTAACGAGGTAAGTTATAAAGCTCCATGGGAAGTATGTTTCCTTTTGAATGATTTTGCTGAGGTATTGGTGTGGTTTAACACCAAGGATGGTGTTCCCCAAGGGGGAGGGTTCTGTAATAGCCTTGGTGAAAATTCCATGTAATAAAAGTTAATAAAGGAAAAATAAGACCACGGGTAAGGGACATGTATTCCAAGTTGAATTTTGGCCAAAGATATCCTAGTGGGAATCATTGGATGTGTTTATGGCTAAGAAAATTAGAAAAGGAAAAGGAAAAGTATTTGGAAAGGAAAAACAACATTTTTGGCACATTTATTTACGAAATTAATTGAAACTAGGAGAAAAGGAAGCTGAAGGGTCACAAGTTGCATGTGAGGAGAAAATTGTAGGAAAATAATGGAAAATGTAGAAAATAGAGGCTTTCTTGATAGAAATGCTTCCGAGGATGAGTTGGCAAGCTCTTGTCTCAAGAATTTTCTCACGTTTTGGAGTAAGGAAGGGAAAGGAAAGTAAGGGAAGGAGAAGGAAAGGAAGGGAAGGAAAGAAAGCATCAAGGAAGGAAAAGCAGGATGAAGCAGCTTGAGTGGGAATACTTACAGATAACATATTGCATGTGTGATTTCCTAGCTGGTTTTGATTTGCATAAATTTGCATGTTTGTGTATGGTTCTCTTGTTATCGATAGCATGGTTTTGATGAGTAGGACAATGATTTTCCACCTAGCCTCGCCTTTTCCCAGATGCCATGATGTGTTGGGATGTTTATCTCAATTTCGAACTTCGGATTTATCATATGGATTTTGGTATCCATCGAAAAGGTGGTCTCAAGGTTCATTCCCAAATACTCAGGAATCCCTTGACTAGTTTTTGCGGGATACACAGTAAATCCAAAGGAGGAGTCTTAGTTTAGGTCATAGTGATCCAGTGTGGATTGCGGTAAAAGATGAGAGACTAGTCTCGGTTTAGGGCTTAGTGATCTTGGATTGGATTGTGATAAAGCCTAAGAGACAAGGAGACGGAAAATTACTCAAGGATAGTGATGGATTTTGGATGTCATTCCAAGTTTAGTTCGGTTGTGATCAGACCACCGGTTTTGTTGTGATCACCGTGTGGTGAGGGTGGAGGTCGTTTAACCTCTTGATTCCCCTGGTTGTTTTTGGATTGGTTTATCCATAAGGGCCCACAGTCATGCTTTGAATATTGAATGGGGGTGACTGGCTAAAATAAAGATTTGGTTCAGCCATGTATGTTGTCAGGTGGTATATGGAAGTCCTAAACATGGTAAGATTTACCTATCATTAATGAAAGCTAATTTCTCTTTACTTTTCACTTGTTTATATGTGGACTTAATGGTTGGTATGTATCTATTATTTACATGGTTTTATGCTCGTTAGAAGCATCGTTAATTGATTTGTTTAGGTCATGGTCATTTCATGTATTTACTTTTAATTGTTAAAATGATTGATGCAAGCCCTAATTGATGCCATAATGGTTCAAGGGAGAAGGTGGTGATCCTTCTAGTCATGTTTCATAAGCGCTTTCAGTTATTCATTCTTTGTCTAGTATCCTAGACCTGTAGGCTACATTGATGACAAGTGTTTGATAGAATGTCAGTCATGGTAAGGGATGGTCAGTCCTAGTCCTAAGGTTTATTTTTAGTTTATTATTCTTGTAATCATGTCTTTGATGGATTCTGAAATTTATAACAAGTTATGGGCATAGCCAAAATTCTGGGGTAGAAAAGTTCCTTGAGTTCCACGGATGTAAATTTATAACAAGTTATGGGCATAGCCAAAATTCTGGGGTAGAAAAGTTCCTTGAGTTCCACGGATGTTGGCGTAGGTCTCCCGGGAAAAGCCCCTAGACATTGTCTTGCATGCTTGTGAGAGCATCTAGAGGTCCCTGTACATTGACATGCCCATAGAATGAGAGTGTCAAGAGGTCAGGAGGTCTAAAATATTAGTGGGACCTAGGGGCAGGATGTCTAAGTGGTTGGTATGTCTCTTGGGGGTGTTGTTGCTAATGTGGAAGGTATAGTTGATGTGTTTCGATTTATTCCATTTCGTTAACGTCACAAAGGAGGTTGAGTCATATCATAGTATCCTCTCATTGCATGTTTACCCAGGTTGGCTGGTTACTTGGGTAGATGTGGGAGGAGGGTGGTTATAACATATTCATTGAAGGAAGGCACAATGTCAGAAGGGTCCACAAGGAAAGGTCATATTTCCTTTATTTCTCCATATCCCACAAAAGAAAGAGCTAAGAACCAACATACTATAAAATATCACAAAAAGTTTGGAATATGTCAAAATTTATATATCATTATGAGAATATCAAGATGAACTCTTAATGAAACTAGATAATGGATAATGTTTGGGTTGGTTACTTGTTTAAGAATACATATTGAATGCAATGAATATACAAACCATGTCACCTTCGAAGCATGATAGAGTGATGAAGTTGATACAACCTACTATATGTGTTTTAGTTATAAATTATGGTTGTCTTTATTTTGAACAAATATACTCTATATTTATTTAAATGTGATGTGGGGTTATATTTTCATGGATAGAAAAATGTTTCTTTCACATTTAACATTGTGGTATGCTTTATTTTACATTTATGATAACATGTTATTTTCTTAGGTAAGTTACTTCATTATCCCATGTTTAATTCCATTTATCCATTAGCAATCACATTAACCATTATCTTATGAGAGTAACTGATAAAATAACATTCAACATAATTGCAGAAGACATGAATTGGCTCAATCCAGCAAAAAACCCTAAGATGGGGAAAACTATTGATCAATCTTCTTATTAAATATATCAAACGTTCAACATAGAGAGATAAGAGAAAAATAATCTAAACTCAATGAATACCTTCCAATTAATCTAACATCACAGCCTTTAAACGAATTGATGATACACACATAACTATAATCTTATCATGAACTGGGTGAAGAGTGTTGAACTGGTTCAGGTTCCTTGTTGTCCCTTCTAATTGTATCAAAACTCCTTCTCTTATCTATGGATTTGATTCACAAGAAGGATGCTACCCTTTTCCGGTCGTTAGGGCTAAACATGATTCAGACATGAGGCTTATCACGTAGCATCATTCTTCAAAAAAAAAATGTTACACCCTTCCTTCCTTATATTTCGAAATAACTGGAAGAAAAATACAAGATCAAGATACCCTGTATACCCTCCTATGCCATAATACATGTCACCGATATGCTACAGAAATATTTTTTTATCACTCTTAAAGGATACACCCTCTGCTCAGGTTTCAGTGTACTCCTTGTGCCTGTGGTTTAGAGAGAAGACACAACACTAGGCCTCACTGTCCTCCAAAAAATTACTTCAACCTTTTTATACTTACAACAAACTATGAGGTCGAGAAAAAATGGTAAATAATAATTAAAAAAAACACATAATGGTCCACACTTACCTCTAATATCTCAGCCCTGCTTCTCCAAGAGATCCACAACAAAACGTCAAGACAATCCTTCCCAAACTCGTCTTGCTAGTCAACCCCAGTCCTACAATATTTTAGTGTCTATAATTAGGATGGAGGATCCCTATATATACAAATAAATATGTCAATTTTCCATTATGGAGGTGAAACTAAAATTGACATTTGGAGGGCAACTCAAATAACAAATTTTCTTGCCTTGATAAGGTCATGCCCTATAGAATTTCATTTTGAGTGATTAATATATTTCCTTATCCAAATTTGGTGATATTTATATTGATTTTGATCCTCTCAAGAAGAGGAATTTAATGCAACGATTATCTTCATCATATGAGTTTTCCAAAGTGGAATTTGGCCCTAGTTTCCAATTTTAACACACCATATCAATTCGGGAGAATTCCATGTGCCAATCCATCTCATCATGTCACCATGAATCATCTTTGCATCCCATCTCCACTCAATTGAACATTGATATGTCTAATGAAGAAGAATTGATTGAGAATGAGTAAGAAGACCTTACCACTCTCCGCTGACAAAAGTGAGTCCTCATAACTGGGGGTCAAATCAAAATTAGACTTGATCCCAAGTGATCAACTTTTTGAAAATCATGCATCCTAATCATAGGGAGTACAACAGTACACGAGGTATCCCTCGGTAGTGTTATGGTACCTATCTAATTTTCCCAACTCATTAGTCAGATGAGAGGTACCTCCCCTGTGTCCCAGAAAGCATAGGATGATTCGAGAGCAATAATAGGGAAAAAATAAATCACATCCTACTGACAAACACACATAGGGAAAGGATGAACCACATCCTACAGTCGCATATCGCAATCGTAGTAGGGGAAGGATAAACCACATCCTACATGCATGCAAAATACCAAGACTAAGGAAAGTGTGAACCACGTCTTACATGCAAGCCAATCAAGAATGTAGGAAGAATCCTACAAGTGGGGAAAGGATGTACCCCATCTGACTGATATGTCAACCACAAATCGTAGGGAATGAGCATCCTAGATGTGGGGAAAGGATGAACCACATCTCACTGACATGTGCATATGACAATAAAAATATGGCTATATGCATCTCTCACTGGGGTACCTGCAGGAGAAGGTAAACCACTCATCATGTTCATATGACATAGGAGAAGGTGAACCACTCATCATATGCATATGTCATCAATAGTTGGGGAAGGTGAACCACTCACCCTACACACATGTGTTATCAATGGTAGGGGAAGGTGAACCACTCACCCTACACACATTTAATCTTTCACAAGGGAAGGTGAGACACTCACCCTATAGTCACTCATAGCTCAAGAAGTACCCCAAGCCTCCAGGAACTCCCAGAGCTCAACGTTTAGCCAAAGATATCTTCATATAGGAAATAGTGTCAGGATGCTTTCTGAAAATGAAGACTAGTTCTTGGAGGTGACAATGGGAGCCTCATAGCTCTACCTAGTAGTATATATATGTATACACAACTTTCTATAGACATGTTGATTTACAACAGAGATCTTAGAAACACTTAGAAATCCTCTTAATCTTGCATGTCTTGATGGAGAAATTTCTTAACTATTCTTACTCTCTCTTACTCAGGGAGATCACAAGCCTAAGTTTGTCTTTCCAGAGTGAAAAGTATCTATCTCATACCATGATCATCATGAGATCCATCCACTTTATACATGATCAAACATGCATTTTACTGCTCAAACTAGAATGGGGCCTAATGGGGATCACTAAAGGGAAAATGTTAGGCCAAGGGCAAAAAATGGAGACTTAGCCTACTGTCAGCTCAGCTAAGGCTCCCTTCTATTTAGAGACTTTCACTGATGGGAGGACACTTGATATGTATTAGAGTCACTAATGAATGATAAGTCAATGGATATGAGAGACCCAAACTAACCCTTTTCCAGAAAAGTTTGAAAGATGGAGCTTGCTTCCTCACTAATGAAGGTAGTATGGATTCTAGGGAAAAGAAGAGAGGATGTTGGGGGTTAGGTGTATGGAAATATGTTTTTTGGAGGAGTTTCACAAGCCCTAAATCCTTGTTAGAATTTGCATACTATATTTTTCTTGAAGAATGGTCTTTTGAAGGAGCAGAACCACATGCGGCCAAGTGGACCCATTCTAGGGTATGAGGAAAGTATGAGGCAACCAATGATATTCTCACCCTAGAAAAGGTGGGGAAAGGATCAAAGGAAGTATTCTCACTCAAATGTGTTGTTTTGACCCTATGAGTCACTAGCCTTAGGGATGGTAGGGCACGTTATGATCCCTAATCTAGGGCTTGACTTTTCTTCCAACTGCAATGTTGAAATGGATTGAAAATTGGAGGAGTATTAGAGAAAAATATAGCATAGGAGACCCTTAGAGATTGAATTTTTCTGATAGCTATCTTATCGGGAAATTGATGACCTAGTCACCCCAATGTGGTTATTCTAGGAAGGATGTGAGAAAATATCTGTACTAGTCACCACCCTCTATATATGAGTGCCTTAATATTTGGGAGAATGGTGTCTATGTTGAGTAAGAGTAGGATTTCATAGTTTTGAGTCAAGGAGGCCTCAATATCACTTTGTTTGCCTTCTAGGTCAAGAAGAAGCGACCTTGAAACTTTTATACTTCGATGTGCAAGAGGAATGGATTGTCAAGGTCAAATTTCACCCCTCGGAGATTTCATTCCCATTACTTGGCCCATACATTGAAGGAAATGATATAATAGAGACAAATCCACAATATTACGTAGTAAATGCATGCAACAATTAGCCCGAGAGCAGCAAAAATTTGAGTCCAACATATATGACAAAAGTAAGCAAGAATAAAATCAAAAGTATGTACTTACGTGTAATAGAGTATATCCATTCATTCACAATTGAAAATAAATAAGCTCCAAGAGGAGATGGACCAATATCCACACATAAAAACTCATCCATAAAGCTCCAATTCATGCTTAGAAAAAGTGTGAACATTTAAAAAGAGATAAGGGATCCAAACCAAAGTGATGATGAGAAATGAACTTATCTCACATGTATTTATACACAACCTAGGAGTTCGAATTAGCCTCCTTGGCCTACATGATCCCCAAAACTAAAATAATGTTCTAATAATTAAACTTTTGGTGACAAGCCCACCAAACTAGCTCATAAATGTTAGAAATCCTCTCAAGCTGTCAAATATTACGCTATGCATGTCATAGGGCCCTCTAAGAGCCCTAACGAGGTCCACGAATGCCACAATGAGGAATAGGATCCTTAAAAGGAATTCCCAAGGGTTTCGCCTCTTGTAATAACCTACGGTACACCAAATGATATGTGGGGGCATGCACGTGTCCTCATTAGTCTCCAAACAAATAGAAGATGGTTGTAGATAACCTTCAAGGGCTAGGATGATGATGTAGGTTATTCCACATCACTGTGGAAGTCCTGGATCATCTTCCAAGTGCATGTTGCAAATCTGGCACTAGTAGGGCATGATGGATCAAGTGCATCTTCCTCATCCAATAAGTGAACCACAAACAATCTCTGAATGGTTGTGGGAATCCATGGAGTGTTTTTTGTTGTTGTGGATACCCATGACTCTCAATGCAAGCAATACATGTGCCAACATAGCCTTTTGAGGATTAGGACCCCGTATAGGGAGACTAAACCCAAGATGGAGACCATTTGCAATCCTTCATAAGATGCAATGTGTCCCATAGCCTTCCAGTATAAGAAGTCATTAGGGAAATTGAATAAATGAGCTTACTAATAATGGACCACATGTGGGGACTTCATAATGGCCCTCCCTTCCATAATGGGCTTTAGGATGTGCCAATGCCTCCTAAAATGCAAATGGGGTTAAGCAATAATCCTATTAGGTGGTTGCTACTTCTAAAGGGGATGACATAGTCAAGTTACATCGTTCAAAAGGTGGCAGCATGTGATAGATATGTGAATGAAGTGGGGAATGAGAAGGGGAAGTATTGGGTCACATGCTAGCATACAAGGGTAGCTAATAAGAGGGGAGGCCACACATGGGTTTATAATGTATAGAAGGGAGAAAAAATAGTACATGAGTTGCCCTAGACTTGATTTTTCCAACCTTCTTTATATTCCTTTTGCCTTTTTAGGATTTTCTTTGATTAACTACTTTGTGCTCAATGAGTAAGAGCATGATGTATAAGATATAGCAGTGACTACCCCCCTTTAAGGTGGGGTGGTTCATTGTCCACCAGGGGTTAGGACAATCATGGGTTCATACATGATGAAGGAGGATCATATAAATTGTAGGAACCAGGGTCATGGCCATGAAGATGGGGTAGAGCTCGTGTATTGACTTTTTCCCACGTGATAAATGTGTTTGTCTCGACCATATTTTATATTTCATAATATATTTTCCTATTGGATGTAGCCATATATGCTTTTATCTTTCTTTTTAGCTTCATCAACCTTTGGGCTTCATTAGAGGTCATGAATGATGGTGTGGGCAAGGTGAAGAGGATTTCTAATCCTATGTGGACCCAACAGGGGAATGTAGACCCAGGTGGGAGAAATTATGAATGGGTTAATAATGAATGAAAAGAGGGTAGTATAAGCGATAAGGGAGCAATATCATGCAACTAAAATTAGGGTTTCCCATGAAATACCATCCCTAGAGCCAAATCGTCAGTAAAGGCGATCCCACGGGACTAAAATCTAAGGCTAATACTAAAAGGTGTCTAGGGGACAAGACCACAGAACTAGCCCATTCTTTTCATCGAATCCCCCCATGAATCCATACCCGTAAGTGTCCATGAGAAGTGAACTACAATTCTCAATTTCCAAATGACAAGGCATACCCTAGGTTCAGGAGGCCCACTTTAAAACATATGGTCATGGCAGATGGGAAAGGGACCACATGGTTTGCTCAGGTAGTAGAGAAATTCCACAATGAGCTAGCTGGTGGTGGTAAGGGGTTGGTACCTTTCGGCTTAGGACCATCTTGGAGGGGAAAAATCTCTTAGGTGTACTACCCACAAAATGGTGGGTAACATCTCGCTCCAATAGGGATGTGATCTCTTGAAGAATTTGGCAAAGTGACTAGAATGGGAGGTCATGATAGCTCTAAAAATATCTTGGTTACCATAGACCTATCACTTGCACATATAATAGATGGAAAAGCATGGGGCCGTATGCTTTTGCGGTATCTCATGATAACACATTATATATGTTAGGCCATAAAATCAACATAAGATAAAATATGGAAATTTTAATTTAGATTCATATAATCTACCATGAGAAATATCATATGATGTTAGTTCTAATGCAAAATCAACATGTCATGCACCCTACCCTACCGTGCATATAAGGTAAAGAACTAGGTATAATCATAGACCCAATGCAACCAACATGTCAATTGATGAATACATGAACGCATGCTTCCATGATTATTTTTGCAATGGATCAGAAAATATATATGGGAATAATGATGCGAGGACTTATCGGGGTGGGAGGTGGGAAAATAGGAGGCCCATATTATAGAGAAAGGAACCCTAGAAGAAGGGAAAGACATCAACCAAGAAGATTCAATTTGGTCTTCTAACGAGGAGATAGAAATGAAACTTTGATGAAGATCTATCTTAGGACTATCACCCTCTAGGGGAGAAGGATTGAATTTCTCAAATGTATTTAGGATTATATTATTTGTTCATTGGGAAAATAGGAAATGAACTCATCATTGTATTTAGGGAAAAACCATGATTACTGATTCTTCATAGGGGAAAGCAGCTCTTCATCAAGATTAGGAGAATGAACATCATCAAAAACCTCTATTTCCAAGGCAGGGGAGGAATGCTCAAACATGAATAAAAACCCTTCATTAGGGGAATGGCCTACAGAAGCATCTTCCTCAATTTCTTCTATATCAGAGGCATCAAAATTTACCACAATCTTGGAAGGCTCTTCTTTGAATGAATCATCTTGGAACATAAAGATAAATTTCCAATCAACAGGAAGGGATTAATAAGGACTAACATTGTTATTGAGAAGGGGTGGAGAATTTGCTTCTTCCCTTAGCTCATTATTATGGACTTGAGAAACTATGGGGTGTTTATTTCTAAAATCATATCCAATTCCCCAATCAAAAACCAAAAAGTCACTCACAGATTCTTCGTTTATTTGATTATCATGATTTTCCTCAAAATCTCCTCATTCTCGACTATATATTTGGTGTTATTTACAATTCCACTCTTTCTCTTGTTTGTATAGGGATGAATTTTCTTCCTTCATCCATTCCAGATGAATCATCTCTAAGGTATTTACTACATGATTCTGATAAAATGTGTCAAGAAGAAAGTCACTGGTAGGAATCTCTTTATATTCACTCTTCGTGTTACAGAGTCTTTCCGATTGCTAAAAATAGTGACAGAAAATCTCTTGGGAGTTATATGTGGCCATCAGTTTCCTACAAGGCTTCTCATATTCCATCATCCATTCTTGCCATGTCTGAGGGCTCTTGGGATTGATATCTTCCTCATTTTCCTTAGAAGATATGCTTTCCAATTCATGAGTCTCTCCCTTGCTATTATTTTTAAAGTACACATCAATAAGATGCTCCTCTTTAAGCATAAAAACATATTCAATAATTTCCTTGTCTCAAAGGGCCATTTCTAAAATTTGGGATATGTCTTCATGAGATTGGAAACTCAACCCTTCATACAACAAGAATTGCATAGTCAACATTGGAAGAGAAGGAATTTTTTTAGGTTTACCTGATTAAATCCAATCAGTACTTGAGGTAATGGACCATTCTTGTGGAGGAATGATTTCTTATGCAGGTGGATGGGATGAAGAGATTCCTGGTTCATGAGGAATCAAGTGGGAAGAGTAGTCGTGACAAATCTATGAGGTCAGTATCATGTGGATATGAATTGATATTATGTTATTACAGTATGTTTATGTTATAGACAGGCTAGACCGAGGGATACATCGGTGAACTGAAAGCAATGTGGTTTTGGGCATGCTGGGACAAGCATGGATAAGGCCCTTGAAGGAAGGTTGCTTGGTAGGGACAATGTGTTTTTGAGGTGGGGCACTACTGTGGTCCATATGTTGTATATGTTGTACATGTTGCATTGTGAGGTTGTGTGTATGTCGTGTTGTGTATATATAGTGTGTGTACATGTTTCTTATGAAATGTTATGTACAATGTGGTATAGATAGTGTTGTGTGAATGTTGCATATGCAGTTCTAGGTATAGATGGTGCTATGTACATGTTGGATATGCAATGTTTTGTACATATTGTACTGTGCACATGATGGATATGCAGCATTGTGTGCATATGCTTTTGTGCCTATGTTGGATATGCAATGTTGTTTACATAGGGTGCTATGTACATGCTATATAGGCAATCCTATGTATATATAGTGTTGTGCGCATGTTGTACATATTGTGTTATCTACATATGGTGTTGTGTGTATGACTAAACAAGTGATGTTGTCACCATGTAATGTCATTTATATGTTGTACATAGGGTTTTGTGTATATGTCGTGAATGTGATGCTGTGTATTTGCGGTGTCATGTACATATCATGCATTTGGTACTGTGTAGATGTTGTACATATGGTACTGATGTACATGTGGTATTGTGTGCATGTCATACATTCTGTGTTGAGGGCATGTGGTACTATGGATGCGTATTTTGTAGTCAGGGTTTATTGGCATGTGTATTCATTATGTTGTAATTTATGTATGTATATGTATTGTGTTTTACATTGGATGTACGCATATTACTGTGTGGTGGTGTACATCGGATGTGGGCATATGTATCGTCTTGTGTTGTACACTAGATGTAGGTGTATGTGTTGTATGCCATGTTTCATTGTATGTGTGTGATGCACACTATGTGTATGTGTACATGGTTGAGGAGAAGATATTGGGTGCTTGTCTGATGTGAAAATCGATCTTCAACGTGTACAGTATAAATAAAAGGGTAGAAGCTAAGGATTTATTAAAGGATAAGTCTCATTATTTTACTTACGCTTTGTTATGGATGTGAGTTATGATTCCAGTCCATGATGATTACATGTGATCTATGATTTTGGTTTATGATGATTACATGTGATCTACGATTCTGGTTTATGATGGTTAGATGTGATTTATGATTTTGATCTATGATGGTTGTGTTTTGAGCTAACCTCATTTGATATGATTATACATGATGCTTTGGTCAAAGGTTCTAGTTTGGCTTGTTGTGACATGAAGTAAAAAAGATTGTAAGTGTACTTTTTTGACAAGAAGCTAATGAGTTATGATTTGAAATTATTTCAATTTATTTTAAATCTAATGCAAGGCATGTGCTTGGAACAAGAATGCATGAACATGCTTGATTGGGTGGTTGAATTCGACTACAAGAATTAGCACAAATGAAAAAAGGAATTGTAGCATGTAGCAATATGCTAGTAAAGAACTTTATGAGCAGGGACATTATGGGACACTGGTACCCAATAGTATTTATTGATTTCCATGAGAATGCTATGACAGGTATGATTGTTTGAGGTAGGTATATGCCTTGGTTGTTTTAATTTATGTTTGCAGGAAGGCTTGCCAAGGGATTGATCACCAGGGATAAGGGATGTTGGGGAACTTGTAAGGTGAGTGACTACACCGAATGGGGTGAGTGGATTTCCTGAGGGATTGTGTAGCAAAGAAGGGAAGGTTGGGGATATATTTGTTTTGGCCATGAGCATTTCCATATGGTATCAGATGCACAATGGGAGTGTGCCCTAGGAAAATGAGTCGGTAAATATCCACTAAGAGGACAAGTGGTGAATGATTATAACGATGGAAATTGGATGCATCTTCGATTGTGACAATGGATTCTAGACTTCTTGGGAAGGAGGTGAATCCTCGAATTATTTTGATGGTGGATGTGTGAGCCTCTAGATTCCCTTATTGAATGATACAGGAATCTTATCCTTTATTCTCTGGTTTAGGAAATGTGCAAATGTGTATATGTGGTTATTGTAAATACCGTAATGAGTTGTATTATAAAACTGTAGTATGTGGTATGTTTTCATGTTGTCATGATGTTTTTCTTTTGAGTAGGTCCTTCACTATAGTTACCATAACGACATAAGTTATAAAGCTCCATGGGAAGTATGTTTCCTTTTGAATGATTTTGTTGAGGTATTGGTGTGGTTTAACACCGAGGGTGGTGTTCCCCAAGGGGGAGGGTTCTGTAACAGCCTTGGTCAAAATTCCATGTTATAAAAGTTAATAAAGGAAAAATAAGACCACAGGTAAGGGACATGTATTCCAAGCTGAATGTTTGCCAAAGATATCCTAGTGGGCATCATTGGATGTGTTCATGGCCAAGAAAATTAGAAAATGTAAAGGTGAAGTCTTTGGAAAGGAAAAACAACATTTTTGGCACATTTATTTACGAAAATAATTGAAATTAGGAGAAAAGGAAGGTGAAGGGTCACACGTTGCATGTGAGGAGCAAATTGTAGGAAAATATTGGAAAATGAAAAAAATAGAGGCCTCCTTGACAGAAAGGCTTCCGAGGATGAGTTGGCAAGCTCTTGTCTCAACATTTTTCTCAGGTTTTGGAGTAAGCGAGCGAAAGGAAAGCACGGGAAGGACAAGGAAAGGAAAGGAAGGAAAGCGAGGATCAACGAAGGAAATGTAGGATGCAGTATCTTGAGTAGGAATACTTGCAGCTAACATATTGCATGTGTGATTTCCTAGCTAGTTTTGACATGCATAAATTTGGATGTTTGTGTATGGTTCTCTTGTTATCGATGGCATGGTTTTGATGAGTAGGAAAATGATTTTGCACCTAGCCTTGCCTTTTTCCAAATGCCATTGTGTGTCAGGATGTCTATCTCAATTTCGAACTTCGGATTTATCATATGGATTTTGGTATCCATGGCAAAGGTGGTATCAAGGTTCATTCCCAAAAACCTAGGAATCCCTTGACCAGTTTTGGTGGGATACACAGTAAATCCAAAGGAGGAGTCTCAGTTTAGGGCATAGTGATCCAATGTGGATTACGGTAAAAGATGAGAGATTAGTCTCGGTTTAGGGCCTAGGAGATAGAAATGAAACTTTGATGAAGATCTATCTTAGGACTATCACCCTCTAGCTGAGAAGGATTGAATTTCTCGAATATATTTAGGATTATATTATTTGTTCATTGGGAAAATAGGAAATGAAATCATCATTGTATTTAGGGAAAAACCATGATTACTGATTCTTCATTGGGCAAAGTAGCTCTTCATCAAGACTAGGATAATGAACATCATCAAAAACCTTTATTTCCAAGGCAGGGGAGGAATGATCAAACATGAATAAAAACCCTTTATCGAGGGCATGGCCTAAGGAAGCATCTTCCTCAATTTATTATATATCAGAGTCATCAGAATTTCCGACAATCTTGGAAGGCTCTTATTTGATTGTATCATCTTGGAACATAAAGATACCTTTCCAATCAATAGGAAGGGATTAATAAGGACTAACATTGTTATTGAGAAGGGGTGGAGAATTTTATTCTTCTGTTAGCTCATTCTTATGGACTTGAGAAACCATGGGGTGTTCATTTCTATAATCATATCCAATTCCCCAATCAACAACCAAAAATTAACTCACAGATTCTTCGTTTATTTGATTATCATGATTTCAATCCAAATCTTCTCATTCTTCACTATATATTTGGTGTTCGTTACAATTCCATTCTTTCTCTTCTTTGTATAGGGATGACTTTTCTTCCTTCATCCATTCTAGAAGAATCATCTCCAAGGTATTTACTACATGACTATGATAAAATGTGTCAAGAAGAAGATCATTGGTAGGAATTTCTTTATATTCACTCTCCGTGTTACAGAGTCTTTCCAATTGCTAACAATAGTGGGAGAAAATCTCTTGGGAGTTATATGTGGCCATCAATTTCCTACAAGACTTCTCATATTCCATCATCCATTCTTGCCATGTCTGAGGGATCTTGGGATTGATATCTTCCTCATTGTCCTTAGAAGGTATGATTTCCAATTCATGAGTCTCTCCCTTGCTATTATTTTTAAAGTACACATCAATAAGATGCTCCTCTTCAAGCATAAAAACATATTCAATAATTTGCTCGTCTCAAAGGGCCATATCTAACATTTGGGATATGTCTTCATGAGATTGGAAACTCGACCCTTCATGCAACAAGAGATGCATAGTCAACATTGGAAGAGAAGGAATGTTTTTAGGTTTACATGATTAAATCCAATCAGTACTTGGGGTAATGGATAGGACAAACAATTCCATTTGGTCACAAGTTTGAGTCATATTTTTCTTTGAAAGGTACCTTATGAACATTACCACATGGTTGGTTGGAGAATGTGGATCCCCATCGAATATTGGCATATTGTTCGTGGATTTTGATGAAGGATATCTTGGGGTCCCTATCAAATCTATGGTGGGAAAATATATTGTCAACATATTGTTGGGTCCTTAATGACATGGGAGTCACCAAGGGGAATTCATTTTCCTTAACAAATGCTTGCTTCACGCTACAAGAATTGACTTTTAGGTTCAATGAAGAACTAGGGCTTCATTCGTCCAATGGATTTGCCAATAGTGATATGGAAATATGTCATATGTGGAACAAAAAAACACATTTCATGTCCCCAAGAATGACTCCAAAATGCTACTGCTCAAACTAGCAGGGGCCCTAAGGGTAATCCCTAAAGGGAAAATTCTAGGCCAAGGGAAATAATCGGAGACTTAGCCTAGTGTCACCTCAGCTAAGGCTCCCTTCTATTTGCAAAATTTCACCGATGGGAGGAGACCTGATATGTATGGAATCAGTAATGAATGATAATTCAATGGATATGAGTGACCTAAATAAACCCTTTCTCATAAATTTTTGAAGGATGGAGGTTTTTTGTTGTTACCACTCAAACTAGCACGGGACCTAAGGGCAATCCCTAAAGGGAAGATGCTAGGAAAATGGAAACGAATGGAAAATTCACCCACTGTCGCCTTAGCTAAGGCTACATTTGATTGACGGACTTTCACCAATGGGTGGAGACTTGATATCTATTGCAGTCACTAATGAATGATAAGTCAATGGATATGAGTGAGCCAAACTAACCCTTAACTAGAAGCATTGTAAAGATGGAGCTTGCTTGCTCACTAAGAAAGGTAGTATATATTATAAGGAAATGAAGAGAGGATTTTGGGGTTAGGTGTATGGGACTAGGATTTACGATGTAGTTCACCAACCACTAAATACTTGTTAGAAGCAGTATCACAGATGGTTCTTGAAGAATGGTTCTCTGAAGGAGCATGACCACATGGGAGCAAGTGGACCCGGTTTGGGGTATGAGGGAAGCATGAAGAAACTAATGATATTATTACCCTATAAGGGGTGGGTAAAGGATTAAAGAGAATATTTTCACTCAAAGATGTTGTTTTGACCCTATGAGGCACTAGCGTTAGGGATGGGAGGGAAAGTTATGATCCTGGAGCTAGGGGTTGACTTTTTTTCCAACTCCACCATCAGAATGGCTTCAAAATTAGAGGGATACAGGAAAGGCCAACACAAGCAACCCAAGGAGATCAATTATTTTTGATGGCTCATTCAAAGTCACCCTAATGTGGCTCATCCCAGAAGGATATGAAAAAATATGTATATTAGTGACCACCCTTGGTAGATCAGTGCCTTGATGTTTGGCAGAATGGATTCTATGTTGAGTAAGAGTGGGATTTATTGGTTCCCATTTAAGGAGGCCTCAAGATCACTTTCTTTGGCTTCCAAGTCAAGAAGAAGAAGTCTTGCAACTTTTATACTTCAATGCATAGGGGAATGGCTTGTCTAGGTGAAATTTTACCCTAAGATATTTTTCTCCCATTACATTGCCCATAAATTGAAGCAAATTCTATAATAAAGACAAATTCCATAATATAAAGCAGTAAATGCATGCAACAATTAGCCCTAGAACAACGAAAATCTCATCCCAACATATATGGAAAATGTATACAATAATAACATTAAAAAACACATACTTGAATGAAATTAATTATATCCATCCATTCACAATTAACAATAAAGAAGCTCCAAGAGAAGATAGATCAATATCCACACATCAAAACTCATCCATAAAGCTCCAATTCATCCTTAGAAAATGTATGAAAATCTCAAGAGAAATAATAGATCCAAACTAAAGTGAGGATGAGAAATGATGTCATCTCACTTGAATCTATACACAACTTAGGAGTTTGAATTAACCTCCTTGTCCTACATAAGCCCCAAAACTATAATAATTTTCTAATAATTCAACTTTTGGTGACAAGCCCACCAAAATAGCTCATAAATGGAAGACTAATCCTCCCAAGAGGTTAAATAATACTCGATGCTTGTTGTAAGGCCCTTTAAGAGGTGTAATGAGGTCCATGTAAGGCCCTTTAAGAATGGTATAGGTGTATCTATTGTGTGAAAAATTGGTTGTAGGTGTATGTATTGAGTGGTGTTGTACGCCAAGTGTAGGCACATGTATTGTGTTGTGTTGTACACTGGGTTTAGGTTTATGTGTTTTGTCTCACGTGTAGATGCATGTATTGCATGGTGTTGTATGTCGTGTGCAGTTGTATGTGTGTGATGCACACTACATGTATGTGCATATGGTTGAGGAGAAGGCACTGAGTGTTTGTCAGGTGTGGCAACTGATCCAGTGTGCATATAGAATAAGGAAAAAGGTAGAAGTTAAGGATTGATTAAAGGATAAGTATCAATATTTTATTTGAGTTTTAATATGCATGTGAGTTATGATTCTGTTCTATGATAATTACATGTGATCTATGATTTTGGTTTACGAGGGTTACATGTCATTTATGATTTTGATCTATGACAGTTGTGTTTTGAGCTAACCTAATGTGATATGTTAATACATGATGATTTGGCCAAATATGCTATTCTGACTTGTTGTGGCAGGAAGTGAACATAATTGCAATCATACCTTATTGATGGGCTACCAATGAGGTATGATTTGAAGTTATTTCAATTTATTTTGAATCTAATGGAAACTATGTGCTTGTTACAGGGAAGCATGAAATGCTTGGGTTGGGTGGTTGAAACCGATTTCAAGCATTAGTAGAAACAACAAAAGGAATTCAAATTTCAAGAATTTGTAGCAATAACAAAATGAATTTAAACACGCATAAGTATGATAACAAAAAACTTCAGGAGCAAGGCCATTGTGGGACACTGCTACCCAATAGTGTCCATTGATTTCCATGAGCATGCTATGGATATGATGGTTTTAAGGCAAGGATATCCCTTGGTTTTTGTATCTTCTGATGTGAGGAAACCTTATCAAGGGATGGATTGCTCGAGATGGGTGTGCCAGCGGAACTTGGAAGGTGAGTGACTGCACGGAAGGGGGTGATTATATTTCTTGAGTGACAATGTAGCAGATAAGGGGAGGTCAGGGATATTTTTTTCTCATTAGCATTTCCAGATGGAATCAAATGCATATTTGGAGTACGCCATGAAACAATGAGTAGGTAAATGTCCATTGAGAGGACAAGTGGCATAGGATTGTAGAGCTGGTATTGGATGCATATTTGACTTTGCAGTGTATTTTGGGCTTCTTGGGAAGGATGTGAATCCTGGTATTACTTTGAGAGTGGAGATGAGAGCCTCTAGATTCCCTTGTTGTGGATGCATACACCATATCCTTTTATTTTTTGGTTGAGAAAATGCACATATGTGTATAAATGTGTATTACTGTAAATACTGTATCAAATTGGATTTATAAAGCCCCATAGACAATATGATTATTTGTTGGGTGAAGCAAATGTGTATGTGTGTATATTTGGTTATTATTGTAAATAGCATAATGAGTTGTGTAATAAAGCTCTAGTAAACGATATGTTTGTCATGTTTTAGGATATGGTCAATAAAAATATTGCAACGAGATATATTATAAGGATCCATGGGTAGTATGTTTTGTTTTCTGTGGTCTTGCTAGTTATGGGTGACATTGAACACTGCGCATAATGTTTCCCCAAGGGGGAGTGTTCTGAAACAGGTCTCGTGAAAATTCCATGTAAAAATATATAAGGCCATGTTGATGGGACACGTATTCTGAGCTAAATGGTGGCTAAAACATCCTAGTGGGGTGTCATTTCGGTTTATTATGCTTAAGGAAATTGGAAACGACAATTGTTAAGGCTTTGGAAAGGCATGATGCATTTATTGGCATTTTATTTATGAAAATAAAGGAAGTTAGGAGAAAAGGAAGGTGAAAGGTCACTAGTTGTAGGTGAGGAGGAAAACAAAGGAAAATAATGGAAATTTAAGAAAATAGAGGCCTCATTGATAAAAAGGCTTTCGAGGATCAGTGGGTTGGCTTCGTCAGTGAAGGTTGGTTAGTTCAACTTTGGAGTTCGCTCTCTATTCTCTCTCTCATACTCTTGGACATTGTCTTGAAGCACTTGGCATTGGATCAAGAAAGGCAAGGAAGGCAAGAGGAGATCACGATCGACAACTACCATGGGTTTTGCTTGTAGGTATGGAGTTGTATGTATGTTTTCATCACTAATTGCATCATGCATGGAACATGCATGTGGTTTGCTAGTTATGATATGTCATTGGCATGGAGGATTTCTTATATTGACAGTGGATTTGTGTAGCCTTTCCATTTCCTGGATAGCGATGGAGATTGTGGGGTTACTTCCTCGTTTTGTTTTTATTGGTTCTCATGTTTCCTTAGTTTAGGTTGATTTATTAGTTCTTGGAAGCCCTTATTGGACAAACACTCTAGAAGCCCTGTAACAACTTCGTTTGAGTTACTAGTATTGTACGCATTTGCTGGAAAAACCTTTGGGAGCCCTTGGTGGCTTGAGCTAGTAGCCCTGGAAGCCTTTGTTGGAAAAAATTCTCTGGAAGCCGTGGAAGGTTTGCATAGAGACCAATTTGATGATGGTTTTCTGATGATTGACCATGAGGTGGAATCACTTTTTGATGGGTTGAGGTGGATGACCTTTGGAAGCCCTAGATGGTTTTGGATTGATGTGTCCTATGAGATCCCCCATTCATGCTTGGAATATGTCATGAGGGTGAATGACTGAAGAGAGATTTGACTCAACCATTCTATGGTTAGGTGGAACATGGAAGTCCCATCACGAGTTTGGATTTTGCATCATCAATATGAGGTAATTTCTCATTGTATTTCTATGAGTATTATAGTGGATTATATGTGGTTTATATGGCTATGAATTCATTGCAATTTTCACTACTATTATTCTGGTTATATATGTGTTTTATGACAGCATCTAAGTATGGCTCTCATCATTTTTTTAGTTGTAAATGAGTTGACAATGTATGTATGGACTAATGGATGAAATTGTAGCTAAAGTAACAAGTAAAAATTCCTTATATCAAATCTCAAATAAGTATGAGACCCCTATACTCAGGTCTATTATTTACACTCGTAGATTATATATTTGTGATATGTTTGACAAAATTCATGGCATGGCTAGTAGGGGTGGAGTCAAGGTCTCATTCAAGTGATTGCATTTATATTTTCATTTCCTTCTTAATTTACAGTTCTAAAAGTGTCACTCAATTTTGGGTAGCAACCTCGGCTCTAGGCATCAAAATGTGGCTTAAATCCCAGGCAGGCTGGCACAAAACTGAGAAAAAGAGTCCATACACATTGTACTGCAAGCTTGTGATAGTGTGCAGAGGTCCTTGGACACTGTCATTCTCATGGCATGAGAGCATCCAGAGGTCAAGTGGTTCAAAATGTTAGTGAGACTTAGGGGCTAGTTAGCATAAATGTTGGGATGGTTCCTAGGAGTCCTATTGCTGATGTTGAATGTCTGTATGGTGTGTTTATGTCGATTCCACTTCCTTGACATGATTTAGGGGCTCAAATCATATCATAGTGGCCTCTTGTCACATGTTTACCCTAGCTGGTCAGTTGATTGCGTAAATGTGGGACGAGGTTGTTACAACAAATGCATCAACATAAATTATATTAACCAAATTATATTATTTATGTTTTTTGTAATGATTGAATGTACTTAATTTGTGAAACCATTGAGTTACATGGATAAGGAATTATTTCCAATTTCAAGGAACACAAAAGTATACACATATGTATGGAGTTTTTAGGAAACAATAAATAATGCAGTAAAAAAATATGTTCTATTTGAAGGACTTAAAATTGCAAATAGCATCAAGTCATTCACATTGATTTTCCTTATAGATTCACCAATCATCATTGGATTCCTTTTCCATATCCCCCTCAAATGACTAGTTGGCATCCATCATGGATAGAATAAGATAAGAGAAAGATAACCTTAGCCTCCCTCTACTACTTCCAAATCCTTCAACATCGAAATGAAAAGCAAATTACCTAGAAAACTTGGAGAAAAATGAAAAAATTGGGTACTTTTTATCAAGTACAAGGCATGTGGTTATCCCATCCCATAAATCTCACACAATACACATTCATGGTGACAACATGATGAGAATGAAGATGTGGATGTCATTCAAAACATCAATTGGGACTTTGAAATAAAGAACGGTTTCTGCCTCCTTTAGGAGTCTTCATGAGTTTGAGATTTTCACCGATGAATTAGATAGCGATGAAAAGAGAAAGAATAGCGATGTCTTAATTGCAGTAATAATTATATTTATTGGTATCAAAATGGACGAATGACGTGTGGATCGATCCCTATTCCAATGAATAATTTCAAGTTTTGCTATTTTAATAGGCAGTAGAGAGTTTTTGGTGGATTTGTCCAGTAGAGAGTTTTTGGAGTTTTCGTGGATTTTTTCTAGAATCTGGTGAAAGAATTTATGGATTTGTGTTGTTTAAATTGGTTTTCTGATTTCAAATATAGAATTAGCACTTTCAAAAACCTTGGAGGACTTCTATTGTAAAGAGTTCACTATTCAAACTTGTGATTTCCATGAATCTCTGTTGAGTAGATTTTTGACCCAAATCCTATCAAATAATTTGTGGGTTTTTGTTATTTAAACTCGTTTTCTGACTCCAGATATAAAATCAGCACTTTCAAAAACCTTTGCAGCACTTCTATAGTGAAAAATTTACTTTTCAAACTTGTAATTTCATTAAATCTCTCCTAATTTCTAAACAAATTATATAAGAAAATAAACCCAAAACTTTTCTAAAATATCTCCTTAGTTAAAAGGACACACTTTAACAATAAAGAGATGCAGAACATATCAGATTCCATTGAGAGGCGCTGAAGATATGGGGCTCCATTGTTCAATCTAATCTTTGTGTAGTTTAATAATAATAAAAGAGACAAGCGAACGACAACATGTGGCTTTTAGTTGTCATCAAACGGTTGGTCCATCACTACGAAATTAAAATCTCTCGGTCAATGGTGAGCGATAAATAATATAGAAAACACATATAGATGTAAAATAGTAATTAATCTTTCTGGTACTAGCGAGCTTGATCAGAATTTCCCTAATTTAATTATGAAAAAATTTAGAAGAGCTTGACTGGTGTAGCCTTAATATATCTTTCTCGATTATTTGTAAAGAAGTTTAGCGGTATACTCTTAGCGGAAGCACCTGAATGAATCAAAATTTTCATCAGCGTATTTCTCCTTTAAAATTTTTAAATTGGTATCTACTCTACATTTAAAAGAAGAATAAATTAACGAGCAAGAGCAAGGTTCCAAAGAGCTAGAATATTAGTGAGCACGAAAAAGGTTCCAAAGAGCTAGAGCCACATTGTAAACCCTAGCCGCCACCATTGTCGTCGCAGCGATGCCCGGATCAACTTGTGGTAGTGAACTGTGATGTCACCAGGTTAATGGATGGGTTTTGTTTCAATGATTGTAATGTCATTTTCATCTGGAGCACGACTTTTCCATTCGGTACACTCGCCATCATATAATTGTTTGTTTTGTCATAAACTTCCCAATTTGTTGCAAGAGGATTTTTCGCGTGGTTTGACAAGTGGAGTGGGTTTGTCAATAGTTGAAGGTAACCTGAAAAGCTCATCTGCTAGTGTCTGCATAAGCCTAGTGGCATTCTTTCACCGGTTCATCGTCGGAAGACTGAGCGGAGACTCCATCATTGTGCCAGTCAAAAGCAGTCAAGCTCACTATATCTTTCTACTAAACGTTGGCTTCTTCGGCAGCTACCGTCGCCAAATTAGGGTTTCGATTTGAGTAAAATAGTGGCTGTGTAACGAAAAATAGCTATGTTATGTTCAGTGCATCCCTTCATATCATGAAGCAGATTTCTTTTGCAGCGTACAGAATGAGATGTCCGAAGTTCTACAGTCTCTATAGTGTTGATCGATCAAAATGGTTGCGGTTTTGACCTAGATTTTTTATGTCGCAAGTTCGGTGCTTATAACTCAATTGTAATATCTTTCAAAGTTGACGATTCTTTCTGTTTTGGGAAGGGGGGCAAAGAAAACATTTCAACAACAGGGGTTCTGTATCGTTTGGGACGAGAAGCGGAGAGCAGAGGTTCAAACTTTTGTAATTCTCAAGGAGTGGAGATGCCATATTTTCGCATTCGTCTGTATTTGTGCATGCTATGCTGTATTAGATACTTTTGTTATTGTTGAGGCTAGTTAAAGTTCAATGTTCCATGAGTATAAATTATTTAATATCCTAAAAGTCATACAAAGTACTAAGAAGTAGTTATATTTAGTGTTTGGCACGTAAAGGTTTTTTTTGGTATACAAGATATCGTATAATTTTAGTTTTGGTATAGTTAGAAATACTCCAAGTGTATTGTTTGGCAATAAAATTGAAAATAAGTTGTGGGATGTTATTTTACATTTCTGTTCTTTATGTTTTGTTATTTTAAATACTTTAGTTTTATTATTAAACCTAATAGTTATGGGAAGTTAAAAATAAAATAATTCCGGGAAGCCAGCAATCTACAATGCATTAGTTAGTAGGAAAGATCAAGTAAATAATCTATTTCTCTAGTGTAATAGGTTTTCCTTTTCCAGGAGAAGAATAGTTTTGGTAAAATCCGTAGTGGAAGCTAACTTTTTTTATTAGCAATTAAATATTTATATTCCGAAAAAAATTAGAACCTATCATAAAAATGATTTTTAACTATCTTTTAAAGTGAGGAGTATATGGTTTTCATTGGAAAATTTGAGGAGGATAGGTTTTCCAAAGTTGTGGTGTGGATGAGGTTTAAAAGATAACTTATCACAAAGGAAAACAAATTTATAGGAGTTTTGACGCTGTGTAAAGTTTTTTCCATATTGTTTAAAAGTAATCGCAAATATTTTACAATGGAAACTTGGCAAAGGTACAATTTTTACTGTTGGTGTTGAATTAATTATGGGATCCATGTAAAAAAAATTGTGAACTCCTATATTAAACTTTTTTTATTCTTTAAATGTAAAGAAATTCAAAATTTTAAAGAAATATATATTTTAAATACAAATATATTAAACACAATGACAAGGGCCTAAAAGTAAAACCCAACTAACCTAACATCAGAACCTCAAGAAAACATAAATTTTAAGAAAAATCCCATTCATGAAACCCAAATTGAGAATTATTTAAATAAATTAAGAATATTGATTGAAAAAATCATTAACGCAACTAAACCATCATGATTATCATTACCTGCATATCCTAACAATATTGTTGCCTCCATTTATGGTGCCCCAACAACACTTAATATAGGGCCACAATGAGACTCCACTCCCTAAATGGTATCCATGGAAAACACTAAGGAGGCTTTCTCATATTTGTGAAGAACAAGTTGAATAACCAAATATCACCAAACAGATAATAGTATGGTTATTTAATGGCCCAAGAACCAACTAGGCTTGAAGATATGGATTTGCATGGATTGGTGGACATTTGGTCCATGGAAATAGAATTGAATGAGTGATATTTAATAAGCCTCTTTTTAATAATAGGGATATGCCATTATATTTCCTTCAAAAATTGTGTGATAAGTTCATATGTGGTCTCCATGTTAACTATTTTGACATGAGTGAGTTTCAAGTGGTCTTTTTGGCTTTGTCCATGATCGACCAAATGCTAGGATTAATCTATTGAGAGAAACACCTACTTCTTGGCATACATGTAACCCCATGCACCCAAAAGCAACTCAAATTTTGAATCACCTTGCTGACACTGCTAATGTGTTATCATGTCCCACAGGTAGTCTAGTGCAACATAGCTAATTTTGTAGCTTAGAGATGACAACCACGAGATTACTTTAGACATCGAGGTGTACCACCTTTAACCCACACTAATTAAAGGAAAATGAATCTACATAAGAATGCTAGTGTTCTTCGATTGAGTCAAGTTTGTTGAATTTTGCTTGGCACTTTAAAATCATGTCTATGTCTAAAACACGATAAAAAACCACACCAAAATGCCACGCATAAGCAATTTTCATAACAAAAAAGGTACAACAGTGTATCAATCTAGTACACAATAAATTTTTGCAAACCCAAAACTTGTTATATTACAATTATAATGCAACAAACGTAGGGATCTTGTACCAAGGATCATTGAGATTAAAATTATCCTTGATACAAGGAAAAGACTAGGTTTCGATGTCAATAATACATGACCATCAATCTACCCTTGGAAAATCCACACTTGACTTACTTACTAAGGAAGAACTCACACTATCCCTTTCCTTCCACATACCTTGAACACTGTGTAGGTCCTTTTCCACATATATTATAGAAGGTAATGATGCTTCAATGATTATGCCACTATTGCTCCCAAGAAATTTTATAACTTCAGATTCTCTTATATCTTTAGTTCACTAAACTAACTCTATCAATCCTCTTGTTGTTGTGGGAAGACTAAACATAGGTCTTCATAATTTTTACCTCTAAAAGAGATTTTGGTGCTCCAAAGAGTCTAAACTTTCGGCACTCGAATAATTCCCTCACACACCCTGTTTGCTCCACCAAAGTGATTACTCTTAGGGTCTTTTACAACAACCCAATCAATAGAGATTTATCACTCAAAATCATAGCACTTAGGCCTTCTCAAATCGAGCAACACAAATTATCTTACCACACATGAATATGAATAATCTGGGCATAAAATCTTATTCTCCAAGACCCCTGTGGATAGACCTACCACACTTCAAAAATTACTCAAACATAGGCAAACAAACTTACCTCCTTGAGAGCTCGGCGCATCTCCTAAGGATCCTTGATTGTGGTCACCAACTTGATTGAGATTCTCTTCCAAAATCATATATCTCTATGGCCCCATAGTTTGGATCTCATATGGCCACACCATTCATGCATATGCATGCGATCACTTTCCTTAATGGTCTTAAATCTCATGTACATAATTTATGCCCCTTATCTTTCTCTTACTAAAGACCTTGCAACCTCCTATCCCACACACTATAAGGTCTCAATCATTTCTTGAACTAAAAAATATGTCATGACTAGATGCACAGATCTATGTGGATATTGGTGGCCAATCTCCTATTCCACTTGGACCCCCACCATTATTTCTTTTAGTTTTTTTTTCAGTTTCCTTAGTTGTAGCACATTTTACTATTTTTGGAAGTTTTTTGGGTCATGAACTCGATATTCACTATTAGAACTATAGTCCTAGGATATATCTTTCTAACGAGGTATCATACACATCAAACGGAGATTGTATGCCAGAGTTATGACCCCGGGAAGTTGATGTACCAATTTACCCCAGCGAGTCCCATAGTTTGGTGGTTCATCTTCTAGGGTAGGATTTTTGCGGTTTTCCATTGCTTCTAAATAATAAGTAGGGCCTCGAGCCTCATTTTAAAATAATTCAGAGGCATGTATCCCCCCACATCACTTCTCAGAGATAAGCTATCATCGCCTGAGCTAGTCTTATTTCCATTCTATTTGTAAGCATATTTCAGTATCTGATATTAATAAAATGAAGTGGTATTTATGTTGCTTCTTTTTTTTATGGTTATATCTATAATTTATTGCGTTCCCGTTTATATTTATATCATGCACAAACATGATACATAATTTGTATGCCGAGAACCTCATGAATGTACTTTCACAATTGTCTGAAGTAAGAACATAAGATTATTGACACAACTCATCCTTTCTATACATTGCTAACTCAACTGCTTGAGGTTTTCGTTCACATCTCTTGTCTTCTCTTGATGAAATTGTCTTTTGGATGATCCAAATGAACATGAATCTACCTCTTGTTATAGTGATCTTAGGGATAACATTAAACCACAAGGGTCATGTCTTGTAGGTTTATCTAACATGAGCCTACATATAAAAACCCCACCAGCGTAAGAAATACAATCTCTTTCATTTATCTCTAGCCTTCACCATTAAAGACGTAGGTTCCCCTTAGCCCTTCAAGGGTTCTCGTCATGCATCCAATGATTAAACAATCATTTTATCATTGGTTTTTTACCCACAACTTTGGGTACAAATCTCATAACTTGGGTACATTTTCCACAAAGATTCATTTTTGTGTGTTAATTCTCCATAAAATCAGTATCTCAAGGGATGTGGGAGTACATCCCAAGATACACATTTCAATATTGCCTCTTATCAAGGGAGGTACTTCAATAGCTCGTAAGTAACTTTTCACTATCAATGACACTAGCCAAATCTTTAGGGTCTGCCACTACAACATTCCCTATAGAATGAACCACACTAATCTTAGTAGTGTCCCAGCCAACAGAAGCCTCTTATTTCCTCTCGTGATAAGCCTTCAACACATTCCATGGTTGATTCATGCAAGTTGTACAAGTCTCCTTACTCTCCACTGACCATGTCCTCTTCTTAGGTTGTATATTCTCCCTGTGAACCTATAAAATCATGGTCGAACTTGGCTCCCTTTGAGTCTTAAGAACCCACTTCTTCTCTTCATCTGTAGGCTTACCTGTCATATGATATAAACCATTATCACTAACTCTAATGATATCTCCAATAGAGTTAGAGCCTTTGGGTCTTAGTTTCACTTTCCAATCATGGAAGATAATCTCAAACACCTTCACCTCAACCACTGAGGTAGAAAAAACATTATACCTGACCTCTGGTACCCACAGTACATATTGAAATCAGAATAACCCATGTCAATCGATCCTCAATGGTGTAACACCTGACCCAATGAGAAATTTCTAGTGTTATTGACAAACCTCCTTATGCAACTTTGAGTCCCTTTTAGTTACAATCTCAAAAAAATCATAGGAGCCTTTCATTTGCTTCAATGCTTGACTATCCATCTACCTCACAACCTAATTAATGACACCCTCAGAGAAATGAGAAAATATATAGAAGTCCTCAAAACTTCTTGATAAGTCATCCATCTCACCTAAATATGTAGCAACCCTAACTACTTCGTTCCACTTTCTCTTCGCATTTTCTCTATTCTTCTTCCACTGAGACTTGATCACAAAATGACCATATTCCACATAGGTATAAACCTTTAGCTTAATCAATTACTTCTTCTCCTTTCTCTTCATCTTTCTTGTAAGAGCCATGTTATCATCAAGAATACTACTTGTTCTTGTGAAGACCCTTGTCCTTAAATTCTTCTTGAATGGAGTCATCCCATAACTTGTTCCAATCTAGTAGCTTATCATGAAACATAATCCCTTTGATAAATTACTTCCATTCCTTAGAAAATCACTTCAAAGAAGCTGTCACCATCTTAGACTCTATAATGTTATCTCTAATGGAAGAAATCTCATAAAACGTTTGAGTAATCATCATTGGATATGGAGCCACATATTTTCCATCCAACATCTTGGTGTTGTACAACATATCTATGAATATCAAAATCTTGTTCTTATTCTTATTTTGAAAAAAAATTAGAAGATATTTCATATATCATGGGACGTTTTCTTATCAGACATATGAGAAATATAGTGACCTTTGACACTATCTAATATGAACAACTTATCCTTCATATCCAAGTCTTCATACACTTCCAAAATTTTTGGGGTGTGTTGGCTTCTTAATCTCCTTGTTGAAAAAATCATGTACCTTATTCATTGAAAAAACCAGCCTGATCGTTTCCTTCTAAGGATTAAAGTTGGACAATCAATCCAAGCTATCCACATACCTCAGACAAATGACCAATCGAACCATTATCCTAGTCCTTCAACAATAAGGAAACCAACTCCATCTTGAGTTGTACACTATGTACACTCTAATTCAACTATCCATTCGAAGCAGCTTTGATTCCATGTTCCTTTCTCTTTGGAACTTTAGAATCATGTCTATGTCTAAATCACGATAAAAAACTATGATAATGTAAAGTGTTCCCTCTACAGATACAGGCAACCCCTTGACCCATAGAGTGGGTCTAGTCACAACAAAGACAAAACAACAATCAATTCCCTTAAATAGTCATCGTTGGAGGTCTGCCTCAAACCGGTGGTTGATGAAGTTTCCGTTGAGCTGCTGCAGCTTCTGTCTCTTCCTTCTCAATGAGCAATCAACCTGGAACACCACAAGAAAACAACAGAGCACGTAATGGAGAACAACAATGATCTATTTACTTATGAAGTCAAGAAATCATAAGCTATCAAGTAAATTGTACATAAGATATAGGAAATCATCATTGATTGAATTAAAATGAATCAAGAGAAAAGCCTGCAACCAAGTCTTGACGTCGCAAGCCTTCTCGGAGGGTGCAGCCTATATGTTTCTTCAAGCATACACTCTCAAGAATGGGTCTCCCAAATAGATGATATCGCTCTCACTCACAAGCTCTAATACAAGGTTAAGGCACTCCACAACCTCTTACCAAACTATTAGCAATCCCACACTTGTCACACTCACACCAAAGCTATCTACTTAGTTTCAAAGGAAACTCAAAAAAACTAACCAGCACTGTAGCACTAAAGAACTAGCAGATCATAGCAATGGTGAGTGATTTTATAGGAGAAGGAGTCTCCATGAAATGAGGGATAGGGAGCTTATACGTAAGGGAGGTTTCAAAAGAGGTGGAACCACCATCCCAGAGGAGGAAAAGCAACCCAAACTGACCCAACAACTAGCTCTAGAAACCCCCAGAAGGCTGATTGTTTGAACAAATTCGCCAATTTTGGATCGTGGCAAGTCATGAACTAAGGCTTAGCGATGACATCACAAGGAAGCAATGCATTCAGACTAATCGTTGCAACAAATAGTTGGAAGCCTCGAGCCGAGCACTAAAATATGACCATTGTGGGAAACACGTGTACACCTACGACGGTGTCGTGGTGAGATTGTTCATGATAAGGGATCATCACTTATATTAATGGCTTATCTGCAACGAGGTAGAAACTTAGGGAATAGGGTCAGTTCTTCAGCATCAGAGAGCACTGTTTAATCTTTTTGCATAAGTGGGAAGATATGGACATGTGTATTTGATACATGACACAACAGAGGGACTGAGATGAGGATAGTGACAAATTACTGTGTAACAGATGCCCCCTAAAGCATGAAGCCCGAGAGAGTGGGAGGGGTGAAATGCTTTACGAAACCATGACTGAACCGGAACACCTCCTTGAAGGACCTACAGGCGCAAGTACAATTGATATCTCTGATAGTGAAATACATGTAGTCTAGGCATTGGTGTAGCCATCCAAGACATATGAAACTTGTTCCATGGTATGGACGTAGCCACCCAGTTAATAAGACCATGATAATTATAAAGGTATGGTCATAGCCATCCAATCAAATAGTTATGTATGTAATCACGAACCAATGCACGCAGCCCGAATATATGTAATCTTAGTTCGGGGTCTTGAAACCCTAACCGATCTTAGTACAAATTCTAGCATGCGAACAAATGTGCTAAAGTCAAGAATGATAGAAATTCGCTTGATTACTGATCAATAATGAAAACCGTTAACAAGCGCGATAGAAAACCGTTAATGAAGTCTAGCACTCGTGGAATCACCCAATCGAAGACCAATGATGAAAGTCTATCATCAGGCACGAAGAACTTGCCATTGAGGCATGCAAGCTCCATGGTACCGAAAAGGATCTCTGGATCAACCTACTAGATAATGAGCTGGTGTCGACAGGAGGCAATCCGTCGCAGTAGGGTCGTAATGTTCCCCCCATCAACAATGCGAGATAAGAAACAAGTGGTAGATGGTGAAACAGAGAATCAGAGGAGGAGGTAAGGGTACAAATTGTAGAAGGATTATACTCTTGAACATATCGATGACATGACTCCGGAATGAGGCATCATTTTGGTACCAAGGGATTAGAGGTCTGACGGGGACAACATGGACTAGATGGAATGAGGCAAAATGCTAACCCAAAACCTTGGAAGGCCAATGACGATGTGAGGATATCCCAACCCGACGAGAAGCAAAAAGTGTTGATGTTCAAGAGTGACTAGCTGGCGTAGGTAACCGATGACGACTTCCAAATTTCCCCCCACCATTGCTGGCGAGTACCCCAATTATTTTTGAAAACAAGCTTGAAGGGGATAGGGAGGAGAATCTCGAGTCTCGTCATGGTGAAAAGTCCAATGTCTTCAGGGTTTAACGAGTTCGACATAGGCAAAACTCGGAGTCTTTTTCTTGTTTAGAGAGTTTGAAACAGACAGAAAAGAAAACTCCAGGGGGGTACTTTTTCATAAATTTGTGTCCCTCTAGCCCGAAAAAGTAGAAAACGATACACAAGAGAACCGCTTGACCATTACAATCAAGGAGTACTTTTCATAATATGTGGCCCAAATCTGAAAAAAGTAAAAAAGCGATTGAAGACACGTCATTTCATAAACAAAATCGAACTTGAAACAACAAAATACCGATCATCTTTTCACATTTATACGGTTGGAAAAGAGTTAAAAGTAGACAACCATTTTTATTCTCTTTAACGAGTCAAAAAGGGAAAAAATACTTGGCAATCTTTTCATATGTTATGAATTAGAAAAGAGCTTAAAGGTGACTCGTCCTAGAGGAATGAGTCGTATAAAGGGTAGCAACTGGTTCCGGCAATGGTGGAACTACTCGAAACATTTAATGGTCAAGAGGCTGGCTAATAAAACCACTCATTGCTGCAGTTCCTCAGGAAAGGAATAATAACCAAGTGAAAGCATATGATCAGCCAAAGAGATGGTGGCGATGAAATGAAACAACCAAGGCTCATCTAGCAGAATTTAGCAGATAAAAACGACAATCATAAGGTATAAATTGGCTATGGGTTCATGTTTACACAAGCTTGAACCATGGAGAGCTCTGCTTGGATTGGGTTTCATGTTAAGACAAGCTTGAAACGAAAAGCTATGTTTGTTATAAGTTTGCATGCCCCCCAGCATAATAATACAAATTGAGGTACATGCGCCCCAGGCTTCATTGCATTGAATGAGGTGGATGGAATGGAGGTTCATGTTCAAGATCTTAGAAAGACTCGACTCAGATTTTACGAGATCTTAATCAAAGACTCAATTTGGAAAAGGAAGTTTTTTCATTTTTTAATGAGGTTGACACAGTAAAAGAACTATCCTCATAACCCTTGTTTCATTTTTTAACGAGGTTGACACAAAAAAAAGAACTCTGCTCAAAATTCCTTGATTCATTTTTTAACGAGCTTGACACAAGATCGGGAACTATGCTCGTCACTCCTTGTTTTCATTTTTTAATGGGCTGACATAGGAACAAGAACTCTCCTCTGCCTTGCTTCATTTTTTAATGAGGTCATCACAAGATCAAAACTATCCTTGGCTCGATTCATTTTTTAACGAGCTTGACACAATATCGGGAAATATGCTCGTCACTCCTTGTTTTCATTTTTTAACGAGGCTGACACAGGAACAAGAACTCTCCTCAGCCTTGCTTCATTTTTTAATGAGGTTGTCACAAGATCAAAACTATCCTCGTCTCCTTCATTCATTTTTTAATGAGCTTGACACAATATTGGGAATTATGCTCGTCTACACCCAGTTTCATTTGTTAGCGAGGTTGAGACGGGAACAAACTATCCTCGGGCCCTTGTTTCATTTTTTAATGAGGTTGACACAAGAAAATAACTCTCCTTAGATCTTGTTCATGGGTCATACGCAAACATGAATCCCAACAGATCTTCATTGGATGGAAGAATCACGATCTGGGAGGAACACATGTCATTAGACACCAATGACAGATCAGGTTACAATGTCCCTGGTACATGACGTACGAGACCATCTGCATAATCATCAGTAGAGGCAGAGATGGAATGGGTAGCCACGTAATTGACCGGTGGTAAAGAAGGTACTGCTTGTAGATAAGAACCAATGGGGGATGATGGTGGTATTGGAGGCACTAGGTGACTAAAGAATGACAATTGATCGATAGTCACCATTCTTCCATCATGCAGAAAACAAACCACATGAAAAAGTGAAGAAATAAGAGCCCCCGTGGGATAAATATAGTCATGGCCAAGGAGAAGACAGAAATCTAAAGCACCTTGGACAACCGTCACATCTATATAGACGGTTTTTCCTCCCAAAGTAACAGGGAACTTAGGAAGGATCCCTAAAGGTTGACTGGTTCCTTTGTCAAATTCCAACATATTCTGTGTGACCGACACAAGCTGTGGGGTGCCCAAAGCTTGCCAAGTAGTGAAAGACAGGAGGCTAACTGATGCACCCTCATCCAAGATATTGCCAGGTACTGCCTTATCATAGGTGTGTACTGTAATCTTCAAAGGCACATAGGATGGAAGCCAAAAAGCAGTCAAGTGACTCCAGTTGAATGAAATAACCAAACTACTTGGTGGTGGTATCATATGATTGCCCCCATGCTCTATAGGAACCGAAGAAGGACTCTCTCAATCAGCTGGGATAGGAGGGTCATTCTCGGACTCAGGAGAATCTGACGAGATGAGAAGAACATGAGCAGTATAATCATGATGTTATTTGGGAACAGAGTGGACCACTGCTGGTGAATGCAAGTTGACACTCTTTCCGACCAATGGTTGGTCAGGAATAAGCTGATGACAACAAGGTTCAGGAAGAGGAGGATGGACGAGAGAAGAATCTAAGTCTATCTCTTTGTCAATGGGGAGAGGGTCTGAAGAGAGCCTCTGATAACCAACGAGAAACTGGGGTGAAGATGCTGGAAGACATTCCAAAATGACGAAAGCTTTATCGATGAGTGGAAATAGGTGAAGGAGATGGGTGCCTTCACACAGCCTACAGGGGAATGGAATCTTCCCTTTCTTCTTACCAATTCCAGTTGATAGGGTAGCATCATCATCAGCTTCAGAGGATGATGAGGGATGAGCTAGATCATGAGACCATACTTCCATGACCGTAGGAATGCTAGGACAATCATGAAGAAGATGGTCACCCTTGCACAATTTACAAGGAAAGTTAACCTTTCGCGGAGGAGCAGAAGGTTTTCCAACCTAAGATGTACTCAGAGCAATAGTTGAATGGGTGGTCTCGCACTGATCCGACTTCTTCTTCTTCGTCTTCTTCATCTTCTTCTTAGTCTCCTGGTTACTAGATGTGGAACTTTCAGCAGGCGAAGTAGGAGATGAAGATGAAGGAACAGGGGAAGAAGGTGTAGGCTCAACCTTGGAATTATTGGCCTATAAGTTTGCTCCAACAACTATTTTCATGTTTGGCCTAAAATTGTTACATTAAATGATTTATTTCATGATTTAATTATGAAAATTAGAGATTAGGTTCTTAAGGGAAATATGTGTTAGACCTTTTAATTTATGCCATTTTGATTAGCAATTCTCCATTTTTGACTCATGTTGATCCTCCCTATTCCAATGAATGTTCTCTTGGTCTATCATCGGTTCACCTCCCCATGGCAAGCTATTTAGGGTCTTCAATAGTCTTGTTATTTGCTTGATGTTGCACGCATACGCATTTATTTCCTTTATTTGTTGCTGAGAATTCTTCATGTGTTTGTCTAACCCTGAGCAAGTCTTCTAGCATGCGCTCCTTGTCCATCCTGTTCGTCGTTGCACCATGTTTCATCCATATACCTGTATCTACAATCAATCATGAGGAGACAACATCAAATCCATAAATATCCTAGTCTATCATGATGTATCATCTTTCGCTTTCAGGTGTAGGTGATCGGGAGAGATGACAAGCCTTTGAAGCTACGCAAAGTTCATTTCAAGCCGTGATGCGAGCTCTAGTGCACAATCAATGAAAATGGCACAGAGATCACTCAAAGGCTAAGATGGGAATTTTGAATTCGTATTGGGTGTCTGCGGGATCTAGCTTGGCTAGAGGGTTGATCTACGTAATTTTTCCAGGGAGATAATGCAGGCAGCAGGGGGACACTGGCAATGAGAACTATGCAGATTCTCTAGGGAGGATTGTAGCAAGATGCAGGAGGCTACTGACCAAAACTACACAGATATCAGAGGAAGGCCAGGAGGAAATCCCTTCGTAATTTCTAGGTTGAGCGGGATGTTGGACAGTTGGGAGTCAACCCATGAAAACTGCACAATTTTTAGGAGGAGTAGTAGGCTGGCTATTAGGCTGGATTGCTGACAGAACTGAGAAAAATTTGAGGACAATGCAGTGAAAGATAGTGGGTGTCTATCTAGCATTTCTGCTAATGTCTTCAATCAGCATAGGAGTGCATGTTTTGCAGCCTCTGCGTAATTTTTTGGAGTAAGGCCCGCGGTCACTTCCGAGTCAAACTCTCTTGTTGACTAATTGAAGGCTTGATGGAATTTCTTGCGGGAAGTGCGATCGAGATGACTTGCTGAGAAACTTCTGCGCTGTTCTGGGTGACATTCAGTTAGGTCAACTCTAGGATTGTACGATGCAGATTGCCTGAGAGGTAGCCTCAATATTTGCACAATTCTAGGTAGTAGTATATGATCACTGAGAGCTAAGTCTATGCAATGCAGCTCGACGAGGTTCGAACTATTGGAGGGTTGTTCGGTCGACAGAGTTTCATCAAAATGACTAAGTGTGTGAATGAGTGACTTTTTACATGCATGACCTTGCGAACACACACTCAACATGACTTTATAACAAGACACCCCAGAACATCAAGACAACATACACTCAGTGTGACTGACCAATGGGTGCGAGCGACAAGCGCGACACATGTGATAGATCATTGAATGACCATGGTGAAACTTGCACGACAATGCTTAGAAAATGGTGTGTCAGTGCGATAGGTCTTCACATAGCAAGCATAACTCAAACACAGCCTTCAACATCACCAGAACGACGTCGCATGCATGACATAGAAATCAACATGCCAAATACGAAAGTTGGTAAAGCAAGTTAAAAGGAAGCAAGACATGTAGAAGAAACACATAAAATGACTTTTCATTTCTGTGCACATGCATGTTACTGAGAAAAGGATGATATGACAATGACAAGTAGTCCTGCAAACTCAACTAAGAGGTGTACTTCGGAAGGTGTTCTTTACTTGCCAGAATTATCCTCAAGATGATCATGCATCTGACGAAGTTTGCATTCATTCCTGATATTTTCCATACTTTGTTCCTTCATCCTTCTACTCAACTCCTTGGAAGTGATTTCAACATGCCACCTTTTCTTGTAGTCAATGAGAGGTAGATCTATGCAATTTCAGCGGATAGTGACTACTACCGAAATAAGGCCCTAAGAGGCTCGTCTCTGCAATTTATGCATGTAAGACAGATAGTGTAGGTTGGACAATTCTGCAAAGTTTTGAGGCGTAAGACACTTCTATGAGATGGGTGTCCTGTGAGAACACCTATGTGAAATTTCTAGGTGCAATGCAGCTGGACTGCTCTACAAATTTCTCGAGAGAAGTGATGGTTGCCTGACTTATCTGTGGAGTTTTTGAGAGCAATGATAGCTAAGGTATCTGCGGGCTACGGGATTTTAGAAGGAAAGGGAGGTTGGTGTCTCTATGCACTGCGGGGTTTCAGCAGGCAAGGGAGGTTGGCATCTCTACGCACTATAGGGTTTCAACAGGCAAGGGAGGAAGCTCAGGTTGAAGAAGAAAAGAATAGAGTTCCGAGAAGTTGATTGAGGCTAGGTTGCTGGGGAAAATGGCTAAGGTTGAGACCAGTGAAACATATGTAAACATTGATAGGACTTGACTGTGATTGCACATGGACACATAATGACATAACATAGACCATGCAGAATGCATAAGACATACTTTTCTTGATTCAAAAACCTTCCTTACAACAGTGCATGAAGTGAGAGTGAAACACGTTTATGTGATGACAACCACTCATGTGCACACAATTCCATTGAAGTAAAACAACATTCCCTCTACATGACAAAAAACAACCTCTATGCTCTAAAATGACACATGCTACATAAAGATGAGAATTAGGACAACTCTTAGGATCAAGGAGGGGAGCTTTAAGTCATCAGCTTACCAATAAGTCACCGAGGATGATTGATCACACGATCCAAGCTAGGCTCTGAAATTTGCATGTCAACAAAAATTTTGTAGGGTGGTTGTAGTCGCTACAACACTTGGTGACACATTGGTAGAACTTCAGTTCTTTGAATGGAACTTGTTTCATGAAAATAAAGTCTAACCTTTTCGAAAGTATTGTTCGATTCTTTGACCATCGTGGTTTCCACACTAGCTTGATTGAAAGATGTAGCACCTTCCATGCTTTTGATCGGTTAGCACACATTCCAAGCCAAGTCAACTCATTTGTTTTGGTTTGGGATGATGTGTGTATTGGTGGATAAGTAATATAACTGTTAGAGTTTAAGTTTCATATTTGGTGTTGCTCCACTGCCAGCAGGCCTGGACAATACCCCTATGAAGTCACACACGAACACAAGCATCACTCCGCTTCCAACGAGCCTAGTCAGTAGCCCAACGGAGTTACTTGTATCATCTCTTTACGTAGGAAACATTTCTCTTCTTTCACCTTATTTATTTATTTACTGATTTATTTTTAATTTGTGTATAGGAACTTATTTATTTTAGAGGCGGAAGAGGGATCTCAACTTATTGAGAGCAGAAGAGGTTGTTCCTTCAGAGAAGTATGTTATGCATACCTCTGACATATTTGTTAATGTTTCCTGCCTCACCTTACTCTACTTGACTGAGTTGACAAGGGTTAACCCTAAACAATCGACTAAAATAGGTGGTACTAGTTAAAGCGCAAGTGTTGTGTTTTCACCAAGATTCGCTCTGAACATAACATATTTTCCATCAAGGCATCATTGAATGAAGACAATAGGTTTTTCATAAAGAGAGAGGACAACAAATAACCATATGTTGATAGATGTACAAGTCCTCTTAGATTCGACCTGCTTGTCTCAACAGCCAGACACTGTTTCATGACAGGCTAACCTATGGGTACAAGTAAGCAAAGAAAGAAAAAATAAAAGAGCAGAAGTGAAGCAAAGGCGAAACAAGTAATAAAAGAAAGAAAGAAAGCAAACCAAACCAAGTAAGAAAGCAAGAAAACATGAAAACTGGAAAACAAAGAAAATTAAGAAGCAAAGATGACTCCGACTCCTATGCTAAATAGTGCATGGGCCTACTCACATGAAGTGATATTTCTGATGCAACCATCAGCGCATTGGATGGCCCATGTAGGTGAAGGCGTGGTTCACAAAAAGCACACTCAAGTGAACTAGAAAACATGAAAGATATAACAATGAAGCCTAACACACTCTGAGTTTAAGCGCGCCCACATAAAAGAAAAGAGTTAAAGCACAAAACAAACACTCTGTGGACTTACAATGGTGCTATGACACACTGCATATAGATGAGAAGAATAGGAACTCTCTTGAATGTGACAGACAAGCAAACATGAGAAAAAGAGACAACTTATGGCTTGCAAGTGTGATTACTATGAATGACTCCTCCATTGTCTAAGTGATGGGATCATGTGATTCTGATGGAGGAAGCGAAATCTGTGTGTTGGATTGATCTTCAGTGCACATAGATGAGTGATGAGGAGCCTTGAGTGTTCCAAACATTTTTTGATTAGGAGTGGAACTAAACTTAGGACAGCGAGGGCCTAACATAACCATCAACTTAGGTTGAAGTGCCTCGACAACCTCCGTGGTTTCCACTTCGTCAATAGATAGATCATCGGGGACTAGTGACTTAGACAGATTAATAGTGAGTGAATCACTATCGTGATCAAATGAAGAAGTACAAATTTCACAACAACCATGATCAGAAGATTTAGAATGTTTTTCGAGGTCCTCACGATTTCATGAGTCATACAAAAGGGTAGATGAGAAGCAAGATATTTATCCTTTACATTTTCGTAAAAGCTAAGTGAAAAGTCAAGGGGATTTTCAATGAAATATTTTTCCTCTCCACTATCAAATGAAAGAATGATATCGGGTGTTTTCAGTGAATGATCGAAAGAAGATGCATTAGTGGATAAACTTACAAAAGGAAAATCAGAGATAGTAGAATCACTAGAGATGTCAATAAAAAGTGGAGGAGGTGCGGTCCGAAGGAGTTTATCCTTTACCAAGGGTTCCTGTTCAGATTCTCACACACATTCATCATGAATGATAGGGCAGGTTAGATTCACAACACCAACTCCATCGGGAACTTGATACTCATTCACATCAATTGTGGAGTCCAGAATGGAAGAACACAAGACAATACAATCTGAAGGATTAGCAGAATGCGGGGATGGAGGTTGATGTAACAAGTCCACATGAAAACTAACAGGCTTGCAAGCAAAATCTGCACAATTATCAAGAGTAGTGAGGATGGGAGGATGTGATAGTTGAATAGACGTGTGTGAAAGTTCTCCCACATGACTTTGCGGGGTCGCGTTTTTTGATGAGGGAAGGTAAACAGTCACTTGTGATAGCGACTTTGTCCACTTGTGATTGCGGAGCTCCATCACAGAAGTATTTTGAGTGGTGTTCAAACTTTTTCTTCTATTAGGGATAGATTTATTTGTGAAGGAAATATTCAAATCGGTCCGTGTGATATTGGAATTTCATCTGACTTTTTAGAACTTCAAACATGAGTAGATAGAAGCACCCCAAAAATTCATCTAGATATTCATGCATGGCCTTCCGTTGTTGTAACATTTTTTTAACAACTTCTTCAGGATCGAAATGGTGAAAAACATATTCTATTATATCACTAAACTGCTTCAATGAGTGCATGGAGTTATGAGGTAGTATGTGACACCATAACAATGGGTAGCCGTGAAGTGTGTGTGTGAGCAACTTACGAACCTTTGTTTCTTTAAAATCTTCCACAATCTCCATGAGCGTGTGGAAGTCATCTGATTGCTTAGGCCAAACCACTTCACCTTCACCATCATACATGATTTCTGACAAGTCATCCTAGAACTCCCTCTCAACGTGAAGGATATGTCTATTCAATAGACATTTCGGACGGTAAACTATAACAAACTACATGATAGGTGTGAAAAGATTAAAAAAAAATTGTGAGGTCTCAGCTTGTCAACTAGCCCTCCGTTTAGTGCCATAAATGTTGATAGTTTTGTACCTGCCAACATTAAGGGGATCTCCCTTATATGAAGTCCAAACTAGGCCTCATGTTATTCAGTGTAGGCATCCCATCCAGTACAATGGCCCGATTTCCATTATCTTAAAGATATACCCTAGCTCTTTCTTGTAAGCACGTGAAACTGGTTTGATTTGTCATTGAAAAATGAGGTTTACATGCTTGGTGAGTGTTTAGTGTCGCTTGTGTCACACTTCTTTCACTGGAGAGGTAGAGGGTGGAAGTGAGTCTCAGGTTGAAAGTGAATAGTCCCAACACTGTTAGAGACACACAACACAACAGGACATGTGTAGCTTCCAGTGGTGTAGTCCATACAAATGTGGTAGTCAAAAACACATGGTGAAAAAATAGTTGGGATGTTGTATAGTTGGGCGGAATCCCATGAAAAATCTGTATTTTTTAGGAGAAGCAGTGGCCCGGCTAACTATCTGGGCGGATGGCTGAAAACACTTCACAATTTCGAGGAAAGTCCTATGACAGGTAGCCAGTGTCTTTCCAACATGTCTGTGCAATTTCTTTAGTCAGCAGAAGTGGGAATACTTGGCAGCTTCCACGCAATTTTTTGGAGGAATGAGGACCGGGGACACTGCCCTGTCTAATTCTCCATTTGACGAGCTGGAGGATTGATGGATTTTCTTGCGGGAAACATAGATTGAGATGTCTTGCTGAGAAAATTTTGTGTTGTTCTGGGTCCTAGTGAGTCGAGTTGACTCCAGGATTGCACAATGCAGACTACTTGGGAGGTAGCCTCAAGCTCTATCAAATTCTAAGCAGGAGTATATGATCACTGAGAGTTGAGATTGTGTAGTGCATCTCACCGAGGGTCTAGCTATTGGAGGGTGGTCTGGTTGACAAAGTTTCAAAAAAATGACTAAGTGTGTGAAAAATTGTCTTCATACATGGATGAGCTTGTAAACACACTCAACATGACTTGATGACATGACACCTTGAATGATCAAGACAACATAGAGTCAGTGTGTCTGACTGACTAATGTGAGTGGAAAATGAGACACCTGTGATAAATCGTCGAACGCCCATGGTGACATTTGCATGATAGCTCTTACAACATCATGTGTGAGTGAGATAGGTGTTTAGATAGAGAGCACAACTCAAACACAACCTTGAACATTACCATAACGAGCTTGAAAGCAGGATATAGCAATCAACATGTTGAAGATGAAAGTTGGTCAAAAGAGTGAAAAGGAATCAAAACATGTAGAATAAACACATAAAATGACTTTTTGTGTTTGTGCACATGCATGTTACTCAGGACATGATGATATGACAATGACAAGCAGGCTTGCAAACTAAACTAAGAGGTGTACTTTGAAAGGTGTTCTTTACTTACCACGCCTACCCTCAAGATGATCATGCATCTGATGAAGTTTCCATGTCGTCCTGATATTTTCCATAATTGATTCCTTGGTCCTTCTCCTGAACTCCTTGGAAGCGATTTTAGCATGTCACCTTTTCCTATAGTTACTGAGAGGTAGATCTACACAATTTTAGCGGACAGTGTTTTTCGCTGGAATGAGGCCCATAGAGGATCATCTGCTTATTTTCTACATGGAAGACAGACGGGGAAACTTCGACAACACTACTTAGTTTTGAGGCACACGACACTATTGAGGGATGGGGATCCTTGGAGGACACCTCTGCATAAGTTGTGAGTGCAGTGCCACAGGATCGCTCTCCATATTTCTGGAGAGTAATGATGGCTGCTTGACTGCTCTACGCATTTTTGCAGAGTAGTGTTGGCTGTGGTCTTTGCGGGCTGCTAGGTTTCAATATGCAAGGGAGGTCGATATCTATGTGCACTCTGGGATTTTAGCAGGCAAGGGAGGATGGTGTCTCTGTAAACTGTGGGGTTTTAGCAGGCAAGGGAGGAAGCTCAGGTTGCAGAAGTAAAGCACACAGTTCCGAGTAGTTGGATGAGGCTAGATTGCTCAGGAAAATTGCTAAGTGTGAGATCAATGAAACATATGTAAACATGGATAGGACTTGACTCTCATCTCACACAGACACTTAGTGGCACAAGGTAGACCATCCAGAATGAATAAGACATACTTTTTTTGATGTAACAACCTTAATGACAAGAGTGCGTGAAATGAGAGTGAAACATGTTTATGTGATGATGACCACTCATACACAAACAATTCCCTTGAAGTGAAACAACATTCCCTTTGCATGACAAACAACAACCCTTATGCCTGAAAATGACACATATTGCATAAAGATGAGAATGTAGACAAGTCTTAGGATCAAGGAGGGGAGCTTTAAATCACCATCTTACCAATAAATGACCAAGGATGATGTATCCCATGATCCAAAGTAGGCTCTGATATTTTCATGTGAGCCAAAATTTTGGAGGGTGGTTGTAGCCACTACAACAGGAAGTTTGAGCTACTGTATATTTGATATATACTTTGATTGAGGCCTACAATGACTATCAATTTGGAAATGAAAAACCAATAATTTGGATATCTTTTGACACATAAATGTATTAAACAAATTATATTAGTTATGTTTTTTATAATGATTGAATGTATTCAATTTGTAAAACCATTGAGCTATATCTATCATACGTCATTTCCAATTTCAATAAAATAAAAGTATACACACATGTATGGAGGTTCTAGGCAAGCATAAATAATGCAATAAAGTCATATTCTTTATTGGAACGACGTAAAATTGCAAATAATGTAAGTCCTTCATATTCATAGTCCTTATAGATTCACCTATTACCACTGGATTCCTGTCAATAATTAGTCCTATAAGAAGATTAGTTGGCATCCACCATGGATAGAATAATATAAGAAAAATATTGTCTTTGCCTCCCTCTTCTACTTCCAAGTCCTTCAACATCAAAATGAGGAAGAAAGTAAAGTATAAAACATGAAGAAAAATGAAAAAAAAGGTTCTTTTGATCAACTACAAGGTATATGATTATACCATCCCATAAATCTCATAGAACACACATTCATGGTGACAACATGATGAAAAAAATGAATCAAGATGATAATTTCATTCAAAATATCAATAGGTGATAATACTACCCTCCTCCCTTCCTTGAAGGGGGAAAGACAATTGGAGATCATCTTGATATGAAGTCTTTGGAATGTTTGAGGTTTCTTGTTTCAATCCTCCTTGTTGTATTTTGTGAGATATGCATAGCGGTGCAGATGGATTGACCTAAATGTTAGTATAAGTCCAATCCAATTGTTGATTCCATGTACTTGTATCTGCAATCACTCATGACGAGATGATATCAAATCTAGAAATCTCCTAGTATAGCATGATGCATCATCTTTTGCTTTCGAGTGTAGGTGACCGGCGGAGAGTACAAGGCTCAGAGACTACGCAGAGCGCATTTTAGGTGGGGATGTGGGCTTCGCGGCATTGTCAATGAAAATGGCATAGAGGTCACTTGAGGCTGAGATGGGAAGTTTGGGTTAACAAGGACTCTTTGTGGAATCTGGCTCAGCTGGAGGGCAGATCTGTAAAAAAATTCTAGGGAGACAGTGTGGGCACTAGGGGAAATCTGGCATTGAAAAATGTGCATATTCTCTGGGGAGGATGGGAGAGGGCTGCAGGAGGCTGTTAGCCAAAATTGTGCAGAGCTGAGAGGTAGACCTTTAGGACATCCCTACATTGTTTCTAGGTTGAGCGGAATGATGGATAGTTGGGAGGCAGCCCCTGAAAACTGTGCAATTTGTAGGAGGATCAATGGGCCAGCTGTCAGGGCAGCTAGTTGACATAACTGTACAATTTCAAGGACAGTGCAGTGACAGGCAGCGGGTGTCTGTCCAACATGTCTGTGAATTTTCTTCAATCAGCAGAGGTGGGCATACTTGGCAACTTCTGCGTATTTTTTTGGAGGAGTGAGGCCTGAGGTCATTGCCCTGTCAAACTCTCTAGTTGAAAAGCTGGAGGCTTAATGGGTTTGCTTACGGGAAACATAGATTGAGATGGCTTGCTGAGTAATTTATGTGCTATTCTCGGTGACAGTCAGTCAGATCGAATCTAGGATTGCACAATGCAGAATTCTTGGGAGGTAGCCTCAGGCTCTACCAAATTGTCAGCAGGAGTACATTATCACGGAGAGCTGAGAGTGTGCAGTGTAGCTTAGTGAGGGTCTCGCTATTGGAGGGTGGTTTAGACGTCATAGTTTCAGAGAAATGACTAAGTGTGTAAATGAGTGACTTTATACATGCATGACCTTGTGAAAACACACTCAACATGAATTGACGAAAATGCACCTCGAACGATCAAGACAACTTACACTCAGTGTGACTAACCAATGGATGCGAGTGACAAGTGCGACACTTGTGATAGTTCATTGAATGACCATGGTGGAATTTGTGCGACAGCACATACAACATCATGTGTGGGTGTGATAGTTGTTTACATAGCGAGCACAACTCAAAAGAAACCTTGAACATCACCATAACGAGCTCGCAAACATGACATAGCAATCATCATGCCGTAGATTATAGTTGGTCAAACAAGTTAAAGGAAGCAAGACATGTAGAAGAAGCACATAAATTGACGTTTTGTGTTTGCGCACATGCATGTTTGTGAGGACAGGATGATGTGACAATGAGAAGCAGTCCTACGATCTCAGCTAAGAGGTGTACTTCAAAAGGTGTTCTTAGCATACCATGCTTACCCTCACGATGATCATGCATCCAATGGATTTCGCACATGGTCCTAATATTTTCCATAATTGGTTCCTTGGTCCTTCTCCTCAACTCCTTGGAAGCAATTGTAGCATGTCATCTTTTCTGCGCAATTTCAGTGGACAGTGACTACTGCTAGAATGATGCCCAAGGAGGATCGTCTACATAGTTTCTTCATGCAGGACATGCAGGGAAACTTGGACAACATTGTGTAGTTGTGAGGCACATGAAATTTCTATTGGATGATGGTCCTTGGACGACACCTCTGCATAATTTGTTAGTTCAATGTAGTAGGATTGGTTTGCATATTTTTGGAGAGCAGTGTTAGCTGCTTAACTTCTCTGGGAAATTTTAGAGAGTAGTGCTAGCTGGGATTCTTGCAGGCTATGAGGTTTCAGCACATAAGCGAGGTTGATGTGTCTACGCCTTGTGGGGTTTTAGCAGGCAAGGGAGGATGGTGTCTCTACGAACTACGAGATTTTAGCAAGCAAGGAAGGAAGCTCAAGTTGCAAAAGCAAAGCGCACAGTTCCAGGAAGCTCGATGAGGCTAGGTTGCTCAGGAAAATGGCTAAGTCTGAGATCAACGAAACATATGTAAAAATTGATAGAACCTGGTTGTGATTGCACACAGACACTTAGTGACACAACATAAACCATCCAGAATGCATAAGAGATACTTTGCTTGATGCAAAAACCTTCATTACAAGAGTGCGTGAAGTGAGACTGAAACATGTTTATGTGATGATGACTATTGATACACACACAATTCCCTTGAAGTAAAACAACATTTCCTTTGCATGGAAAACAACTCCATATGCATGAAAATGGCATAACCTACATAAAGATGAGAATGGAGACAACTCTTAGGATCAAGGAGGGGAGATTGAAATCATCATCTTACTAATAATTGACGAAGGATGATCGATCACATGATCCAAGGTAAGCTCCAAATTTTGCATGCGAGCCAAAATTTTGGAGGGTGGTTGTAGCCGCTACAATAGGGTGTTTGAGCTACTCTATATTTGATACACTTTGATTTATGCCTACAACAACTATAAATTTGGATATGCAAAACAAATAGGTTGTATATCTTATGAATGTATTAAACAAATTATATTAGTTATGTTTTTTTATAATGATTGAATGTATTTGATTTGTAAAACCATGGAGTTATATATATAAGATGTTATTTCCAATTTCAATAAAATAAAATTATACACACATGAATGGAGGTTCTAGGAAACAATAACTAATGTAATAAAATCATATGTTTTATTGCAAGGACTTAAACTTGCAAATAACATAAGCCCTTCATATTGATAGTCCTTATAGATTCGCCTATCATCACTGGATTCCTTTTCCAGAATTAGACCTATAAGAAGATTAGTTGGCATCCATCATCGATAGAATAATATAAGAAATCTATTTCCTTAGCCTCCCTCTTCTACTTCCAACTCCTTCAACATCAAAAAAATGAAGCAAATTAAGTAGAAAACATGGAGAAAATGAAAAGAATGGGTTCTGTTTATAAACTACAAGGTGTATGCTTATATCATCCCATAAATCTCACAAAACACAAACTCATTGTCACAAGACGATGAAAACAATGAATCAAGATGAGAATTTCATTCAAAATATCAATGGATGATAACACTAGCCACCTCCCTTCCCTGAAGGGGGCAAGACAATTGGTGATCCTCTTGATATGATGTCTTTGCAATGTTTGAGGTTTCGTGTTCCAATCCTCCTTGTTGTATTTTGTGGGATATGCATGGCAGTGGAGATGGATTCGCCTAAATCATAATATATGTCCAACCCAATTGTTGATTCTTGAAAACATAAAAGGAAAAAAGTACTTCCCTCCACCTTCACACATCTCACATCACCACCACTTCGCTTGTGATTCCTCCTCCATATCTAGATGTGATGCATCAAAGGTTTACTTCATGTATCAAGTATTTAACCATTATTTGACTTATTTTATTGGAATAGCTAAAATTCATTGCAGGAAAAACTTGATTTGGTTCTAAAATTCCGCAGTCAATGCGTATCAACTCTCTTACCTTAAGATTTTGATGTTGACAACCCACAATCACGTCTACCTAACTATAGGTCGACATTAACAATATTTTTAAATAGGAATCGTCCATAGGTAATTCTCGCCCTAAAATATCACCCTCATCCATTTATTATTTTACTCTCAAAATATTCTACCCAAATTGATGTGTTTCCATGAAGAATTGTGTAGAGGGTCCAATTGGTGTTTTGGGTTTTTGTTATGCCCTACTCCTTGGGATATGAAATTTTTTCGAATGTAGTAACACTATAGTTTATTTTTTCACTTCATTCTATGGAAAAAGTAATAGGAATGTCAGTTGTTTCCAGTTGTACAAGGGAGCTACATTGATATTAGCATGGACTATACAAAGTTAGAATGCACAACGTAGATTTTAGAAAGTTATGAGGCTAAAATTAAGGAGTTGGAGAATTGATTAGGGATTGGAAATGATGGATTTCGATCTAAGGGAAGACAAATTCATTTTCAACATTCAAAACTCAGGAATAATTAAGTGGCGATCAATTTCCTTAATTTTTGAAATATAGAGCAAATCTACCTCAATGATTTGAATGTTCCTCTGAGACTTGTTCTTCTCTTTCTATAGAAACTCCTTCACTAAATCTCCTAAATAAAAGCGTTAAGACATGACTTCTTGGAAACAATGATTAACCAGAGGAGCCATGTCCCCTGCTCCATCAACACAATGAGAAAGATAGGCCTACCCACTCAACAAATACTAAAACATTAGGGGAATGAGGTCTCTTCTTATTTCCGAATTTTAAACTCTCTATAGAGTTTATCTATTTCAAAAATATTTTGTAGAATGCATGAATTTAAAATTTGTAGAACCGTGATATACTTCGAACACTCATTAAATTAGTAAGACAAATTATCATATAAATTATTATAACCTTTCAAGAGTCGAAGCTTATTTAATTGTATTCTCACAATATATCTTTGAGAACAACTTTGTGATTAGTATAAACGTTTATAAATTTGAATTGAAAAACAAATATAAATCCAAACAATAATTAGAAGTATGTATTAAATTTACTATATCTTGGGTTCAGAGGACTTACATTGTGGTGAGTATATTTATAGTGGTAGTTAATCGCGCTGAGTATATTTTCTTAAAGTTTTTTAATTTTTTTCCTAAATATTAGTGTAGTTATTATAACTCAAAGTTTTATAAATAAAATCAAAAAATTGATTGAAACAGAAAGAATGTCTTACTAATGCATACATTTATCTGAGTAACCATGCATAGAAAGGTTATGGGCCAACTTTAACATAAGAAAAAAATGAATTACAAAAGAATGTTATAAATAATAATGAGGAACTTATAATCTAGGGACTTATTATAATTGCAATAATCTCAAATCCCTAAGAAATTGGTGGGTGAGGAGCCACTTTGCACAAATATAATTTTTAAAATTTATTAAAACTAATGGATCATTTTGCTAAATAAAAATTGTTTCTATAAATCAATATTATAAATAATAATGAGGAAGTTATCATGGAAGAACTTATTAGAATTAGAATAATCTCAAATCCCTAGGAAATTGACGGCCACAGGTCCATGTGACAACAATCTAAATTTTTAAATTTATTAAAAGTCAATGTAACCTAACACAATCTTTAACACACCACATCCTTTGATAAGCATTAATTCTAAGTATATGATGAGCATATTCACTTAAGAATCAATTTAGACCCTCAATTAATAAAACACAAAAAATCAACCAATCCTCATCCACCTTGAATTAAAACCTATTAAAACATACTAATTAATATAATCCACATTAACTTGAACTAAAAAAACATATTAAAACATACTTATTAACATGATAATAATAGGATATGTTTTTTACTTTTAAAAATAAAATTAAAAATAATTAAATTCCAAAATGTATTATAATTATCTAGAAAATATTATTAACGCTTTGTTCATGAAAATTTAAATTCCTTCCTATTAATTAAAATAATTACAATACAATTCTGTAATATATAAAATCTCTTTCTTTCCTTTAGGATAATAAATCTCTTTCTTTATTAAAAAACTGAAAATTTGTTTTATTTATAAAATAGGAATAATCTTTCAAATTATATTACAATTGATATTTTAAAAAATTCCATAAATGATATTTTTCATAAATTATATTAAAATTTATGAGTGACATATAATTTTATTGAATTTATTAATTAATAACCTATTGCGAATTATTTTAACAAAACTATGAAGTTTTTAAAATTGGGCAAGCATATAGGATTCTTCTTTCCTTCCAATTGTTTAAAATCTGGTTACAAGATTCCAGTGACATACAATGAGAAAGTGAGACATCATAATTAACTCTCTGGAAAGACGTGCATACGATCACCCGGTGAACCATAACATAATAACCATCGGGAAATCCACTATGACAGAGACAATGTGGGAAAGCGGTAAGAGATGCTTGCAAATATATATAAATAAACATAAACAACGGGAAAACGAGGTGCTAAGGACGACATCGTCCTATATAATACTACGTACAGCTTAAAAGAGTCTATCGTACATTTCTTTCTCGCTGCCATGTTAGCAGGAAAACGATCAGCAAGCAGGAAGTTTAAAGGAATGGACAATATATTTTTTGGCGAGCAACGAAAGCCGTTAATTCTTTCAACTGGCACTTCCATTTGAAGATTTATAATTGGATCTAAACAACATCTGAGACATGCGGATGAGTTTCAAGATTTCACATGCTCCGCCTAACTATGTAATTATTTAATTTTTATATTGACTCATGGGAGGGCGTAAGGATTGCACGTCGAAAAGTAAAAGAAACCACATTAGATTCATAGTATATTCTTATGCCCATTTAAAAAAAGGACCTGAACACACTGTATTCCAATTTCACATGACTTTAGATTCGTAGTTTATTAATGTGCCCATTAAAAGAAAGACCATGAAGCACTTTATCCCAATTAATTAATGCAGACATCCTAACCCTCACTTGCAGTGGGACGACAAACGAGTTGGATTAACATAGTGAAAGAAAAGCAGGTGAATTTGTGGCTGAAACAGAAATGCAAACTGTGTCTGCCATGTGATGAGATGGGAATCATTTTCAGACGCCCTCGAATATTCATATTGGCGATTAGCTGGACTGAGACCCTAGAGATGATCATACATGAGCAGGAGGAATCTTATAGCTTAAATACGACCCACATTCTCGCACATACCTCCACACTCGTGTTTCTTCTGCTGCTTCCCACAGAGGCTGTTTTCATTTCGTTCCTGATTGCAGGATCTCCTGTTAAAGCAGCCATTTGTTCTGAATTGCACATTTGTTGATTAATCATCTGTGATTTCGTATACAATTGAAAGGTCATTGTTTTGAATGCTCTGGGTGTATGTGTGACCACCTTGAAATAACATTTGTAGTTGTGTGGTAACGTAACTGATCGTGAGTTTTAGGCAGAGTATTCCCGTAGACTCTCCTTGTATTCCAAGATTCAGGGTTTAGATATCCGGACCTCTACGTTAAAATAAACTGCAAGGCCTATGTTGTCTGTTTGTTTGTTTCTTTTTCCTTTTTCTCTCTTTGCCACAGAGGCTGCTTTAGTAAGCTAAGCTTCTTGTTTTCTCTTTATCACAACTTTGTATTTTGGAAAATACACAATGAAGTTTAGTTTGTTGTCAATATGGGCCGCTCTCATGCTATCATGTGTTTTGTTGTCCTGCTTCACTGCAAAAGCTCGGCATATGGGCTTCAACCATCACGCTACTCATACGTCACTGCAGCCTCACCCTCATCACAACAACCAAGAAGAGAGTTTCTTTCAAAAGACATACACGAGAAGGAGCTCGAAAATGATGAAGGGCCAATTATCAGTCGCGTCATCAGAGAATAAACTCGCTGCCACCAAGTTCGACGTGTCCGTAAAAGATATACCTGGCCATAACCATTCCCACAAGAGCGAGGACTCTGAAAAGCTGGCGAGCAACGACGGTGGAGCTCAAATCTTTTCACAGCATCGCAATAAGTCAGCGAATAAAATTGTACCAGCAAAAAAGGACATTGCAGTGATGGCATTTCGTCCATCATCGTCCGGCCACAGCCCGGGGATAGGCCACGATAATCCCCCTGACTCAAGGCACTAGAACCTGCTTGCTAGCCAGCAAGATCTGCAGTATTGCTTGTATTTCTAGATTATAGTTTTATGGACTTTATGACGTAGAGAAAACATACATTGTATGTTTGAAACAGTAATAGATTATCTGCAATCGTAAAGGTCTACAGCCATAGGTAGGATGTAATGTAAGTTAAGCGAAATATAAATATAAAAAAAATGCGTTATTGTTCTACTATATGTTTCGAAATCATGAGAGAAGTTAGTTATTTCATCAATTAAAATCCTTTCTGCACATGGACATGCAAATAGCTTTAAGCTACGAATAATGTACATGAGTAGGATTGGGCCTTTGAATTAAAGAATGGATTCTGCCTCCTTTATAAGTCTTCACGAGTTTCAGATTTTAACTCATGAAATGGATAGCGATGAAAAGAGAAATAATAGCGATGACTTAATGGCAGCAATAATTATATTTATCCGTATCAAAATGGACTATGAGTTATGGATCGAACCCTAACATATCAGATACAATACCAATGCTCAATTTCACTTTTCACTATTAAAATCCGGAGCAATTTAGAAGCGAGAATTTTTTATTTATTTTTTTGGATTTTTAAGTAGAATTATCTAAAAGAATTGAATTTGGTTTTAAACTAGTTTTCTAAACTCAAACTTATAATTTCACTAAAACCTGTTGAATTAAAAAAAAAAAAAACTTTAGAAAAAAACACACTTATAAACAACTCGCTTTAATAATAAAGACATGGAGAACATATCAGATTCCATTGAGAGACGCATAAAATATCAGATTCCATTGTTCAATTTAACATTTCTGTAGTTTAACGGTATAAAAAGCGACAAGCGAACGACAACATGTGGCTTTTCGCTGTCATCAAACGGTTGGTCCATCTCTACGAAGTTAATGTTGAAATTGTAATTTCAACTGCCGTGGAGCGACAGCGACCGCAGCGTAGTTTTCAGAAAACCGCCATGGAGTCCATCGCACAGCCTTTCTCCCAATGGTGGTTTTTCCTCAAATGGCAGCGATACAATCAGCGGCTGACACGTGCCCGGAGCCACGGTTTCAAAACAGCGTTTCATCAGAGCATAAATATTAGTCAGAAAAGTCCGCGCGATATTGATTGCAACCGTTCCATTGAATTCAACGCTGTCCACCGTCGATTGAAGCCAGGGCTGCGTACAAGTCTGCACCATTACTTGCGTGAAGTGAAAGTTTTTTTTGTTTGACGGCGGTTCTGTCATTAAAGCACTTTAATGAAATTTACTGCAGTAGTAATTGTTGGTAAAGATTTTAATTTTATTAGTTTTTTATTACACGGGAGTATGGCAAGAAACACTGCATTGTCCTGTTATGTTTTTTGTGTTAGTTCCATATGTGGAATGCAATATTCGCAGCAATGTGTATTGTAATTATTTTTGTTGAGAACACAAACAGAGTATGCGCAGCAGCGCAAAGGTAATGCCTTTTGTTGAGAGATTGAAATGAAACATGTAGCAGCTGAGAGATTGAAATGAAACATGTAGCAGCGTGAATGTTTTAGTTTGTTGGGAGCACGAAATGCAAGAGAGGGGTAGCAGCGTGATGGCAAGAAGGAAAAGCACCGTAGTGTGAATGTAAGCAGTGTGAAGGTAAGTATTCATTTCATAAATGAGTGGGAACACGCAACAACATGAAGAAATGTTTTGTGTTCTTCATTGAGAATATAAAATGTGGAATGCCCAGCAGCTTGAGGCATAACACTGCGAGAGTTGTTGTTTGTTGAAATGAAAAGGGAAGCATGCATGAGTGTACAAATGAAGAATTTTCACATAGCATTGTGAATTTTTTCTTTGGGGTATACGCAACAGCGTAATGTAATTTGTTTTGTTGAGAAAATATATACGCAACAACGGGTATGGTATGTTGATGTTGTTTTGTTGAAATGTAATGTGAAAATGCAGCAGTGCAAATGTATACAACAGTTTGTTGTTTTTCAGCAGAAACAGAGTGTTTTGTTTTTACACACAGCAGTGTGAAAATATACAGCTGAGACACAGTAATTTCTTTTTCATGAGAGATAGTGAAAGTTTTTCTTGGAACTGCATTTAAAGCGTTCCCTGGTTGAAATCCCTCTGTTAAGACGAAGATGTTTTTATAACAGTAGTTATGAAATCCCTCTGTGTGAGGAAGATAATTTATGTAACAGCTGGTTTCCTGTTAATGAATAGAAAACTTTTTTTGTGTTGTTGAAACTCTGTCCTCAGCAAAACAATTTTTAGCTTCCCTGTGCTAAGATCCTGTGTGTTAAAAACATAGCATCAGTCTCTGTTCTATTTAGTCAATTTTGTTTTAGAATTTATCAGAAAATTCCCAACAGTGGTATCAGAGCTTGTCCAGGCTCTTTGAAGGTGTCAAAAAAACTGAAGGAAGGATCTCTTGCGGCAGCAACTTCTCGATCAGAGTGAAGACTCAGTCAAGAAAAATCCAAGGTATTTCTCAAGTCAATTTTTTGTGTTACTGCTGAAGACAGTCAATGATTTTAAATACACAGTCAAGTATTTTGAAGCATAGTTAAGAATGGCAAGGTCAAGAAAGAAAGTCTCCAATCCTCCTAAGGACGTGTCTCCCTCTACTACTAAAATAGAAGACAATCAATTTGAAAGCATTCTATTTGAGGCTCCAAGGTTCAATGAGAACTTTTATATATGGGAAGTAAAAAGGAGGACTTTCTTACAGTCTCAAGGGATTGAACTTTGGGAATCAGTGATTGATGATAGCAGGATGGATAGAGAATCCAAAGAGTACAATGCAAAATCAACAAAGACAATGTTGAATGGGCTACCTGATTCTGTAAAGAAGAATCTAGGAAACATTCATCAGCTAAGGATATATGGAACAAACTTCATGACCTTCACTCAAAAGGAGCATTGACCATGACCATCAATCAAAAAGGAGATCTTGAACCCATCATAGACGCTGAAAGTGAGAATGATGACATCAAGGCTGAGGCAGACCTAGAAGATGAAAAGAATGAAAAGGACATTGTAGAAGAACTCCTTGCTCAACTTATGACTTCCATGGAAGAGATAAACAATTTGAAAAAGGAAAATGAGGCACTTAAGAAGATAGCTCCAGTTGGTAACCAAGATCAAACAAGGAAGAAGGTTGACCTCATCAAGCTTCCACTACAAGAAAGGGATGAAGAGCTTGCCAAACTTAAGAAGGAATTTCAGGAAAGCAAAAGGAAGCATCATGAAGAAGTCATATCCATGACAAATCAATTGAATAAAGCAAAGAAGCAGGAAAAGACCTTGTCAAGTCAACTTGAACAAAGGCAGAAGAGCGTGAACAAACTTGAAGAAGAGATTGGTCAGTACAAGGTAGAGGTCTCCTCCCTTAAGTCTCAATTACAAGAAGCCAGGAAACGGACACACGAAGCTGAGAAGAAAATGGACAACAATCAAGCAAAGAATGAAGAAACCTTCAAAATGAAGTCAGATATCATCTCTCTTAAAATAGTAGCAGCTAAAGCTACTCATAGCAAGGAAGAAACTGAGGAACACCTTGCAAAGAAGAATAATGAGTGTGAAAGATTGGAAGAAGAGATTGTCCTCCTCAAAAAAAGAGATTGAAGGGATGAACAAAATCTTGAAGGGCTCTCAAGCCTTGGATGACATTCTCAGCTATCACAGATGTCCATTTGATAAATTAGGACTCGGGTATGCAGGTGAATCCTCAAACAAGAATGAAAATGCTTTAAGCAAAAGAGATGTGAAGAAGCCAGAAAGAAATTGTGATGCTCCTAGTTCCAACAAAGGCAAGGAGAAAAATCAATGCTACAATAGAAGAAATCTTGCTCCAGGTAGAAAACCAACTCCAAAAAGAAATGTAGATGATGTCAAAGAGGCAAGAGGCAATAGTTATCATCAAATGATCTCAAGGCAGAAAGGCTTCAGAAATACATCAAGAAAACCTCCATCTCGCAGGTACCAAAGTTCATTTTTTGGTTATTGTTATTCTTGTTCAAACGTTAGTCATATGGCAAAAGACTGTAAAGCATCTCATAGAAATAGATGTTATAGTCTCCGACAACCTCCAAGAAACAATTTTACAGGAAGAAATCATGAAATCTTATTCATGAACAATGTAGAATGCTTCAAGTGTCATAACATTGGTCATATGGCACATGATTGTAATTTAACATGGGCTCTTACACAAGCTAGAACCATGCAAAAGAAGAAAATAAAGAAGGAAATACAGTCTGAAAGTCCTTTGAGCTCTCCAGCCAATCTAATTTTTTTTTGAGAAGACTCTGCCAAAAGGAGATGATGCATACAGTTAGGGGGAGATTGTAATTCTTGATCATTATTGCTGAACTATATTAATAGTTATTCTTTGATGAAGATCTTCTTATAGGGGAGAGATATGGAATTAAATCTACCATAAGAGCAGAGAAAAAAAGGTTGCAGGATAGCTTGGAGATGCAAAGATTGGAAATCCTGCCTGAGGCAGAGAGAAAGAGGATATTACATGATTGGAGGGCCTGAGCACAACAGTGAGAGCGATGAAAGGAAAGCTGATATGAATAGGCAAAAAAAGTTTTGAGTTTTTTGATGAAATGTCTGGGTCTGACTGATAACCCAGCAGTTGAAATTAAAGGGGAGTGTTGAAATTGTAATTTCAACTATCGTGGAGCGATAGTGACCGCAGCGTAGTTTTTAGAAAACCGCCATGGAGTCCATCACACCGCCTTTCTCGCAATGGTGGTTTTTCCTCAAATGGCAGCGATACAATCAGCTGCTGACATGTGCCCAGAGCCACTGTTCCAAAACAGCTTTTCATCGGAGCATAAAGATCAGTCAGAAGAGTTTGCGTGATATTGATTGCAACCATCCGATTGAATTCAACATTGTCCATCATCGATTGAAGCTAGGGCTGCGTACAAGTCTGCACCATGACTTGCGTGAAGTGAAAGTTTTTTTTGTTTGACCATTTTTCTGTTAATAAAGCACTTTAATGAAATTTATTGCAGTCGTAATTGTTGGTAAAGATTTTAATTTTATTAGTTTTTTATTACACAGCAGTATGGCAAGAAAAACTGCATTGTCCTGTTATGTTTTTGTGTTAGTTGCATATGTGAAATGCAATATACGCAGCAGTGTGTATTGTAATTATTTTTGTTGAGAAAACAAACAGGGTATGTGCAGCAGCGCAAGGGTAATGCCTTTTGTTGAGAGATTGAAATGAAACACGCAGCAACGTGAATGTTTTAGTTTGTTGAGAGCACGAAATGCAAGAGAGGGGCAACAACGTGATGGCAAGAAGGAGAAGCACATCAGTTGTGAATGTAAGCAGTGTGAAGGTAAGTATTCATTTGAGAAATGAGTGGGAACACGCAGCAGCGTGAAGAAATGTTTTTTGTTGTTCATTGAGAATATGAGATGTGGAATGCGCAGCAGCGCATACGCAAGTTTTTTTTACACAACAGTGTAGAGTCAAAGAGTGGGTAGAAGCACAACAAATATGAATGTAGTTTTTTGTTGTTTGCATATGAAATGCAAGTGAGGCACAACAGTGCGGGAGTTGTTGTTTGCTGAAACGAAAAGGGAAGTACGCATCAGTGCGCAAGTGAAGAATTTTCACACAACAGTGTGAATGTTTTATTTGGGGTATACGCAATAGCGTAATGCAATTTGTTTTGTTGAAAAAATATATACGCAGCAGCACGTATGGTATGTTGATGTTGTTTTGTTGAAATGTAATGTGAAAATGCAACAGTGAAAATGTACACAACAGTGTGTTGATTTTCAGCAAAAACAGAGTGTTTTGTTTTTACACACAATGGTATAAAAATATACAGCTGAGACAGAGTAATTTCTTTTTTATGAAAGACAGTGAAAGTTTTTCTTGGAACTGCATTTAAAGCGTTCCCTGGTTGAAATCCCTCTATTAAGAGGAAGATGTTTTTGTAGCAGCAGTTGTGAAATCGCTCTGTGTGAGGAAGATGATTTATGTAATAGTTGGTTTCCTGTTAATGAATAGAAATTTTTTTTGTGTTGTTGAAACTCTGTCCTCAGCAAAACAATTTTTAGCTTCCCTGTGCTAAGATCCTGTGTGTTAAAAACAGAGCATCAATATCTATTCTGTTGAGTTAATTTTGTTTTGGAATTTATCAGAAAATTCCCAATAGTTAAAATCTCTCAGTCAATGGTGAGCGGTAAAACAGTAATTGATCTTTCGAGTGCTAGAGAGTTTGATGAGAATTTCCATATTTGATTATAAAAAGATTTAGAAGACCTTGATTGGTGCGCCTTAATATATCTTTGTCGATTATTTCTAGAGAAGTTTAGCTATATATTCTTAGCAGAAGCAACTCGATGAACCAAAACATTCATTAGCGTATTTCTCTTTTCAAAGTTTCAAACTTGTATCTAATCTACGTTCAAAAGAAGAAGAAATTAGAGGGTGAGAATAATGTTCCAAAGAGCTAGAAGATTGGTGTGCAAGAGCAAGATTACAAAGAGCTAGAGCCACATTGCAAACCCTAGCCGCCACCATTGTCGCAGCAGCCATGCGCGGATTGAACTTGTGGGAGTGAATTGAGATATCACCAGGTTGATGAGTTGGTTTTGCTTCAATGATTGTAATTTCATTTTCATTTGCAGCCCGAGCTTTCCATTCTGTACACTCGTCATCTTATAATTGTTTGTTTTGTCAAAAACTTCCCATTTTGTTGGAGGCTTGGCTTTGGAAGAGGCTTTTTCTCATGGAATTGTAGTTGGAGCTGGCCATTCAACAAGTGGAGTGGGTTTGTCAACAGTTGACAGTAAGCTAAAAAACTCATCTGCTAGTGCCTGCATAAACCTAGTGGTATTCTTTCACAAGTTCATCCTCTCAAGACATAGCGGAGACTCCATGATTGTGCCAGTCAAAAGCAGTCAAGGTCACTTTATTCTTCCACTAAACGTTGCATTCTTCCACAACAACTGTCGCCAAATTAGGGTTTCGATTTGAGCAAAGTAGTGGTTGTGTAACTAAAAATAGCTATGTGATGTTCGGTGCATCCCTTCATATAATGAAGCAGATTTGTTTTGCATTGTACAGAAGGAGATGTCCGAAGTTCTGTAGTCTCTCTATAGTGTTGATCAATAAAAAATGCTTGCGGTATTGACCTAGATTTTTTTGTGGCAAGTTTGGTGTTTACACTTCAATTGTAATATCTTTCAAAGTTAAGGCTTACTCTAAGCTTGAATAATGACAAATGAAAAGATTATTAATGATTCGAATAGGAATTCTCCTAGCAATACTAATAACCCCAAACATAATTGCTAGTTTCTCACTGTGATAGGATAAAAATTGTTCTTTCTACTAATCCTCTACATCATGAAAAAAAAGTTTGTATTGGGCAGATACCTTTCCTCCTTCATCAGCTTGGTCAATTCCTCCAGCTTCTCATAGATCACTTTTATTTGTTGATGCCTTATGTATTTGACAGTGAAACTATGCACCCTACCTTTGACCTCAATCCAACTGACTCTTGGCTACTCTTTGCAATCCTTTCTCTTTCATCTTAATTCCTCACATTTGCGACACAATTCAACTTACCAGCTGCAACATATATCTTAGACAAAAGCACATATGCTGGAGCATCTTGTGGTTCCAAATTGAGAATATGTTTTGTTGCTTGTTTCCTTAACTAATCCATGAATTCTACTGGCCGACAACAAGGTCTTCCATACCAATGCATTTAGTTCAAACAACATTTTATTTATTAAATCTTCAACCTCATTCAATTTCCCAGCACCACCAAGAAGGTCAACCATACACACACAGTTTTCCATTGTTAATTTAACGCCATAATCTCGATCAATGGAATCGAACAACCTACGCCCTTCATCAACTAGTTCAATGGTACCGCAAACCGACATAACATAAGCAAAAGCGATATTATTTGGCTTCGGACCTGCTTCTTGCATTTGCTCAAAGAGTTGGAGAGCCTCCTCCCATATCCATGTTGTGCAAATACAAAAATCATTACATTCCATGAGGCAACATCACATTCACATTTTTTGGAAAATACTTTTTGTGCATCTCCCAAACTTCCACACTTTGCATACATGTCAACAATGGCATTTCCAACAAAGATATGTGAGTCAATCCCACTTTGGATAGCAAAAGAATGGACCTTCTTTCCAATTTCTAGGACTGCTAGGTTGGCACAAACACTAATGACGTTGGAAGCACTAAATTAATATGGCTTTGGGATTCCCTGTAGAATTTGGCCAAATATTTTCAATGCCTCTTCCCAATACCCATTTTGGGTATATCCTGTAATCATGGCACTCCATGAAATCAAGTTGCATTCAAGCATTTTATTAAAAACCTTACAAGCAGACTTGATGCTTGCAAACTTTGTATACATATCAAGAAGAGATGTTGCAACCTAGATATTGGACTCATAGCCAATTTTGATTATGTAACTATGGATGCATTCACCTTGTCCTACATCTGCTAGGCTCTCACATCTCCTCAGAACACTATGTAAAATGAACTCATCTAGCTCTATACCCACAAGTTGCATCTAACCAAATAGTTTCAGTTCCCTGTTGCCATGACCATTCAACATGCATCCCACCTTATTTCATTCCACAAAACAACACCTCGAGAAAACATTCTGTTAACACACATGAAATGCATCAACTCTATTGGTGCATTTTCCATACCTGTCAATCAGGCCATTTTGCATGGATACTCATGTCAAATCCAGTTTCGATAATATAATAATTAACCATCTGTCCATGTTTTAGGGTTGTTAGGCTGGAATATGAAATAAGTATACCTAGAACGTCTACTCTTTTGCACCCATTCCCATCCCAAACATTTCATAAGAGAGTTTCAAAGCCTCCTTACCATGCTCATGTTGAGCATATATAGAAATCATTGGAGTCCATGATATATTTCATATAGGCATTTCATCAAACATTTGGCAACAATAGTGCAACATTCCACATTTTTCATACATTTCAAAAATTTCTCTTCATATAGAGATGTCAGACTGAAAGCCAAACTTGGTGATTTTTCATTGCCTTGCCATGCCCAGTTCAAGAACTACTAGACCAACACATGCCCTAAGGAAACTTGAAAAAGTGAACCCTTCCAATTACATTTGATGAAACAATTGTACAACCTCATCTATATTCCCACACTGTACACATTCAACTATCACTAAATTCCAAGAATCTATATGCCTTTCAAGCATTCTATTGAACACTAGAGGTTGACTCTATACACCCAAACTTGAGATACATGTAAACAAGAGAATTACCCATAGTGACATATGAGAATATCCCAATTTTTACAATATTCCCGTGAATTTGTGAGCCAAGTCCAATAATTCCTAGGCTGCCCATGCTCTTAGAACTCTAACCAAAATTAATGAATTTTTCACAATTCCCAACTCAAGAATTCAATTGTAAACCTTCAATGCCTTCTCGGGTTTCCCATTTTGAGTATATCCTGAGATCATAACAGTCCATGTGACAAAATTTGGCTCATTCCTTTGTTCAAATACCCTATAAAATCCTTCCATTAGTCACTTTTGGCAAATATCTCCACAAGAGTAGTACCCACAAACATGTCTGCCTCAAATCCAATTTTAATAATATGGCCTTAAACCTACAAACCTTAATCGAGAGCTTTGAAATTCGAGTGCACTCTCATCATACTAATGAGAGTGAACTTTGACCAATGGAGATGTTGCACAAATGGGATCATCAGCTCCATAGGAACAATGGAAATCTTATGGAGACATTAGCAGTTTATTTTCACCAATTTAATGTAAAACTTAACATAAGTTAGTAGTTTATGTTCACCAAGATGAAAAGAAGCCCTAGATTTTATGAATACACTTCGGCATGACATAATAAATTAATTTCACCATCTCTGTGTTGAAAAGAACAACACCATAAAAAGCATTCACAGGTTTTCCTATCAACCCAACATTTTGTTAGAATAGTAAATCATCTTGGAATATTGATGTAGAATTAAAACCATAGTGAGAAGCAAAGAGATTTCATGTACCTTGAATCATATAAAGAAACTATTTGCTAATTGAAATATTTCCAAGAAATAATATTAATGTAAAATAAAGTTTGCAATATGTGACATTGTCAGGAATTTTGCATGGATGATTCAACAAGTTCATTCACGGGTTTTTCTGTAAATATAAGGAAGCATCAACTGAAGAAACATGGTTCTCTACTCTCAGTTTAAGGTTTTTGAAAGTTTTTTTTCATCGCTTGGACTCATTCTTATAGGGGTGAAATTTGTGAATTAGAATCCCCATCACACATACATAAGCCAAAAGCTACATTTTCTTCTTGAAGGTGTACTTTTGAATAGAAGATAATGGTATGCATGTGATTTGACTAAAATGGAACCAATACTCATGTCTACAATTTCTTGAAAGATTTACTTGGGGTTTCTCAACCTTGTGTTTGAAGCCATTGTTGGCATGCCATATGTAACCTCACATATTAATTCTTTGTTGCAACTATTTGTAAGACACTTGGTAATGAATACTTCTAAGAACTAGGATAGCGGATCTCTACTTTGGTTGAGTTTAGTAGTGAATGAGTTTATTCAAGCCATCTCCTATAGGTTTTTAACCCTGTATATAAATTACCTGCATACGAATTCTAAAAAATAGACAATAAACAATGGTGAGAGCATAAAACATAAAACATATATACACAAAGATTTTCCCCTGAATCCCAAAACCGACACTACCAGATTGATTTTTCATTATATTCCTTTCAATGTTACAATACATATATATACACATTTCGAAGCATCCATAAACCCCAATCCATTAACCTTGGATTAGAAAATAATCATAGTTTCCTTGACTAGATCTAAAAATACCTTGGACACAAAATGATCATGCCAAAAACTATGTACGAAATCCATCCAGAAAACCATAGGTAGGTATGCCTGCCTAATATAGGGTCCAAAAACAATTTCCTGGGGTGCTACCCCAGACCCTGTTTAAGGGCGCTACTGTCCCCCTGCATACCTCCCCTGTGAGCCCCCGACAGTACCCAATGGGTACTCATGGAAATAATATAACAGAACCCAACATTCTCCCACTTTTTGTTTTCTTTCCACAGGGGGCCATAGGTGAGCTTAGTCATTGATCTTGCCCTACAATGCTGATTGTTTCTCTACACCAAGAATACTTGTCCATTCTCACACACTTTGTCAATGCATCTACAATATTCTTCAAAATCTCCACCTTCACCAGCAACACCTTTTTGTCATTAACCATATCCCTCACAAAGTGATAGTGAACATAAATATGCTTTGTCTTTGAATGATAAGCAGGGTTCTTTTCCAAGAAAATTGTACTTTGGCTATCATAGTCTATCGTTACATCTCGATGTAATAACCCCATACTTAAGAACAATATCTACAACCAAACTTCTTCCTTGCTTGCATGAGTTCCTGCCATGTATTCTGCATCTGTAGTTGAGAGTGCCACTATATACGGTCTCTTCCTCATCCAACTGACATCACCTCCGAAAAGGTTAAACACATACCCACATGTAGATCTTCCCTGATCCATATCTTGAGCCCAATCTACATCAACAAGGTCACATATGTCCAAAACATTATCCAATCTTAGTCTCCCTTGTCAGCACAAACCATAATCACTAGTGCCTTGCAAATACAAGAAAAACTTCTTTAGTTTTGTCCAATGCTACTTCTGTGGTTTTGACATAAACCTAGTCAATCCTCCCACTGCATGGGCAATGTCTATTCTAGTATAGACCATTGCATACATTAGGGTACTTACTGCACTTGCATATGGAGCGCAAGACATGTCCTCTTCCTCTTCTCGTGTCTTGGGACACTGTTGAATAGATGACTTTACACCTACAGGAATATCAACCTTCACCAGTTTATTATCCTTCATATTAAACCTCTATAGTGTTGTCTCAACATAATTCCTCCAGTTTAACCAGAGCTTCCACTTTGCCTGATCTCATTTAATTTCCATACACAAAATATAGTTTGCAGCACCAAGATCTTTCATGTCAAATTTGGAGAACAATTGGGTCTTCAAACAATAGATAATTTATTTGTCATTTCCAACTAGCATCGTAGCATCCAAATACCACACTAGATAAATAACACAGTCACCAATTAATTTAAAAAAAACATAGTGATCTTCTTTACTTCTGTTGAAGCCAAGTCCCCATACAAATGTATCAAATTTCTAATACCACATACTTGGTTAGTGTTTTAACCCATCCAAAGACTTTTTTAACTTGCATACCAATTGTTTCTCACCCTTCTCTGCAAAGCCTTCAGGTTGCTTCATGTAGATCTCCTCTTCGAGATTCCTGTGAAGAAATGTTTTCTCCACATCCATTTGTTCTACCTCGAAATCAAAAGCCACAACAACATATAAAATTAGTCTAATAGAAGCTACCTTGGCAAAAGGGGAAAAAATATCACCAAAATCAATTCCCGACACCTGGGAATAACCTTTTGCTACAAATCAAGCTTTGTATTTCTCCACCTTGCCCTATGCATTCATTTTCTCTTGAATACCCATTTTCTTCCAATGGGTTTCCTTCCAGATGACAACTCCACTAGATCCCAAGCCTCATTTTTGTGCAAAGATGTCATTTCATCAACCATGGCCTCTTTCCATAGTTTTCCATCCTCTGAATCTACTCCTTCCCTCATAGTTTTGGGATCATGATTAGTAAAAGAAAAAATTGAACAAAATGTAGATGGACTATACCTTTCTGGCTACCTTCTTTCTCAAACTGATCTTCTCACAGCTGGAGTTTGTGGCTCTTCATCTTCTGATTTCTCTTCTGCTGTAGAATCTGATTCCTCCTCCTTTAGCTTAAACTCTATCATTTTAGGTTCCTTTCGTATGATTTCTTGTTTAATAATATATTTCGCCTCTCTAAACACCACATATCGAATGTACACAACCTTCCTTGTTTCTGGGTTTTAAAGCTTATAACCTTTTAAAGCATCCTTATACCAAATAGAGATTCACATTTCATATTTACTATCCAAATTTGTTCTTTTCTCCTTTGGAGCATGTACATATGCATCACATCCAGATACCCTCAGATGTGAAAGAGAAGGTTTCTTTCCAGTCCATACCCCTTGCGGAGTCTTATCCTCCAATACTAATGAAGGTGATCTGTTGACCAAGTAACATGCAGTCTCAAGTGCCTCTTCCCAAAATTCTCGTCCTAACCCCAAACCATTCAGCATGGTTCTTTCCTTTTCCATCAATGTCTTATTAATTATTCCCGCAACTCCATTTTTCTGTGGTGTGTATGGAGTAGAATTTTGCCTTGCTATACCATGCTTCTTATAGAACCCTTCAAACTCCTTCTTGCAAAACTCTCCACCGTTATCTGTCATCAACACCTTTATCTTCTTGTCTATCTGGTTTTCCACTAGAGCCTTAAATTCTTTGAACTTGTCAAAGACTTTAGATTTCTTCCTGATGTAATATATCCATGTATTTCTTGAGAAGTCATCTATAAATGATACATAGTACGCAAACTTACCTAATGATGGAACCTACATAGGTCCAAACACATCACTGTGCACAAGCGCTAATATATGTTTTGGCCTCTTAGGACGAGAGAGGAGACTCACCCAATTCTGCTTCCCATATAGACAAATTTCATTGAAATCAAAATCTAGATAGAAACTAGAAATACCTTATATCATGCCATTACCATGAAGTATTCGAAAGCCTTTCTCTCCAATATCTCAAAGCCTTTCATGCCATAGCATGGTATTTTCTCCAAATACCATTAGATTTTCTACTCCACTTTCAGGAACCACAAAACTATTGCACCCATCAATAACAGTCCTACCCTGAAGCTTGTATAGAGTTGCAATCCAAACTCCCCGCATCAATACTAGTGCTCCCTGAACCATCTTGCAAGCATATTTCTCGAACACTTTTTTTACACCTCCATCATCCATATTGCTTACAAAAATCAGATTTATGGCCAATGCAGGAATACGTAGAACACCTAAAAGTGTTCTAATCCTTCCACCTTGCAACTTCAACTTGAATTTTCCACAACGGGTGATGACAAACTTCTTGTCATCTCCTAAGAATACATCACCGCCATCATATTTCTCATACTCACAAAACCACTCTCTATAAGCAGTGAAGTGAAAGGATTCTCCTGAGTCAATCAACCATTCCCCATGATTTGCATGTGTACTTGAAGAAGAACCCAAGCACGCATCCCCACCTTCATCTGAGGTGGTTTTCACCTCTGTAAAGGAGCATCATCAAATCCATTTCCTTTCTTAGGAGCTTTAGATTTACAGTGCCATTTGAATTTCCATTCCTTTCCGCATTTGCAGCACACCTTTACATGTTTTCTTGGATATTTATAGCTCCATGTAGATTTAGATCTCCCACTGCAGGACTTATTTTTGTTTCTATTTTGGGACCGTCCTCGTACAGACAAGGCATCACCATTCTAGCCCTCCATAATTTTTTGTTTCATCTCCATCGACAACAAGGGTGAGACTATTTCATCAAACTACAAGGCAGTTGCATTGCTACCTATTGCAACAAACAGACTATCCCACGAATTTGCTAGAGAAAAAAACAAACTGATGCACCTATCTTCATCTGAAATTTAATATCAACATATAATAATTGTCTTACCACAATATTAAAGGCGTGCAGATTCTCTGTCACTGATTCTCAATCTTTAATCCTCAGGTTATACGTCATTTTCTATAGAAAGAGTTTATTCACCAGAGACTTAAATTGATACAAAGTCCATAACTTGTGCCACAAAGCCTCCGTCGAAGCTTCCATTGATACATTCAAGAATACTAAATCTAAGACATGTAATCGTATTGTGTTTTTTTCCTTCTGATCCAAGTTCGTCCAGTATTCAGCTGACATTGTTGTTGGTTTAGTACCCAGATCTAATGCTACCCACTGATATTTATCCACCAGTAGATCCTTCACTTTGAATTTTCACAACTCAAAAATCAAACCATAGCAATCTCTATCATTTCGCTGCTCAACATCTTCTTTCACCACAAGAATCATTCTCATAGATCTCCCACTAAACAGGGTCTACCACAGACTTGAGAAAAACCCCTCAGCAGGAAAGGCATCTCCTTGAAGCCAAAACAACACCGATACCAAATGTAGGTTTCTATCCCTATATAGAAATGACCTCCATACGAATTCTTAAAAACAGAGAATAAACAATGGTGAGAGCATAAAACATAAAACAAATATACACAAACATTTTCCCATTGATCCAAAAATCAGGACTACCGGATTGATTCTCATTATATTCCTTTCAATGTTACAATACATATATATACATAATGAAGCATCCATAAACCCCAATCCATTAACCTTGGAGTAGAACAAAAACGGAGTTCCCTTGACCGGGTCCACCAAATACCATGGACAGAAAACCATCGTGCCCAAAAACATGTGTGAAATCCATGCACAAAACCATAGGTAGGCCTACTCACCTAATATAGGGTAAAAAAATTTCTCAGAGCACTCCACCCGACCCCGTCCAAGGGGGCTATCATCCCCCTTAGTACCCACCAGTAGTGCCAAGCGCAACGTATAGGGGGATCTTCTTCCCCCCCTTTAACCCCCACGTGCGTGGGATAGTTGTGGAAATAATATAACAAAACTCGACATCTCCCTCGTACTTTATGTCACATGACGCTCACTGTTCTGATCTTGCCTTGACTACCCTACAAACACTATCATAAGTCGTAATGTGACCTTAATGATGAACTCTAGGCCTGAATTTAGACATTTTAATCCATCTTTTGGAGGAGATAGAAACTGAAACTCCTCTATATAATAGAGATGAGCACATTGATGGTTCCACTCAAGGCGCGTCATAAATTCATCCTCAAGGTTTCACATGAGATAACAACTAGATCCCCAAGGAAGAAAAAAATCTAAATATGTTGAATTGATCAACTCTATTATCTTGTTTGTGTGCATCTCCCTAGCTCTCCCATGAAGTTCTTACTATTCCTTGAGTGTATTTTGGCACCCATTGGTAGTTTTAATTTCCATGATCTTGCTCACATTTTACCCTAGCCCTTAGAGGATATATCTCAAGGTTGTTGGGATCGGGGTGTGGAAGTGTGAAGTTTAATATTCAAAAAAAAAATTGAGAGAAAGGAGGGAAGAAAGAAGTGCAAGTTTCAAAAATATTGTGTGCCTCAGGAAAATATCTCTAAAATTTTCAGGAAAAAGAGGTACATTATACTCTTTTTGTTGAAAATCCTAGAATCCTAGATTGCATGATAGAATCGTTTTGTTGTAGTAAAGTTGGCCAAGAATCCTAGATTGCATGATTGAATCAAGCACATCAACACTAAGTACCATCTAATTCAATATCATGTAGAAGCCAAAAGTATTCATTCTAGACATTGATCCTCAAATGAGAAAATTGCAAACTTCTTCACCAAAGCATTTGGAAGAGAAAAAAATGAAATGTTGAGAACGATGCTTGGACTCACAAAAAACCCCTTCGAATTAAGGGGGAAATGTTAGATACCTAATCCTTAGGGATTGAGGTACATTGTAAATAACTTTGTAAGTATTAATCTAAGAGAAATATGAAGGGCATAGCCTATAGGTTAATAGGAAGTGTCATTTGGAGCTCTTAGAAGCTGAAACCAAAGGTCAATTCCTCTTATATATATGCATGCTATGAGTTGAATAAATTCATTCAAGTGTGGAGTTATTCATCCTAGCTGGTAGTGGTATCAGAGTTGACTATTTTAACTTGATGATTCTCTTACGCATGCAAAAACACCCCTCGTTCAATGTCAAATCTGAGGCATCTCCTACCCACTATTCATTCCAGTTTTCAAAAGACATATTTGGCATTGCTTCTTCCTCCCATGGCCTTGCTCATACATTTTCACAAATCCTATGCACACAATTTCTCCCTAAGAGAACAAAAGGTCGTGAACTCAATTCCAAGTATCACCATACTGTATTCTTAGAAGGAAAGTCACAACAATTCAATGATGTATACAAACAACTATTGGGTAGGATAGATTTAGTGGGTTTGTCTCCAAATGATTCAGATGACATGGATTTCATACACATTGCCCTGAAAGCATTCCAGGATTTTTGCATTCACTGCAAATAGGAAGGAAATGAAAGGGTCATTGTCTTAATGATTTTTTTTTTTACAAAATCCATTGTTTTTTTTAGTTATAGTTGAATAGGAAATAAGAATGCAAATGTTCAACGAAATTTATGTGATTATTCATTGGAACTAAAAGGTTTACTAGGTCAATTCTTATGCATTCCATGGGAAGATATTCAAATGGGAAATATTCTAGTATCGTTGTCACTACTATGGTTGTAAAGCATAGTGTGTCTAAACCCTAGAACATATATTGTTCTTAAACTCTAGAATATATATTGTGTAATAGAGTTTTGCAGAAAACACTAGAGAATAAGTGTAAGATACATTCATAATACAACATCTTCTCATTTCTAATATGTATATATATTTTATAATGCTTACACAAAATCGAAGATAAATTCTTTGGGAGAAGTACATCATTTACTAGCACCCCATATTCCTTTTGTCATAGTTTGGATTTTGGAACTTAGTCAACAAGTCCATTATCTGGCCACCCGAGACTTAGACAAATTTCATTTCGTGGAGAGTGTGGAGGTAGTGATAAAAAACATGAAAGCTTTTCAGGGGCATGGAGGATAAGCACAATCATGTTCTTCGTTGTGTTTGCTATGCAAAAAAATGGGCATAGGAAAACAAATGAAAAATATCATGGGAGAATATCAAAATAAAATAGTTTCAGTAGGAAGACAATGATAAAGCATCAGATCTACCAAAAAGTTAAGCCACATGACCTCTAGATATTTTTCTTTGAATATTTTAATAGCAATGTGGAGAAACATCCTGTGGGATTCCTCGTGAAGTTTTTCTTGGAAGAAATGAAAAAAAGTATACACACACACACACACAGATACCCTTTTGTCTCACAATACAGGATAGTAATGATGTAGCAGGAAACGTTTCAAAAGAGGCATTGGGGATGGGGCAGGGTATTTGGATAATTCCCTTTTCCGAGCATGGAATACACATGATTTATTTTGTGAACCTTAGCTAGAAAATTCTCCATATAATTCTCCAATGATGTATTTTTGTTTTATAAAGCCATGAACAATCTTTGTTTCTTGATACAATTCACAGGTTTTGTGATAAGTAGACAAATTTTAGAGCCTGCTTTGAAAACTCTAATATATATCCTTTTAACTTTTATTCTAAATTAACTCACTGATATGTAAAGCATGTTTGAAAAGATGTCATTAGACAACTGTGAGATTTCTCACGAAAAGTTGGCAAGGTTACAGATTCGAATCTCATGATCACGTAGCAGTTAAGCTTTCTAATTAGGGCCACTTCTTTAACCAATTTACCATCCATGGATCATGGAAAAGTACTTGAAGGGATTTCCACAAGGTTTTCTCCTTGGAGACAAAAAATACTCATCGTCCTTTTTTTGAATATATATATATATATATATATATATATATATATATATATATATATATATATATATATACATTTTCTTATAGCCCCATTGGTCCATTCAAGTGGTTTGACTTACCATGCCAAAGTCATAATGACCTCAAATATCACAAGGTATAATCCACTTAGGTCCCTTGAGGGTTGGCACACATCTGCAAGCAACATTTAAGTTGGGAACCTCTCACAGAATATCAGGAAACTACTAGAGGGTTTCCCCAAGGATGTTGTCTATGTAAGGGAAAAATAATGCAGTACCATCCTCTTAATTACGCTTATATTAGGGAACCTAGAGGTAAGGTTGCACATGCTTGGAACCTATTCTTATGTTTGGCAGTGTCAACGCATGGCTTCTGTTGATCGTTGTTTCTCTTCTCTCTTGATAATACAACCAATACTTCTCCAATGCTCTCATGAAATATCACTAGCATAGTCCCAAGCGGTTCTTTATAGGTAGAGGATGAAATATACAATTCCCTTCATCTATGGTTTCATGTTATAGTATGGCGAATTTCTCAAGTTGTATTCAATGTTGATATGTAGTAAAACTACAATATTTATAAGAGTTCTTGAATATTTTGTAGGCTTTGTACCTTCTTGTTCTTATCATGAAGCCCTTGACTTGCAAGTATTAGAATGCATTATGCATTCAAATTACTTAGCTGCAAAGTTTTCATATGACTCATTTCATTGAAAGTCTTTGGAAAAGGATTTGTCAAAGAATCAAACAATATTTTTTTCATGTATATATAATATCACATGAAGTATAACAATGGATTTTTTTTTATTATTTTCTACAACCCTCTCTTATGTGCTTCGAATATCAAATTTTTGACTAATAACAAAGATATAATCTAAGACTTTCGATGATATCGAGCAATCAATATCTCTTTCTGCTAATTGTTACCTTTGTACCCAATTAATTTCGAAAGAAGTACATGATATAAAATTAAATAAGGAATTACTTAAAGCCATGGAATCATACCAATGGGAACTTTAAAACATATATCTATGCAATTTAAATTGTTGACCTAGAATTTATCCCTAAGATTCTCCATAGAATGTTTAGAGAACATGTAAAACTAATGAAAGGAGAATGAAAACGCTAAAAAAGATACGAAAATTTCTTTTTCATATAAGGATCACCTTTGTTATATTAACTAATTTATCATGGTTATCATGCCCGTAAAAGAATGGATCCCTCTGAAATATCTGCGGCAATAAATAAATCAATAAAAATTCATAAGAAAAACAACATATAAAACTTAAAATAACTATTATAACAAAGGAAAAGTTACTCATGCAAAGCATTTGTGTGGCCAATAAGAATTTAAGGACCTTTGAAGTATTTGATACATAGAGATGCCTCACCATTAATTGGACAATCATTTGAACACAAGAAATACTAGATCCTAGAAATATACAATTTTTGATACCTTCTCCTTAATGCACAAAAATATATTTCCAGTTTTTTTCACCATTCCAAGCACTAACATGGTCAACAAAAGATCAAAAATTTCATGATACACGTCTCAAAGTATTGAAAATATCATAAAACAAGAACCTAGGAAACCAAACATATCCAAAAAATGTCAGTATCCTTAAAGTAGCAAATTTGTAAATGCTATTTATTATCGGTAACAGTGGTTTAACCAACCTTTAAAAGCAATACCTTCACATTAGATCAGTGAAGGTCCAACCACATGAAGCACATGATCAGGAGCATCAAGGCACATAATACCTTAGGCGTTGATTTTTTACTTTTTTTTTTACTTACAAACATGCTCAGCTAGCTCTAAGGTACTATATAAACCCGACTAGTCAATAAAGTTGCATAACCTTCAATAAATGTTCTGAAAAGGATTGTTTTATGTTGTAGACTATAATAGCTCTTGAAATTAAGGCTTGTATCCAAACAAAATCAAAACAATGGAGAAACGATTCAACAATGAAACTTAAGGAATTCATAAGGTAATTGAAGCATTGCAATTTTTGAAATTACACTTATTTGAAACCTCCTTTGTATAAGACTAATGTATAGTAAAGGGAAAAATGCTAAAAAACCTAATGATATGAGAGAAATAGTTGTAGACTTGACAATTACGATTCAATAAGGTGTGGACATAAGCATGTAATCAGTCACTAAAGTTTTAAAAATTTCAATTTCTGGTAGACTGCAGTGAATTACATCCATGTCAGTCCCAAGTTGATGGAAAACAAAAACTGGGTCAGTTATAATTCAAATCTCCCAAACGTGGGTGTTATAATTCTACCTTGTTTTCTTGGTAGTTGGTTCTCCTTCATAGCACATCAATAACAATATATCCATACCTCGAGATGCATTTATAGAATTGATAGAAGATGAAGCTAGGAACAAAAATAGTGTACTTTAGGAGGAGTTATTTTGTTATGTAGACATGTTTGTAGGGTGAACAAGCATGCATGCATGCACCATCATCAGTTAATTTCATATTTTATATTTAGACAAGCCACATTAAGCTATGATAAAAGTGCATGTCTGTAACATGCCACAACCACCTAGCTGAGGGACATTCCCACTGAACTCTGCTTCTGATGCCACAAATTTGGAATTTCTTTAGTCTCTTATAGGAAGGTTGTCTAATGTCTTCTCCGAAGCCATTTTTAAAAATAAATTCCTCGGAAATATTTTTACAGCTTTGGTATAAGAGATCCAATCACCTGCATTATGGAGCATTAAATCTCTCGATGAACCCATATGGTGAAAGGATTGTTGGCTCTAGTAAGTCCTCTAAAGCTTAAAATACCTACGTTTTCTCTGAGAAAAAATACAATTGTGAGCTAATACATCAAATTTGATGAGAAGGCTTGGTCATCTAAGTCTTAGGGGTCTCTTGGGAAGGTTTAGGAGGTAGAGATGATTGTTGTTCCAACTTCCAAATGCTTATCCACAGATTTGAGGAAAATCAGATTCAAAGCAGCAAAATTCTAATGAGAACACAGAGCCTAGGTGGCACACCAACACATGGCATGAGTCAAAGGAGAAAAATGTTGTATCCTATGGAATTTTTTTCCCTAGGGTCTCTTAAGTAGCGAGGGTTTTTAAAAAATTCCTACGAAACAAAGATTCAGTACAATAATGTAATCTTAGTTAATTGTATTGTTTTAAATACAATAGACCATTCAATATCATACCATAATCATTCAATAAACCAATAGTGCTAGTACAATTCAATAGTCCAACATAATTTCATACAATTCCATATTGAACCATACTTGAACAACAATACCCTAATCAGAAAACCTAAAATTTACTCCAAAACTATTCCAAACACTAGAAGTAACCATTTTTCAATTCTTTTTAGTGACCTTCGTGCTGAGGATAGAGTTTTGCTTCTTCCTCCAATCTTCCCCAGAGACTCTTTCCAACATTATCTCAGATTCAGGGAACTTCAGATCAGTTGAACTCCTTCTTCACATGATTCCTCCGAAATCTACTACAAAGCATCACTCTCCACCCAATTTTTGAATATACCATATTAGAATTGAATTTAGGAAAAACTCCCACAATCATTTTCGAATGTGTTGGGTGACTTCGGGTATGTTATAGATCATTCCCAACCTTCCAATTCCCTCAGGATCAACCAAAACGCTTTTATGATGGATGACATATAGCCTCATTGGTACCTCAGCCTACCTCAAATGTTTTGTACATGGAAAACTCACAATTTTGACTTCAAAAAACTTCATTTTATTCCAAATGTTGTCTTTCTCTTGCATCAGATAACTCATTTAGCTTCAAGAGTGCGGATGCTTTTCCCAACTATTATTACCAACAAAAAATTAATATTCTCCATATAGAATGTTTCTTTGCTTACTAGAATAGAATCAAAAACAAAAAATGAATTTGCTAACTTGGGTGGAGCTTTTCACCAGCGAACTTAGTAGGGGAAAGGGATCTTAAAACCCTTAGAGCCTTAGTCTCAAGAAAGGAGAGACATTTCAATTCCGAGGATGATGTTTGATCTCAACCCTTTTCTATTTGTAGACTTCTCTGTGGGTTTCCTCATTTGAAGGGTCGTGTAAGAAACCCCTAATATTGGAAAAAAAGGTTTTTATGCCCTTATCACGATTATAGCCAATGGGATTATCTTGGCTATTTTTTGCTCCATTATCCCATCAATTCATAAGGGAAATTGCAAAAAACCACAACATCTAAAGGAGAATGAGTGGAAATGATGATTGAACCCAGATGGTTGTAGAATATGAAGGATGTGGCTAACAAAAACAAATATAAGTACAATGCCAGATTCATTGCATGAAGATTCTCCTAGAGAAAGGAAGTTGACTATGATAAGATGTTTCCTACAGTTGTAAGATAGACTTCTATAAGGGTATTCACAAAATTATGAGCACTTGCTGAATTGGGGCTTCACCACAAATGTTGCAACACTATAACCTTTACTATATGTTGCATAAACCTGATATGTTAGTTTTGGTTCTATATGTGAATGTCCTAATGATAAGTAGCAATGAGAACCCCATAATGTGTTGCAAGGAGTTTTCCTCCAAGTTTACTATGAATGGAATAAGTCTTGCACCTTTTCTTCGGTGTTAAGGTACATCAAGGGATAGGTAAGGTCTTCCTCAGTCAAAGGAATTACACAGTAGAGATTCTAAAGAAATTTTAAATGGCATTCATATTCAAATTCAAATTTGGTCAATCTATACATGCTATAAGTTTCCTAATGTATTTGTCACAAAGGAATTATTTTTTATTCTCTCTCAAAGGAACATATTAAAACAACTTAGGACTTTGTCTACAAAATTTTTATTGAAAATGCTCAGAGCATCACATAAAAAATTAAATTCATTTATATTGCATCTTAGATGACCAAAGTTTAAGATTAATATTAAATTCCATGATTTTCTCTGAAATTTAATGGAATAAATCCTAAGTAATTTTTGAACTTAGGCATCTAGGGAGAGAATAACAAAGAAGTGTAGCCGGGGAAGAATTTGTAGCAGCAATGCAGGAAATTCACAGCAATGTCAAGAATAAACTACAGGAAAAGACCATCAAGTATAAATTCTAGGCCAATTTGACGAAAAAGGAGTAGATTTTAGAGGTGGGTGAGATGATACTAGCTCACCTCATGAAGGAATGATTTCCAAAAGGTTAATACAACAAACTAAAATGGAAAAACGTTGGACCCTACAAGATTTTGGGGAAATTTAGTAATAATGCATATGAATTCAAAATGCCTTCAAGATTGGGAATTTCCCCTATTTTTAATATTCCAAACCTCTATAAATTTTCAAAACCTTCAAAGTCAATAGAAAGCAACAATCAACAACAACAACAATCAACCATAGATTGGGAAAATCAATTTCTTTCAGCAAATCTTTTGCAACCTGGAAAAAGTCATTAAGTTAAGATGATCATTTGAAGGAAACTAGAGGGAAAGAAGTCACTGATGAGTAATTAGTGAAGTGGATCATGGACATTAAGGAAACTAGAGGAAAGAAGTACTATGAGTAATTAGTGAAGTGGATGGACCATACACTTGAGGGTTCCACTCGGATGACTGCCACACTTATACAGAAAAGTGGAAAGTCCATTAATGAACTCATGTCAGGAGCCATGAACAGTTTTCAGTCTCAGGAGCATGATGCAGGAGCACTATTCATTTCAAAGGACCATGTGGTAAAACTTTATTGGAGGGGTTGGACGCTCATGAATTTTCTTATCAGATCAGGAATATTTTAATTAATATGGCATGTAATAAGACCTAATTGGCTATTTAGATATTTAATAGTATTAATTAATGGCCTTTTTCTTATTAGTGCATGTAATGAACAAAATAAGGCTTAAATTAGCTTTTGTTAATGAAGTTGGTGAACAGATCCATGTTTTTAGGATATTCACCTAAAAACAGTTGTCATTTCCGTATTATTCGGAAAATTGTAATAAAATTACTTCTGCAGCTCACTCGAAGCATTGAGACATCTAGTGTGGAATCTTGTGAAGGAGGCTTTCTCATTTGTGTGTTCTATATATTCTGTGCATCCCTTGAAGGTTCAATTCAATTATTCTGTAAATATTTGTGCTAGTGGAATGTATTTCCCTATAGCGCAGAATTCCTTTTATTTCTCTCTTAAATTATACCCACAAGTTATAGTTGGGCAAGGATAAATTTCCTTCAATGGTTAGTTATAGTTGGGCAAGGATAAATTTCCTTCAATGGTTTTGTGTATGGTTTTGAGTAAGAGACAGGTTGAACTGGATTGAAATTTCCTTTCCTTTATTACTTCAAAGCAAGATCGACAGAGGAACACAACCCCAGAATATTTTCGGAATAATACGCAGTGGTTCGAATGGCATACGATTTCCCTTACTTTGTTCACAATTTTGTTGTTGGAGTGGGTTAATTCCCTTGACATTAAGTTGGAGTGGGACATAAAGGAGTCCCCTGGAGGTTTCACACCACTTTGAAGAGACCAGGTTCAAAGTCACGGTGGCTATGTATTCTGGCATTAAATCAGAAGGGTGTTTTGTCTTGCGTCAACTACACTCGATCTTAAATTCCCGAGGTTCTACACCATAGCCTTTTATTTATCTACAGAGTATGCCACAATAAACAAACTATTATTTTTCAAATTTAATGAAAATTATTACTATGTCTTCACCAGCAAAGAAACAAAGATCTTCCACAAAATATATTCATGACCAACTTGATTTAAAATGAAGCGTTTCCATTGATGCACCTGACCACAAACGGAAATAACACCGAGAGGCCCTTCAATGAGCTGTAGAATCGCAATGAGGTCAGGATCCATTATGAACATGCCTTAGGGGCCTAGCGGAGTGAGTTGGAGCTACAGCCATGGGAGTCGAACGATGTTTTTGAGAGATATCAGCTTCTTTCTGCTTTCTTGACCCCGTCGGGGTTCGAAACGCTAACAGTTTCATCATCTTAGCTGGATATGACACAGAGGAAGAGACACACCCACTCCGCTCCTCTCGTTGGGATTCGAATGTGAGAATTATTGAGAATGGTATTAATATAAAAGGTTCATTGGGAGTGGCGTGTTTTCGTTGCTGAGATTAGTTGAAATTGATTGCATTTCTTGGAGTTTCCTTATTGTTGAGGGGAATAGGGAAGCAAATTAGTTTTGGAAGAAAAGGGTTTCCACGGAGGTGATCCGAAGGAAAATATACTGATTGTCATTCACTTTGGAGGAAACATGTGAAAGTTTTAAAAACTGGAGATATATCCCATATTAAACAAGGGCAGCTGCGAGGCAGCGAGTCCCTGCATGAAGTTAACATTTAAGATCTAGGGCTAAAGAACAGGGCATTACGCCTGTATGGTTGATCTGGTTGTTTGGATGAGGCATATGATTTTATAAAAAAAATGCCATTTAAACCTAATGTTACTGTTTGGGGAGCCTCACTTAAACCTAATGTTACTGTTTGGGGAGCCTTACTTGGTGCCTGCCAAGCCCATGGCAATATGGAGATAGGAAAAGTTGCAGCAGAACACTGTAGTTGGATTGAGGTAAAGAGCAGGGTACAACAGTAAGCATATTGATAAGCATCAATTTAGTCAAAACGTCTTTATAAACCAACTACTAGGATCAATAAAGAATACCATTCATAAGTGTCCATACTGCAGCTGCTTTCAGAGTAAAGGAGACAGAAAGATTTCCCTTTCAATGAACACCAAAGCGAGCAGGACCGTGTATTGGTGAGGATCAGCAGTCACTCATAGCATCTATTATAAAGAAGAAAACAATGAACAAGCACAACACATTTGGTATATTTTTGGAAAATTAGTTTAAAACAAATCAAAAAGAAACTACAGACAATATACAACACCAAATACGTAGCGTGTATTGCAATTTACCACAGCAGGGCATGGCCTATCCTGGTAATCTTACTCAGTTCTTCCTTAAAGGTAAATGGCTTGCTTGTAAAATTGGAACTGGCCGAAAACCCCAAATTGGGGAGGGTCCGTGGATCTTAGAAATGGATAATGTAGGTTGTTGAATGATCTAACTGGTTTCCTTAGATTCAGAGGCATTGTGCCTTTAGCAGATCGTTCAGCTGAAGGTCATGCAAACTTCTAGAACCAGGGTTGGATGTAGGCAAGAAAATTGGATCTTGAAGGACAATTGGCAAAGTAATGGGACTCATTGATGTCCATCATCCAGGTGATAACTTTACCCTGAAGGCCAAAGAACTAGTCTCAGAGGTACCAAGACCTGTTCTGACAGTCTCAGAGGTACCAAGACCTGTTCTGACAGGGTATAAGTGCTTGTTGAATAATGGAATAATTATTTACAAAAATCTAATCATTGAAGACTTAAAAAAAAGCACATAATTCTAGAGAAGACAGTAAATTCCTATTGCAAGTTATCTGAAACATATTTATATCTAGCAACATAAACTGGAATACAAATAACGCAACCAAGTTTAGTAGTTTAATCAAGCCAAAGAATTTGGCCAACATGTTGTAAGAAATGAAGGTACTCTGTTTCTAATTTAATAAGACAAATCTGCCATGCAAGGCTCGAAACTGTGACCAAATTATCTCATAAATAACAATGACAAGGGAAATAAGATTGAGTGGTATCAATGTTGCTAACATTTACACATGAATAAAACCTAGAAAAGACCTATATAACATATTTGAAATAATGTATGCTGCAAACCCAAAACTTAAAGAATTTAATAGTGTCAAGACATAATCATCACACGCCCAGGAGAAGCCCAATCATAAAACATTTCTTTCCAAGCATATATGTATATGAATAATGAATTTATAGTACAATTTTGCGAAGCATAATGGATGAAAAGACAAAAGAATATCCATTGATGTATTCAGTGAAAAGCCAAAAACATTCTATCAAAAACACAAGTAAAATCTAAACTTCATCCACGAACCTATCCTTTGGTGGCTAAAAATTCTAGAAAATGCCATTCAAGTTTCATAAACATTACATATACCCAGTGAAAAACAGATAGGGTAAATCCTGTACCCTTAGAATTTCGAATTTAAGTATACCACGAAGAAACCCTGAGAGGGAATTCGGTTTAAAAAGAATCCTGTTTATAAAATAACAAAGGTTGTCGATTTCTTAGCACTCGGTGGCTTGAGAAATAAAAAGACAAGGAAGTACCTGTAACCCATGCATGCCAGTCAGATGAGGTAGTCCTTGAGCATCTTCACAAGAAGTTGAAGGAATTAAACATTTTGAGGAATTTTGCAACCACAAAGAAATTTTGGGTCAGACCCTTATCCACAAAATAAACAAAGCGTGTAATCTCAACAAAAGAAAAGAAGAAAACCCAAGAAACATTAGGGTAATTGAATTTAATAACTTCCCACACTAAAGAGTCAAGCCAAATATTCACGCTCATGATTGTTAGTTGGGCACAAGCCAGATAGTTGTCGAGGTAGTAGAACAATTTATTCAAACAATTCGTAACTCCTAGCACAAGAGTCGAGTGGGGATCTTACTGTAAATCTCCTATCATATTCCGGTACAGGGTGAGCCAGAGAAACGAGACATTTTGGAATGTTAAACCTATTATAACCTGGACAGAGTTACCATACAAATACAACTCATAACCTTAGTTGAAGTGGTCTAAAACGAAAAGAAAGAAAGAATATACATAGAAGATCCCTTGGCTGCTAAGTTGTAGAGAGCATTACCTAATGCAACGATGAAAAAGCCATAGCCGTGCAAGGGTTCGGTAGGTAGGCAACTTGCTTTCTATGTTAGATGAAGCTTTGGAAACTACTCCTGTAGTAGTATGTGCACTAGTCAAGACATGAGGAACTTGACGGGCTAAAAACAAACAAAAAATACCCTATTTAATTGGTGTTCAAATGGTCATCGGTAACTAAGCTTTCATGCAGCGGCAAAAAAAATGCAGAAATTATCTCAAATAAATTCGGCAAGATGAGTCTAGGCGAGAAGTCAAGTACGCAAAGACAAGGCACATGACAAGAGGAAACTAAAATTTCAAGTGTATACTAACTGAAAGAGAATCAAATCTACAGTCCTCGACCAAGCCCTTTGACAATGCACAATGCTTAAAATTGACAGAGAAATTTCAAAATACGGTACACATAAGCACTGAGAGAGGCTACAAGATTACTTAAGTTAGAAAATTCAGGAATGCTTTTGGAACCCGACTAGATCATAAGAAAACAGCGTTTCAAATTGTAAGGCCTACACAAAAGTTGTCATTTCTACACTCGTATAGACCTGCTTACTCTAAAGCTGTCAGCCATTCTACAACAGAAACATCCAAAACTTTACGTTCTAAGGTATGCCAAAAATGCAACAAACTACTGGAAAACTTCCTGTCAAAAGTAGATCACAAGCAAATGGTGCGATCAAATAGAAAATGGACAGTCGAATTAAAATTTCCACAAGAAAATGGTGCGATGAAATAGAAAATGGACAGTCGAATTAAAATTTCCACTCTCCCATAGATTGCAGACCTTAGATTTGATTCCTCAACTTTGCCAGCTCAAAATCAAAATCATTGTCATAGAATGATTTCAGACTGCAAGATATAATCATTCATTCAGCCATTTTAGCGATTCGAACGACCTGGAGATAAAGATTTGCATATTAGTATCCATTCTTCGCAGAGATGCACATAACGGGTACCTTGTATGAAATGCATTGTTGCAAAGTAAGACCAAAAAGAATTTAACGATTGACATATCTGGTTATTGACGATCAAACAAAATGCTTGGAAATACCGAGAAATCCCAAATTTAAAGATTGGAACATCGATATTAATGACAATAGCTTAAGATGCTCGGATTTTCTTATTCTCCGTATTTTTTTTTTTAGTTTGAGTTTTACATTATAGAATGATCGACCACAAAAGATCTTAATACAGGGACTGTTGTGTTCTTGTAAAAGAATTAAATGCTACTCTTAAAACCACTGTGAAATTCAGATTAACAAAGGAAATTGGAAAATCAATGAAGACATGAAGCTTGAATAAGAATTGAGGACTTCAAGACTTCTAAACGCAAGAATATGCCTATTCTTGGAAAATTTCAATCTCTGTAAATCCCTTATGTTCATCAATCTCATTTAAAACACGGCATTCTTAACAATGGGAAAAATGAAAATGCAAACGGAAAAAGGAAGAAATTGTTTAAGCAGGCAAAAACATTGGAGATACCAAAGAAAAGGAGAGACAGATTCTGGCCTGTATCTGGTGCGAAAGTGGTAAAAAATAGACAATGGGAATACTGAAAAGGCTTCTCTTATGGAGAAAGGCGGTGAAAAAGGGTGAAGGGAAGGAATGGGAATGGTAACGCCTTTCAGGCTTAAATATTTTAAACATAAGCCATGTGAGAACGAGAAAATAAAGGCAGAATCATGTAATTGTATTATCATTGGCATGTAAAGGCGCATGGAATAAAAAAAGAAGAAAAAAAGTTAGTGGACTATGTGGGCCTTTGCATGAGAGCTACATGCCTTGCCACTCTATCCTCTATCACCATTACATAGCATGCAATCCGTAACAGCCCCACTTAAATGTTGCGTCAAGCTAACATATGTAACTCAGTTCAGAAAGCCAGCGTTTAATTCTGCAATGAATGTTCATTGAGCTTTACCTTGAGTGGCTTGAAAATGAAAAAACTGTGTCTGTTTTCCTCACTGCCACCGTTTTTTGAACATGAAAAAACGTTGGACATACCAAAGAAAAGGAGAGACAGATTCTGGCCTATATCTGGTGCGAAAGTGGTCAAAAATAGACAATGGGAATAACGAAAAGGCTTCTCTTATGGAGAAAGGCGGTGAAAAAGGGTGAAGGGAAGGAATGAGAATGGTAACGCCTTTCAGCCTTAAATATTTTAAACATAAGCCATGTGAGAATGAGAAAATAAAGGCAGAATCATGTAATTGTATTATCATTGGCATGTAAAGGCGCATGGAATAAAAAAAAAAGAAAAAAAGTTAGTGGACTATGTGGGCCTTCGCATGAGAGCCACATGCCTTGCCACTCTATCCTCTATCACCATTATATAGCATGCAATCCGTAACAGCGCCACTTAAATGTTGCATCAAGCTAACATATGTAACTCAGTTCAGAGAGCCAGTGTTTAATTCTGCAATGAATGTTCATTGAGCTTTACCTTGAGTGGCTTGAAAATGAAAAAACTGTGTCTGTTTTCCTCACTGCCACCGTTTTCTAAATTTGTCAGCGCGATTCCATTGTTTATCTCATTTTCTGAAACTGTTTGTGCGATGCAGAGTCTAGAAAGTTCATAAAAAACATGGGGGCACGAGATATAAGAAGCCTGCAATAACTGAAACGTAATGTTTCAGGCGATGAAGTAAGGCGAATTGACTGCAACAGTAGCGCTGTTATATGTACCCAACGGTTTGCCGTCGGGTCCGGGAGTCTCAGCCGTGTCGGACCATTGTATAATGGTGGAGTCTGCGCCGTCTCCTTGCAGCGTTAAGGTACGTTCACTTTTTCGCTGAACGTTTTCACGATTCACACAGCGATATATACCTATGAGCTCAAGAAATCCCGCTAATCCCCATAAGACCATAAAAACATATGCCAGACCTTGCTAGGGTGGAATTAACCCAACAAGAAAAATTGAAAAGACACCCTGTTTTGGGTTATGACACGCTTAAGTTAAATTTGTAAGTAACGTACTTTGGGGTCACCATGTGAAGTATGAGAGAAGGGTAGGGAACCTCACCTATAAACCAAGATGCTAGAATCAGGTGTGAAAACCATCGTTGTGTAATTACAAAAACTATCGATGTGGTCTATCCTTGAAGACATACCTGTCAACGTGAGCAATAACAAAAAATATCCTTGTAGGGTTGCATAGTAAACTGAATTAATTGATAAAAGAAAAATTTTCAGGAAGCGTTTTAAAAGACAGAAAATTATCTAGAAAATAATGTGGCCATTTCATTACTCGATTGCAACAAAGAAAAGGACATGGGATTGTTAGTCTCGGTATGAATAGAAAGCAAAAAAGAGTAAATCTAAATGCTAAAGGAAATTATGAGCCTATCGAAAGGATACCCTTCAGGGAAAATAAAATTTTAGAATAACTTACCCAGTTGGGTTCCCAATTCACAATGCGAGAAGAGGGAAATGCGTTCCTATTCTTGCACAACCATAGTGGAAAGGTAAAATAATTACTATGAGTATTAACAAATTCTAATTCATGGAAAAAGGATGAAATTAAAAATCTTAAAATTCCTAATCACCTGGTAGGATGGGGTTTCAAAAACAAAAAGAAAAGAAAAACGCCGAGAAAAATCCTGTTCATAGACCCTGTTAAGGAAAAACAATAGCCAGTGAGAGTATAAAACAAAAGTAGGCCCAATATGTTAAAAAAAAACTAATTAGTTCATAACTCTATTACAAAGGACTTGTCTGTTTTCCTCACTGCCACCGTTTTCTGAATTTGTTAGCGCGATTCCATTGTTTATCTCATTTTCTAAAACTGTTTGTGCGGTGCAGAGTCTAGAAAGTTCATAAAAAACATGGGGGCACGAGATATAAGAAGCCTGCAATACCTGAAATGTAATCTTTCAGGCGATGAAGTAAGGCGAATTGACTGCAACAGTAGTGCTGTTATATGTTCACCATGAGTTCACTGCTCCAATGGGTTTTGCTGCTCCATATGCACATTGGTCAGAGGCGTTGATATAGATTGAGATCGAGCAGTTCCACCGCCTTACCCCGAACCACCTTATACTAACAGCTGTTGAACCACCGCATGCACCAGCTGCCAATGCACAACCTTGTTATAACCTTACGAAACCTTCGCATACCCCGGCAGATAATAGGAATCGAAGTAATGTTAACATTAAAACCAGACCGGTGACGGTTAGCGGCGAAAATGCACCGGGCTTATTGCTTTTAAGCTATGGTCGAGCCTCTTCCGCCTCGGGAAGAGGCCAAATAAGATGGCCAAGCTGAGGTGCGAATGAAACTTAGGCATATCCCCGCACAGAGCATTTCGAAACTTTAGGATAACAACCGAATAACACATAGAACTAATGCTATCTCCGTCCGGAACGATTACTATAGTCCCTGCCGGATGCCAGATGGTAGGGACTAATAAAAATATTAATAGATGACTTTTCCCTCCTAGTGCGTATATAAATTTAACGAGCTCTGGACATTTTCCTGCATGGAATTTTATTTTTATTTTTTATACATTAAAAATATTAAGTTCATTATAATATATTTAATAGTAAAGAATATATATATATATTTTAGTTTTTTATTTACATTCTTTAATTAAAAATAAATTAAGAAATCATGAAGTTTTTAATATTTTCGCGAGATATTTTATTATTAAAGAGAAAAAGTTAAATAGTTGTAATAAAAATTGAAATAGTATTGGTTTAAAGATTTAAATAGAAAAGTTGTATATTCAATTTATATTTATTTTGAAGTTAAATTTATTAAAGGTTTAGGGTGATCATATTTGTAAAGGTATATATTATTTTTTTGTGTAAAATTTGAGATAATATTTTGAAAAGAGATTTGATTCCTTTGGAGGTTTCATATATCTAGGATTAAAATAGATCTAAGTTAATTTATATTAGACTAGAAAAGAATCATTTTAGTTATAAATATAACAAGTATATAAAAAAAAATCAAATCACTAAATATGTAAACCTCTTCTTCAGTATATAACTTAAGAAATGTTTACACATGTAAAAAGTTGATCCCCTCTTTTTTAGTATATAACTTGGGAAATGTTTACACATGTATAAGTTTGACCTTTTAACATGTTGTGGATTTAGAGATAAGATATATATATGATAAATCTTTCTAATAATATTTATATTACATATAAATTGAACATCTCACTATCTATCTATCTATCTATCTATCTATCTATCTATATCTATCTATATATATATATATATATATATATATATATATATATATATATATATATATATATATATATATATATATATATAATTTTATTAAAACATTCATAATACATATAGTTATATAGATATAATAAAAAAGATGTTTTCTTTGATATATTTTATAATTTGTTTTAATTTAATTTTTTAATGTGATATTTATAGAAAAAATTATATATAAAAACTTTATGGTGGTTATCTATCCAAAGCTGATTGTGTTGACGTGGAGAAACTACAGGGCTGGTATTGAACACATTGCAAATAGTTGGACTGATTTTTAGTTCATCTAAATATCCTGGACAAGATGGGGTACATACGATCCTTGGTCTCTCCAACAACTCTCTTTGACCACACTACAATCATTTTATAGTGGAAGGGAAATAGGATGTGGAAAGGATTTCTCTTCAAGTTGAACAAAACTTGGTTGGCCGATGAGGAATTTTCCAAGACAGTTCATGAATCATGGTCCCCGTTATCTGCGGATGATGTATTATCTTGGATGTAGGCAGTTTCCTTGAATCATCAAATCCTAAAGATGGTGGTAAAGAGATGGGAGTGAGAAAAAATGGTTGGACATCAGAAAGAGCTAGAGGAGATTGAGGCAACGATGGTTTACATAAATTACTTCATTCAATGTCGAATTTCTTTCACGTGCACAACTTGACGATTTACAGGAGTTGGAGGCCCGTAAATGATACATCCTTAGATTATAGGAGTAGACATGGTGAATAAAAATCCATGTGATATGGTGAAAGGTAGGGGAAAAACAATAATTTTTTCTAGAGGTATGCTACGACGTGTAGGGACAAAAACACTATTGGGGAGGTTGTACCAGTTTGGGACCATGGAAAATTTTAGGGGCTAATATTCGCAAGTGGGATAATTTTTCATGGTTTTTCGGAAAAAATGTTTCGCCAATTTCCATTTTTTTCTAAAGATGATTTCCCCAAATTTTATAGTATAAAATTATTTTACCTTAAAAATTTCCAAAATTATATAAACACTATACATAAAACTATTAGAAATTTTCACATTTTTACAAAGATATCAACAAAATTTTTATAATTTTCAATTTGGGGACTAGTAAGATTCGCCAAGGATTCTAAACTTTAAGAAAAAATTTCATCCTCAAAATTTTCTTTGTTTGGAATGCTATCTGCATTTGAAATCCATCAGGTCTGAGAACTTTTCATCATCCAAAGGAAAAACAAGGATATAGAAGGTGTATGGTTGTCTTGATGAAGGTCCTTCAAGAGATACATTTCACTATAAGGATCCATTTATAGGATGCAATTCACTATAAGGTTTCAGATTCGACATAACATTTAAGCTCCTTTTTAACTTTCTTAGTGCGCCAAAGAAAACCAATGTGCATCCTTAAACTTTCGATGCGTATGCATAACTGGGTAGGAAAAGAAACTGATTCTTTCTTGGCCACAAAAGACAAGAATTCCTCTACCCATATATCTTTCTCCTGCCAATCATCTAAGAAATCAAAGAGATAGGATATAATCTATTCTGTTGTTATTTTGAACGCTGTCACTATATCTATTGGGGGTGAAAAGTAATGCCCAATCAAGGGATTCCGTATCAAAGGCCTTAATCCTAGCCTTTCAAAGTCCTCCACTCGTTCATGTCTACAAATCTTAGTAGTTAAAATTACATGGGTGGCTTATAAATTAGGTGTATAAACAATAACATAGTGTGAACCAGAAAGCCCACATAGCTAGAAAAATTCTCGTTGTTTTTATTGTGATCTGGGAAAGTTTAAAGTTCAATCTTAACATCATCATTATTAGGCAACCGCGTTCCAACTGTTCCTTGTGAGATTCACACTGGTTTTCTAGAAATTTTGATATCATTGCAATTTATCTTGTTTCGCACATGACAGTTTTAATGACGCTCAGAACTCTCTAAAGAACCCCCAACAAATCATTTAACAAAACCATCTCAAAGTGGGGCTGAATGGTAAAATTCCATTAATCCTACAGTGAATGGTAAAAGCCCATTAATCCTATTTTGCAGGTCTGGAAGAAAGAAATTTCACTCATATGGGTGTTGGCACATTTGATTTATAAGATGAGAAAATTGCATATCCTTCATGTCTCTGGAAAAGAGATATCCTAGAAACCTGGATCTAATATATATATGCCCTCATCCCACCTTTCCTTGTAAGCTATTTAACAAAATAATCATTTCCAAGAGTGAATGAATGCATTGAGCTCAACAACAGAGGCTTGGGGATATTTGGTATTCTCAAAGTGCAAGACCTGGTCCAGTATCCCAGAGCCCTTCCTCCTTCAACAAAAACATTATTTAAAATTACACAAAAGTAAGCATACTTTCTATGGTCTGATTGAGGTCACCTAAACTATCATCAATCAATAAAAATCCTAATCTACACTGAAATATCCATCATGATCCAAATCAAAAAAACAACAACAACAAAAAATGAGACAAATGGGTTTTGTTCGAAGATTGAGTACATCTTATTGACGATCTCTACTTGGATTCCTCATTCCTCCAATTATTGGTCTCCATGGTGTTCTCCAGTAGTATTAACCGCAGAGAAAGGAGTATTGTGTAGAGGATTTCAGACAAGGGTGTGTGGGTTTTATCAAATATAGTGTAGAGAAAAGGCGGATAAAAGTGGTTAGTCCGTGTCCGTGATAATTGTATTTATGTCAAAATGTTTATATGGAAAAAATGTATAATTACTACGGTATGGGTTGAGATAAAGAGTTATATGGTTGAATAGTGAAACATTGGGAAAATGTTTGGTTGAATATATGATCTAAGGATCATAGCGTATATGTTGGTCGTTTTTTAGCACAATTTAAATATATTTCATTTTTTTATTTTATGATATATGATGTATGTTAAGTTTTCATTATGTTTTATATTTAGATTAATGTCTAAATTTCTCTCCATTATTAATATCAATTACAACAATCTAATTTAATGTCATAACATAATGAAAAATTATGGTTGTTGGGTTGCATAGTGTTAACTGAATGTTACATCAAAGCACTACATCACAGCATGATAACTTCACTATTTAGAGCTCCCCACCTATCCGATGCCTTGGTATCACTCCTGAAGTGAGACCTTCCTTGCTTCAAGAATTCATAACGTCAATGCTAGACTAGTACAATGTTTGCTGGACACCTAAGTGGACCCTAGTTTACCAATTCGACCCAAGAAATTATTATGTTGTTGGAACCACAACATTCTTCTATGGCCTTAGAAAAATTAACACAACACGTGCTAGGAAGCTCTAGGGAAACACAAAGGAGCACTAGGTGAAAATAATGCATGCAAATGAACGATTAAGAGTTTGTGACATAAAGTGTCAATGAGTTCCAGGTGTGCTAAGGAGGGAGTGACAAGGTATGCTAGGTAGTGTTATGGCATGCTAGAGGCTAGGGAAACATGTCAAGATGTGCTAGGTGCTAGGGTGTCCCAATGCATGTCAAGGAGAGTTATGGAGTGTCGGGGAAAAGCAAGGGTGCACTAGTTTCAAATGCATTGAAATGAATGAATAAGAGTGTGTGATAAGGATTGTCAGTGGGTTCTAGGTGTGCTAAGTAGGGAGTGACAAAGTATGCTAGGTAGTGACTTTTTGAATTAATGGAACAAAAATTTATTGACAAATAACAAATAAAAATTTTATAAAACATTTTAACGAGACTAGTGATTATAAAGTAGTATATCTCTCCTTTTTAATAAAGGTATTGTAATACATTATTTTTATTTATGCATTGTATGGATCTTTTTGTTTCTTTGGTTCCTTACTTATATCTAATATTATTATTATATTATGTGGAGAAAGGGGAAGCATTCTTCCTTTAAAGGTAGAATAAGAAAAATGTAGAATAACTTACATGTCTTCCTTATCATTGGGTTATGCATAGGGGGGTAATATGGGGTGCATAGAGAGGTACCCAAGGGTACCTCTCTATTAATGATGGTCTTTGTTATATAATAATACCTAAACATCTACTAGTATTCCCCTTAGATACATCCCTAGGTACCCCATATTACCACCCCCTAGGGGGTACACTATAGTTACACTTATCTGCTTTATTCCTACTAACTTCTTAATTCCTTTTTGGATATGCATACTAATTTTAGAGATCCCATTGAAAAGCATAAATCTCACTTTCTTGATTTCAATTAACATTTTCCTTCCCTATATTCCTAATGTCACCAATGAAAAAAAGAGACAATAAACATTAATTGTTATCCTCCCTTTCTTTGTTTTCATCCAACTTTGGATCAAAAGATGAGATTTAGTTGTAGTTCTCTCAATTTCCTCTCTTATTTTTTACTCTTCTCATCTAAGTCATGTCTTTTAACTCTTCTCATTTTCCCTTGTTTTCTAGCCTTCCTCATCTAAGTCATCTCTTCTTAGTACTGTACCCAATTTTTTTTCCTTCTTCTCTATTTTGTTTAGTTTCTTAAGTTGGTTTACTTAAATTGGCCCCATTCAAACCAGGTTCCTTCCTTTAATAATCAACTAACACTCCTTAATCACCCCTTTTAGTTCACACCAAACATATCCAAATTAATTAATGTTTAAACTTTCTCCCTCACTTGTCAACCTTCCCATATTCTTAGTTTGTTCTCAAGCATAACAACAACTTCCATACTTTCCTAATAATTTTATTCTTAGTTAATCATATCTACTCTATTTGTATAGAAAATGTAGAAATGTTGATATCTTTATGGTTTCAACCATTTGATTAATCATTCAGACTCTTAAGCTTCTAGGTCACCCCAAATCTCGAAGAAACCATACGAGTCATGTTGCCTAAGTAGGTTAGGATAATTCCATTTACTACTCCCACTTATATGTTGGGTGTGGAGCCTGATTATCTTCTATATTCAAAGGTATCGCCACATTGGACCACAGTTCGAAATGGGGGTGGCAACGCCGCCCGTAAAAATATTCACTGTAGGGGGGGTATAGGGGGGGCGGCTGCGACCTTTGGGAGCCCCCCCCTGGCGGGGGGTTTAGGGGGAAACGCCCCCAAAGCTAAAAACAGCTGTAAAATTTCCTTGTAAAAGTATAGTAATTTCTAGTAAATCTGGGCCGTTCATTAGGCGGATGATCTGATGGTAGAACTTATGTTTAGTTTAGGGTTTTTTGCCCTAGAAGGTAACCCCTCTCTTTGTATGAGGGCATTGTATTTGAGGCTGTGTGATAGATGTGTATTCTGTGAGCGAGAAACAGAGAGGTGAGACTCTGAGAGAAAACAGAGGATATTACAGCGGATTTGTTCTAGGTTGTGTCTCTTCATTTTGCTAGATAATAGAAAGGAAGGACTGGTTGTTCGGGGTGGACGTAGCCCAAACTGGGTGAACCACGTATATCTGTGTCTCTCTTGTTTTGTGTGTTTTCTGTGTTTATATTTCTGCAATATTTTATGTGTTCCATTGCTCCGTAATATATAATTTTCTAACATTATATGTATACATATTTTGTGATTCCACTAGAAATTGATCCCCTGCCCCCCTTATTTCACCTTTATCCTTCCCACTATAAGAAACTCTTTTGACTTATCTCCCTCTTTTGACAAGAAGATTTATTCTTCCTCCACCTTCATATTGTTCCAAGCAAAATTTTGAATTTACTCCTACCTTTTCCATTTACATTTCGTTCATGTACCTTAACATTGTCATGGCTCTCATCATATCTGAGGTCATGCTCAATCAACCTATGACTATTACCATTTAAATAAGTCATCTTCACAACATCCCCTATGAATAATTATGGCCAAAATTGTTCTGAGGTTCTTGATCCCAAACTCAACAAAGTTTTAGATTGCCTCACACTAGTTGGCTTGAAAGACACACATAACCTCCTCTTGAGAATGTCTCCACTTCCCACAATAACAAATATAACTCATTTGTATGCCATGAACACACACCATTTGATGGATTGGAGCCCTTTAAATTCAAATCCATGTGATGGGGTTTGATTTTGTGAAATAAATTTATAGAGAATATGTTGATTTCAGAGAGGCTTACCAGGCTTGCAAGAATCGTACCTTGCAAGATAGAACAAAGTATATGCGTCTAGATATAGTTACATATCATACCCAAGTTTAGATGGGTATGTGAGTGTGAAGATAGAATAAAGTATAGGTCTCTAGGTGTTAATGGTTTGTCCTCAAACAACAAAAATTGAATATGTGATTTCAAATGAAATAGCTTTATCGCCTGGAGGAAGGGAGGAGTGATGACTGGTAAGAGCTAGGGTTTACAAAAATTAATCAGGCATTGAAGGCCATGGAGGGGCGTAAAGGGGGGAGCTCCACTCCCTCCTACAGTTAGGTAGTCTCCAACTGCGGCAAGAAACCGCTTGAGGATGAAAAAGGTCTCTCAGGAGGAGGGAAGCGAGACAATGATGACACACAGAAGCAGAATAATAGGAGGGAGGAAGGCAGAAGAAAGGAAAAAGAAGAAGAGGACAAGAAACAAGAAGCAAAAAACAAAAAACAAATGGTCCATGTAAGCCTAAGACCGCTGTCATACCTACAGTGGTATTAAGTGATCCAGTACCGTAGGCGCATAGGGATCACATGAGGATTTATGCTATCTTTTGTAAATTCATGGGGTTATGGCCCACAAAGAAGCTGCTATAGGTGTGGATTAAATGTGACTGGAAACCTAAAGGGGATATAGACCTACATCTTGCGTCAAAGAGTTTCTTTACTGTAGTCTTTACCAACATAGAGGATAAAGACAGAGTGTTTGAAGGAGGGACCTAATTCTATGCAGCTGCAGGCATCTACATGTGGTCTTGGATGATGAATTTTGTCCCGGAGCGTGATACATTTACTTCGGTCTCGGTTTGGGTAAGACTCTACTCCTTACCACTTGATTACTGGCAACCAGAATCTTTATCAGCAATAGGAAATAAATTAGGGCGTTTTGTTAAAATATCTTAGGAAACTTGAAGGGGAAAGTACACCTACTTTGCCCATATATGTGTGGAGATGGATCTCTCTGGAGCTCTACCGAATGAGGTGATATTGAAAGTTTTTGATGAAGAATGGGTGCAAACAGTGGATTATGAACATGTTCACTTTAGATGTCGCAAATGCCATGAACATGGGCATCTATTCAGAGACTACCCTCTCTACATTACAAAGAGCAGAAGTAAAGGTCCACTAGGGAAAGAAACTGAGAGCTTTCGTAAAGTGGGAAATAGAGGAAAAGGAGGGAAGAGGTTACAAAAAAAAAAACCACACAGAGGAGAAACAGACAAGTGAGAACAGATACAAGATTCTAGAAGAAGAGTAAGAGGTAACAAAGGCAACTCAAGCTATGGCGGGCTACCGGCGGAGAAGGAAGAGGAAGAAAATAGTGGGAAGACACAGGACATTAACCTACAAAATGAGAGTATGATGAGAAACATGGAACATAAAATGGACCAAGAAATGACCCCGAGTGAGGTGGAAAGGAAGGATCATGAGCTGCAATATATTCTCGAAAGAGAACAACTAGATTTGGAAAGATTCCTGAAACAGGGGACTACGGAAGGCATGGATTCACTACCTCAAGAGGAGTTTAACAAAGTGCAACAACTGTTTCTGTGGAGAACTTAGGCTAAAGGGATGGGAGGGAAAATAAATCTCGAACGACAAGACAATGAAGGGGTGAAAACCTTGAAAACCACATCAAGACTCGCTCCTAGAAACCTAGGAAGGAAAAGGGGCAGAAAGAAACAAAATGAGTTACTAATAGGGTCTGGAAAACTAATGATAGATTTAGGTAGATGAAAGATCTAACCAGTTACTCCTTTACAAATCTTTCTTAATGAAGCTCACATCTTGGAATATTGGAGGCCTAGGAAATAACAGGGAGATTTATTTAATCACAAATGTTTATGGCCCTCAGAGACCTGATGACAAACTCATACTTCTCACTTCCTCAGAGGATCTGAGAGATAGACATTCATGAATACCATGGATTCTGGGCAGGGACTTTAACACGATCAAATCCCTATCGGAAAAAAAGGAAGGACTAGAACTCTAAGCAGAGACTCTACAGCATTTCAAAATTTTATAGACAACATGAAGCTAGTTGATATAGATACATGTAATGGCCTCTATACCTAGAACAAAAAAAGAGGAAGAGAGTATCAAGTAGCCTCTAAGTTAGACAGATTCATTATCTCAGAGGATCTCATGCTCACAGGCATTGATATGACAACAAGAATTTGTCTCTTTGGTGGCTTGGAACATTGGTCTGTTCAATTTTAGGCGACTGGCATTGGAACCCCAAAGAATAGAACTTTTAGTTTTGAAAATATCTGGCTTACCCATCCAGAATTTATTAGAAACATTGAAAAATGGTGGAAAGAAGATCTGCAGATCCAGGGAACAAGAATGTTTCTATTACACAAAAGATTGAAACATATCAAACTCGGGCTCAAATATTGGAATAAGAATGAGTTTGGCAATATTTTTGAAGTGAAAAAAGTTGTTGAAAGAAAAATGCAGGAAATTAACCAAACCCTTATCATAGATGGCTTTGATGGGGAAAGAAATGAACAAGCCGATAAGTATCAACATGATTGGGCAGATTTATGCAAACAAAAGGAAATATTTTGGAGACAAAAATCAAGAGTACAATGGCTAAAAGAAGGGGAGAGATACAAAAGTTTTTCCCACAGATCTACAATGGAACATAGGTCTCACAACGGGATCTCAATGATCAAGGACTCCAGAGGTCAACATCTCAATACCCGTAAAGAAATAGAAGCTGTGCTAGTTCAACATTTTCAAAGCATAGTAGAGGAACCTCTCTTGGATAGATCACAATTTATCAAGGAATTCACAAAGCACGTTCCTAAGCTAGTAACAAGAGAATATAATTATAATCTTAATAGGTCGGTGAATGAAGAGGAGGTTTGTGAAGTCATCAAAGAAATGTAGAATGGAAAAGTGCTAGGCCCGGATGGTTTCAATGTAGATTTCTTTAAAGCATGCTGGATTATTGCCAAGAAAGTTATTCTGAATGTGGTGGAGGAATCCAGGAATAATAGAACTATATCGAAGGCACTCAATACATCCTTCATCTCCTTGATTCCCAAACAGGACAATGCTATGACATCGGATAGATTGAGACCTATAGGTTTATGTAAAGTGGTGTACAAGATAATGTCCAAAATAATTGCCAACAGACTAAAACCCCTTCTCCCCACTCTGTTTTTTGTGGAGAAAACGGGATATGTGGAGGGCAGAAAAATTCTCAATAATATCATTCAAGCACATGAGGTGGTTCACTCATTGATGAGTATAAGGCAAGAAGGAATGATTATGCAATTGGACCTAGAAAAGGCTTATGATAATTTAAATTGGACCTACATCAGGAAAGTCCTTCTAGCTTTTGGATTTGAACAAACTAGGTATGATGGATAATGACCCTAGTGACTTCCTCTAGTTTTTCAATTCTAGTAAATGGTTCTACATCTAAGACCTTTAAACCTTCAAGAGGCCTCAGGTAGGGAGATCCTCTCTCCCCCTTTCTCTTTATTCTTATGATGGAAGGACTAGGACGAGCCATCACATCAGCTAAAGAAACAGGTAAGATCCAGGGTCTCAAACTTTTTGGGAATGGGCAGGCTTTGACCCATCAACAATTTGTAGATGATACCATGCTACAAGGCATTCCCATGGTCAAAGAAGCACTAGCTTACAAAAAAATCCTGAGTGACTTTGCTATGGCAGCAGGTACAGAGGTAAGCCACTCCAAATAAAAAATTTTCCTTTTTAATGCTAACATTGATATTCAGCAAAATATCTCCAGAATTCTGGGCTTTGAAAGAGATATGCTACGATCCAAATATTTAGGAGTACCACTCGTATAAAAACCTCTGAACAAGACTATTTGGGAGCCTGTGACTAATAAGCTGTAGGAAAAGACTCGAATATGGACAAATAGATCTTTAAACCTGGCGGGCCGACTAGTGCTTACAAAAGTTGTCCTACAAACAATCCCCATGTTCATGTTTTCAGCCCTTCCAGCTCCAAAAGGAGTTATGCAACAATGCGGAAATATGCGAAGAGATTTTCTTTGGGGTAAAGGGGAGGAAAGAAGAAATGGGCCTTGGTAGCCTAGGAAAAAATTTGTAAACCCAAAAACCATGTAGGTTTAGGATTGGATGATCCTAAAGTGTTAAATAATGTTTTGGCGGAAAAATTATGGTGGAGATGGATAGAAGATGCAAATGCTCCTTAGGCTCAAATTTGGAAACAGAAATATGCAAGCAATTGGAAAAACAAGGACCACATAAGAATCTACGACATCATAAAAGGATCCCACATTTGGAATAAGGCTTGGGAGAATAGAGGCATACTTCAAAAGAATAGCTTCTGGGAAATCAGAGTAGGAGACCTGTGTAACAGTCAAAGAATAAATATCTAATTAACTTTTCTAATTAACATTAATTTCAACTAAGAATAGTGCCTACCTGTCGTAGAAGTAGGCTTACCACAACAAGGTTTTGGGGACGACTCTCCACCCAACTGTAGGCTCAATTGTGCAACGTCTTGCTACAACTGGCCACCCCCGAGCCCTCAATCAACATATTACTGCCAGTGACTCCTAGGTCTTAGTATACCATTCTCCCAAGAGAATGAGAGACAGAATCTCGGAAAGATGGAATGCAAGAATGCCTCTCATCTTCCTCACCATCTATTAAATAGAACAAAACATTGGAAGGGGAACCACATGCACACACTCCATGTGTCTGCATGCAACTTTTTTCTTGTTTTATTTCTTTACTTTTCTTTTGATTTTTAGCTTTCTTGTTTTATTTCCTTCTTTTTGATAGTTTTCTTGTTTTATTTCTATTTATTCTTATTTAGAGATTTAATATGGTTATTACTATTTTTATTTTTATTATTTTTATTATTTATTTCTTTTTATATAATTTTTAATATCATTTATGATTTATTATTTTTATTATTTATTATTAAGGGGAGGGATATTACATACTCTCCCACTTTAAGGAACTTCGTCCCGAAGTTAAGTTGAATTATTTATTACTTATTATTTTTATTATTTATTATTTATTTTTTATTAATTTCATGTTGCCAACACCCTATGCTGAACTATTATAACCAGCAGGCATCGAAAGTCCCCAACACCCCAGGAAAGCTCAAGGAATCTATGTCCTTTTTCCCACTTTCGGCACCAGGCTAAGCCTGACCCGGTCTGTATCCTAGTCCAAGGATGGCCCCAAGGCTCGCGCCTGACTCAGACCTCATCTGCCCCAAGGCAGGCATCCGATCCGGTACTCAATGAACCCGGGCATCTGGCAAGGCTGGCCCACTCCCTCCACAACTACTAAGGCGCACAACCCCAGGCATCGAAGTCCTTTACATCCCTTCCAGACTTCGGCATCCCAATCCAATAACAGGCACCAAGCCTATAACATCAGGCACCTGGCCTCCTCAAGATGGTCCCATAGCTCTTCTAGAGCTATCCATCAAGAGCTATAAACAAGAAAAAGGAACCACTGGCATATGTAGTGTTGATTGTAAGTGGCAGAGTGGCCTTGCTGCCACGATCCACTGAGATTTAGCCCTTGGTCGCCTCGATTCAGAAAGAATGAAGAAAAGGCCAGACACATTAGTACCTATCAAGAAAGTACAAAGGTCCAGAGATCAAATAGCCCACAGACACCATAATTAAACCCCCAAGAAAAACGACTAATGATAAATATCTGTATCAAGATCCTACCAAAAATAAAGCCTACAATACTTTTAAGACACCTCTAAAAATGCGTTTTAAAGATCTTTATTAGTTTCTATGGTAATATTGCTACCTTTAAAAATAGTCAGTTTGCCACAATTTTCTAGCCACGGATATGCGCGGTCCATTTTTCAAACGAAAGTCTATGCTTTCCTCTAAAAATAAAAATGAAATTGAAAACCCTAACAATGTAAATTATAGATCAAATATTAAATAACAAACTAGTTGCAGCTTGCTAAGCCTCACCTATTGGCATAATATTAGGAACAGAGCAATGTGTTTCCAAGAAATAAGAATCTGGAAGCATCAGAAGGAAATGGAAATGGTCATGGTCCACCAAGGTAAAAAAATAAAAAATTGAGTAAGATATCTATAGTAAGCAACCAAAAACATCACTCAAGGAAGGAAACTCCACTGTTGACAGTTTCTAATGTTTCTATTTTCCTTTTAAGAAGTGAGGCTAGGTTAAATATTTCGGTTTCTTTTACATATAACAGATTAAAAAAAAGGTAGTTTCTTTTAGATATTGTTGGAAAGTTGAAGCTTCTGCTAAAGTTTCGGTTTTCAATTTCAAACTTCAATGTGGCTTTGGAGCCTTCTCAAAATATCCCAGTGGATGCTTTTGCGACTCAGGGGCTTCTAGAAGCCAACTCCATCCGAGACCAACAAGAAACTACTTCTAGGCTTCATAGGGGCATGGGATGAACTTTTTTTTAGAAAGAGAAATGCAAAGGCACTTCCGGGAGTTATTCTACAAATTCTCTACTGAAGTTAATCTTGCTCAAGGCCAAGAGAGATTGAATTTACAAGGACATGAATCAATAACCAAGGCAAGGAGAGACTTATTGACAGGAGAAAATATCCTCATGCATAACAGGAAATATGTCTAATCTATTCCATTTATCTAAGCAGTCACACCAAGGCAAATATGTAGAGCGAAAAGTTAAAATTTAAAAATCTGCAGTATGGAGTTAAAGGAAATAGGAAAAGAGAGGATTTTAGAATCTATGACAAAGCACATAGTAATTCAAATATGTTCAAATGCACTTCCATCTGGTCAAAACTTCAAAATACTCAAAATAATGTAAAGGAACATATGCATGTGTAATGATGCTATAAGTTTCAAGTCACTATTGAGGAAAAGATTATGATTATAGGACCGACTGTATGTTGCTATAGGATAAAAGAACAAAAATCCATGTAAAATGAACCTTTACTTTTCAAATTATCTCGCCAAACCATGGTGACTACCTTAACTATATTTGTGTCATAACCAACCCATGTTTATTTAGTAAGTTGAAGTTCCATGAGAAGATATTCATGCCTAAGACCCTATATCTCAATTATCTTAAGATCTCAACATGTCATGTATATGCTTTGTTTTGGAAATAATTTTGAATGTCATGACATGTTCTTGTTAACAATTTGAGAAAGCTAATTGCTGAGATCACTAATGGGCAAATCTCAGAACATGTTTTTAACTAATTCCAAATAAGCAGAGGAATTGTCTTTTTCAAACAACATAATTCTATCTCTGTAATAAGAAAACAAAGTTTGTAGTGTTTAAACTTTAAATTACCAACAGATGCTCATTGTGTACTATTACAAGATTGGTTGCATGCCTACTCATGCTGCAATGTTTTTTTTTTTTTTTTCAATTTAAAACATTTGCGGGTTGTCTAACTTCACTTAATAGATTGTAATGGTTATCATGGAAGGTGCATGGAAAAAATCTAAAAGGCCAAAATATGAGCACAAGATACTATACCCAGACAAATTTTCAATAGAACTAACAGATGCTTCAAGGTACACTTCAAGAGCTATACATGGTAAATTCCCTCACTGAATTGAAATGTACTACAAAATTAATTTTCAAATACCTAATTATATACTGTAGCAAACAGTTAACTTATAGTGAAAGCACATAAGCACCAACTAGATTGTATTTTAACATCCACTTAGTCTCTACTGAGTGTTGTATAGTCAGACAAGAAAATCAAGAACTAAATCATAGTTTAGCGTTGAATTAAACTCTGGTGAACTCACAAACAGAAGATGTTTTGTTGTAGTGCTCTTTCTCATGTTAGCAAAATCTTGCGTACTCATGTAATTTCTTTGGAGCTTCAACAAGTTGCATTTGAGCCTTCATATACATAATCATCAAAAATTTGTATCACTCTGTTGAAATAAACTCTAGATTGTTGAATCAAGCCAATGACATCCATATGAAGCCTCTTTTTCAGATTCCAAACAATCTATCGAAGATGATGGTTTTTGAGATGTTAGTGAACACTCAAACAATTTATAAATTTAAGAATAGCATAATAGATATCTGAAGTCTACAAATTATACAGAAAATGTACACAAATTTATTCATATCATATAATTTATCAATATAATAACAAGCGCTTTTATCATATATATGTCAAATCAAGGATTCATTATTTTCTCAAGAAATACAACAAAACCATCTTAGGCTAATAATTGTCAGAGCCCCAGTTAGGAGAGCTACTAGACAGAGTTGGCATGATATATCTTTATTTTGCTCAAGGATAACCTCAATACTCAGAAAAGAAGAAATACTGAAATATAGGACATCTTAAGACTAGAGGCATGAGTTGTGATCTTAACACTTGAGAAAGTCCATGCAATCGAGAAATCAATCAGGAAAATACTTATGACATATAGATTGTGCAAATGTGGAAAATGGAAAATCTTTATAGCACTTAGATTGCATCTGAAAAAAATCTTCGGGGCTTTAGATTTTAGGATTACATTGGAATATCTTTAGGGCTTTACACTTAGGATTACATTGGAAAATCAATGCAATTAGGAAATTAATCTGGGAAATCGTTATAACACCAGATAATACGATATGGAAAAAGGAAAATATTTACGGCATTCAAATGCACTTGCATCTAAAAAAAGGAAATCAATCTGGAAAATCGTTATATAACACTAGATTAGGCAATGTGGAAAATCGTTATATAACACTGGATTATAGAAATCTGGAAAAAGGAAAATATTTACGGTACTTAGATGCAATTGTATCTGAAAATTACGATCCTTGTGGCACTCGGATTATGTACTCTAAAAAAAAATCCATCCACATTAAAATAAATCTTGGTTTTAATTACATATTTTTTTATTGTTTATTTCAGGTTTGACATGTAAGCGGGAATGCCAAACTCGAGGGTTCGATTTTTTTTAGACTGACCCATTTCGAATTTCGAAATTTAAAACCTGTGAAGTGAGATTTGATTGAAGGCAACTGGGTAATGTAATTAAAGAGAAAACATGCCTATTGAGATCACCCAGACGTGACATCTGGCAAACTAGAGTCGAAAGCTTCAAGTCATTAGATTGAACTATAGGCCCTAAGAGTTGAACCTAAGCTCTGATACCATATGTAACAGTCAAAGAATAAATATCTAATTAACTTTTCTAATTAACATTAATTTCAACTAAGAATAGTGCTTACCTGTCGTAGAAGTAGGCTTACCGCAACAAGGTTTTGGGGACGACTCTCCACCCAACCGTAGGCTCAATTGTTCAACGTCTTGCTACAACTGGCCACCCCCGAGCCCTCAATCAACATACTACTGCCAGTGACTCCTAAGTCTTAGTATACCATTCTCCCAAGAGAATGAAAGACAGAATCTCGGAAAGATGGAATGCAAGAATGCCTCTCATCTTCCTCACCATCTATTAAATAGAACAAAACATTGGAAGGGGAACCACATGCACACACTCCATGTGTCTACATGCAACTTTTTTCATGTTTTATTTCTTTACTTTTCTTTTGATTTTTAGCTTTCTTGTTTTATTTCCTTCTTTTTGATAGTTTTCTTGTTTTATTTCTATTTATTCTTATTTAGAGCTTTAATATGGTTATTACTATTTTTATTATTTATTTATTTTTATATAATTTTTAATATCATTTATGATTTATTATTTTTATTATTTATTATTAAGTGATTTATTTATTATGATTCATTATTTTTATTGTTAATTATTATTTTTGTATTATTTTTATTATTTATTATTTATTATTTTTTTATTATTTATTATTTATTATTAAGGGGAGGGATATTACAACCTGGCATGGTTTTGGGAGCATAAATGGCAACAGGAACCCAAGTTGTTAAGAAAGGACTTTGGGGATCTCAAGAATGATATTGATACCAAAGGGTTACTCTGGGTAAATGATTTTTGGGATCAGACAAATAGTGAAGGAAAATGGAGAACCTGGAAGAAAATGGAATATAGGGCTAACAGACCCTTGAAAATAGAGGTTGATGCTCTAATAGCCATTCTAGATCAAAGAAAGATACTAATTTCATATGATCCTGACCAAATAAGATGGGGAAATAATAATGAAGGCACCTTTAACCTTAAAGAGGCAAAACACATTGCCCTTGAGCTTGATTCTACAAAACCGGACTGGGTTTGGAGGAATCTCTGGAAGAACCAAGGATGGATGAAAACCAAATTGTTCATGTGGCTAGTACATCATAAGAAAATTCTGACATGGGAGAATATTTGGAAAAGGGGCTTTTTGGGCCCATCCCCATGCCAACTATGTGAATCACAATAGGAGACAATGGAACACCTTCTGAACACCTGCATATTCACCTCCACGTTATGGGATGGTATTGCCTTAATATTCAAACAAACAGATATGGACAGAGGAAGCATTACCAATACCCTCAACAATTGGAGGAGAAACTTCTATGATTATGAAACGTTTAACAAAGCTTGGACTTTAACACCAAGCTTCCTAATATGGGACGTTTGGAAGGAACGCAACAATAAAATTTTCAAAAACAAAAAAAGTTCCTCCCAGAGCATCATGGAACAAATTTTAAGACAAATCAAGGAGACGGTTGGAACTTTAATGCAAACCCCCCCTGAAAATCTTCCTTGAAATGCGGATGTGCAGATACTTCTGCAGTTGGGAATGCAAGGGCTTATACCTCAGGGTAAGAACAAGTTGGTAAAGCAACCAGTCACAGATAAATATTTTTGGCATCTCCCCGTCAAGGATTTATGAAATGTAACATAGATGGGGTCTCTAAAGGAAATTCAGGAATGGCTAGTTATGGTGGTGTGATAAGGGATGAGATGGGCTGCATACAATACATTTTTCATTTCAATTTGGGAAGAGCCACAAACAATATGGCAGAGCTAATTGCTCTAGAGCAATGTTTAGAAATCCTCAAGAATGAGAATCTTCAGAATATTATAATTGAAGTAGATTCTGAGCTGATCATCAATTTGGTCCAGAGAATCTATTGTGGTTCAGCTCCAGAAAAGGTCTTGAGATATTGGAGGTTACTTCAGGTCTATCAAAGAATCCATCTCCACCTTCAGAATATGAGAACCTTAAGTTTCACACATGTATGCAGGACGACCAATAAATTGGTGAAATTACTTGCTAATAGAGGTGATCTCTACACTAAAAGCATTAATAAGTATAGATGGAAAGAGGTTCCATAGGGTAGATTGAGGGATGAATGCCTCAACTAGGCGAATGAGGATTGAGAGATACATCAGAACAGAGCATGTAAGTAGCAGCAGAGGTTGGGTTTTGTAGACACACAATCAACATGAAGTGGTTTTCGAGAGGTAATTTTGTAAGCGGCATGCAGGCCTTTCCTAGCTTTATCAGTCCAGAATAGCATAGACACAGAGTTCTTGGGTGGGAGATGGTCTGCAGCGTGAGGATTTTTTCAAAATTTTCTCCTTACACAGATCAACTCAGTTTTTCTCGAGGGGAAGAGGGGGTGAAGAGTCTTCAGTTATAAGGAACAACAAATTCCCACTATAGATATAGAACTGTTGGCTATGGTTACAGTGAACTCACATGGTTGGTATACAGGTTTTTGGGAGATCGGACAGCGTGAATCCCTCCCACTTTTCTTCAAATGGAGATAACTCTCATTTGTTGGATCAACGGGCTGAGGATCAAGGGGGGAGATTCAATTTTCATATTGATGGGTTCAGGTCAGAGTCAATACTGCCCTCACGGTGGTTTTGGCTTATTAGAGGCTCTTAAAGCTGGAAGTGGTTTCATAGATTTGAGCCTGATGCCACTGAACATGCAACACGTGGCTCTAGTTGGAGAGAGAATACCACCCTTATCGGGTGGGTATTCTCCAGGCTTATTTTCCATCTGATATGTTTGTCAACTGTTGGATCTTGTGAGGTGGATCAATGACTTAGGTTCATTATGCTTGTTGGTGGATCTGAGTCAGAGTCATGCTTCATTATTATCATCTATTCTTTCTTAGCTACGCGGCAGGTATCAATGATTTTCAGGTGGACCATTTACGCAATGTTTATTGCCCTTTTTGGAACTGAAATTTGAGTAGTTTGGTTGATAATTTCTTTTCCGGTCCGGTTTTTTCGCTCTATTGTAACAAATCAAATTACATCTATTTTTTCAAGGACGGTTAGTCTTTGGCTCGTTGCCTTGTACGTTGGGAGGGATACGAAATTCTTTTCCCCCGGTTTCCTCTTGGTGGCTATATTATATGTAATTAATACCTTTTGTTTAATTTGAATAGAAGGTACGACTCTTGTTTTAGCAAAAAAAAGAATTAACTTTATCGCCTTGCGAAATCGCATTCATTACATTCAAAGAGCAGGGAAATGGGAAATTCAACTCTATATTTGTAAACCATATGTGGTTTTATTAGCATGCTTGGTGTTAGGGCTCAACTAAATGATATTGCACCACTAAAAAGTGAAGATCTAATATCTCAATTCTCTAGTCTCACATTTCAAAAAATAATGGATATGACAACCAACCTCACTAACAAATTGGCCATGCATTACAATTTTTGTATAATGAACATGTAAGCCCTGTACGATTTTGGGGTGTTACTACAATAAGGTCCTGATAGATTACCTGTAATGAAACATTTTCCTTATCATTTGGGCTGGAATATCTTATTCATGAATTCTAAAAGTCCTTCCTGTTCCTTTATTAAATATGGAGGCAAGAAGAAAGGAACTATGCATTTAATTTTTCTTCAAACTCGGGCTTCGAATATAAGTGCATCTTCGAAACAAAAGGTATGGCTTGTATTCCAATCATTCATGTTTTTGTTGGGTTTTCTTTGGTTGGCCTTCACTTGGTGCTTAATAGCTCGAGAATTATGAAGGATGACATGATTATAACAAGCAATGCAGATGCATTAATAAAAGAAATCAAATTGCAGATCTCACAAGTTTTTAAGATGAAAGGCCTCGGAAGCTTACATTATTGTCTAGGTCTGGAAGCATGGAGAGAATTTGGGGAGACTTTCCTTACTTAAGGGAAGCATGTAAGAGGGCTGCTCAAAAATTTCACAATGGAATAGTGTAAGACATAATTAGTACCCTTATAGCATAACCTAAAATTGTGCAAAGTCGATGGCTCTAAGCAAGTGGATGCTACTTTGTATAGGAATTTAGTTGGTAGTTTGATATATTTGACTACAACTAGACTAGAATTAACATATTTTGTTATTGTGTTGAGTCAGTTTACGTCTAAACATCTTGAAAGTCATTGGGTTGTGGCAAAACGTGTATTGAGGTATCTTCATGGTACTAGTGATTATGGTATTTTATACACTGATATATCTAATGTTACTTTAGTAGGTTTTTTAGACTCTAATTGGGCAGGTAACCTAGATTAACGATGATCTATCATGGGTTATGCATTTAGTATTGGATTTGGGGTAATAGAATGGAGCCATAAAAAGCAGAGCACTGTGTCTTTATGTTCAGCTGAAGCCGAGTACCAAGCAATATGCGCAACGACATGTGAATCTATCTAGATGAGGAGGGTTCACCATGATGCAGGAGAAGAGTAGAAAAAAGTGACTGTCATCAATTGTGACAACCAGAGTTCCATTAAGTTGGTGAACAATCAAGTGTTTCATAAGAACATGAAACACATAGATACTAGTTTCACTTTGTAAGAGAAAAGGTCCAGTCAAAAGAAATTTTTATTAAATACTATAAAACATGTGACAATATGGCCAATAGTTTTACAAAGCGTATTGGGAAAGTGAAGTTTGAATTGTTTAGTGGGATGTTAGGACTTCGTGATAATCCTTTATCCATTAAGGGGGAGAGTTGAAAATAATTAATATTATATTGTATTAATGGAGAAATAGTTACATGGTTGTAATGTAACTCCTTAAGTTAGGATTAGTTCCTAGATTGTAGGAGTTTGTTCTCACCTCCCTATTCTTTTGAGATTTTGTTATAGACATTTTTGTGCCTTACAACATTGAGCATGAAATGTCCATAATCTAAGGGATCCAAAGTCCCTAAACATGTTGTTCCTACCCCTAGAGGAACAAGGCTAACAAACCACAGCAATTCACAGAAGTTCTCCACCTGAAACTGCTCAAAAACAAGTCAATTCAGGATCATTTCAGTGGCTACACTAGTTGTTTGCGCTGAATGTCAAAGCCAACACTGGCTACCTGCGTTGAATGTCAACTGGAACAAAGGCTACCTGCGCTGAACGAGAGTGGACAAGTGGCAGGCTCATTTCTCAAGGTGTCAAAACCCAGGAAGCTTCTAAAATGACACTTGCCTCAGGGAATTTGACTGGTGATGAGTAAGGGGTTCCAAATCTCCAAGTGGAAGCAGGAACCTCCAAGTGGACTCAAGAACTGACAGAGGGAGAGGACACTAGTCAGATCTCAAGCTGACTCATCCTCTCTCCAAACATCTATATATGGATCTCTCCTCCATGAGATCCAGAGGCTGGAATTTGGTTATTGCAAAGAATTGTTGTTGGTTTGAGATTGGAATCATTGGGTGCTTAATGCTTTGAAGGGGGAAAAGAGAGGAATTCCATTTGCTGGGAAGGAGATGCTGGATTGGAGCCCTCTGGGTTGTATCTCTTCCTGAACCTTGTTATTCATCAATAAAGCTATCTTGGTTTCTCCTATATGCTGATGTATTTTGATGTATGAATGTATTAGCATGTTTAGTTTATTTCTAATCCTAAACTAGTTATGAATGTGAATATCTGTCTTTGTGTAGTGTTCTTCTCTTGTCGCAAGTAGCTGTTCTCTTGTGATCTTGCAGGAAGTTGAAGCTGGATAAGCAGGAAGGCAAGTAGTTGTGAACACCCAAAGAGAAGAGAGACCGGATCGAGGGACAAACGGAAGACACCGGTAAGTCTATTGATCTCTCTTCTTTCACATTTCATAAAGGAAGAAACCAACATAGCTGTACTCGTTTGTTGCTAAGGCACTGTCACACCTTAGGTGGATAGGATCGTCCTGCATAGGCATTTTTCCCCACAACAAATTGGCGACTCCGCTGGGGAGATTTGTTTAGTCATTTTATTTGTGTTTCTATCATTGTTTGTTTCATAGACTCGACAGCAACAATCGAACTGCATCTGCTATTCCCGGATGCAAAGTAGACAGTTGTTGCTTTGATCCAATCACTGGACTTGTCTATGATCTAAACAATGGACTCACAAATGATTTGATGATCCTTTGTGATAGATCTTGGTACTCCCTCAAAGCATCCCTTTGATTACACCTTGCTTGTTGCTTTTATTTGGCCTGAAACAGTGGATTAAATAGCAATCTGTGACCCAAAACCCAGTGAGAAACGAGAGTTTCTCCTTCAGCGCAGACCCAGTGAAGGGATTCTGCATTTCAACGCAGGTCCTGTGAAGGCTACCTGCGCTGAATGTCAAAACCCCTGTGTTGAGGTTGCGTTGAACCAGTTTGGCCTTGTGCAGCTGGGGTTCTCTGCTCTGTTTTGCCTTGTTTTGATCTCTGATTTTTGCAGCCTGTAACCAGCATAGGTACCAGTCTGATAACTCCTTTTCTCTGCTTAGATTCCACCTCCTTTTGTACAAAAATACTGTGAGTGTTTTTATGTGTTTGTGGAATCATTTGCAGTTTTCCTTTGCATGAGTGAAATAATCATCCTGTAGCCCTTGATTCAGATCTGTTGATTGTGATCTTAGAAGAGAGTTCGTTGGCTGTTTGCAGTTGATTATACATTTACTTTTGCATTTGGTTTGAGTTTGTCTCTTTTAAGTGTCGAAACAAGTATTCATTTCGAAAATCGTTAAGTGTTGTAATCTCTTCTACCCTCTCTGATTTCGAAAAAGTAAACTTGTTTGTATTTTTCATTTAAAAGCAAATTCAAAGTTGTACAAAAAGCTTTCTTTGTAGGCATCAATACTAAGAAAGCGGAAAACAAACACCTGCATTGTGCATTTGCATCTTGATAGTTTGCATGTTTGATTTAGGAAAAGTGCATTAGAGTGTGCTGATTGCTCTTTGAGAAAAGATGGTGTCTTTCTTTTCCCTTAGTAGCTAGGATTTTCAAAGTTGAAAAGATATAAAGCTTGCTTATCATCTTTAGATTGCATTTAGGAATTGTATCATACATCTCGTGGTGAACCTTGAAAGGAAAACTTCTAAAAAGATCAACCTAAAATAAATTGAATGAACTTAACAATGCTTTGCAACATAACGCACAACATAGAGGTCTAGGCTAGAGACGTGTTCCGGCGTCGTAAAGCCTGGTGACTATCGATCTCGTGGATGGTGGGTGATTCCTCCTAAGGGACGATAGCGCTAGTACGGATTGTGCTCCCATGTACCGTCGCGTATATATTGGGAGACCCCTATAGGAATAAAACCTTTATCCTTTGGAAGCCGTGTCGGCCGCCCTACTGATCGCAATGCACTGAACACAGCATTCAGGAAGATCGACCGCCCGTACCCTAAAAAGTATTCTGTGGTTTTGCGAAAAGTTTGGCACACCCTCTGCCTAGAACTCCAGAGCAGTTCCTTTTGGCCTTTTTCAAACTCTATAACGGAAAAAGTCCATCCGAGCATTTGTCACTTCGGGCTCGTTAAAACATCGAAGGAGACTAGAGTCATCTTTAGCTTTTTCTCGACTCTTTAAAAGTGAAAAAGAAAGTTGTGTCTAAAAGCGTCTAAAAATTCATTTAATTCGGAAACACACTTTCCCCTTTTTTCGTATTTTGGTTGATCGAGTAATCCGCAATCGTGGAAGAAAGTCAATTGAAACCCCGTCGTTCGCGGAGGCTTACGAGTCAACCGTCTTTGTCTCTGGAATCGAAAACAGTACGGACAAAGCGAACTCGTTTAACCGGTTCGAAATCTCCTATCAAAGTTAGAACAAGTGTTCCAACGACATCTGAGATTCCGGTTACTCCAAACATTTCTGGAAACCCTGCCTCTATAGAAGAAGTTCAACAGCCAGAGAGGGACAGTAACACTGATCCTAGTCTGGGAGCAAATACTTGCGTTACTGAACCAGTTCCATCTGTAACCGGTTCAGAGAGTCTTGCTCCTCAAACAACTGTCGCTGTCGATTCAACCCCTTCTTCGGCACCAGAAATATTTTACGGACCTGACGGTCTTCCTCTTCCACCTGGTTTGATTGCGATAGAAGAAATTTTAGAGGATCCGCAAGCAAGTACTCCAACACATTTTGGAGTAGGGGTCACTCTATTTCCTTCTACATCAGAAGTTAGTCTATCACCAGTGGAAGTTCCTGTAGAATCGCTAGGCAATCTATTAGATAGACTCAAAATGTCTGAACAACCATCAACATCTAGGACTGTGTCGAATGACACAGCGACAACAGAAGCCCCTGCCGTCACTCCAACAATGTTTGCCGGCATACCATCTGTCCCGACTAGCTCACAACCGCTAGAAGGAGTCCACCAAGGGACTATTTCGACAATGTGGTCCGTTCCAGTTTGTTCCTCCGGAATAATATCCGGCAACTCTTATGTTGAAACTCGCCAGATTGATCCATTTGGAGGTCAATTTGGGCAATCCAGTCCCCAAGGACAAACAATCCCCTTGAGTTCCGGATTGCTACCATATGGGGGGCAGTATGCCCTTTCATTACCCCCTCTGGGAGGGTATCCATACGGGAGTTCACAACAGTATTCAAGTTATACTGGAGTTACATCAAGTGGTTGGGTACCTATGCTACCTCAACAACCAAGGGTTGTATATTCAATGCAACAGTGTGTACCTATGTCGAACATCCCGACCACACCGGCCATTGTGACAGTGTCGCAAGTTCAAACGTTGCCTGTTGTATGTCAACCTCAGATTTCTCAGGTTGTAATGCAACAGCCCCTTGACCCTGTGACTCAACCACAATCGCCAACTGGTGGGGCAACACAGGTCCAAACGGGTACAATTACCCCACACCTTGGTCCAACAGTTAGTATAGCGCAACAGAACATGGCTTCACAACCGTGGCTAGTGCAATACCAACAACCACAATTCTAGCAAGTGTACCAAGGTTCTGAGCAGCAGATCTTTGCGAACAGTGGACAACCGTATATTCAAAACGGTCAAAACCAACCGCTTTATAGTGGTCAAGTCCGCCAACCGTATCAGTCATACCAACATCAATTACATTATGTTGGTATGCAAAGGCCCACTGCTCAAGCGATTCCATCGTACCCTGGGTATGCTTCACCTAACCTGAATCAACAGTTACCATTCGTGGCAACTTTAGAGTTACCCGATTTACACCGATTAACCAATGATCTGATTGCTTACGCCCCTTGGTGGCCAGCGATTCCTCACAAACTTCCATCGGACATTCCTAAATTTAATGGAAATCTAGGTGAAGACCCATCGAATCACGTGATGACTTTTCATCTGTGGTGTTCATCAAACACCCTAAACGATGATTCGATAAGGCTTCGCCTTTTCTAGAGGACGTTAACGGGTCCAGCGGAAAAATGGTATATTGAATTACCTAGAGCTTCGTTCGACAATTTCAGCTCCCTAGCCAGGACTTTCTTAACCCATTTTCAATTACCGATAAGGTATGAAACGGGAACAGAAATCTTAACCAACTTCAAGCAGACAACGACCACTCATATATCCGATCATATACATGAGTGGCGTCGTCGTCGTAGGATGGTGAAAACGTACGTTCCCAATCAGCTGCTAGCTGAATGGTTTATAAAGTCGTTACTTCCTGCTATAAGAGAAGATGTGGCCAAGGGGGGAGTCATAATGGAGGAGCAAGTTATTGCTCGTGCACAATATCTAGACTTAGTCTACACTCAGTTTGGCACGCTCTACGACAAAATACCTGATGCCCCTAGACCGGAATTCTCAATTCCTCCCCCTCCTAAATCAAATAGTGACTCTCATGCCGACAATGGTGTGATTGGCACGACAAACACGAAATCGACAAAGGCTTCGTCTAAGAAAGCCCGTAAGACTTCAGATCAAAATGCAAAAGAAGAAATTCTTGCTTCGGAAGTAAATGCCGTATCAGCAGATAAGGGCAAAGAAACCAAACAACCAGGGAGCAAGAAGAAGCAAAACAAAGGGAAGAAGAAGAAACAGGGTGAGTCATCTCCTGAAAAAACTTCTTCAAACCCTCCTAGAAATAGGAAATATCCATGTCAGATATGCGATGAGGATCACTGGACAAGGGATTGTCCATACAAAGCTGAGCTGAAAAGGTTCTTCAAAAGTTCGCAAACCTCAGCTGTGTTAACTGATCCGTTTCCCAATCCAGGTCAAAATCTGGTTGATAGTGGAAATGCTTCCCCGTCGCAAGTGCTCATGTTGTCGGTTTCAAAACAGTAGAATGATGCTTTGATTTCGACAAGGAACAAAGATTACAGGAATCCACAGCTGTCGAATAACAAGGCTAATGAACAACCTAGTAGTTCGAGAACAACTTTGACCAAAGTTGTTCCACCCACCATTCCTGAACAAATGATAAAGTCACCAAAGGGAGTAGTGTACAAGTCGACATTTAATCCTCATGCAAAAATAGCACAGAATTATAATATAATAGAGGACCTGGCCCAATCGCCGTCCGCTATGTCGACGCTTGAGGTACCCCAAAATTTCCTCTCCCAAGAGCAAGCTTTATTATCAGCAATAGGTGAAATTGACCCAATGGACTCCAATCTTGTGGCCTTTGATCATAAAGGATATGACCCTCAGTTACCAGCTCAACTAGCGTTCCTTATTCAAGTGAAAGCCCTCAACAAAACTGTTCATCGAACAATTATTGATGAAGGGGCATCTACGTGTATTATGTCGATGAGTTGCTGGAAGAATTTAGGCTCACCACCCTTGTCGAGATCGTCAACGACGTTAAAAGCATTTGATGGACGATCATACACTCCATACGGGATTTTAAATAAGTTGCAAGTTGAACTGTGGGGCAAAACAGTAGAAATTGATGTTGAAGTAATTGATGGAAACCTCGATTACAACATCCTACTGGGAAGGCCTTGGATATATGCCATGGCCGCAGTTGTGTCGACCTACTTCAGGAAGATTGCTTTTCCCTTTCAAGGAGGAATTACAGTCGTCGACCAACAAACTTTCCTCCCCGACAGTTCACAAGTTACGGGAAGCATTCCAATGATCCATGGAAGCAATCATTCGCTTCAAAATATTCGAGTAGGTATCCTAAAAGACCCTGCCTTAATGGGTACTTTTGCCCTACCGCCTGCAAGTAATCTGGCGGAAGTGGCCACAGTGGAAACCTACAATATGAAATCTTCTATATCTAATGGATTCAGAAGATTCCTAAACATTTTGTCAGCATGGATCATCGCCCTAATAGAAATACTGTAAATACAGTGGGCTCTGAGGACGGTTCTTATCTCGTGTCAACCTCGTTAAAAAATGAAACAAGGAGTCACGAGGATAGTTCTTTTATTGTGTCAACCTCATTAAAAAATGAAAACAATCCCCTTTCCAAATCTCAAAGGTAAACCTTCATTCCAACCACCAAGTTGAATGCAATGAAGCTTGGGGGGCATGCACCTCGATTTGTGTTATTATGCTGGGGGCATGCAAACTTATATCGAGCAGTTTTAGCACATAGTTCATGCTCGTTAAAAAATAAACATAAGTTCGAGCAGTTTTAGCACACAGTTCATGCTCGTTAAAAAATAAACGCAAGATCCGAGCAGTTTTATCGTATAGTTCATGCTCGTTAAAAAATAAACATAAGATCAAGAAAATGTTTCCACCCGCGTTTAGGCTCGTTAAAAAATGAACTATTCCGGTAAATAACCACAGTGAATGTAATATCATCAACCATTAAAGCCTTGGTCGTGTTTGCACCGTCACCTCCACTTTGCCATTGGCCGATCGTTCACCTCCATATGTTTGTTTACCCATTTTGAGGAACAGCTGCGAAGAGTGATTTCACTAGCTATCCTTGTGACACTGCCGTGATTGGAAAATTCCAACCTGTACCTGGAATCAGCTGCTAACCCATTTTATCACTCGTTCCTCAAAAGACAAGTCTTCTTTAAGCTCTTTTCATCTGACTCGTAAAATATGAAAAGATTGCCGAGTCCTTGGCCTTCCAGCTCGTTAAAGGGACAGGAAGTGCTATCCCTCCTCTAGATTTTAATCCTTTTGGACCTGAGGAATTATTGCACAAAAGATCGAGTGCTTGTTTTGTTCGGCTTGTTAAAACTATCGAAAACTCATCCCTTCTGTATTTTTTTATACTTTTTTGGACTAAAGGGATTAGATGACGAAAAAGGACTTTTGGAGTTAACTTTATGTACCTTTTCAGACTCTCTAAAAATGAAAAGGACCGAGTTATCTTTGTCGTTAGACTCGTTAAAATCATTAAATAGCGACAAACTTGTCTTTAGACGAGAACGAGTTTCACTATCGCTAGGCTCGTTAAAACATAGCGATGGGCTTGCCCAAAGGGCAGGTTATAGAACAAGCATATGTTATCCTCCTCAAGCTTGACAAAAATAAAGAGGTAGTGGTCAGCAATGACTGGGGAAAAATTGGGAGAAACTTAAGAAAACTTTGATGGTAGCAAGTCGCTCTTGAACATGACACTTTTCCTCCGTACCACAATCGGGCTAGGTTGTTTCATTCACCGGTCACATCCATGGTCTCACCATACCATCCATATTTGGGGTAATGCTATCGATCCATCGCATCAGTGTCGCCATATGTTCAAGAGAAGTCATTCAGAAAAGTCAACCGTGTCCCATCCACTACCGTACATTATCCTTCATCCTTTCATGACCGCCACCCTGAATCATATGTCACAGATCGTTTTCACCTCCATCAAAATCATTAGCTCCGTTCCGTGTCATTGATGTGGGATTCATTAAGGCCCTCCTTTGACGGATTGCTTCTTGTCGACATCAGCTCATTATCCAAGAAGTTGATCTAGGAACAACCCCTTCAGTACTTTGAAGCTTGCATGCCTCAATGGCAAGTTTCTCACTACCTGCGACAGGTATACATCAATGACCTTCGACCGAAAGATTTTGCGTGGTGTTCGACGCCAAGTCCTTTATTCACATCACGTGAATTGTACTGTAGTACCTTGAGGGTCACTATCATTATCGGTGATTCCTCTCGCGCTTGTTAACGGTTTACCTCATTGACCGGTAATCAAGCGATGTCTTTCCATGTTCGACTTCAGAACATTTCTCACATGGATCGACTTGTACTTAGAGTGAAGATCGAACGAGTTTGAAGACCCCAGATCTAGTTTCATCCATCCGGGCTGCGATATATATTCAGGAAAGATAAAGACATTGACATGTACATCATTGCAGCAGATAATCATCCTACTCAAAGGATGATAATTTCATCAAAATTATCAGTCTACCATCAGACGGTTGTCTGTTCTATGTACAGAAAAATGAATTTATGAAGCTGAGCATGGGAATGCCCGCCTCAGCTAGATCATGAAAGAAGTATGAAAAATAATGTATTGTATTGTATCTTATTACAGGTCTCCTCTCAGCATTGGATGAACTTTGGATCCCCCTGATAAAGCATTTCGCCCGATAAACAGCCTCATACTTTAGGGGGCAACTGTTATAGACATTTTTGTGCCTTACAACATTGAGCACGAAATGTCCATAATCTAAGGGATCCAAAGTCCCTAAACATGTTGTTCCTACCCCTAGAGGAACAAGGCTAACAAACCACAGCAATTCACAGAAGTTCTCCACCTGAAACTGCTCAAAAACAAGTCAATTCAGGATCATTTCAGTGGCTACACTAGCTGTTTGTGCTGAATGTCAAAGCCAACACTGGCTACCTGCGTTGAATGTCAACTGGAACAAAGGCTACCTGTGCTGAACGAGAGTGGACAGGTGGCAGGCTCATTTCTCAAGGTGTCAAAACCCAGGAAGCTTCCAAAATGACACTTGCCTCAGGGAATTCGACTGGTGATGAGTAAGAGGTTCCAAATCTCCAAGTGGAAGCAGGAACCTCCAAGTGGACTCAAGAACTGACAGAGGGAGAAGACACTAGTCAGATCTCAAGCTGACTCATCCTCTCTCCAAACATCCATATATGGATCTCTCCTCCATGAGATCCAGAGGTTGAAATTTTGTTATTGCAAAGAATTGTTGTTGGTTTGAGATTGGAATCATTGGGTGCTTAATGCTTTGAAGGGGGAAAAGAGAGGAATTCCATTTGCTGGGAAGGAGATGCTGGATTGGAGCCCTCTGGGTTGTATCTCTTCCTGAACCTTGTTATTCATCAATAAAGCTATCTTGGTTTCTCCTATATGCTGATGTATTTTGATGTATGAATGTATTAGCATGTTTAGTTTATTTCTAATCCTAAACTAGTTATGAATGTGAATATTTGTCTTTGTGTAGTGTTCTTCTCTTGTCGCAAGTAGCTGTTCTCTTGTGATCTTGTAGGAAGCTGAAGCTGGATAAGCAGGAAGGGAAGTAGCTGTGAACACCCAAAGAGAAGAGAGACCGGATCGAGGGACAAACAGAAGAAACTGGTAAGTCTATTGATCTCTCTTCTTTCACATTTCATAAAGGAAGAAACCAACATAGCTGTACTCATTTGTTGCTAAGGCACTGTCACACCTTAGGTGGATAGGATCATCCTGCATAGGCATTTTTCCCCACAACAGATGTATTTATTGTATCATATTTGACTAATTGAACATGAGATTCTACGCTCCAGTTTGTGCAGTCTCCAGGTGCAGCTCGCTCACATGTGAGCTGCTAGTTAATTCAATTCATGTCTTTCTTTCCTGTTTTCTAACACACGTGAATAACATGTCTCTCTTCTCACTGAGAAGATCTGACCCAGACTTAGCAAATTTCTAACTTTCCTTGAGCCCATATTTCCTTGCACAATTCCTTGAGAAATTAGGGCCCTATTATTTAGGAATTTATACAAAATGGATTGCACAATTCCCAAGGTTGATTATCTAACTGCATGCAACACCTGTACACTTAAGACTAGTCTACAATTGATGTTACATTGCATTTGAATCTCCACCATAGCTGGGGAACTCAAATTCTCCATGCACTAGCTATTTTGGGTTGATTGATTGGTTAAGTAGATTATTGCTAAGTTTGACTCAAGTCCCATTGCACAATTGGCCTTCCATTAGTTCCTCAAGCAGTTGGAACTATTTTAACTGAAAAAGACTTGAGATAACTGACTTTGATTGCTACAAATTAGTAATTGTACATGCTTAATTGAACTCTAACTCCTCCAAATCGAATTTACTAAGTAAACTGGGTGACACAAGCCATGTCACACAAGTTAACTGTATCCAAGCTATCTATTTATGTGGAAATTCATTTTTTCTCAATTTAATCAAGGAAAAATCAAATAGAGAATTTCTCACTGCATTTTTCAAGACTCCCTCTCTGCAAGAAATGGATTATAAACCACCCTTATCTTGCACGTATGGAACTCAAACTTCCCTCTTGACAAAGATTTTTTTAGAATGTCAACATCTTGCTCCTCTATTAGAATGGAGTGTAGCAACATCATTCGCCTCTGCACACAGTCCCATAAATGGTGATATTGGATATCTATATGCTTGGATCAATTGCGAAATATTGGATTCTTAGAGAGATTGATGCAACTTTCATTATCACAATTTGATCATCTTCATTAATAATATCTTCACCTATGGAATGGTATGTTGATATTTTTAGCACAAGACAAACTAGATAAAGTGATGAGTGACATTGATTTTCATCATCTATAGTTCATGTAATATATCACAAAAAAGGCCCTTTGCATGTCCACCCACTTCTCTAATGATTTTTCATAGAAAATGGAATGGTATGTTGATATTTTTAGCACAAGACAAACTAGATAAAGCGATGAGTGACATTGATTTTCATCATCTATAGTTCATGTAATATATCATAGAAAGGCTCTTTGCATGTCCATATCATAGGAGAAACTCCTAAGAAAATGAGGGTATAAGGTAGAGATCTCACAGCAAGTACAAGGTTTGTTAATTTCATGGTCTCCTGTTTGGATGCCATTTCCATTCCTCAATTGCATGGTCATATTAGGTTCAGGTTCATGAAGGTAGGACAGGGAGGCAAAATAGGGATTAGAAGCTTAACAGTCATCCAGAAGGAAAATATATGCTTGCATGTAAAGGTTAAGGGAATGCTAGGGGGGTAATTTGATGCAAAGCAGCAGTGAATTATGCCTCGCTGAATGCACATCATGATAATGTGTTTAAGATTTTCCATTCTGAAGCTATGAGAATACTAGAGTGTAAGCACAAGAAAGAAGCTAAACATATTGTGGGTTGACAAGAGGGCCAAGAAGGCCCTTTCTAGTTCTTCCTCTTTTAGATTGGAGACAAAAGATTTAAGAGTGTTTATAAGGTAGCAGTTAAGATGATATGGATTGTCAAGCATATGCTGGTAGGGGTGTTGTTGGATAGTCGCAGTGGAAAAAATTATCTAATGGATAAAATGAAAGCCTCCTTCTTAAGAAAATTTCAATGTTGAGGAGCAACTTGGGAGGGGTAGCTGAAGGTTCCCTAAGCTAGGTCAAGTGCTGAGAAGTCTCACGAGGAAGATGATTATGCAATAAACGCACATGAAAAATTGGAAGTCAAAGTCTACGACTCATTAGAAAGAAGAGGTTCAAACAATCACCACTAAGTTTTGAATGGGATCTCAAATTTGACTTTCTCAAAATTGAATGAAGTTGGAACCACTCTAAAACAACCTGAAACAATTAATGTTAATATTAAAAACTCAAGTAAAATTTGACATTATCCTTATCTTTCCGTTCCAAAAAGTAAATATAAGGAGAATGTGAATTTTTACTTTAACTTTAGTACTTAAGTATTACCATTAATTACTAGGGTTAGGTTTTGTAGAGCCCTAGGGTTAAGATATTTTTTTTCCTTTTAACTATTTTTTATTAAAAAAAATATTTGGTTGTCATTAGCTATGTTGCAATACATTCTTCAGAATTGGTCAATTTAGTAGAGAACTAGTCACTTTGGTGTTTTAAGGTCAGTTCAATACAAGACCAACCTTAGCCAATCTGAACCACCAAATTAGTCTAGTATAGCTCTAAAACCATTGGGACCATCCAATTGCACTAGTTCTAGGCTAGTTCCAATAAGAGTGTGTCCTTCTCATCTTCATCTCAAGTCGTTTTGTTGGACCCTTTCAAGAATGGTGATTTGCAAAGTGCCATAAACTATCAGACTGTTGTGAGCACCTAAGATCATAAGTAGTTAAGCCTTGATAAACAAAAATTTGCAAGGAACTAGTACGTACATCCCAAAACATATTTAGTGAGGACGTGCATGCAAGGAAATATTACAGACCTCCCAAGATAGTTAATAAGGACATGTATGACCAAAAAGCATAAAAAAAATTATCCACCCTCAAAAACCCTGCCCAAAACATTGAAGTGCGCTGGAAAAAAATTGTTGGTAGGCTATTAATGCTACCAACAATCATTCCCTCTCCAATTTCACAAGAATCTCCTACTTAAGCTACCTCCTCCACTATGGTTATAGGAAGTTATTGCAAATGTGTGAGCTACAAGAAATTAAAACTGCCTTGTAATCTCCAACAATCTTAGGAAACTTGACTTCTCTGCATGCCCTAACTATTTTGGGTTGATTGATCAGTTAACTAGACGATCACTGAGTTTAACTAAAGTCTCACTGCTTAAATTACCTTCCACTAGTTCCTCCAAAAGTTAGAACTAGTTTAATTGGCAACAACCTCAGATAATTTACCCTTATTGCTACAAATTAGCTTTCACATATGCAAAACTGAACTCTAACTCCTACAACTCGAATTTACTGAGTAAACTAGGTGATATAAGCCATGTCACACAAGTTAACATCATCCAAGTTGTCCATTGATGTGGAAATTCCGATTTTTTCAATTTAATCAAGGAAAAATCAAATTGAGAATTTCTTGCTACATTTTTCAACACATAGTTCACTAGAATGTATTACTTTCACTATGAGCTTGGCATGGTTAACTTGTTTAGTTCATAAGGCTTTGGGTTAATGTGGTTCTATGTGTTCTGTATATAAAGAATAGGTGTCCATATCATGCTATCATAAACAAAACTCCTAATGAAATGTGGTATGGCCACATTCCTTTGGTGAGGCATCTCAGGGTTTTTGGTTCCTCCTGTTATGCCGTCATTGTTGGAATTTACAGGGTAAGTTCCTCAGAAAGAACACCAAAAGGACACCGCTGACAACCAGATCACAGATCAATACACCAGTATTTTTGACGTGGTTAAAACCCTCAAAGAGGGAAACAGTCCACGGCCTGTGCCAACGTGGCTACTACAGGAAATTTATTAATCAAAGAATGAAAATTTACATAAGCTTCTCTCATGCACAGATTACCCGAACAATGACCCTCCATGCGCTTTAAATAGAACTCATGGACCAATCGGGTGTCAAGCCACGGATCAAGTGTCGGTAATATCGAGGAGAGAGTGAACCGTCAGATCACTACATATCGTGACCGTCGGATTGTAAGTTACAAAATGTACAACGGTAAAGAAACACACTTTACCTAACTCTATACCTAACTCTACACTAGACCAAGTTGAACTTAACTATATCCTATGTGTCGGAATATCCTAACATCCCCCCTTAAGAACAACTTGGGATAGGATTGAAGGATTTAAAAATATGACACAATAGAAGAAGGAAGGAGGCACTAGAGCCTATCCCCCCTTAGTGACAACTTGCTGAACTCCAAGCATATATCGAAGTTTAGTGAACTTCGCCTCTGTGAGAGCCTTTGTGAAGACGTCTGCAACCTGATCATCTGTTGAACAATATTGCACTTCAAGAACATGGTCATGAATGAGCTTTCTGATGAAGTGCATGTGTAGTTCAATGTGTTTGCTGCGCTGATGCTGGACTGGATCTTTGCATAGCTGAATGGCACTTTGATTATCACACCAAAGTGTGGTTGGATGCTGCTGCTCAAAGCCAAACTCTGATAGGATCTGACGAAGCCACAAGGCTTCCTTACTGGCTTCCACGGCACCACGATACTCTGCTTCTGCTGACGAAAGAGAAATGGTAGCCTGTTTCTTACAAGCCCATGTAATAGGTCCTGAACCAAGAGTGAAGACATAACCGGCAGTAGACTTCCGATCATCAGGGTCACCAGCCCAATCAGAATCAGTGAAACCAACTAATAGAGGAGCTGCTTTGGCACTGTAATGAATCCCAAACTGTACTGTACCTCAAACATAACGAAGTATTCTTTTAGCTGCTTTCCAATGACTTTCATGGGGGTTTTTCATAAAACGAGCAACAAGGCCAACAGCAAAGGAAAGGTCAGGACGAGTATGGGTTAAATACAAGAGTTTTCCTACAAGTTGACGGTATAAGGTAGCATAAACTTCTGGAGAAGTACAAGAGACTGAAAGTTTGACTCCAGACTGAAAGGGAGAAGGGGCTGGCTTATAGTCTTCCAGGTGAAAATGGCAAAGAATATCACAAGCATACTTGGACTGGGAAAGGGAAATACCCTCGTTGGATTGCAAGACTTGAAGACCGAGAAAATAGTGTAAGTGTCCTAAGTCTGTCATTTCAAATTTCTTTTTAAGGCTGGAATTCACATGGTTTATAAGGTTGTGATCACTACCAGTAAGAATAAGATCGTCAACATAAAGAACAAGGATGATAAGAGAGTTGCCCACTTTCTTGGTGTAGACAATATTGTCAGAATAACACCTAGAAAAGCTAGATTCTAAAAGAAAGCTATCCATTTTGGCATACCAAGCCCGAGGAGCTTGCTTGAGACCATAAAGAGATTTCTTAAGTCGACATACAAGGCTGGAGTCTATTTGGATGAAGCCAATGGGTTGTTCTATATAGATTTATTCATGCAAGTCCCTATGCAAGAAGGCAGATTTAACATCCATCTGATGGACTTCCCATTTTAAAGAGGCAGCAAGGGAAAGAACAAGGCGGATAGAGTTCATTTTGGCAATAGGGGAGAAGGTTTCAGTGTAGTCAATGCCTTCAACCTGTGAAAAGCCCTTAGCAACAAGACGAGCTTTATGTTTATCAACTTTCCCATCTGGTCCATACTTGGTTCTGAAACCCCATTTACATCGAACAAGTTTGCGTCCCTTTGGTAGAGGAACAAGATCCCATGTATCATTTGTCAACAATGAATGATATTCTTCATTCATAGCTGCTTCCCAATTTGGATGGCCTGAAGCTTCTGCAAAATTGTCAGGATCATGATTTACTGGAGCTTGAGCCTGTAAAGAAGAGGCTCTTTCAAACTGAGAACGTGTACGTCGCTGATCTGTAGGATCACCGGCAAGATCACCTGCTGCATCCCGAGTAGCACGGACCCATCTTGGAAGTTGAGGATCCTGAGAAGGTGGGGGAGGATTGTCATCCTCACTTTCATCATCTGAAGAAGAAATTTTTTCAAAAGTAGAAGAGATAGGAAGAGGTGGCACATCCGCCGGACTAGGCTCGCAGGCCGATTTATTTTCATCAAATTTTACATCTCTTCTAATGATAACTTTTTTGGACTTAAATGGAATAAGTCTATAACCTTTTACATCTTCAGAATATCCAACAAAAGTACATTTCTCACTCTTAGGTTCTAAAGCTTTATGCTTTTCATCTGGAATATGGGCCCATGCTTCACTTCCAAAAACACGAAAGTGACTTACATCTGGTTTAATGGAACTCCAAGCTTCTTCTGGAGTGATATTCTTTAGAACCTTAGTAGGAGTGTGATTGATTATATAATTTGCACAATTGATTGCTTCGGCCCAAAAACTAAGACTGAGTCCTTTAGATTGTAGCATACAATTAGCCATTTCCTTTAAGGTGCGATTTTTCCTTTCAGCTACACCATTTTGTTGTGGAGTGTATGGAACAGTATGTTGCATTTGAATTCCATTTTCGGTGCAAAAGTTGATGAATGTGTTTTTAACATATTCTCCACCATTATCAGTTCTTAGCTTAAGAATTGGATGTCCAGATTGTTTTTCAACAAAGGCTTTGAAGGCCAAAAAAGTGTTAAATACTTCGCTCTTGAGTTTTAAGAAGTATACCCAAGTGCGTCTGGAGAAATCATCAATGAAAGTTAAGAAATATTTGCAGCCAGAAAATGAAGCAGCAGGAAGTGGACCACATAAATCACTGTGCACAAGCTGTAAAGGGGCTGACGCGTGCCAAGAGGCACGTTTTTCAAAACTGTCCCGATGATGTTTTCCGAGTACACATCCGGAACAAACACCATCTCTGCAAGATACCATAGGAAGACCTGTCACCATATTTTCTTTACATAGATGTTGAAGGGAGCGATAGTTTAAGTGACCAAATCGCTCATGCCAAAGTTTGCTCACTTCATCATTATGAGCAACAAATACTGAGGGAATATTTGATGACCCAAAGTTGTGAAACTTATACAACCTTGTGGAATCATCAGCAATACCAGTAGCTAGAATCTATTTAGGATATCCTAAATCCTTGATTACAACATCATGAGGTGAAAATTCAACAATTTTACCTTCACCTGAATGAGTTATCTAATATACAGATAGAAGGTTGCAGGATAAGGTTGGAACACATAATATATCATTAAACTGACCATTGTCTAGATGAACAGTTCCAGTCCCTACAACATTAAGAGATCTATCATCACCAACATATATATTTTTGGTGTTACAATCATTTAAAGAAGAAAACATGGCTTTGTTTTTGGCCATGTGATAAGAGGCTCCAGAATCAATGGGCCACTCATGAGAATGAGAAGAAGAAGATACATTTAATGCATAACCAAACTGAGATGATTGACAACGACATGCAGAAAGTGCCATTCCTGAAGATGAAGTTGAAGTTGAAGTTGAAGAATGCTCCACATGGATGTTATGTTTCTTCATTGTGGCTTCCAAGGCTTCCATCTTCTTAAAGCATTTAGATTCTAAGTGGCCATCTCGATTACAAAAGTTACAATGTCTATCAGTCTTCTTCCATTTGTTTTTATTGGTCCTATCATTTTGCTGAAATGATCTTTCATTTTGAGGCTGAGTTTGCTTAGGACCCTTGCTTGGTTGAGGACCATTCTTTTTAGGATATGACTTCTTAGGATTCTTTGAATTTGGTTGCTGCTGGGCGGCTAACACTTTCTTGGAAGAGTTTCCAGAATTAAGAAGACTAAGGTGTAAGAGTTTTTCTTGTTCTCTTATTAAAGAATCACAAAAAGAGTCAAAGGAAGGGGCCTTGTAGTCTTTTCCCTGACAAATGAAAGCTTCCCTTGTAGAATGGAAGGTGGAAACAAATACAGATAGGCTGGTCCCAACTTAGTAAGGATGGAATAAATAAGGTTACTATCTTCTTTCTTAACCTTAACACCTTCCAAGAGATATCTAAGGGTCTTGAATTTGGAAAAGAAATCTTCAATGCAAGAAAAATTATTAGGATCCAATGTAAGCAACTCATTTTCAAGTTGATGGGCTCTAATTTCATTTTTAATCCCAAAAACTTTAGTGATTTGTTCCAATGCTTCATGAGGAGTCTCAAGTTCTGCAATATGGAATCTAAGATCAGGAGAAATAGACATCCCTATCAAACCACGTGCTTGATCTTGTCTATTTTCCCATTTTGCAGCCTTGTCTTCATCTTTTGGTTTCTTCTCTTGGTCTGTGGCTATTCTGTAGAGACCTTTACTTCTAAGTAAATCTTCCATGTAGGATATCCATTAGAAGTAGTTAGTGCTGTCAAGAATGACTTGGCATGGAATTTCCATTTTTTTTTAAAAACTGAAGCTGAAGATGCTGAAAGTAAGTGTTCCAATGGATAGATCTCGAAAAATTAGGCGGTTTTAAAAAAAACGGCTCTGAAAAAGGCTTCCGGATGAAGAAGTTATGGCTTTTTGAAAAACATTGTTGAAGTTGCCGGCAAAGTGCGCGAATGTGCGGAAATGAAAAAATCCGCCCCCACAAAATGGAGACTTGAACCCAAGACCTCTACTCTCTTAAAATAGCTTTGAATCAATTGATCTATACAAAAAATTTGAGAGAGAGAGAGAGAGAGAGAGAGAGAGACGGGGGGGGCCTTGGTTTGCGTGCTTGCCTTGAGAAAGCTCTTTTTCCCTACAAAACAGAAAACACAAAACCCAACACAGACATGCAAAGAAAACGAACCTTATGGCTTGAAGTTATCTTTAGCCAAAAAACTAAATATTTTTCTCAATGTTCCTGATTTTCCGAGATCACACTAAGGTGCAGGGAAAAGAGCATACGCATGAGAAAAAATCCTTCCTTTCTGTTTCTCATTTGCCCAGATCGCACAGAGTCGCAAGGCAAAGAGCATACATAGAAATGAAAGGTATAGATCCGGTTAAAAAAAAGCTAAATAAACCGAAACCGAAATAAGCAGAGAGAAAATAACAGTAAACTGCAAATAAACATTGTATACCTCCAGATCTTAAAAAAGACGCAGCTAGGGCTACCAGAAACCTTTTCGCGTGAAACGAAAGGGGTTCCTCACTGGAACAGATGCTCCAAACACAACAGAGCAGTCCTCTCGGCCTGAAAGCAGTCAGAAACAACAAATCTAGCAAACAGCAGTCGGATGCAGTTCTACCGGCTTCAGATTTGGATCACCAACGGACGCGGCCCTCAAATAGCTCTGATACCATGTAGGAATATACAGGGTAATTTCCTCAGAAAGAACACCAAAAGGACACCGCTCACAACCAGATCACAGATCAATACACCAGTATTTTTGACATGGTTAAAACCCTCAAAGAGGGAAACAGTCCACAGCCTGTGCCAACGTGGCTACTACAGGCAATTTATTAATCAAAGAATGAAAATTTACATAAGCTTCTCTCATGCACGGATTACCCGAACAATGACCCTCCATGCGCTTTAAATAGAACTCATGGACCAATCGGGTGTCAAGCCACGGATCAAGTGTCGGTAATACCGAGGAGAGAGTGAACCGTCGGATCACTACATATCGTGACCGTCGGATTGTAAGTTACAAAATGTACAATGGTAAAGAAACACACTTTACCTAACTCTATACCTAACTCTGCACTAGACCAAGTTGAACTTAACTATATCCTATGTGTCAGAATATCCTAACAGTCATACCTAAGGAAAAGATTTAAAAACTCAGTGCAAGGAGTCATAAATGTATCTTCTTTGGGTACTCATACCTCCAAATAATACCATATCTATGATGAAGTGAATAAGAATTTTATAATATCTAGAGATGTTATCTTTCTTGAGTCTTCCAAGATTTCGAATGTTGTTAAGTGACAACTTGATCGTTTGGATAGATTCAAACATGCAAAGTATTTTCAAGAGTTTGATTTTGAGATTCCACATCTCCTTATCTTAGCTCTATACCTTCTATGAAGAGCCTTGAAGAAATCAGGTAGAAGGAAATTCCTTCCCCTGCTTTGTTAGCAAAGAGCTAAGAGACTACTGGCAGCAGGTAGCCAAATCTAACAAGTAGTGAGGGTACATGCAAGATACAAACAAAGGAGTAATGCAAAGGAGTGTACTGAATGTATACATATCATCAAACATGTTTCATCCAACTTAGGATGCTTTGCATCCTGCTTGGTTAGTCATAAGGTCATGTTGGTCACAACCTCTATAACTTAAATAAACAAGTGGTAATACTCTTCATCTTCTAAGCTATGTAATAAATGAGTGAAAGGGATAAAGACACATAGAGGAAACACATGGAATGAATTTCAGTTCTTGCAACCATGCATGTCATTGAAGACGATATGATACGACAATGATAAGTAATCTCCTATGCTACACTAATAGGTATATTTCAAAACATGTGCTTTGTTTTCGATAGCTAGTATCTAAAGGGTTATGCATAAGATGGAGTCTTCATGCAGTACTGATATTCTATCATACCTTGGATTGCTTGGCCTATTTATTTTTCTCCTCATCTCCTTGAGAGTCATCTATCATGTCATCCTTCTTTGTGGCCCCTGAGAGGCATAATTGTGTAGTTTCAGCAGGCAGTGACTGTTGTGGGATGAGATCCTAGGAGGACACATTTACACAATTTTAGGATGCAAGGCACTACTATAATATGAGGCCCTGGGAGGACACATATACGCAGTTTCAGGATGCGAGGTAGACTGGGTAGTCGAGGGACAAAACTACACAGTTTCTAGAGATATAGGGTTCCAACAGAGTGAAGGAGATTAGAGGAAACCACTGTGTAGTTTTGAATGTTAAGGGAAGTTGGGATTTTTGCACATTTCATAGTTCCAATAGGCAACGGAAAATCTTGAGGGTTACATATGTGAAGTGTGCAGTTAAGGAAAGTTGGATGAGGCTAGGTTGCTAAGGAAACTCTGAAATTTGGCTAAGTGTGGGATCAATGGAACTGATGTGAATAGTGATAAAACTTGACTACAATCACACACTTGAAAACTTAGCGATACGACATAGACCATCCAAAACATATAACACATACTTCGCTTAATGCGATATCGTTTGAGGTACCTTATGACAACTGCGGCTCCGATGATAGACTTTGGGAGGATGAAGGTGATGCTTGTGTAAGAGTGTGTGAAATGAGTGTGAAACATGTCTATGTGATGAGGATAGTGTTGAAAATAACACTGAGAGGGGGGCGTGAATCAGTATTATAAAACTCTTTTCAGTATACCTTTCAGATTTATACTTTAATTTATTCTTCAGATGTTGATCATTAATTTGTATGTCGGTACCATATAATAGGGAACAAGAACAAGAAATACAGATAGTCACACCAAAGAACACCCGATATAAGGTGGAAACCCAATGTGGGTGAAAACCACCTGTTGCAATATGTATCTATCTTCTTTCAATTAGAAACTTCTTTTTACAATGATTTTGTACTGGTGCAGTCATTTACCAGTGCGCAGGCTGCAACCTGCAGAGAGCTATAACCCTCTCTCGTTTTCCAGACTCTCCTGGAAGGGAGCTACAACCCCCTACTTCTTTCCAAGGACCACGTTTCATTAATTTTCAAACTGGATCCAAGAACATCAAATAATCATCAAGTACGTGTGAATCAACCAATCTCCTTATACAATCATCCAATGAAAAACCCAATAACTCCTCAGAATGCTGTAAACAGAAAAGCAGTACCAGAAATCTAAACCGAGAACTCTGCAACAATAGACAAAAGGCAGCCAATAATTATTTCAAGAAAAGTTTGCAACTTCACCAATAGAAACCTGCGAATATCCGAAGTTCTTCTGTGTCTAGACTGCGCAGTTCCACACCTGATCCTTCTTCTGCTCTGCGTACCTCCGCACCTACCCCTTCTGCTGCACTGCATACCTTTGCATAGATCCGCACCTGCACTGTCTGCCTGACAGCGCACCTCCGCACCTGATCCTTCTATTTCTTTGCATACCTCTGCACCTGCACCTTCTGCTTCTCTGCGTACCTCCGCACCTGCGCGTTCTGCTGCGCTGTGTACCTCCACACTTGTGCCTTCTGCTGCGCTGTGTACCTCTGCACCTGCACTGTGGATCACCTACGGACCTCCGAATAGAGCCAAATGATTAGTCCTCTAATGTGCCACAGACTGTCAAATCCACAGATCTGATCATGCACCCAAGAGATCACGACCCATCAATAGATCCGCCTTACAATTTATAGTTTTCACCTTGATTTAGATCTAGCTTTTTAAACTGATCACCAAAATTTCGAATCTTAAGATATTCAAATTTCACAACTGTCTAGCCAAAAGAACTCCTTTCCTTTTTATAGGCAAGCCCATACTCAAACCAAGGATCAAAAACATACAGAACTGATACCAGGGACCCAAAACTGGGGTTTAATACTTTAGATGCTATACCATGGACCAAAAACATAGGATCATATACGTCAGACTGAATACCATGGACCATTCATAAGAATTCCCACGTGCGCGCACTTCTCTGCATTGAAGTGAGTGAAATTAAGGTCCGCACCTTTTGAACAGAGTTCCTGCGGGTATGTCCGCAATTGTTAGTCGGGGTCAAGGATAATTTTAGGGGCAAATGTTCGCCCTTTGGCGAAATTAAGGGGTTTTAAATTTTTAGTGGGCGAATATTTTGTATCATAGTACATTTTTAGAAATCACCTCAAATAGCCCACCTTATTTTAAGGGAGGGGGTAAAAAAGGTAAATTTAGCCCTTGAAATTAGGAGTTACAACCTTCCATTTGCCCATTTTCAAGAATAGGTTTTATTTAAGTGAATCCATTCGCGCAATTTCAAGAATAGGTTTTATTTAAGTGAATCCTATGGGCCAAATACCATATTTATAAAAGAGGTATGGTAAATTAATAAAAATATAAATAAATGAGAGGTATGGTAAATAAATAAAACATTTTTTATATTTACTCCATAAGTCACCTGGTGTAAACAAATAAAAATATAAGTAAAGTGGCGGTATGGTAAACAAATAAAACGTATTTTTATACTTACTCAAAAGGTATTGTAAATAAATATAAATATAAGTAAACTAGACATATGGTAAATAAATAAAACCTTTTTTTATATTTAGTCCATAACCCTCGTTCTATTTATGAAGGTTCAAGAAAGAGGTTTTATTTAAGTGAATCCTATGGGCCAAATAACGAGAGGTATGGTAAACAAATAAAACATTTTTTTATATTTACTCCATAAGTCATCTTATATTTACGAACACTCAAAAAACGGGTTATATTTAGGTGAAACCTATGGGCAAAATACTATGGGACAAATACCGTGGACTAGATTGTTATTAATACCATGCAAAAAACCATTATTAACCCTAATATTAGAATTAATAAAAATAAAAATGGCACATGGTATTGACCCATGGTATTCACCAAAATGGCACATGGTATTGACCCATGGTATTCACCTGGAATGTAGCCTATTTAAATGGGGGAATTAAACCAGCATAGATCCATCTTTACTCTAGATCTACTAACCCTCGAGAGGTATCAAATATCGTGATATGCAAACTAGCATAGAGTGAAAAATATTTGATCCTCTTGGGGCTTGGTCAAGAGTAAAAATGGATGTTGTAATTTAATGTAGGTTAAACATTTTAGCTTGGTTAAAATAAAAAATAAAATAAAAATCAACTATTAATTTTATTAATTTTTATAAATTACTAATAGTAATTTTTAAGCTCCAGGTTTATGATAACCCATGGTATTGACCCATGGTAATACCATGGTATTCATGTGAGCATAGACTATTTAAACGAGAAATTCTATCGTCTTAGATCCATACAAAGTTTTATTATTTAGTGAAAGACTTGCCAAGATCTTACAAGATTTTATAATTGAGTAAAATATTCGCCATTCCTAGTGAGAGATTCGCCAAAAAATTATATATACATATTATATTATTGATAAAATCGCCTTCCATTTTTCCTATATACCATGGAGATTCGCCCATTTATTATATTTATAAATTTAGGGGGGGTTCTTAAAATTTTCCCTGGTCGGGGTACCTGCGGGTCCACATCTCTTCTTAGGCTCACCTACGGGTACCTCATTTTCTATGATTTTGAGAGCTTGAACAGAGAACTGCCTCTTGAGTGAGTTTCCATCAAGTACAACACCTGTGCCATAGCGCCAAACCTGAATCATAATGCCAACAATCTCCCCGTTTGGACTTGATGGCAACCCCAAGATCCTCAAGGTCATTCTCCCCCTTTGACATTAAGGGAAAAGGGTTATGCTCCCCCTGATAACATGCTGAAGTCTCTGCTCTATTTTGCTGATCATGCTCCCCCTGACTATAGACCAGATCTGCAAAAGAAAAATTCTTCAAGAAGAACCATAATCCACCATACACCATAAATGACCTTGACAAAAGAGATAGAGACCTATTAGTAGCAATATTCAGATCAGCATCCATGTACTTTCTCCTCCAGGATCTTCTACCATAATGCCAACAATGCAATATTAGAAGAATATATGCTCCCCCTGAACCTGTGCCATTCGATCTTCAACCAGCGAATGTACGCATATACCCCATATGAAACTCGCATACAACCAACAATCTCTGAAACAGATAAGATTCAACAACAAGATGATGCATCAACTACCCCCAACTTTTGCCTGAGGTATCCGAACGTCTCCCTAGGTAGAGGTTTGGTGAGTATATCAACAACTTGTTCCTTAGAAGGAACATACTCCAACTTGACATTTTGTTCAAGCACTTGTTCCCAAAGAAAATGATATTTGATAGGGATATGCTTGGTCTTTAAATGCATGACTGGGTTCTTTGAAATACTGATAGCACTTGTATTATCACATAAGATGGAAATAGGTGGTGTATAAGTGATCTGAAAATCCTGCAAGGTTTGCATCATCCAAAGGAGTTGAGTGCAGCAAGATGCAGCAGCCACATATTCTGCTTCAGCTGTAGATAAAGCAATCGAACTCTGTTTCTTGCTGAACCAAGATACTAATATGGAACCCATAAAAAATGCACCACCACTTGTGCTCTTCCTATCATCCACACTTCCGGCCCAATCTTCATCTGTATAAGCATGAAGTGTGAGATCTGTATCTCTAGGATACCATAAGCCATAGTTTTGAGTTCCTTGAAGGTACTTGAAGATTCTATTAACTGCCTGAAGATGAGTTTCCTTGGGATTTGCTTGAAATCTTCCAACTATTCCCACTGCATGCATGATGTCTGGTCGGGTACCTATCAAATAAAGTAGACTTCCAATCATGGATCTATAGGCTGGTTGATGCACTACTACTGATTCATCATTTTCACTGAGGCTGCATCCTATAACCATAGGGATACATTTTGGTTTTGAATCCTCCATGCCATACTTCTTCAAAATCTGCTTGAGCTACTTGGCTTGAGACAAAAAGATACCGCCTTCATTCTGTTGGATTTGTAGGCCAAGAAAATATGTAAGCTCTCCAAGTAATGACATTTCGAATTCTGTCTGCATCACCAAGGCAAAGGTTTGACTCATAACTTCTTCATTGCTGCCAAAGATAATATCATCTATATACACAACAAGTATTAGCAATTTGTCATTTTCGATTTTTATATATAGATTGCTATCTGCTGATCCTTTTGAAAAACCTTGTTGATGAAGATATTTGTCCAAACTATAGTACCAAGCCCTTGGAGCCTATTTAAGACCATAGAGAACCTTTTTTAGTCTGCATACAAGATTTGGACCATTCCCAAGAATGAAACCATCTGGCTGCTCAATGTATACTTCTTCTTCTAAGTCTCCATTCAGAAAGGTTGATTTCACGTACATTTGAAATACTTTGAACTTTTGAAAGCTTTGAGAGAGCAAGGAACATTCGGATGGCCTCAAGTCTTGCAACAGGAGCAAAATTTTCTTCAAAGTCTATTCCTTCTTGTTGAGCATACCCTTTACAAACAAGTCTAGCCTTGTTTCTAATTACTTCCCCATTTTCATTCAACTTGTTTTTGAAGATCCATTTTGTCCCTATGACATTCTTATCTTTTGGTCTAGGAACCAACTCCCAAGTGTTGTTCTTTTTGATCTGTTCAAGTTCTTCATCCATTGCCTTGACCCAACATTCATCTTTGCATGCCTCTCTTACATTTTGTGGTTCAGTGGAGGAGAGTAATGCCAAATAGCTTGAAGCTTTTGCAATTGTGCTTTTTGTTTGTATGCCTGACTCCTTTTCCCGCAAAATTTGAGATTCTGGATGATTCTTTTGAACATACCTGGATGGAGTCTTTTCTTCTATCCTTATCTATTCCTTTGGTTCCTCATGGGTTTCTTCTTCATCATGAATCTGATTTGATGTTGATGAATAGTCCTCATCATCTTTGTAGTCTTCAGATCTTACCTGCCTGGGAGTGTTTTCTTTTTCATCCACCACTACATCAATGTTGTCGACAATTCTTCCAAGCCTTTTATTGTAACATTTGTATGCTTTGTTGTGAGGAGAATAACCAAGGAGAATGCCTTCATCTGCTCTAGGTTCAAACTTGCCAAGATTTTCATCATTATTTTTAATATAACATTTTCTTCCAAAAATTTTGAAATTTTTTACCGAAGGAGTCTCACCATACCAGAGCTCATGAGGAGTTTGAGTGCTGTTCACCCGAATATTTGTCTTGTTGAGAATAACAACTGCAGCAAATACGGCTTCACCCCAGAAAGTTGCGGGAGTTCCAGACTCATCAAGCATAGCACAAGCCATTTGTTGAACTATTCTGTTCATCCTTTCTACCACTCCATTTTGCTGAGGAGTCCTAGTTGTAGAAATTCCCTTCTTATTCCATGTTCTTCACAAAAGTCGAAAAATTCATTCGAGGTAAAATCCCCACCTCTATCAGACCTGAGGCATTTGATTTTGTGATCTGATTCGTTCTCCACCAAGGCTTTGAATGATTTGAACTTTTCAAAGGCTTCATATTTGTGCTTCATAAGTCCTATCCAACACATCCTGGAAATGTCGTCAATGAATAATATGAAATATTCTTCTCCTCGAGGTGACCTTTTTCTAGAAGGGCCACATACATCAGTGTGGACAAGTTCAAGTGGCCTGCTAGTTGATCCTTCCTTCTCAGGGAGGTTAGTTCTGGTTTTCTTACCAAACTGACATGATTTGCAAATTGTATTATCTAGAATTATGATGTCTACAAGACCACGAACTTCCTGGTATTTACATGCTTTCCTTATCTGTGAGAAGCTAAGATGCGCCAACCTTCTATGCCATAACCAGTGTTCATCGTTCCTGCTTAGATAGCATTGATGTTGTCATTCTTTGAATATGTATAAATTATTTGGAGTCCTTACGCCTTTGATCACTGTTTGTGCTATATCAAGATCACGAACACTACATCCATTTGATCGATATATTACCTTCGTTCCTCGATCACACATCTGACTGACACTCAACAAATTATGTTTTAACCCATCAACATACATAACATTTCCAACTTTGACCTTTTCTTTAAGCTGAACACAACCTTTACCTTTTATGAGCGCAGGGGTGTCATTTCCAAACGAGACCTTCTTCTCCTTCTCTAAGGCACTATATGACTAGAGTTTTTCCTTATCACCTTTCATGTGTTTCGAACAGCCACTGTCAATGTACCATTGGTTTTCTTTCCCTTCTACATATAAAGCTATACCACATCTCTATGGTTGTGGTTCCTTCATTCTCCATGTTTTGGCATATGAGGCTTGTTCCTTTGTTTGCCGAAACTTGCTCCTGCATTCAGAATCTTCATGACCGAAGTTGTTACAAATAGAACATTCAATTTCATTCTCAAGGGCAGAAACGTTATTGTAGGTTCTTTTCGTGATCCTAGTCATACTTCTTTATTTTATAGCTTCTCTAGTCATGATTGTCTTATAGGCAACACATTGAACTACTTTGTGACCAATGCGACGACGAGAAAAACATTGGCCATTGAATAAACTCCTACGATTATCAAATCTATCAACCAACCGATTGTAGTTTCTACTGACATCCATTCTTGAGGCAAATTGAGAAGATTTTACTTGTGGTTGGTTGTAGCTTCTGTTCATCCTTAAGGTGGATTTTCCTTGGTTTACCTGGTAGTCTCTGTTTATTCTTGAGGTAAATTGTCCCTGATTTACCTGATGATTTTTATTAGGCCTTTGCTCGCTCCTCCTCGCTGCATCAAGATAACTTTTGGAGGTGGATGCTTGAGATGCTTCTCCATTATATCCCAAACCTGTCTTGATTAGTGGAGAACGCTGTACATTGATAATCTCATCCAGAGTTTTAGATCCTTTAACAAATTTAAGATTAAGAGATTTTGTTTTTTCAATCTCTTTTCTAAGACCAACAATTTCACATTCTAACTTTTCATTAAGTTTTTCCTTTTCAGCAAGTTGGAGTTGAAGAGTATCAATGATCACATTCTTCTCTTCTAAACTTATTTTGAGTCTTGAAATCTCTTCATAAAGACCTTCTTCATCTATAGCATCCATAAAATCATCATCTTCAAAAGCCTTTAAGAGTCTATAATTGTTACCTTGTGCATCTTCGTCACTATTTGAAAGTCCATCACTGTCTTCATGAGTGTAGTAACTTTTCTTAGTTACATTCTGTTTCTTGTTCCATCTGACAGGTTCTTTACCCTTATCAAGCTTGTCTTTATGTGGACACTTTGTAGCATAGTGATTGACTCTTCCATAAGCATAACATTTGAAAGGTAACTTACCTTTGAATCTTCCAGCACCCCATTGAAGATTCTTGACAAAATTTGATTCTTCGTCTTCTTCCGATAGATGTCCTAACTCATAGTGATCTTTGCCTGAAGCCTTGAATGCATCTTCTCTTTTTTCTGATGGTCCTCCTTTCCTCATTTCATAAGCAGTCAGAATTCCATGCAGCTGTGACATGGTAAGATTTCGTAGATTCTCTTTTTCTTCTATTGCAGAAACTTTAGATTCAAACCTAGGGGACAAAGATCTTAGAACTTTTTTAACAACAATAGCCTCTTTTATTTATTCACCCAAGTTTTTCATACAATTAACAATCTCATCTACACGAAGAAAATAGTTAGCCACACTTTCATCATTGTACATTCTGAGATTTTCATACTAAATTCTGAGGGTTTGAAGTTTTGCTTGTTTTACCTCATCATCTCCTTCATAGCTCAGAACAATCTTGTCCCATATTTCTTTTGTAGATTTATACTGCATAACCTTGACAAATTCTGATTGAGATGGACATCCTAATAGAGTATTGACCACCTCTTCATTTGTTTCATATTTCTTCTTCTCAACCATATCTGTGGGAGTCGCTGATGGAAGAGTATACCCTGTATCTATGATATCCCAGACTTCTGTACAAAGAGATTGAAGAGAGGTAATAACTCTTACCTTCTAATATACAAAGTTTGTCCCATCAAAAATCGGTGGCCTGATAGATGCCTCCCTCTCGTAGTTGCTCATGATGATGGATCTTCCTTCAAGCAATCAAGCTTCTTCAGAAGGACCTGCTCTGATACCAATTGTTGAAAATAATACTGAGAGGGGGGTGAATCAGTATTATCAAACTCTTTTCAGTATACCTTTCATATTTATACTTTAATTTATTCTTCAGATGTTGGTCATTAATTTGTATGTTGGTGCCATATAATAATGAACAAGAACAAGAAAAATAGATAGTCACACCAAAGAAGACCAGATATAATGTGGAAATCCAATGTGGGTGAAAACCACCTGCTGCAATATGTCTCTATCTTCTTTCAATTAGAAAATTCTTTTTACAATGATTTTGTACTCGTGCATTACTTTACCAGTACGCAGGCTGCAACCTGCAGAGAGCTACAACCCTCTCTCATTTTCCAGACTCTCCTGGAAGGGAGCTATAACCCCCTACTTATTTTCTTCCAAGGACCACGTTTCATTAATTTTCAGACTATATCCAAGAACATCAAATAATCATCAAGTACATGTGAATCAACCAATGAATCACCCAATAACTTCTCAGAATGTTGTAAACAGAAAATCAATACCAGAAATATAAACCTAGAACTCTACAGCAATAGATTAAAGGCAGGCAATAATTATTTCAAGAAAAGTCTGCAACTTCACCAATAGAAACCTGCGAATATCCACAGTTCTTCTGTGTCTAGACTGCGTAGCTCCGCACTTGATGCTTCTTTTGCTCTGTGTACCTCCGCACCTACCCCTTCTACTACACTGCGTACCTTTTCACAGATCTGCACCTGCACTGTCTGTCTGACAGCGCACCTCTGCACCTGATCCTTTTGTTTCTCTGTGTACCTCCGCACCTGCGCCTTTTGCTTCTCTGCGTACCTCCGCACCTCCGCCTTCTGCTGCGCTGCGTACCTCCGCACTTGTGCCTTCTGCTGCGCTGCGTACCTCCGCACTTGTGCCTTCTGCTGCGCTGCATACCTACGCACTTGTGCTGTGGATCGCCTGTGGACCTCTGAATAGAGCCAAATGATCAGTCCTCCAATGTGCCACAGACTATCAAATCCACAGATCTGATCATGCACCCAAGAGATCACGACCCATCAATAGATCCGCCTTACAATTTACAGTTTTCACCTTGATTTAGATCTAGCTTTTTAAACTAATCACCAAAATTTCAGATCTTAAGATATTCAAACATCACAAGTGTCTAGCCAAAATATCTCCTTTCCTTTTTATAGGCAAGCCCATACCCAAACCAAGGATCAAAAACATAGAGAACCGATACAAGGGACCCAAAACCGAGGTTCAATACTTTAGATGCTATACCATGGACCAAAACCATAGGATCATATACGTCGGACTGAATACCATGGACCATTCATAAGAATTCCCACGTGCGCGCGCTTTTTTGCATTAAAGTGAGTGAAATTGAGGTCCGCACCTTTTGAACAGAGTTCCTACAGGTATGTCTGCAATTGTTGGTCGGGGTACCTATGGGTCCACAGCTCTTCTTAGGCTCACGTGCGGGTATCTCATTTTCTATGATTTTGAGAGCCGGAACAGAGAATTGCCTCTTGAGTGAGTTGCCACCAAGTACAACACCTGTGCCATAGCGCCAAACCTGAATCATAATGCCAACAGATAGCCCATTCTCATAAATATTTCCCCTTGAATCAAAACAATCCTCGTTTTTCATGACAAGCGATAAGTCCCATGCCCAAAGATGACACATTCTATGTAAATATAAAAGCATGAACAACTCTTAATATTGAAAAGAGGAGCTTGAGATCATCAACTTACCAATAAGTGACTAAGGAACAATCGATCACAATATCCATAGTAGGCTCTGAAGTTTAAGTGTAGGCCAAAATTTTGGAGGGTGTTGCAGCCGCTACAACAGAGCCTTCACCTTCTTGCTAGCCTCCTTTTCAACCAATGTCTTGAATTCTTCGAACTTGGAGAATGTCTCATATTTTTTCCACATGAACAAGATCCAACACTTTCATGAGAAGTCGTCAATAAAAATGACAAAATATTTGTGTCTGACAGTGGAGGTTGTCGAGAAAGGTCCATAAACATGATAGTGGATCCTTTCTATGACTGTATCTACTTTGTTGTCGTGATCATGCATTATGGAGTTTATGTACTTCCACAACGTACATCGTTTGCACACATCCTACTATTGAAATGCTCCTTTAGGGAGTCCAGTGATTATTTGTTGTATAATATTTGAGGTACCATGATGTAAATGGCCAAGTATTTTGTGCCAAATTTCATCGACATCATGACCTGCACTTTCTCCACCCTAATGCTTAATGCAACATAGTCTTCCACATCTGGCTTTATACATGTTCTTCACACAAACCCCGATTTGCTTCACCTGTCCCATGGCTATGTGTATGACGAATGCTTTTCCTTTGATGAATATCACTTCACAACCATGGTCTTCCAAAACTACAACAAAAATGACATTTTTCTTTAGGCCTAGAACAAACATGACATCCTTGAGCCTGAGAGGGGAGCCTGACTCCCTTTGAAATGTGACTGTACCAATACCAGCCACGTTGTGCCTTTTTTCATCCCCTAACTTAATGTGCACCTAGAGATCTTTCTCCTCCAAGTCACTGAAAACATATTTACACCTTGTCATATGGAACGATGCACTTAAGCCCAAGTAACACAAGCTCCCCATCATTGTGTTTGATATCCATATGACAAGGGTAAAGTTCGAACTATGAAGACAAGGTTTAACATGCTGTGCCTCCTAAGGTCTTCTTGCTTGCATTTTTGTGTGGACACTTCATGGCGTGATGCCCACATTCATGACAATGAAAGCATTTAATTTTTGACAGATCTTTCTTCTTTCCCCCTTCACTGGATTTTGGTTTGGTTTGAGATTTATTCCCTTTCCCCTTCTTTCCCTTTCAAACAAATCCAATTTTTTTTTTTTATCCTCACCCTTGAATGAGGTCCCATCTCTAGTATTCCGCATTATTTCCTCCTGTACCAAATCAGACCATAAGTGTTCCCAATTTGATAGTTTCTCCCTTCCATTCATTGAATCTTGATATTTATGCCAGCTCTTGGGAAGGCCGAGAAATTCTAGCCTTACCAAGTTATCATTTGAAACAATAACACCAACTATTGCAAGCTCATAAAAAACTTATGTGAGCCTACTTAGATACTGCAAGATAGTGTCATTCTTCTACATATTGATATTTCGAAGTTTATCCTTGAACTCTAGCTTCCTGTGGTCACTACTATTATGGAATAGATTTGTCAGTGTCTACCACATTGCATAAGTATTTTCCTTCCCATGGTGATTGGTGACAATGTGGTATCTTACTCCCTCCAATAGGTCTCACACGTATTCCATCCAATATTATTCTCCTCGCATTGGTTACATCTTTCTTCCACTGAGCAAGGTTTTTGGCATCATATTTCGCTAGTTTTGCAACATCTCCCTTGATGTATTCTAGAAATCCATCGTCATCAAATACATTCTCCATGTGATGAAATTAGAGTTACATTCCAAGGCATACTCTAGCCTCAACCCATTGAAGGTCATCTTCTCAGCTCTGAAGAGATCCTGCTACACTGAACTGCAAATTTGAACCTCCTTAGAAACAACTTTGAAATTCCTACTTTAATGTGAATCTTGCTCTAAAACCATGTAGAAATTATGGTGTAGATTTTCAACTCCTCATGAAGTTTTAATCAAAATTACAATACAAAAACCTAGTCTACTACACTATGGAAGTTAATTCCCAACTCAGAACAAAAATTTTAGAAATGCAATAAGAAATAACACACATGCACACTGTATCTTTCTTGGGGAAAGAGATCTGGTAAAAACCTCAATGTATGCTTGCATTAATTTGATGAACATAGATGTGTTACAATTTCTTTTTTCAAGTAGCACAACCTGCAAGTGAATAACCTCTCTTTCTACTCATTGAGAAGCTCTGACTGAAACTTAGTCAATTTATGTCTTTTCTTGAGCCCCTGTTTCCTTGCGCAATTCCTCAAGAAATTATTCCCCTATTATTTAGGAAATTTTCCAAAATGGATTGTGCAATTTCCAAGGTTGATCATTTGATTGCATGCAACACTTGTACACTCAAGACTAGTCTACAACTGATGCTACACTGCTTTGGAATCTCCACCACAGTTGGGGAACTCAAATTATTTGCATGTACTAATTATTTTTGGATGATTGATCAGTTAACTAGATTATCAATGAGTTTGACTGAAGTCCCACTGCACAATTGACCTTCCACGAGTTCCTCCAACAATTAGAACTAGTTTACTTGAATGCAACTTGAGATAACTAACTTTGATTGATCCAAATTAGCAATCACAAATGCTTAACTAAACACTAACTCTGCTAACTTGAATTTACTCAGTAAACTGGGTGACACAAGGCATGTCACACAAGATAATTGCATCCAAGTTGTATGCTGATGTGGAATTCATTGTTTCTCAATTTAATGAAGGAAATTTCAAATTAAGAATTTATTGCTACACTTTTCAAGAATCCTTCAGGTGAATCTAATCCATGTTGTCGATGATAGTCAAGAGTTCCAGCACAATAATGTGCTTATAATAGCAACCAACAGATAGAAGTAGCATTAAAAATAAATGAATCAAGCAAAAAACACATACTAAAACAAAATTTATGGAGACCCTGAAAAGTATGCCAACTACGATACTCCTTATCCACATTCAACAAAATTTCCTCCATTCCTCCTCTCATGAATCACACCTCCGTTTTCGGCCTCCATCGCCCTAAATCCCATCAGTTTTTGTTGACCTCCACCACTCCACTTCCTGAAGAATCCATCAACAACGTAAAGATAGACCCATAATCCTTTACATTTACCTTTTTTTACTAGTGTCTCGTATTGAAAATTTGGAGACAAAATATTTCTTAAAATCCCCCTCCGTGTAGCAGTACCGAATGCAACGATAGACAAGTTGTCTTTAATCACATCAGTAGATACGAAAGGGACAAAAGAGGAATTAATGTCCGATAAATCTTGTCAGTAAAAGTTGTCGCATTCTTCTTAGTCGACTACACCCACAAAACAAAGAGCGCAACAAATCATTGTCTTTATATAAGATAACGTGAATGGTAAGTAAAATAACAACCTTGGTATAGGTGCACTGTCAAAGTCAATTTTGCAGTTGTTAGATAATATTGTTTTAAATTGATATGTTTATGTTTTAATTATTAATTGTCTTAAATTGGTTTCATCTAATGTGGCCATTGTCTTAAATATAAAGTTTTTTCTTAAAATACTTTTGTCTCAAACTGTTTTTGTCTTAAATTGCTTTTGTCTTAAAATAATTTTGTCTTAAATATAAAGTTGTCTTAAAATATTTTTGTCTCAAACTTCTTTTATCTTAAAATATTTGTGTCTCAAAATATTTTTGTCTTAAAGTTTGTATTTAAGACAATTCAATTGATATTAAATTTTAATGTAAAATAACTAAAATAAAAAGTGATTTTTTAAGACAAAAGATTTCTTTTATCTTAGAAAAATGTCTTAAAAGTGCCCTTGGTGTAGTAGTGTGTTTACCATTGCTATCATTAAAGGAACGAGGGTAGCCTAGGTGTAGCTGGATGAGCTTTCCCTCGTAATGGATCTCCAGCAACATGAACTGGAGGCCTTTTACAAGTCTTATTCTTTCCTTGAAGAGGAGCTTGATGATATCAAACTAATTGTGGAAACTTATTTTTTTTATGTACCAGTTGAGACCTATAAGTGAGATGTAGCTATAGAATTTTTTCTTCGTTATTTCATATATCATGCTTATATATTGAACATTTGTTTGTGGAATCACTTATTTAGGGATTTAAATATTTAAATTTAATACTATATATTTAATTTCAGAATGTTTATTGGACTGAAGAGCATCTTTGGTATTGGTTTTGATCTTGTTTGTGGAATAAATACCTTAAACCTAATGAAGGAGGTTTTCTTCCTTGATGATAAATACCTCTTTGTTGGAGTAGGTGAAAGATGAAACATATTGGAAAATCATTTGTCTACATTATTGAGAATTTTGGAAGATATTGAGTAGATTGTTGCAAAGGGTATGTACATTGTAGCCACATGCCATTGGTGTTCTATGTAGAATGTTTGTACTCTGAAACTAGTTGTATGCCTTAATAAATCAAATTTTTAAATTTCGTAGAGAATGATGGTTGATATACTTGTAGACAAGCCATTGTCTAATATGACCCCTGTAAAATATTTCTTGATAGTAAAGGTGCATTGATTAGATTTATTTTCCTCATAATTGCACACAAAGAAGTTGGATATTTATAACCTGTCATAATATAACATAGGCTTATCAACATATGCAACCTTATTTTTAGCTATCAAAACTATCTTATTAAAGGAAATTCTTTTGCAACAAAACTAACATGTTTGATGTTTATCTATGAAGGTTGGAATTTGGAATACAAAACGAGTGGGAAAAAAAGTGTATGCTGATCAAACAACTCATACATTGTTGGCCACTATTCATGACTACATTGGCTCTATTAATTGTGTCAAGTGGGCTAAACATGGTCACTATGTAGCTTCAGGAAAGGCTCTCATGATAAACTTATTCTTATCAATGAGAAGAAACCTAGGTATGGCACTTCAGAATTGGTAGTGCACAACCTCCAAATGTTGAGAATATGAAAGTTATGATGACTTTGCAAGGTCATACCAAATGTGGAATTTTTATGTTGACATATTTTGACTTATTTCAATATTGAAAACATTTCAGTATGGTTTTAAAGTGTAAACTTGTTGACTTGGCCTTCTATTGGATTGTGATGTTGGTTGCATTGCTAACCAAGATGGTTTATGTTTTCGTACTAATTCTAGTAGGTGGATCTCAACTCGTCTCCAGATTATTCAATTTTAGTCAGTTGTAGTTTGGATAATGCAATCCAAATTTGGTATATTTGTGATGCATCTTCTATTGTGGTTTTAGGAGGCCGCACTAGCCTTATTGAAGGAATTTAATGGGATCCAATTGGTTCTTTTCTTACAAGCCAATCAGATGAAAAAGGGGTCATTATATGACGCAGAAGTGACTTGAGCCTAGAACATAGAACTGAAGGGCACTATGGTAAATCAATTACATTTTCTAGTAAGACGTCATGTAAAAATGCTAATTGTTGTTGCACTAATTCTATAGTTTGTTAACACCTTAGGTAGGTTAAAAATTCTTTATGCCCCTTAGAGGGTCACCTTGTGGGAATTTTATTACGAGAACACATGGATTTAAAAATCCAAGCGATTAAATAAGTTAAAAGCTCAATTTTACAGGTCTAATATGATGTCCACCACTTCTGCTTCATCATACATTTGTAGTAATATTAGCTCTAGTTTTTTCTATAGTACTCATAATATCTCACAATTCATATTTGGTATGACACATGAATAATCCTCTCTCATATAATAATGCCAGAGTTGTTTTATTAGGGAAAGAAATAAAAGGCTGCATGGAGACATTTTATGAAAAATGATGGAATTGTAGCATTTAATGGTAGATTTTTGACCAACTAATAGAAGATCACTTTATGTGCATGAGAATGGAAAGATGAAAAAATATATATTAAGACAAGTGGGTTGATCGTAAGAGATTATTAATTACTATGGTTTGTGGTAAATATGAGTGAGTGTTAGGATCATGAGATATTGGGGTTGTCTTGGTTGTTGAAGCTTATATTTTTCAGGATGTAAATGAGTAAGAAAGACGAAAATCAAGTGGGTACATTTGGTTAGATAAATGGGAAGGGTATGTAAATTAAAAAGTTTTAGAAGAAGTTTCAAAATGCCATTTGTTTGGCATATTTGACATTTTTGGTGGGAATGTGGAGAAAGAATACAAAAAGAATAAGCAAATCCGAGATGCAAGAAACCATTATGTTAGTAGAAGTTTTACTTCGTATGGACCCTAAGGATCATGGATTGTTGGGACATGTTACCCACCAACATGTACTTGTAACCATAAGAGGAATTTTTTCTTCTATGTTGCAATTTTCCAGTGAGTTGTCATACATTATTTACTATATGTTGTCCTCTTTTTTCCATTTATTTTGCAAGTTATCTACAACATGAGCCTTTTAGTACGTAACTTACTTGGCATGATTATGCCTAAGATTTTCCTGAAGGTTTAATACTTAGTTCCTAAGATATTCTTTTTTATGGCGACATTTTATTTCCTTTGTTTATACATGTCATATGGCCACATAGTGGACTCTATCACCCAAATAAAGAAAACTTGTTAGAGTTTTCTGCTTTTCTAGGGAAAAATGGCATTAACATTGTTGATGTTGAGGTATATGTTGTATAAATACTTTATAGTCTACTTTAGTTTATTTTCCAGTGTTCATTGTCTTTCATGTCTTATATTATGTATTGTATCTTCTTTCATTTTCGGAATATGAACTCATAATTGATGGTAAGAAGTAGGAATTGAAGAAAGTTTAGAACAATAACATTGGAACGAAAAAATGCAGGAAAAGGGAGAGAAGATAAACTGTCTAGTGATAACATTAAAGAAAATATTATGCATGAGACACACACATAGAGTAACAATCAAGTCTTTAGAGGTGGTAAATTTACCTGCAATGCCTTGGAAACACAATGATAATGTTTTGATGTCATGAAACAATATTTCATGTATAAATTGTAGTGCAAGCAATATTAAGCTAGAAACACATATTGGAGTACTTGATATTTATTATACTATAATTTATGTGGTTGAATTATTTACAGTTTTACTTGATATTATTTAGTATTGTAAGTAACACATGTAAATTTTTGTTTTCGTATTAGATGAACATGCACATTATATCACATTTTTATAATCTAGTCACAAAATCATACTAATTAATTTATGCTGATTAATAATGCACACATAAAATCAATCTTAAACTAGTAATTAGTAGTTTATATTGATTAATGATGAACACAAATAAAATGAATATACAATGAGTAAATTAGTCATTTATAATTATTATTCATGAAAGTAAATGAAATGAGTATTCGTTTATATAATGAATATGAAACTACCAAAAAAAGGTAAATGACTACTACAAATGTGATTATAAATGACAACTAAATTTTGTATATATATAACTATTAGTAACTAATTTAGAGTATCTTATAATACGATGGGAATTTAGTCATTTTTCTTTGGTTATTAATTGGTTTCAAACGATGACTAAATTTTTCATCTATATGACTATTAGTAGTTAATTTATAGTATGTTATAACGCGACCAACATTTTGGTCATATATTTTTTGTCATTAATTGGTTTTCTCGGGTGATCATGTAGTAATTTTTTTTTTTTTTTGTATTCGGTCATTAATTGTGATAATTAATGACTAAACCAATGACTAAATCAATCACTAAATCAATGATTAAATATACTAGTAGATGATAAAATTGAGACAATAAATTAATGATTAAGCTAAATACGACTAAACGTTGGGCGCATTATAACATAATGTAAATTAGCCACTATTGGTCACCGTTTATAGAATGGTCATTGATATGCTAATTTTAGATTTTTTTTTGTAAATAATTAGCATTTTGTACTGCTGTCATGATTATTTTATGCTAATGTTTATATGTACATATGTCTGTATGTATGCCGTTGACTAAATATATCATTATTATTTTATGTTGATATTTATATGTATGTATGTGTATGTACACTTATCTTCGTTTGACATAATCATGTTTGTTTATGCCAATGATTATGTATATGCATGTATGTATACATGTATCTATGTCACTATCCAAAAAGGTCATCAGGGACCATTCTTGGGGAGGAATGATTGCTTATGCAGGTGAATGGGATGAAGAGATTCCTGGTTCATGAGGAATCAAGTGGAAAGAGTAGTCATGACAAATCTATGAGGTTAGTATCATGTGGATATGAATTGATATTATGTTATTATAGTATGTCTATGTTATAGACAGGCTAGTCATATGGATACATGAGTGAACTGAAAGCATTGTGGTTTGCGGCATGCTGGGACAAGCATGGATAAGGCCCTTGAAGCAAGGCTGCTTGGTAGGGACAGTGTGGTTTTTGAGGTGGTGCAATACTGTGGTACATATGTTGTATATGTTGTAGATGTTGCATCTGTGAGGTTGTGTGTATGTCGTGATGTGTATATATAGTGTGTGTACATGTTGTTTATGCAATGTTATGTACAATTTGGTATAGATAGTGTTGTGTGAATGTTGCATATGAAGTTCTCGGTATAGATGGTGCTATGTACATGTTGGTTATGCAGTGTTGTGTACATATTATACTGTGCACATGATGGATATGCAGCGTTGTGTGCATATGTTTTTGTGCCCATGTTGGATATGCAATGTTATTTAGATAAGGTGCTATGTACATGCTATATATGCAATCCTATGTATATATGGTTTTGTGTGCATGTTTTACATATTGTGTTATCTACATATGGTGTTGTGTGTATGATTGAACAAGTGATGTTGTGAGCATGTACTGTCATTTATATGTTGTACATAGGGTTTTGTGTATATGTCGTGAATCTGATGCTGTGTATATGTGGTTTCATGTACATATCATGCATGTGGTACTATGTACATGTGGTATTGTATAGACGTTATACAAGTGGTGCACTGTACATGTGGCGTTTTGTACATGTTGTACAATTAGTGTCGTGTACATGTGATGATGTGCAGCTTTGTGAAAGAGGTGTTGTGTACATGTTGTACATATGGTATCAATGTATATGTGGTATTGTGTGCATGTCATACATGCTGTGTTGAGGGCATGTGGTACTATGGATGTGTATTTTGTAGTCAGGGTATATTGGCATGTGTATTCGTTATGTTGTACTTTATGTATGTATATATATTGTGTTGTACATTGGATGTACGCATATGTATGGTGTGGTGGTGTACATCGGATGTGGGCATATGTATCATGTTGTGTTGTAAACTAGATGTAGGTGTATGTGTTGTATGCCAGGTGTGGGTGCATGTATTGCATGGTGTTGTATGCCATGTTACATTGTATGTGTGTGATGCACACTATGTGTATGTGTACATGGTTGAGGAGAGGACATTGGGTGCTTGTCTGATGTGTAAATCGATCTACAATGCGTATGGAATAAAGAAAAGGGTAGAAGCTAAAGATTTATTAAAGGATAAGTCTCATTATTTTACTTAAGCTTTATTATGGATGTGAGTTATGATTCTAGTCCATGATGATTACATGTGATCTATGATTTTGGTTTATGATAATCACATGTGATCTATGATTCTGGTTTATGATGGTTAGATGTGATTTACGATTTTGATCTATGATGGTTGTGTTTTGAGCTAACCTCATTTGATATGCTTATACATGATGATTTGGTCAAAGGTTCTAGTTAGGCTTGTTGTGACATGATGTAAAAAACACTGTAAGTGTACCTTTTTGACAAGAAGCTAATGAGTTATGATTTGAATTTATTTCAATTTATTTTAAATCTAATGCAAGGCATGTGCTTGGAACAAGAATGCATGAACATGCTTGATTGGGTGGTTGAATTCGACTAGAAGAATTAGCACCAATGACAAAAGGAATTGTAACATGTAGAAATATGTACGTAAATAACTTCATGAGCAGGGCCATTATGGGACACTAGTACCCAATAATGTTTATTGATTTCCATGAGAATGCTATGACATGTATGATTGTTTGAGCTAGGTATATTCCTTATTGTTTGAATTTATGTTTGCACGAAGGCTTGCCAAGGGATTGATCACCAGGGATAGGGGATGTTGGGGAACTTGTAAGGTGAGTGACTGCACCGAAAGGGGTGAGTAGATTTCCTGAGGGATTGTGTAGCAGAGAAGGGAAGGTTGGGGATATATTTTTTTGGTCATGATAATTTCCATATGGAATCAAATGCACAATGGGAGTGTGCCCTAGAACAATTACTCGGTAAATATCCACTAAGAGGAAAAGTGGCAAATGATTATAATGATGGAAATTGGATGCATATTCAATTGTGACAATGGATTCTAGACTTCCTGGGAAGGAGGTGAATCCTGGAATTATTTTGATGGTGGAGGTGTGAGCCTCTGGATTCCCTTATTGATTGATACAAGAATCATATCCTTTATTTTATGGTTTAGGAAATGTGCATATCTGTATATGTGGTTACTGTAAATACCGTAATGAGTTGTATTATAAATCTCCAGTATGTGGTATGTTGTCATGTTGTCATGATTTTTTTCTTTTGAGTAGGTCCTTCACTATAGTTACTATAATGAGGTAAGTTATAAAGCTCAATGGGAAGTATGTTTCCTTTTGAATGACTTTGTTGAGGTATTGATGTGCTTTAACATTGACGATGGTGTTCCCCAAGGGGGAGGGTTCTGTAATAGCCTTGGTGAAAATTCCATGTAATAAAAGTTAATAAAGGAAAAGTAAGACCATGGGTAAGGGACATGTATTCCAAGCTGAACGTTGGACAAAGATATCCTAGTGGGCATCATTGGATGTGTTTACGGCTAAGAAAATTAGAAAAGGCAAAGGCAAAGTCTTTGGAAAGCAAAAACAACATTTTTGCAACATTTATTTACGAAAATAATTGAAATTAGGAGAAAAGGAAGGTGAAGGGTCACAGGTTGCATGTGAGGACCAAATTGTAGGAAAATAATGGAAAATGTAGAAAATAGAGTCCTCCTTGATAGAAAGGCTTCTGAGGATGAGTTGGCAAGCTCTTGTCTCAATATTTTTCTCAGGTTTTGGAGTAAGGAAGGGAAAGGAAAGCAAGGGAAGGACAAGGAAAGGAAAGGAAGGAAAGCAAGGATCAAGGAAGGAAAAGCATGATGAAGTAGCTTGAGTGGGAATACTTGCAGCTAACATATTGCATGTGTGATTTCCTAGCTGGTTTTGACATGCATAAATTTTCATGTTTATGTATGGTTCTCTTGTTATCGATGGCATGGTTTTGATGAGTAGGACAATGATTTTCCACCTATCCTTTCCTTTTTCCAGATGCCATGGTGTGTTGGGTTGTTTATCTCAATTTCGAACTTCGGATTTATCATATGGATTTTGGTATCCATGGCAAAGTTGGTCTCAAGGTTCATTCCAAAAATCCAGGAATCCCTTGACCAGTTTTGGTAGGATACACACTAAATCCAAAGGAGGAGTCTCAGTTTAGGGCATAGTGATCTAGTTTGGATTGCGGTAAAAGATGAGAGACTAGTATCGGTTTAGGGCCTAATGATCTTGGATTGGAGTGATAAAGCCTGAGAGACAAGGAGATGGAAAATTACTCAAGGATAGTGATGGACTTTGGATGTCATTCCAAGTTCAGTTCGGTTGTGATCAGACCACTGGTTTTGTTGTGATCACCCTGTGGTGAGGGTGGAGGTGGTTTAACCTCTTGATTCCCCTAGTTGTTTTTGGATTGGTTTATCCATGAGGGCCCACAATCATGCTTTGAATATGGAATGGGGGTGACTAGATGAAAGAAAGATTTGGCTTAGCCATGTATATTATCAGGTGGTATATGGAAGTCCTAAACATGGTCATATTTACCTATCATTAATGAAAGTTAATTTCTCTTGATTTTTCACCTGTTTATGTGTGGACTTAATGGTTGTTATATATATGTTATTTACATGGTTTTATGCTCGCTAGAAGCATCGTTAATTGCCTGGTTCAGGTCATGGCCATTTCACGCATTTACTTTTAATTGTTAAAATGATGGATGTAAGCCCTAATTGATGCCATAATGGTTCAAGGGAGAAGGTGGTGATCCTTATTTTCATGTTTCATAAGCACTTTCAGTTATTCATGCTTTGTCTAGTATCCTAGACCTGTAGGTTACATTGATGACAAGTGTTGGATAGAATGTCAGTCATGGTAATCGATGGTCAGTCCTAGTCCTAAGGTTTATTTTTGGTTTATTAGTCTTGTAATCATGTCTTTGATGGATTCTGAAATTTATAACAAGATATGGGCATGGCCAAAATTCTAGTCTAGAAAAGTGCCTTGAGTTCCACAGATGTTGGCATAGGTCTCCCGGGAAAAGCCCCTAGACATTGTCTTGCATGCCTGTGAGAGCATCCAGAGGTCCCTATACATTGACATGCCCATAGAATGAGAGTGTCAAGAGGTCGAGAGGTATAAATTATTAGTGAGACGTAGGGGTAGGATGTTTGAGTGGTTGATATGTCTCTTGGGGGTTTCGTTGCTAATATGGAAGGTATGGTTGATGTGTGTCCGTTTATTCCATTTCCTTAAGGTCACAAAGGAGTTTGAGTCCTATCATAGTATCCTCTCATCGCATGTTTACCTCGGTTGGCTGGTTACTTGGGTAGATGTGGGAGGAGGGTGGTTATAACATATTCATTGAAGGAAGGCACAATGTCATAAGGGTCCACAAGGAAAGGTCATATTTCCTTTATTTCTCCATATCCCACAAAAGAAAGAGCTAAGAACCAAAATACTATAAAATATCACCAAAAGTTCAGAATATGTCAAAATTTATATATCATTATGAGAATATCAAGATGAACTCTTAATGAAACTAGATAAGGGATAATGTTTGGGTTGGTTACTCATTTAAGAATACATATTGAATGCAATGAATATACAAACCATGTAAGCGCCAAAGCATGATAGAGTGATGAAGTTGACGCAACCTATTATATGTGTTTTAGTTATAAATTATAGCTGTCTTTATTTTGAGCAAATATACTCTATATTTATTTAAATGTGATGTGGGGTTATATTTTCATGGATAGAAAAATGTTTCCTTCACATTTAACATTGTGGTTGGTACCGTTTATGTTACATTTAGGATAAAATGTTATTTTCTTAGGTAAGTTACTTCATTATCCCATGTTTAATTCCATTTATCCATTAGCAATCACATTAACCATTATATTATGAGAGTAACTAATAAAATAACATTCAACATAATTGCACAAGACATGAGTTCGCTAAAGTCAGTGAAAAACCCCAAGATGGGGAAAACTCTTGATCAATCTTCTTATTAAATATATCAAATGTTCAACATAGAGAGATAAGAGCAAAATAATCTAAACCCAATGAAGACCTTCCAATTAATCTAACATGGCAACCTTTAAATGGATTGATGATATACACATAGCTATAATCTTGTCATGAACTAGATGAAGAGAGTTGAACTGATTAGAGTTCCTTGTTGTCCCTTCTAATTGTATAAAAACTCCTCCTCTTATCTATGGATTTGATTCACAAGAAGGTTGCTACCCTTTTCTGGTCGTTAGGGCTAAACATGATTCATACCTAAGGCTTATCACGTAGAATCATTCTTCAAAAGAAAAAATGTTGCATCCTTCCTTCCTTATATTTTGAAATAACTGGAAGAAAAATACAAGATCGAGATACCCTGTATACCCTCCTCTGCCATACTACATGTCACTGATATGCTACAAAAATATTTTTTATCACTCTTATAAAGGATACACCCTCTGTCAAGGTTTCAGTGTACTCCTTGTGCCTGTGGTTTAGAGAGAAGACACAACACTAGGCCTCACTGTCCTCCAACAAATTACTCCAACATTGTTGTACTTACAACAAACTATGAGGTCCAGAAAAAATGGTAAATAATAATTAAAGAAAACACATAATGGTCCACACTTACCTCTAATACCTTGGCCCTGCTTCTCCAAGAGATCCACAACAAAACGTTAAGAAAATCCTCCCCAAACTCATCTTCCTAGTCAGCCTCCATCTTACAATATTTTAGAGGTGTCTAAAATTAGGATGGAGGATGCCTATATATACAAATAGATATGCCGATTTTCCCTTATGGAGGTAAAACTGAAATTGATATTTGCAGGCCAACTCAAATACCAAATTTTTCCTCCTTGATAAGGTCATGCCTTATAGAATTTCATTTTGACTAAATAATATATTTCCTTATCCAAATTTGCTGATATTTACATTGATTTTGATCCTCTCAAGAAGAGAAATTGAATGCAACAATTATCTTCATCATATGAGTTTTCCAAAGTTGAATTTGGCCCTAGTTTCCAATTTTAACACACCCTCTCAATTAGGGAGAATTCCATGTGCCAATCCATGTCATCATGTCACCATGAATAATCTTTGCATCCCATCTCCACTCCATTGAACATTGATATATCTAATGAAGAAGAATTGATTGAGAATGAGTAAGAAGACCTTACCACTCTCCACTAAAAAAAGTGAGTCCTCATAACTGGGGGTCAAACCCAAATTAGACTTGATCCCAAGTGATCAAGTTTTTGAAAATCATGTATCATAATCATAGGGAGTATTGTAGTACACGAGGCATCCATCGGTAGTGTTATGGTACCTATCTAATTTTTCCAACTCATTAGCCAAATGAGAGGTACTTCCCCTTTGTGCTAGAAAGAATAGGATGATTCTAGAGAAATAATAGGGAAAAAGAAATCACATCCTACTGAGAAACACACATAGGGAAAAGATGAACCACATCCTACAGTCACATATCACAATCATCGTAGGGGAAGGATAAAACACATCCTACATGGATGCAAAACACCAAGAGTAGGGAAAGTGTGAACCACATCCTACATGCAAGCCAATCAACAAAGTAGGAAGAATCCTACAAGCGGGGAAAGGATGTACCCCATCCCACTGACATGTCAACCACAAATCGTAGGGAATGAGCATCCTACATGTGGGGAAAGGATGAACCACATCTCACTCACATGTCCATATGACAATAAAAGTATGGCTATATGCATCTCTCACTAGGGTACCCATAGGAGTACATAAACCACTCATCATGCTCATATGACATAGGAGAAGGTGAACCACTCATCATATGCATATGTCATCAATAGTTGGGGAAGGTGAACCACTCAACCTACACACATGTGTTATCAATTGTAGGGGAAGGTGAGAGACTCACCCTATAGTCACTCATAGCTCAAGAAGTACCCCAAGCCTCCAGGAACTCCTAGAGCTCAATGTTTAGCCAAAGATATCTTCATATAGGAAATAGTGTTAGGATGCTTTCTGAAAATGAAGACTAGTTCTTGGAGGTGACAATGGGAGCCTCATATCTCTACCTAGTAGCATATATATGTATACATAACTTTCTATAGACATGTTTATTTACAACAGAGATCTTACAAACACTTAGAAATCCTCTTAATCTTTCATGTCTTGATGGAGAAATTTCTTAACTATTCTTACTCCCTCTTACTCAGGGAGATCACAAGCCTAAGTTTGTCTTTCCAGAGTGAAAAGTATCTGTCTCATACCTTGATCATCATGAGATCCATCCACTTTATACATAATCAAACATGCATTTTACCGCTCAAACTAGAAGGGGGCCTAAGAGGGATCACTAAAGGGAAAATGTTAGGCCAAGGGCAACAAATGGAAACTTAGCCCACTGTCAGCTCAGCTAAGGCTCCCTTCTATTTACAGACTTTCACTGATGGGAGGACACTTGATATGTATTAGAGTCACTAATGAATGAGAAGTCAATGGATATGAGAAACCCAAACTAACCCTTTTCCAGAAAAGTTTGAAAGATGGAGCTTGCTTCCTCACCAAGGAAGGTTGTATGGATTCTAGGGAAAATAAGAGAGGATGTTGGGGCTTAGGTGTATGGAAATATGTTTTTTGAAGGAGTTTCACAAACCATAAATCCTTTTTAGAATTTTTATACTGGATTTTTCTTGAAGAATGGTATTTTGAAGGAGCAGAACCACATGGGGCCAAGTGGACCCATTCTAGGGTATGAGGAAAGTATGAGGCAACCAATGATATTCTTACCCTAGAAAAGGTGGGGAAAGTATCAAAGGATGTATTCTCTATCAAATATGTTGTTTTGACCCTATGAGGCACTAGCCTTAGGGATGGTAGGTCACATTATGATCCCTAAGCTAGGGCTTGACTTTTCTTCCAACTGCAATGTTGGAATGGATTCAAAATTGGAGGAGTATTAGAGAAAAATCTAGTGTAGAACACCCTCGGAGATTGAATTTTTCTGATAGCTATCTGATCAGGAAGTTGATGACCTAGTCACCCCAATGTGGCTAGTTTAGGAAGGATGTAAGAAAATATCAATTCTAGTGGCCACCCTCTATATATGAGTTCCTTAATATTTGGGAGAATTGTGTCTATGTTGAGTAAGAGTAGGATTTCATAATTATGAGTCAAGGAGGCCTCAATATCACTTCTTTTGCCTTCTAGGTCAAGAAGAAGCAACCTTGAATCTTTTATACTTCGATGTGCAAGAGGAATCACTTGTCAAGGTCAAATTTTACCCCTCGGAGATTTCACTCCCATTAAATGGCCCATACATTGAAGGAAATAATATAAAAGAGACAAATTCCACAATATTAAGTAGTAAATGCATGCGACAATTATCCCGAGAGCAGCCAAAATTCAAGTCCAACATATATGAAAAAAGTAAGAAAGAATAACATCAAAAGCACGTACTTACATGTAATAGAGTATAGCCATCCATTCACAATTGAAAATAAATAAGCTCCAAGAGGAGATGGACCAATATCCACACATCAAAACTCATCCACAAAGCTCCAATTCATGCTTAGAAAAAGTGTGAACATTTCAAAAGAGATAAAGGATCCAAACCAAAGTGATGATGAGAAATGAACTTATCTCACATGTATTTATACACAACATAGGAGTTTGAATTAGCCTCCTTGGCATACATAAGCCCTCAAACTAAAATATTGTTCTAATAATTCAACTTTTGGTGACAAGCCCACCAAACTAGCTCATAAATGGAAGAAATCCTCTCAAGGTGTCAAATATTATGCTATGCATGTTGTAGGGCCCTCTAAGAGCCCTAACAGGGTACACGAATGCCACAATGAGGAATGGGACCCTTAAAAGAAATTACCAAGGGTTTCGCCTCTTGTAATAACCTATGGTACACCAAATGATATGTGGGGGCACGCAAGTGTCGTCGTTGGTCTTCAAACAAATAGAAGATGGTTGTAGATAACTTTCAAAGGCTAGGATGATGATGTATGTTATTCCACATCACTGTGGAAGTCCTGGATCATCTTTCAAGTGCATGCTGCAAATCTGGTGCTAGTAGGGCATGATGGATCAAGTGCAGCTTCCTCATCGAATAAGTGAACCACAAACAATCTTTGAATGGTTGTGGGAATGCATGGAGTGTTTTTTGTTTTTGTGGATACCCGTGACTCTCAATGCATGTAATACATGTGCCAACATAGCCCTTTGGAGGATTAAGACCTGTATAGGGAGACCAAACCCAAGATGGAGACCATTTGCAATCCTTCATAAGATGCAATGTGTCCCATAGCCTTCCAGTAGAAGAAGTCATTAGAGAAATTGAATAGATGAGCTTACTAATAATGGACCACATGTGGGGACTTCATAATGGCCCTCCCTTCCATAATGGGCTTCAGGATGTGCCAATGCCTCCTAAAATGCAAATGGGGTTAACCAATAATCCTATTAGGTGGTTGCTACTTCTAAAGGGGATGACATAGTCAAGTTACATCGTTCAAAAGGTGGCAGCATGTGATAGATATGTGAATGAAGTGGGGAATGAGAAGGGGAAGTATTGGGTCACATGCTAGCATAAAAGGGTAGCTAATAAGAGGGGAGGCCACACATGGGTTTATAATGTATAGAGGGGAGAAATAATAGTACATGAGTTTCCCTAGACTTTATTTTTCCACCCATATTTATATTCCTTTTTCCTTTTTAGGATTTTCTTTGATTAACTTCTTCGGGCTCAATGAGTAAGAGCATGATGTATAAGATATAGTAGTGACTACCCCCCTTTAAGGTGGGGTGATTCATTGCCCACCAGGGGTTGGGACAATCATGGGTTCATATATGATGAAGGAGGATCATATAACCTATAGGAACCAGGGTGATGGCCATGATGATGGGGTAGATCTCGTGTATTGACTTTTGCCCACGTGATAAATGTGTTTGTCTCAACCATATTTTATATTTCATGATATAATTTCCTATTGAATGTAGCCATATATTCTTTTATCTTTCTTTTTAGTTGCATCGACCTTCGGTCTTCATTAGAGGTCATGAATGATGGTGTGGGCAAGGTAAAGGGGATTTCTAATCCTATGTGGACTCCACAGGAGAATGTAGACCCAGGTGGAAGAAATTATGAATGGGTAAATAATGAATGAAAAGAGGGTAATATAAGCGGATAAGGGAGGAAGACCATGCAACTAAAATTAGGGTTTGACCATGAAACACCATCCCTAGAGCGAAATGGTCAGTAAAAGTGATCTCACAGGACTAAAATCTAATGTTAATACTAAAATGGGTCTAGGGGAAAAGACCACAGACCTAGCCCATTCTTTTATCGAATCCCCCTATTAATCCATGCCCATAAGTGTCCATGAGAAGAAAACTACAATTCTGAATTTCCAAATGACAAGGCATACCTCTAGGTTCAAGAGGCTCACTTTAAAACATATGATCATGGCAGATGGGAAAGGGACCACATGGTTGGCTCAAGTAGTAGATAAATTCAACAATGACCTAGCTGGTGGTGGTAAGGGGCTGGTACCTTTTGGCTCAGGACCATCTTGGAGGGGAAAATCTCTTAGGTGTATTACCCACAAAATGGTGGGCAACATCTGGCTCCAATAGGGATGTGATCTATTTAAGAAGTTGGAAAACTTACTAGAATGAGAGGTCATGATAACTCTAACAATATCTTGGTTACCATAGAACTATCACCTACGCATATAATAGATGGAAAAACATGGGGCAGTATGCTTTTGCGGCATCTCATGATCACACATTCTATATGTTAGGCAATAAAATCAACATAAGATAAAATATGGAAATTTTAATATAGATGCATATAATCTACCATGAGAAATATCATATGATGTTAGTTCTAATGCAAAATCAACATGTGATACACCCTACCCTACCGTGCATATAATGTCAAGTGCTAAGTATAATCATAGACCCAATGCAACCAACATGTCAACTGATGAATACATGAATGCATGCTTCCATGATTATTTTTGCAATGGATCCTAAAATATATATGGGAATAAGGATGCAAGGACCTATGGGGGCAAGAGGTGGGAAAATAGGAGACCCATATTATAGAGAAAGGAACCCTAGAAGAAGGGAAAGACATCAACTAATAAGATTGAATTTGGTCTTCTAACAAGGAGATAGAAATGAAACTTTGATGAAGATCTATCTCAGGACTATCACTCTCTAGGTGAGAAGGATTGAATTTATCGAATGTATTTAGGATTATATTATTTTTTCATTGGGAAAATAGGAAATGAGCTCACCATTGTATTTAGGGAAAAACCATGATTAGTGATTCTTCATAGGGGAAAGCAGCTCTTCGTCAAAACTAGGAGAATTAACATCATCACAAACCTTTATTTCCAAGGTAGGGGAGGAATGCTCAAACATGAATAAAAACCCTTTATTGGGGGCATGGCCTAAGGAAGCATCTTCCTCAATTTCTTCTATATCAGAGTCATCAGAATTTCCCACAATCTTGGAATGCTCTTCTCTAATTGAATCATCTTGGAACATAAAGATACCTTTCCAATCAATAGGAAGGGATTAATAAGGACTAACATTGTTATTGAGAAGTGGTGGAGAATTTTCTGCTTCCCTTAGCTCATTCTTATGGACTTGAGAAACCATGGGGTGTTCATTTTTATAATGATATCCAATTCCCCAATAAACAACCAAAAAGTCACTCACATATTCTTTCTTTATTTGATTATCATGATTTCCCTCCAAATCTCCTCATTCTTCACCATATATTTGGTGTTGGTTACAATTCCATTCTTTCTCTTCTTTGTATAGGGATGACTTTTCTTCCTTCATCCATTCCAAAAGAATCATCTCCAAGGTATTTTCTACATGATTATGATAAAATGTGTCAAGAAGAAGGTCACTGGTAGGAATCTCTTTATATTCACTCTCCATGTTATGGAGTCATTCCGATTGCTAACAATAGTGGGAGAAAATCTCTTGGGAGTTATATGTGGCCATAAATTTCTTACAATACTTCTCATATTCCATCATCCATTCTTGCCATGTCTGAGGGCTCTTGGGATTGATATCTTCCTCATTGTCCTTAGAAGATATGCTTTCCAATTCATGAGTCTCTCACTTGCTATTATTTTTAAAGTACACATCAATAAGAGGCTGCTCTTCAATCATAAAAACATATTCAATAATTTCCTCGTCTCAAAGGGCCATATCTAACATTTGGGATATGTCTCCATGAGATTGGAAACTCAACCCTTCATGCAACAAGAACTACATCGTCAACATTGGAAGAGAAGGAATGTTTTTAGGTTTACATGATTAAATCCAATCAGAACTTGGGGTAATGGATAGGAAAAACAATTTCATTTGGTCACAATTTTGAGCCATATTTTTCTTTGAAAGGTACCTTATCAACCTTACCATGTGGTTGGCTAGAGAATGTGGATCCCCATCCAATATTGGCATATTCTTCATGGATTTTGATGAAGGATATCTTGGGGTCCCTGTCAAATCTATGGTGGAAAAATTATATTGTCAACATATTGCTGGGTCCTTAATGACATGGGAGTCACCAAGGGGAATTTATTTTCCTTAACAAATGCTTGCTTCACCCTACAAGAATTGACTTTTAGTTTCAATGAAGAACTAGGGCTTCATTCCTCCAATGGATTTTCCATTAATGATATGGAAATATGTCATATGGGGAATAAAAAACCACATTTCATGTCCCCAAGAATGACTCCAAAATGTTAGTACTCAAACTAGCAGGGGCCCTAACGGTGATCCCTAAAGGGAATATTCTAGGCCAAGGAAAATAATTGGAGACTTAGCCCAATGTCACCTCAGCTAAGGCTTCTTTCTATTTGCAGACTTTCACCGATGGGAGGAGACCTAATATGTATGGAGTCAGTAATGAATGATTATTCAATGGATATGAGTGACCTAAATAAACCCTTTCCCATAAATGTTTGAAGGATGGAGGTTTTTTGTTGTTACTGCTCAAACTAGCAGGGGACCTAAGGGCAATCCCTAAAGGGAAGATGCTAGGAAAAGGTAAACAAATGGAAAATTTTCCCACTTTCGCCTCAGCTAAGGCTCCATTCGATTGACAGACTTTCACCAATGGGTGGAGACATGATATCTATTGTAGTCACTAATGAATGATAAGTCAATGGATATGAGTGAGCCAAACTAACCCTTAACTAGAAGCACTGTAAATATGGAGCTTGCTTGCTCACTATGTAGTGTAGTATAGATTATAAGGAAATTAAGAGAGGATTTTGGGGTTAAGTTAATGGGAATAGGCTTTGCGAAGTAGTGCACCAACCACTAAATACTTGTTAGAAACAATATCATAGATGGTTCTTGAAGAATCGTCCTTTGAAGGAGCATGACCACATGTGGACAAGTGAACTCAGGGGCAACTGATGATATTATTACCCTATAAGGGGTGGGTGAAGGATTAAAGAAAATATTTTCACTCAAAGATGTTGTTCTAACCCTATGAGGCACTAGCCTTACGGATGGGAGGGAAAGTTCTGATCCTAGAGCTAGCGGTTGAATTTTTTTCTAACTTGACCATCAGAATGGCTTCAAAATTGGAGGAGGGATAGAGGAAAGGCCAACACAGGCAACCCAAGGAGATCAATTATTTTTGATGGCTCATTAAAATTCACCTTGATGTGGCTCATCCCAGAAGGACGTGAAAAAATATGGATATTAGTGACCACCCTTGGTAGATCAACGTCTTGATATTTGGCAGAATGGAATCTGTGTTGAGTAAGAGTAGGATTTCTTGGTTCCCATTTAAGGAGGTCTCAAGATCACTTTCTTTGCCTTCCAAGTCAAGAAGAAGAAGCCTTGCAACTTTTATACTTCAATGCGTAGGGGGAGTGGCTTGTCTAGGTGAAATTTTACCTTGGGATATTTTTCTCCCATTACATTGCCCATAAATTGAAGCAAATTCTATAATAAAGACAAATTCCATAATATAAAGCAGTAAATGGATGCAACAATTAGTCCTATAACAACGAAAATACCATTCCAACATATATGGAAAATGTAAACAATAATAACATAAAAAAACACATACTTAAATGTAATAGATTATATCCATCCATTCGCAATTAACAATAAAGAAGCTCCAAGAGAAGATAGATCAATATCCACACATCAACACTCATCCATAAAGCTCCAATTCATCCTTAGAAAAAGTACAAAAATCTCAAGATAAATATTAGATCCAAACTAAAGTGAGGGTGAGAAATGAAGTCATCTCACTTGTATCTATACAGAACTTAGGAGTTTGAATTAACCTCCTTGTCCTACATAAGCCCCAAAACTATAATAAATTTCTAATAATTAAACTTTTGGTGACAAGCCCGCCAAAATACCTCATCAATGGAAGAATAATCCTCTCAAAAGGTTAAATAATACTCGATGCTTGTTGTAAGGCCCTTTAAGAGGTCTAATGAGGTCCATGGGTTCCACAATGAAGAATGGGACCCTCAAAAGTCATGGATAAGGGGTTGGTCCCTTTTAATAACATGTGGTGCTCCAAATGATATGTGGGGGCACACAAGCATCCTCATGGATATCTATACAAATAGAAAATGCCTGTAGATTACACGCAAGGTCTAGGATGATGGTTTAGGTGATTTCACATCATCGTGGAAGTCATGGATCATATGCTAAGTGTATGGTGAAATTTGGGGTTACCTTGCCATGATGAATTAGGTGCATCTTCCTCATCTAATAAGTGAACCACAAACAATCTCTCAAAGTTTGTCGAGATCCATGGAGTGTTTTCTATCTTTGTGGAGGCCCATGGCTCTCAATGCACACCCTATATGTCCCAATGTATCCTTTTGGAGGATTAGGACCCCGTATAGGGAGACCGAAACCAAGATGGAGACCATACACAATCCTACATAAGATCCAATGCATCCCCTAGCCTTTGAGTACAACAAGTCATTAGAGAAATCGATTAAATGATCCTACCAATAATGGACCATAGGTGGGGACTTCATAATGTCTTTCCTTTCCATAATGGGCTTTGTGATGTGCCAATGTCTCCTAAAATCCAAATGTGTTTAACCAATAAGCTTATTAGGTGGTGTCTACTTCTAAAATGGATTATTTTGTCAAGGTACATCCTTCAAAAGGTTGAAGAATGTGACAGATAGGTGAATTAAGTGGGGAATGAGAAGGGGCAACCCTAGGTCACATGCTAGGGTACAAGGGTACCTAAGAAGATGGGAGCCCACACTTAGGTTTATAATGTATAGGAGGGAGAAAATGTGGTACATGAGGTGCCCCAATCTTGACTTTTCCACCCTTATTTATATTTCATTTTCCTTTTTATGATTTTCTTTGATTAAATACTCAAGGCTCAAGGGGTAAGAGCATGATGTATAAGATATAATAATGACTACCACCCTTTAAGGTAGGGCAGTTCATTCCCCACCATGGGTTGGGACAATCGTGGGTTCCTATATGATGAAGGAGGCTCATAGAGCTTGTAGGAACTAGGGTGATGGCCATGATGATGGGGCATAACTCATGTATTTCCTTTTTCCCACATGCTAAATGTTTTTGTCCTGTCCACGTTTTTCATTTTGTGGTACATTTTGTTGTTGAATGTGGCCATATATGATTTTATCTTTATTTTTAGCTGCATCAACCTTCGGGATTCATGCCAGGCCATGATCGAAGGTGTGGGCAAGGGGAATATGCATGCTAACCCTATGTTGACTCAATGGAGTACTGTGGACCGAGGTGGGAGAAATGATGAATGTGCTAATAATGAATGGAAAGAAGGTAATATAAGGGGATAAGGGAGTGGGACCACAAGACCAAAATCAAGGTTTCATATGAAATACCATCCCTAGAGAGAAATCGTGAGTAAAAGCGATCCCATAGGATTAGAATCCAAGGTTAATACCTAAAAGGGGTCCAGGGGACAGGAGCACAAACCTAGCCCATTATTTTCACTAAATCCTCCCATTAATCCATGATCGGAATTGTCCATGATAAGTAAACTAAAATACTCAATTTCCAAATGATGAGGCATACATTTAGGTTTTGGAGGCTTGCCTTCTAATATACAATCATGGCAGATGGCGAGGGACCACATGGATGGCTCAGGTAGTAGAGAAATGGCACAATGAGCTAGCTAGTGGCTGTAAGGAGCTATTGACTACCAGTTGAGAACTATGTTGGAGGAAAAAATTCTCCTAGAGATAATATCCACAAAACGGTCGGTAACAATGCCATAATTCTGGTAGAAATATTTTATTAATAGGAATTTCCTTTATTGTACCATATAAAGTGGTATTTGATGTTAATATGTAAAATGCAAGATTATTTGAATTCTCAACTACAATATGCAATAGTATGTGCATAAATGACTGCTGAAGAGTTTCATTAAATGGTCAAGTTGGCTGCTTTATACATTCTACTTCAATAGTGCTTTAGAATAACATGCTTCATACTTTAATTTCGAGAAGTACAGGTGGACCTCAAGAGATACAACACTTATATGAGCGTTTGTCATCTACCATAATATTAGTCCAACAACTTACTGTAGTGAACTACAAATGATATTATTCTAGTGAGTAGTTATCCATAAATGATCTTCGTACCAAGGAAAAAAATTGATGAATGAGAGGACAATAATTTTGTTGGACATAGAACATCAATCATAGATCCCTTTGAATATCGAGAAGCTAACGTAACCATTGAGCTATTTGAAATTATTCTTTTCATTATTTATTTGGTCTGTGTGTCATTTTACCTGGGATCCTATAATGCTCTTTGAAGCCTTGCTTCAATTAGCTAGAAAATCATCATCATCATCATCATTGACATTCTTCATCCAGGATGAATAAATCCTCCCATGGGATCATTTGTTCATTCAGGTGCTTCCTGCATGCTACAAATCAGTTATACGTAGTTCCAGGGCATTTGCATACAATAATCCTTCTTTAATGATTAAGACAAAAATTAGGGATGATGCCGCAAGGGTTTGGTCCATGATCTTTAAAAGAGGATACATTCATAGTTTCTTATATTGTAACCTTTATCATTGTATTGTTTCGTGGTTTCCAAAATTTTGATGGTTTCAAGACTTTTTTTACTAATTCTATCCAACTTCTTGATACAAAATATTTTTATATGTCACATCATCAAGTGTCTTTACTAATAAGAAGGGGTCATTATTGTCAAGAATATATATAAGAGTTAGGGACGCTGCCACACATCAATGTTTTACTGTGGAAATCATCCTTCATCACTACTTATGTCACTTGAGCTCACATTCTATTTCAAGGTCGTTGACATATGGTGGGTCAGAATTATGCAATGTTCATAGGTATATTACTCCATCAACATCAAACCCTCAATGTATCTAGATAGCTCAAAATCAATGTTAGGCTTCTGTAGTCAGACTCACAATATCTAACCAACTATATGCAATTGTACATGTTGCAAGGTTTAACACGACAAAAAAGGCACCCAAAAAAAAGATAGAAAGGTCTTAATGTACTTCACAATGATGATGTAACTCCAGGCCCATATTTATTATCAATACAAAAATCATCACAATACCCTGATAGTAAATCTTATCATAATTTTGTACCAGGGTTTATCTAAAGCAACAACGCAAGTGTTCTATCTTGGAACAAACCATACTAGGAGTATACTTTAGATATGTTGAGTTACACAAAAAAATAAATCTAGGATTCAGAATTATTGATTGATAGATATTACAAATATTTAGTTGTTCCCCTAGGTATGCATTAGGGTTGGGTGAACATGGTCCAAGATATGAAATAGTCTTGAAAATATTATGAATCTAATTAAAGAAATTCCATGGGAGAGAAATTTCAGCAGGGAGCCAAAGGATGGCTTAACCGATATAACAAGCTCGAGCTAAGTACATTCATATGAGATGGTCATGATACTAAGCATGGATCTAATTTCCAGGAGGTCATACAGGTTATCATATGCTAACATATGAGAGAAAGGTAATTATCCTTCTTAAAACACTGATAAACCACCAATATAGGCATTCCTCATGCATATAAAAATTTGATGAGATACTCAACTCTTTTACCTTTATGACAGAAACTCGAGCTAAGTTCCCTTGAGATGAAAGTGAGATAGGATTCTTCTCTTCAAGGATGACTAGAATGGATAGAATATTATCAAAGTTTATCTAGGAATAAACACAGAAGAAGACTGTTGATTTCAAACTATTATAGATGCATTAACAATGCCAAACATAAGGAGAAGTTTTTCCTTTTTTCTAGGATGAATATAGCTTCCAATCCCAAACCCATCACCAAATATTGATAAATTCATTGGACAAGCATGATTGTAGTGTACATAGCGGGGATGAGAAAATGCTCAAAGATTCGAACATTTGGAGGAACAATGCAGACCTAGAGGTTAAACTTAAAATCAAATTCTCTTCTGAAATGCCTTTCTATCCTTTAATATTGTACTTCTCATAAGTCAGCTTCAAGAGGTAACTGAGAAACATCATACTGTGTATATTTATGTCACTGAAGGTTGAGTCACAAATTCTTGGGCTCTCTACAAATTTATAGTGTTGCAACTTTGTAAATTAATTAAATTACTTCAAGTCAAACCTAATACCCTTTATGAAGCTAGGATGCTTGCAACTTCAAATGCTTTCCAAAAAAATTTTACTATATTTACAATGTTCCTAAAACCTGGATCTTTGAAATTGATCTTAGTGGAACACCTAAAACAATGCTCCTAAAATCTAGGTTAGTCTTTTATTTAGGGGTTCCACCAATTTTTATCTTCCTATTGTGTTGTTTGGAAATTAATGTTTTTCTCTCCCACAATAATTCCAATCAAATTCAGCCTCAAGGAAGTTATCTCTAGCCATTTTTCTCTAGTTTGTGAGGAATTTAGAGTTTAATAGGTCATTGTTTTATCTAATATGAATTATTTCGGTCAAATATATATTTCAATTTATTTCCTCTATTCATGCCTATAGAGAATGTTTTGGTAACATGCTCATTTCCTTATATATATTTATAGACACAACCTATTTAATCGAAATTGTTTCTTAGATAAATTAATATATCATGCATCCAAAACTATAAAACATACAACATATTGGAGACATGAAACTTATAGTTTATTTTAACATCAACCATATTTTAATTAGATAATTTCAAAATCAATAGCTGAATATAGACATAATTTCATCTAACCACAGTTAATGCCTAGGAATTATTCAAGAATCGAGCATGTTCGACCAAAGTGTGAGCTATCTCCAATAGTTCCCCACCAAGCTAAGATCTACTTGCTACTAGAATCAACAACCTCATTGATTCTTTGGTGGTTTATTTTATAGATTTATTCCCAGCATATTCTTAGTAGTGTCCTACTTTAAGGCTTGCCAACCTTTTTCCTAATCCTTTTATTTTAGTTTTTTCAAAAAATGTTATGTTTTTGTTCTTTAAAGTACGTCTTTCTCTCCCGATATGCTTTGTTTCACTCCACTTAGTATTTCTCTCTAACTAAGTGATCAACATAATTTTTTCTCCCCCACTATGTTAATATTTTCCTTTTCATTATTTTCTCCTATGGATTTTTAGGAGACTTTTAGATAAGGTCCACCACGTGGACTAAACCACCAATAAACTTTCATAAGCTCGAAAAAATTCTTATAAAACTCTAACAATCTTTCCTGCATATCTGAAACAATGTATTTATTAATTCAGTAATAAAATAAAATATTACATCATTACTTCAATGCCATCATGACTTGCATATCCATTCAATCCAATAATAACTCAATGTCTAAAAATCCATTGTAATTTACATCTCTATCTGTTTTCATAATATCATTAAAGAAAAGGAACATCTATGTACATCATGCATGCATACCTCATTGTCAGCAGGGGTCCCGCAATTTCTAAAAGTACATTGACAAAAAATCATAACATGTCATACATGTGGTATACATTCCAAATTTCCACATAGTAACAATCATGCAACTAATATAAAAACATTAATATATCTTTCACACCATAACATTATTGTTTTTGTAAGGTCCCACCTTACCAGTCATCAATATTATACAGAAATAACAGTCACACTGAACATTAAGACACATACTATGATATTTTTTATTTTATTTTTTTCTTAATTACATGGCACCCTTACTTTAATCCATAAGCCTTTAATATACATCTTGTCTAGTAATAACGTTTTTGGATAGTAATATAAGCTTAAGTTTTATTATCAAACAATACATAACATTTCTAAATTAAAATCTTACTCAAAACCTTTGGCCCTTCTTCACTCCTAACAATTCGTTATAAATCTTATAAAATTTTAACTCTATAATTAACCATTGATGTTTAATGGACTTTCCAAACATGACTTCACATTCTTAATCATGTCTTCAATGATTATCAACATTTATATCATTGCATAACCTCATTATTCACTGTCTGACAATAATATCAATACTTCACACACAAGTAAAATACAATCCATCTTCATCTATGCATTCCTACACACCTTTTAGTCACATGAAAACTACGAGCGTTGGGGGAATTTTGCGTAAACAATTTGCAAATATGAAATCTACAACCATTGAGTAATTTTATCAAATAGTGTTCAAGCATGCAGTCGACAACCATTGAGGAATTTTAACAACTAGTTAATAGACATGAAATAAATTTCCATAAATCTGTTTAAACTATCTTACAGAAAACAAAACTAGAATCTACAAAATAGCATGAATCATATGAATATCATCAATGGTAAAATTTCTACAAAACAATGCAATCGATAATCCCCACAAAGTAGTGACAAGTATGCAAAATTGACCATATTATGGATTTCGAATCTGAAAAACACTATTTTTGAGTCAGTGTGGGAGTTACATGACTTGAAGGTATGGATTCCCTCTGATATTGAGTTAAATCACATCCAAAACTCCCAGGGTTGCAATTCTTTAAAAGAACAAAACTTTGGCTCTCATTTGCCACTTTTGTCAAACACATTGAATGTAAACTTTCATCTACAGCTCTACATGAAGAAATACAACCCAACATTATGTTATTATGAGTTTTTAATTGAAACTAGGTTCACTATATGAATTCCACTTGAATCATTGTTCATTTTTAACATATAAAGAGGTTATTTAAATGTTTTTTTTTAAACATTCTATTTTCCTCTTCACGGTCAACCCCGACTTCTACATTCTTTATTTACCACAAAAACTATACATGCATTAATTATTTATAAGATGTGCATTGTAACTTTAGTCATTCTTTTTTTTTTCTATGCACCATAATATTTATTATAATAGTATGCATGCAGAGGTTGTAAAGTAATAATCACTACAACTAGTAAGGGCTTAGGATTGTTTATAGGTTCAACATAGGCTTTATTGTCTTTTATCCACATCAATATTCAAATGTGACGAGAAAAACTTTTAAAGAAACATTATCACTTTCTATTCTTTAATGTGGTCATTATTCATGCATTGTGCCTCTCATGTCAAATGTAGGCTACTACAAGTTTAGTTAGAATCATACCTAAGATGATTCCAACTAGCATCATACCACTACTTATTCTATGCTTAGTGATTCCCAAAAGGCACCAGTGTTACGACCTTTTGCTCTGGTACCACTTGTAACATCTCCTAGTAACCTTGCAGGAAAATGCATGGAGTTAGGGTTTTCTTTGACATTTACCAATGTGTAACATTCTAAATTACATTCCCTCAATGATATTAGAGTAAAAATTTTCATTACATATAAAAATAATAATAAAATCATAGTGAGTTACATAACCATTAACTGTCATTATTGTAGCATATTAACATAATTTTCTTGTTGTAACTATACATCTATTCGATAATTATTTTAACTTAGTTAGTAAATCACATACTTGGTAATATAAACATCACATCATGAAAGTAATTAACATAATAAGAATGGCACAATCAACAATCATATCATTAGACACCAATATACACTAGAAACACCATAGGGTGAAACTAGAAATTGTTTAATTTTTTTATTAAATGCTCATGAAAGTGTTCACCCCACTCAATGGTTATAAGGGAGTTCATCCCTTGACCATTGTCACAAAATATCACATAGAAAAATAATCTTAAATGCAACATAAGTAGCTATAAGATATTACAATCATAACAATATCATTTACCCATGAATCCTCAGTCTCTATGTCTTTGTGGTCTGACTGTTTCCATAAGTGGATCATCCTACAGTGGGAATTCTTGAAATAGTATGGACCAACAAATCATTATCTACCACAATGTTAAACATGAACTTTCCTTTACAAATGTCACCATCCTTTCTTGACATTTCTGTCGTCATCACACTTGTTATCATGATCAGATAAGATATTAATAAACCAATCATGAATCTTTATTAGTGACACTTCAACATCTATTTGTGTGCATACATAAATCATTAACAGAATGTCAGGAGATTCATTCTTTAACATCATTTGACATGCATTAGTAACAAGCAAATGACTATCAAGCATCATCTTTCCAATAATGTAACACCCTCATCCTACCTCTACCCAAGTAATCACCCAACTGTGGTAAATATGTGATGAGAGGCCACTATAATGTGATTCAACCTCCTAAGTCACCTTAAGGAAGTGGAATCGATGGAAACACACCACAGAGACCTTCCACATCAGCAACAAAATTCCCAGGAGCAATCCCAACCACTCAAGTAACCAACCCCTTAGACCAACTAAATTTGTAGTCCATCTAACCTCTGGAAACTCCCTTGATATGGACAAGGTTACATCTGAGAGGCACTAGAATCTCTCATAGCAAGGGAAGGGAGCTTCCGAGGAATTTTTTCCACAGTGCTATGCCTATGACTCTGGGATTTGTGCCATGTTTTGAGGCCGAGAGCCCAGTTCACTCCCCAGAACTCAATGACAGGTTCATAAATGAAATTTCATAGTGGAACAAAGATATTTGCAAAAGCATCAATAAGGATTAGACTGGAACCCTACTAGACATGTCATATATTTCATCAAACATGTAACAAACATGAATGCTATAGGTCTTAATAGCATAACTAAGCATAAGGGTCTCATAATTATCTGGGAGTCACTATGAGGTATTGCTTCCTTATAACATTAGCTTCATTATCATCTATTAATCCATATATACATTGTTCATTCATTTACAAGTAAAAACATGACGGGAGCCATACATCACCACTGTCACAATACATATTCATAACTAGTATAATAACAATAGAAATACCAAGGAAAAATCCACCATATAATCCACATATGAACCAATATAATACTCATGAAATAACAAGCATAAATACACTCATATTAATGAATGCAACGACCAATCAATTTTGGAACTTCCATGATCTACATGACCATAGATTAGCTAAAACAAATCTTTCTTTCAACCAATCATCCTCGTGCCATATTCTAAGCATGAATGCGGGATTTAAAACCAAACTCAACGAGGGCTTCCCAAGGTTAAGATACCTAACCCTCATCCATAGAACAAGGCTTCACCTTAATCCATCCCTAATCACTAGGACATAAAAAAAGAATGGATTCCACCATATTTCTCCACCTACACCATGAGGAATTTCCCTAATCCTAGTCTCTAGGCTTTACTATAGTCCACACATGATCACTAGGCCCTAGCCAAGACTCCAACCTCTAGGCTTTATTCTATATTCCTCCATTCACTGGTAGTAATTCCTAGGCCTAATCAAGGGCAACCACCTCTATGATTTACCATATATACCACCATTAACTGGTCGATGATTCCTAGGCCCACCATGGAACACAATACCATAAAACAAGCATGAATTCCACCAAATGTTTCCACCTACACCATGATGAATTCCCCTATATCCTAGTCTCTTGGCTTTACCGTAATCCACAATGGATCACTAGGCGATAACCAAGACTCCACCATCTAAGATTTAACGTATATCCTACTATTCATTGGAAAGGATTCCTATGTCTTATAAAGGGAAACCACCTCTAGGATTTACCGTATATCTCGCCATTAACTAGTCAAGGATTCCTAGGTGCACTGAGGCACACAATACCTAGCTTTATCACAACCCACAATCTAGTTCAAGGGTAACTAGGCCAATGGCTTTGCAGCAATCCATGGTCTGGTTCAGAGATCAATAGGCCATGTGTTATTTATTTAAGAAATCCACCTCACTCATCTTCAAATCCATCTAGCACTCCAGCTCAACCAAAACATGAGAACCCCATCACACTATTGCTATCTAGAAATGGCAAGGCTAGGATTAAAACACTGCCATACCTAGAAAAATCCATTGCATGACAACAAATAACCACATACAATACCATGCATCCAAAATATAGAAAGGAAATCACACATGCAAATTGATACCTGCAAAGAATCTTGTTGTAGCTACTTAATATTGCTCTTCCTTGCTTGCTCCTTCCTTCGTCTTGCCTTCTTTTCCTTTCTTAATCCAATGTGAAAGTGCTCCAAGAAAACTCTAACTATCCAAGAGTGATAGAGAGAGAATAATGAGAGAGCTCTGGAACTGAACTAACAAAAAGGTTACAGTTACCAAGCCTGACCACCAATCCTCAGTAGTGTTTTTATCAATGAGGTCTTTATTTTCTTCAATTTTCCATTATTTTCCTTCAATTTTCTCCTCACATGCAACCTGTGGCCTTTCACCTTCCTTTTCTCCTAATTTCCATTATTTCATAAATAAAAGGCCAATTAATGTCTCATTCCTTTCCAAAGCCTTTTTCCATTTCCTTTGGCAATTTCCTTAGCCATAATAAACTAATGAGAACCCACACTAGGATTTCTTACCCAACAATCAACTTGGAATACGTGTCCCATTACTTTGGTCATATTTTTTCCTTTATTAACTTTTACATGGAATTTTGACAAAGGATGTTACAAAAAATCACTAACATAATCTTGCATTCACTTTCATATTTTGTGCAATGGAAAGGTAACATACTAGATATTCTTCTTTTGCATGTAAATGCAGAACAAGCCTTCAAGAGAACAAGCCAAACAAGCAATTGTCTTTGTTTCTACTATTATGTTTTCTTTTTAGAATGGATTAACACAATATATTTTATACTTATGTATGTGAATGCATGTTCTTTTCCAAAAACATATTTTCCATAAGGGAGCTATTCACAATGGCTATTTTATTTAAAATGCAATCTATATTCCAAACAAAGTTAACATAATAGTTATAATTTCTTGCATGCAACTAATTTTTCTTTGCAGGGGAAAATAACATGATAGCTTGTTCTTCTTACATGTTAAACATGTATTTCTTTCGAAAGGAAACTAACTAAATCTTGCATGGAAAAATAAACACATTTCTTTTCTAAGGGGTCAAATGCATAACGCTTATTATTTTGATGCATGCAAGGAGACATTTTCCTCTTACAAAAAGATCTAGATCAATAAATATGTATAATATTCTCCCAAAAGAAAGCTAATACCATATATAATCCCTTCAGGGGTGCAAATGCATATTATAAACAATCAATATTATGTGGTCGCACCTTCCTTTTGTCCTTAAATCTAATACCAAAATTATACTTTTACATGCATGCAAGTGTATATGTTTCTCTAAAAAAATTTACAAAGTAATATTAACACAATAAAGCATGTGATTAAAAGTTTTCCTCTCCGAGAATCTAATTCAATAATCCATACAAGGACATTTTTTTATCTTCTCTAGTTGTTGAAGAGTTCTAACACAACAAATACTTCCCTGCATACGAATATATATATTTATTTTCCAAGGAAAGTAACACACTAATGATTATTTTTCCAAAAGTTAGCTAACTCACTAATAATTATTCATGCAATACAAAATATGTTCCTATCATTTCAGACATCAGACAAATTTGTAATATTTCGTAAAGAAATAGCATGAATAACAAATCATTTTCAAATAACACAACCAATTGTCTTTTATGTAATGGTTTTATGTGAACTCTTTCTCAAAAAGTTACTTATCTCTTTTTGCATGACTGAAGCTTCCCATGCATGTAAAATCACGTATTCATTTCCTGTAGATAAAATATACTAGATATTATTCTTATGCAAATATGCACATATTCTGTTTAAGAGTGAAATATTTCTCTTTAAAATTTTAATACATATGCAGCATGAGAACATCATTGGTAACATTTTAAATGAAATAACCTAATTCATTTTCAAGGGTTATAAACATAATTGTTCTACCTTTGTGCATGTGAATAACTTATTTCATTTCAAGGAATATGGACACAATTGTCCTATTTTTGTGCATGCGAATAACTTATCTATTTTCAAGAAATATCAAACTTAATAGTTATTTGTTTGTGCATACAATTAATTTATTTATTTTAAAGAAAAATAACATAATATTTATCTCTATATTTGCATAAAAAAATATTCTTATCACACTGACAAATCAAATGACAACATTCTACTTTACTTTGTTTTTCTTGTTTTAGTCATCCACTTTGGGCATGGTTTTTAAACATATGGAAATGAAGTTTTGAGAGAAAAAAAAGGTTGTTTCTTTGGAATTGGTTTATTAAGTAAAAAATCTCTCAAGTTTTACATAGGTTCCATGGTTTGGAATATTCAAATGAATCTTTGCAACCCATTGTTTTGATCATCAACTTTGGATGCGGTTTTCAAGAAGTTGAAAACAATTTTTTAAATCTGAAAGTGTATTTGGCTAAAATAGATTGATTTACAACAACCTCTTTTTCTTGCACATCTATCACGGTTTGGGAGATACAAAGACATATTTGGACATTATTTTCCAATAATTCACACAATTCACAAATTATTTAGACATGATAATATTTTAAAAATTTAGTGGACATGAACAAAAAATTTATTTTTCTATGCACGAAAGTCAATGGATGTTTTCCCAAGAAAATAATCTCGACTCTTTATCATATGATTTTTTTTCAAGAAAATAAATTTGATTCTTATTTCTTCATACACCATATGCATACACAATAATTTTCAAAGAGCCTAGTTACTTATCTTTTAATGCATGCCTGGAATCCCTCAGCCTAACGCGACTCCTGATGCAATATCCTATGTCAAATCAATTATGTCCACCGCACTACTATAGCCAATAGTGGCCAAGCATGAGATGGAGTAATTTTTCATTAACTTCCCCATCACACAAAATTTCATTCAACCATTTTTGTACATATACTTATTTAGAAGGACTCCTTCCTCTCTTTAGCTTGATTTAATATGTATTTTCTCATTAATTCTCATATTTTCCCATAGGCTTACAATAAGTAGAATTCATAAAATGTAATAGCTTTTCTAAATCATAAAAGCATTCCATAAATCACCCATAAATCACTCGATAAATCTGATTTTTCATATATTCTAAAATCATGCCATAAATCAATCCATAAATCAGATTTTTGCTAAATTCTAAAATAACCCCATAAATCATCCTTAAATCACTCCATAATGATATTTTTCTAAATTATAAAATCACTCAATAAATCATCCATAAATCTCTAATACTTTTTTTTCAAGGTAGATTTTCTTTTGCCTTATGGATAACATATCGCTTATCCATAGATTTTCTAAAATATATGACTCATTAGTCATAAAACTCATAAAATATACCAACTTGGAAAATACAATTTATTTACACAGAAGAATATAAATTCTTCTAAATAAAATAATTAAAAAATAATTCTTGTAATATTTTTCTAATTAAGAATTAAAAGAATATTATTCTTGTAATACCCGTACAAGAATTAGTAATATTTAATTATTCAACAACACTCATTTGACAAGAATTTTAACTGTAGCTTATGTTAGGGATATTATACATTGTGTCTCATAAAATTCGTCATCTCCCCCCTTCCCATGGACCCCCCTAACAATGATTAAACTAGCAGTGTTATGAGCCCATTAGGAATAGGGATCCAATGTGTCTGAAACAAAAACCTGTGAACAATCAGGAGGATAATCAGACTACAAACCAAACACATCATCATAATCACTACCATGACAATCATATTATAACTCTTGCATCTTTGTAATGGTTTGACTCAATTCTAAATTTATGTCTGAAGAAGATTGTGAAGAAATCGTTTTTAGAATAAGATATTCATTTTTTTAATTTAAAAGGGTATTTATATTTTTAATTTAATAATTATAGTAGATGAAAATAATTTAATATTTATTGAATATCCATAAAATATTCACCTAACCTATGGTATTTATGATGTATGTAATGTAAATGCTTTTTGTTTTTATGTTGTTTTCAAAATTTGATATTTATTTCTTAAAAAATAGAATATCTTAAAAAACTTTAGTTAAATTTAGAACATTACTTTTGAAAAAGTTATGTCTAATTTAGAATAAGGTATTGTGAAACTACAATAGGGCTTCATATTGTGATGTTTGCATGGTGCAAAAATTGATCCAATGTTGCATTATGACAAACATTCTCACAACATGACAATTTATATGATACTCATTGTCACAATGTTATATTGTATTTCAACTTATTCAACATCACATCTCAAAATTAAGAAACTAGGGTGTATTAATCCCTTGGGTTTATTAATTCCTTATGCTTATAATATTAATCACCTGTGTTATAATCCTTAGGGTTAATAATATTAATTCCTTGGGTTTTTATTCCATAGGGTTTTTATTCCCTAAGCTTTATAATAATAATCCATTGGATTTACTAATCCCTTGGTTTTATAATAACATTAGGGTTTAATGTTGTGACATTTGAATGGTGTAGTAATCTATGCAATGTCACATTGTCATTAACATTGTCATAATGGGACAAGAAATATGACAATCATTGTTGGAACCTAACATTACATTGGAATTTTTTAATCGCCACATTGCGACAACACAATAGGTTTTGTTATTGTTACATTTGCGTGGTACAAAAATCAATGCAATGTCTAATTATGACAAACATTGTTGCAAGATGACAATTAATATGATACTAATTGTTGCAATCATACATTACATTGCAGTTTATTCAATGTCACCTCTCAACATTGCCAAATTAGGGTTTATTAATTCCTCGAGTTTATATTTCCTAGGATTTATACTATTACTCCATTGGGTTTATAATAGTTTTAGGGCTTAACGTTACGACATTTGAATGGTGCAAAAATATATCCAATGTTACATAGGCACACACATTGTGACAATGTGACAAGTAATATGATAATCATCGTTGTAAGCTTACATTACATTGTCCAACGTCACGTTGAGACACTACAATAGGGCTTCACATTTTCACATTTGGATGGTAAAAAAATGAATCCAAATTTGCATTGTGACAAAGGTTGTTGCAAGATGAAAATTAATTTGATACTGAGTGTCATGAGTTACATTATAGTTCATTAGGTTAGCAATCATATTGTGACAAAGATTGTCTAAATATTAAATTCAACCATGGTTAATCATAGTCAACCTTGGTCATTTGTGGTCAACCATGGTAAATCATTAGGGTTTAAGGTTTATTTTAGGGTTTAAAATATTTATCTTATGATTTATTTCCCTTAGGTTTATAATATTAATCCCTTGGGTTTGTTACAAAAAATGTATCAATATGAAAATAAACCATGGTCAACTATAGTAAAACGTCACATTTGACAAAGATTTTCCTAATATGAAAATCATGGTCAATAGCGGTAAATCATGGTCAACCATGGTGAATCATTGTCTATATGGAAATCAACCATGATTAAATGTCACATTGTGACAAATATTGTCTCAATATGAAAATGAACCATAACCATTGTCAAAGATGGTCAACCATGGTCAACTGTAGTCCAAACTCACATTGTGACAAATATTGTATAAATGTGAAAATCAACCATTGTCAACCATGGTCAATAATCATGGTGTCATATTGTCGATGATTATTTCTTGGTCCAACATCACATTATGACAACCATGGTCATCCATGGCTAACCATAGTCCAACGTCATATTGTGAAAGAGATTGTCCCAATATGAAAATCAACCATGGTCCAACGTCACATCTTGACAAAGATTGTGTCAATATTGAAATCATACTTGGTCAACCATGGTCCAACGTGGCATTATGACAAATATTGTCTCAATATGAACATCAAACATGGTCAACCATGGTCCAACGTGCAATTTTGACAAATATTATTTCAATTTGAAAATCAAGCATGGTCAACCATGGTCCCATGATGCATCGTGACAAAGATTGTGTCAACATGAAAATCAACCATGGTCAACGATGGTAAACCATGTTTATTTTAGGGTTTATAATATTTGGTAAACCATGTTTACTTTAGGGTTTATAACATTTATATTAGAGTTTATATACCTTGAGTTTATAATATTAGATTCTTGGGTTTGATATTATTCAATTGGTTTTATAATCCCTTGGGTTTTAGTATTATTCCCTTACATTTATTAGTCACATGGGTTTATAATATCAATCCCTTAGGTTTATTAATTTAAGGGTTCATATTCTTAGTTTAAAATATTATTCATCAGATTTATAATATTAATCCTAGGGTTTAATATAAATCCCCTGGGTTTATAATCAAGATGAACTATGGTCAACCATGGTCCAACATCAAATTGTGACAAATATTGTCTCAATATGAAAATCAACCATGTTCTACCATCATCAACCATCATCAACAATGGTCATTCATGGTCAACCATGGTCCAACATCACATTGTGACAAAGATTGTCTTAATATGAAAATCAACCACGGTCAACCATAGTCAACCATGTTCAATCACAAACAACCATGGTTAAATTTCACATTGTGACAAAAATTATCTCAAGATGAAAATGAACCATAGTTAAAAATCGTCGATCATAGTCAACCATGGTCAACTCTAGACCAATGTTGTATGGTGACAAATATTGTCTAAATGTGAAAATCAACCATGGTAAACGATGGTCAATAATCATGGTCAAATTCTAATGAAGATTATGTATTGGTCCAAAGTCACATTATGGCAAACATGGTCATCCACGGTCAACCATGGTCTAATGTTGCGTTGTGACAAAGATAGTCTCAATATGAAAATCAACCATGGTAGTGACAAAGAGAGTCTCAATATGAAAATCAACCATGGTAGTGACAAAGATAGTCTCAATATGAAAATAAACCATGGTAGTGACAAAGATACTCTCAATATGAAAATCGACCATGGTAAATCATGGTGTACCATGTTTATTTTAGGATTTAAAATATTTATCTTGTGGTTTATGTACCTTGAGTTTATAATATTAATCTCTTGGTTTTTATATTATTCTCGTGGTTTATAAAACCTTACAGCTTTATAATTAATCCCTTAGTTTTGATATAGATCTCTTTGGTTTATAATTATGATTGACCATGGTGCAATGTTACATTGTGACAAAGATTGTCTCAATATGAAAATCAACCATGGTTAAACCATGGTTGATTTTCAGATTGAGACAATCTTTGTCACAATGTAACATTGCACCAAAGATTGTCTCAATATGAAAATAAACCATGGTTAAACCATGGTTGATTTTCATATTGAGACAATCTTTGTCACAATGTAACATTGCACCATGGTCGACCATAATTATAAACCAAAGATATCTATATCAAAACTAAGGGATTAACTATAAAGGGTTAACCATGGTAAATCATGTTTATTTTAGGGTTTATAAGATTTATCATAGGGTTTGTATACCTTGGGTTCGTGTTTATTGTAGGGTTTATAATATTTATCATAGGGTTTATATACCTTGGGTTTATATTATTAATCCATTGCGTTTAATATTATTCCCTTGGCTTTATAATCCCCTAGGTTTTCAGTATTAACCCCTTGGGTTTATAATATTAATCATTCGGTTTAATATAAATACTTGGGTTTATAATCTTGGCCAAGCATGGCCCAATGTCATGTTGTGGCAAAGATTTTCTCAATAGAAAAATTAACTATTGTCCAATGCTACATTATGAAAAGGATTGTCTCAAAATGAAAATCAATCATGCTCAACCATGGTCAAACATATTAATCTCTTAGTTTTGATATAGATCTTTTTGGTTTATAAATATGGTCAACCATGGTGCAATGTCACATTGTGACAAAGATTGTCTCAATATGAAAATCAACCATGGTTAACCATGGTCAGCCATGTTTATTTTAGGGTTTATAATATTTATCATAGGGTTTATATACCGAGGGTTTATATTATTAATCCATTGGGTTTAATATTATTCCCTTGGCTATCCCATGGGTTTTTAGTATTAATCCCTTATTTAATATTATTCCCTTGTCTTTATAATCCCCTGGGTTTTTAGTATTAATCCCTTGGGTTTATAATATAAATCCTTCGGTTTAATATAAATCCTCGGGTTTATAATCTTGGGCAAGCATGGCCGAACGTCATGTTGTGGCAAAGATTTTCTCAATAGAAAAATAAACTATTGTACAACATCGCATTATGACAAAGATTGTCTCAAAATGAAAATCAATCATGCTCAACCATGGTCAAACATAGTCCAACGTCGCATAATGAAAAATATTGTCCCAATATGAAAATGAAACATGGTGAACAATGTTTATTTTAGGGTTTAAAATATTTATCTTTGATTTTAATAATGATATTAAATTTAGTTATTAGTAATGTCAATATTAACATATAATTAACACTACTATTTTTTTGCAAGCTTGGCACGACTACATCTTCATCATGTCCAATATATCTCCCCGATCCAATCGGGGCTAGGAATTGAATGACTTAACAATTGAATGCGTTAATAGAGCACCCGATCGCTGTCTATACAACACCCCATGGACAATATTTGTCAATATTAACTAATATTAATCAATTATTATTACTTAATAATGATACTAAACTTTTTTTTTTCTCGGTAAAAACTAATTCTATTAAGAGGAAATATGGTACAATATGAAGTTACATCCAAGAGAAGCAAGAGAGCGGGAAGCCGGAAAGGATTGACTATCCACCTCGGCCCCTGAGAGAAACTAGGAAGGGAACATTGCTAAACAAGAAGTAACAAAAGGAACAGAGAAACAGGCGCAAAAAAAGATGATTCTACCCAACGTGGGTAGGATCAACTATTCGGCATTTTTTTCCTTTCTTTTTACCAACTTTGACCCAATCAAGATGACTCTGCTGAACTGGCATGATTTGCAAACTAAGCTGGGTTGACAAAGAGGACTCCTTGTCTGAATCCGAGGGAGAGGACTCATGAGTTCTTTTCTGAGAGTTGGGAGGGATAGAAGATTCCTCATGACCAGTCGAAGGCGGATCCTGTGCTTGCTTTGTTTCCATTCCTTCTACATCCTCTGCCTCTTCATCTGAGCTAGAATCGAAATCATCCATAGGAGGAGGATCATGAGGCTTCCAGCTTTTGGATTTCGGCTTGGGATTGGCTTTCTTCCTTTGGGCAGGCTGCGAGGGACAAGAGTCCTGAAGGTGCCCTGTGTGATGGAAATTTCGGCAACGAAAGGCTGTATTCTCGTAGTCTAGAGACTGGGTCAAATGGAAGTCTCCAATTTTGAGATTAATCTGATCCGGTAGACCTTTGCTCATGTCTATTTCTGCACAAATTCTGGCGAAGGTATATATGCCATTTTCCCCCCTAGAGGTGTCTGTTGCTAGAAAGCGGCCTAGAGAGTCGCTGATTCCTTGGAATACAGCAAAGTGCCATAGATGCGCCGGGAGGTTAGGAAGTCTGACCCATATGGGAAGCTTGGTGATGATCACTGAAGAAGGATCAAAATCTGGGAACCAAGGGGTGAGGAATAGTCCTGCTGAGCCCCAAAACCATGAGCCTTCAGTTAATGCTTTTTGGTAATCTTTGTCGAAAGCAAAAACTACAATGAAGAAACCCTTTGAGCAAAGAAGAAACTTGCAGTTGTTGGTCCAGTGAGAGTGGATCCATCGGTAGAGATCCGCTGTGCGAGGCCATAGTCCATTGAACCTGCAAATAATGGCATGCTCTGCATACTTTTGGATTTGGTCATCCAGCGAAGGATGCATTATTTCAATGGAGGGGGTTTCCTCCAGCTTGTCCACCAAAAATGGTTTAGGAGCCTGAGCTGGTGGAGCATCTTTCTTGGGTTTCTAAGCATGGACTGCATCTTTGTAAGAAAAAGCCGCAGCTGAAGATGACTGTCCAACAGCTCCCCCTCTCAAACAGAGGGTAAGAATGATGGAGGCATTTCTCCTAATGCTGTAAAAAGAAACAAGATAAAGATCCTCAAGCTGTTTACCTTCGTGGAGGAGTCGTTGAGAAGCAAATGGAATCCCCAGCCTAAATTCCAGAGTTTGCTTGAGGTTTTGCACCAGATCTGAAGTGCTTACCCATTGTAGCAGAGTTTTTCCTGAAAGGAGACCGATCTGTATCTGGAACAACGCTGAGAGTTCAAACTGTTGCTTTCCATCGCTTATCTTCTCCACAGAAAAGCGGGTTGTCTCGATTTCTTGCTCCGGAGCTGCTAAGTTGGCATAGGCCGGGAGCATACTAGGATATGTCTTCATGACTGGCTTCACTCCAGCTGCCTGCATTTGGATAGAGATCTTCATTGCCTCCGCAGCTTGCCCAATCTGTGCATATCATGTAATCACCGCCTCCTCGGCTTGCCTATTCTGCATGGACCCCGAAATCATTGCGTTCCACGAAGCCGTTTTCTTGATATTTCGTTCATGCATTTCGTCAAACAGTTCACGTGCAGTCTTCACCATGTCCAGTCCACTGGTGGGTTCATCCAAGAACAACAACCTGGGTCTCATCACACTCTCTAAAGCAATGCTGACTCTTCGCTTTTCTCCTCCACTAATTCCCTTCAAGTGCCAGTTTCCGATGGCCGTATTCGCGCAATCTTGGAGGCCCATCTCTACAATTGTGCTCTCGACGATCTCGCTTTTCTCTGACCAGGGCATTTTGTCAGGGAGCCGCAGGCGAGCCGAATGAGCTATTGTTTCCTGGACAGTTAATGTGCCAATCAGAGTATCATCTTGCGTCACATAAGCCGTAGTGCCAAAAGAAAGCTTTTGCTTACACCCATTCAGCTTAATCGATCCCGACTGAAACGCGTTGGCAGCCAATCTACTTCAAGTGCGTCTAGTAGCGTGGATTTCCCAGATCTAGAGCCATTAGGGTTCCAGGCTCTGCATACCCTTTCAAGCCTGAAGAACAGCCTGAGTTTCACCACTGCTAATAGAAACATTCACAGAGAGCTCCTACCATGTGAGCCACGCCGACACATTTCCTATATTCTTTGTATCAGTCGATTCCTTCCACAGCGTTTGGCTGAGCGGACTCAAACCCCCAACGACATGGGTGCCCCCTCTGTTTCTGCCACTTTCAATCTCCAACACCCTCTGAGTAATCCCGCTATCTGCCATTTTCCCCGCTCTCAGCCATAATGATAGTAAATTTAACTAATAATACAATTATTATTATTATTATTGGTTGATATCCATGTATCAACAACATTTATTAATGTGGTTAATTAATTAAGAGTACTTCTATTAATAAATATAATTTTAAAATATTAATATTAATAAATATAATAACATTAATAAATATTTTTAATATTTAATAACATTATTTATATTTAATGAATTAATCAATTATTTAATAAATTAATTAATGGTTTAATAAATTAATTAATAATGAATGAAAGATAAATGAATTATTAATATAATAATAAACAACATTTTCCAAGGGATGAATTGAAGTATTAATGGGCGTACATTGTTGAAAGTGGTTATCACATTTATTAATTTTATTATTAAATACCTAATTTATAATAAATAATTTAAAATTAAATAATAACAAATAACCCTTCATAATAATAATAATAATAATAATTTTTTATTGTATTATTATTTCTATTACTATTGGTAGATAGAAATGAAACCTTCATATTCCTTGTAAATATTCCATTCTCTTTTAACTTCACTCTAATGATGATTTAAACAATGCTTATACATCATAATAATGTCATTATAGTAATATGTTGTAATTTTAAATAAGAAGTAGCTAAAAATGAAAAAATAAAATGTATAAAAAATTGTAGAACTCTTTGTAAGTCTTTTTTTTTTGTTAAGCTCATGTATAACTATGTTTGTGCTCAAGGTGGATTTGAAATGTGTCCCTTTTAAAATATATTATCTAAATTAAAAAACAATGTTGTCTATATCCTAAAACAAATTTATGTTTGTGCTCAAGGTGGATTTGAAATGTGTCACTTTTAAAATATATTATCTAAATTAAAAAACAATGTCTATATCCTAAAAAAAATAAAAAATCATGTTTGGTGTGTAGCAGAGGTGGTAATCATATGTCCCTCTCACTCCCATCCTAATTAAAATATTTGGATATCATTTTGAAGTAATATAATTTTATATTAAATTTAGAGAGAGATAAACTAACCAAAATGAAAAAAAAACTTATATTTTTCACTTTTGACTATAAAGAAGATGTATCATTTTTTTTTTAAATACACCCAAAATTAATTTGTACAAATTAAATGGGCGGAGAAGCACTTTCAACGCCAATATGGGGACATGTTTTAGAGATGTGAATGTTTCTAAACAATTCCATCTTGGATCCATTAAAAAATAATAAAGGCATAGAACCCAATATGGGAAGAAGTTGTGGTGTTAGTAAACGAATTTAAACATTATAATATTCAATCAATTGACATAAAAAGTTGAAGGTAATAAAAATAATAAAATTCAATTTGTTATATGGTAATTTTTTTATTAATAAAATTATGAGAAAAGTCATAGAAAAACAAAATCATAGTAGAGATAAGACATTAAAAAATATAACATGTAAATAGTAGCTATAAATGAACATCCATTTTATCATATGCACCAAAATGACATACAAAGTGTCGTGCACCAAAATGACATACAAAGTGTCAAGATTGATTATAAAAGACATCATTGACTAAACCATCCACTACATATAAGACATCATTGACTATGGTGGCCACCTCTACATATGAATGCTAAAACACATTTCAATTGATCACCAGAGTGTAGATACCACCATTAATAGATCACAACCCTACCACCATTAATAGATCACAACCCTGCAACATTACTCGTCGCTAGAAAAATAGGTACATGCCCCAGAAAAAATGAAATCACATGATTGATCCCACTAGACATAAGACTTATGTGATCACCATTAGGATACTAGGGCTAGAACACAAAGAACGAAAATAAATATAACTTCTATAGAATAGAGAAAGGAGAGTAATTTCATTGATAAATGTCACTACACCATCATATGTGACCATACACTACAAATTTCTATATTTCCATTTTTGAAGATAGTTAGACTCATTGCATGACATGTACCAAAACAAGAAGGAAAGTGCACTGCCCAGATTGCTTCGTTTAAAGACACGAACGCAATTCCACCTCTACTGATATATATCCATTTCTCCATGGTATGAATATCAAAATACGATAGGAATGTACAATAGAGATATAAAACTAAAGATCCAACCCAAAATACTTGGGGATTTTACCATGGAAATTAAGCCAATGCTACACCACAAAACTGACGAAGAATGACCATTAATCCCTCAACAAGCAATCTGGGTTATGAACGCTAGATGGAAAAAGATAATCATTTCATGTTGTTAAATGTTCATAAAATGTAATAGAAATTCAAAACCTGCATTCACCTTCATTTCTTATCAGTGGCAAAGGCCTTCAACTTCTTTGATCGTCATTATTACATTATGACACTATTATACAACTATATGTGTTTGGAAATTGTAATAAAACTTCAAAACCCACATTTGATTAGTGGAAATGACATTTAACATCTTTCATCATCATTATGACATTATTATTATATAAATATCCTTCATAAGGGAGCCACAAGGTTAAAATTAATGCCAACACCAAAATTTTCATCATTCTCCCATTTTGGCGGGGATAAAAACTACCATTATAAAATACCATTAGATGTGAATTCTGATTTCTCTCCGCCTTTTAAATTAATGGAAAAGGGTAAATTATGTTGCTATAAACAAGACCAACCAGTAAAAATATAATTATTATGATATTTATGTCAAGCAATTGCTATATAATTCTTATGATATTTATGTCAAGCAAAGCCAAGCAATTGTTGGTCCATTCATGGCTTGTGTAACATCCCGAGCATGTAGAATGTTCAGTTCCTTATAGTTGGTAACTCCCCTTAAGGATAGGAATCAAGTCGTGACACACCCATTGAGTTAATAATAGGGTTTGTTTGGGCTCCAATGTCATCAGTGAAATCCACTTGGCCATTTCTTCCATGAGAGTTGATGTAACACCCCACTGTTGAATTAATTACTAGCTAGATAAATACTATTATCGATCATAACTTGGTAGATTTTTGATTAGCTGCTAAACTGGTGGTTAAGAGAAATTTAAAAACTATGTTTGAGAATGATATGATGCCTGAAACGTCATGGTTTTCAACCGAAAGAAAGAATAAACTAAGTAAAGAAGAAATTACAAAATATATTATTATTTCTTTATCATTTTCTATAGCGTTGGAATTAGTTAGTGTTCTTGGTTTCCTCTCCTTCCTAGAGAGGAAAAGGGGGCTCTCAGGTAAAAGGAGGGGCAGGGCTTGGAAGGAAAACCAGACTTTGTCATGAAAAAGGAAGAAAACAAAACTCTACAGGGGAGAGGTGTTCTTGAGCTGAAGAAGAAATTTTGTGGAACTCTTAAACTGAATCCAAGGTACAGTATTGGACTGGACTAGGGGTCCTAAGCTTCAGAGATTGAGTTACCAATAGTTGGGAAGTCCTTCCTTCATTGTCAGGAAGAAAGGCTCAGGGGGAAACATGGCGTAATCACTAGTCTCAAGGTTGGGTGCGAGGCCTTTTGACATTTACAGAAACAGATAAGTATCTCTATCAAAGAAAATAGAAGAAGAAATATTATCTCTTGATTTTTTACTTTATTGTTGTAGGAAAGAGGAAATTAAGAATAATCTTGGTGCTCCTTAGTTTTCTTTATATTTTACTATCAGATTTTCTAAACTGTGAAAGAGGGTAAACTATTAGAGAACCCTCAAAAAGAGAAGAAAAGACTACGCTAAACTATTTGAAGAACCTAGTGTAAAGTGAAACTCTGTTGATAATACTAGACCATAATGGTAAAGTAACTATTTGTGCCAGAGTGCATACAGTAAGAAGGAAACGTTTGTAACAATTTCATTCCTTATTAACAACCACCACGAAATTACCCAGTCTTAGGAAATCTGGGGTTGGGTGCTTTCAGGGAAATGGCTAATCGCCTATAGGAGTAAGGACTATGTCCTAGAAATGTTCCTATCAGGATTGGTAACATAAAACTGAAAATCCGTTTTCTAAACAGTTTTCTGGATCTTTGAAATTCTTGCAATTTACTGCAGGAGAAACCCTTTTACTTAGAGTATTTGACTACACTGAGTAAGCAAATAAGAACACTACCGGTACAGGGAAACATATAATTGAACTTCTTGAAAACACTTCTTAAAAGAAATTACCCAGTCTTAGGAAATCTGGGGATGGGTGCTTTCAGGGAAATGGCTAATCGCCTATAGGAGTAAGGACTATGTCCTAGAAATGTTCCTATCAGGATTGGAAATTACGCAGTCTTAGGAAATCTGGGGTTGGGTGCTTTCAGGGAAATGGCTAATCGCCTATAGGAGTAAGGACTATGTCCTAGAAATGTTCCTATCAGGATTGGTAACATAAAACTGAAAATCCGTTTTCTAAACAGTTTTCCGGATCTTTGAAATTCTTGCAATTTTCTACAGGAGAAACCCTTTTACTTAGAGTAATTGACAACACTGAGTAAGAAAATAAGAACACTACCGGTACAGGGAAACATATAATCGAACTGCTTGAAAACACTTCTTAAAAGAAATTACCCAGTCTTAGGAAATCTGGGGTTGGGTGCTTTCAGGGAAATGGCTAATCGCCTATAGGAGTAAGGACTATGTCCTAGAAATGTTCCTATCAGGATTGGTAACATAAAACTGAAAATCCGTTTTCTAAACAGTTTTCCGGATCTTTGAAATTCTTGCAATTTACTACGGGAGAAACCCTTTTACTTAGAGTAATTGACTACACTGAGTAAGCAAATAAGAACACTACCGGTACAGGGAAACATATAATCGAATTGCTTGAAAGCACTTCTTAAAAGACATTATAGATTATAAGAGGTCGAGGCCGTAAGAATAATGCCCAAGAGAACCAGAAAAATATGGACTTCTTTAAAAACAAAATACATATATATGAATCGAATCTGTGTCTCTGAAATTCGACACGAGATTGCGGAATTCTCCTTTAGAAAGGTTCTTAAATACCTAAACATAGTTTAAAAAAAAAATAGACTCGTAGGCACCGACAACATGACTAAAACACCATATTTACAAAGCCTTTATGGAAAGTCATGCAGAGAAAAATTGGTAAAACTCCAACGATTTAAGATCTTAGCAACCCTCTTTGAAGCCGGAAATGTTGGAATGATAATTTAAACTCCGTGGAGTGATAGCAACTGCAGCGTTCTATTTCCAGAAAACCTCCATTTGAGTTCCTTGCGATGCGATTAAGCCGCAGATCGCATATCACACATTTCCTTGTCAACCTTTGCTGCGTCCCTTCGATTGTCTGCAATTGCGATTTCGCAATGCGATCTGATCGCATATCGCAAATCACATGATTCAACGGTTATGGAAGCGGCGGCACATTTTTTCTCTTCCGCCGATGGGATGGTGCAATGTTGTGATGGGCCACGTATTAAATTCCGATAGGATATTTTCAGCCATGTAATGAATGATATTTACCGTTGTTGGTGAATGTAGGTGAAATTTTTAATTTTATTGTTTTCTATTTTATGGAAGTATGGGCACAAGAAAAATGTATGTAAGATATTTTTGTGTTGTTCATTATATATGAAAATGCAATGGCAGACACAATAGTGTAGAATTAAAAAGAGAGAGTTTTTTTGTAACGCATAGCAGTGCTGAAATTGTAATTTTTTGAGATAATAAAATTGGTTTCTGGAACTAAAGCGTTCCTATTGTAACCCCTCTGAAGAGGAAGACTATTTTGTAACAGTTTTTTTTTATGTTTAAGATCCTGTATTGAAACAGAGCATTGTTCTCTGTGCAATTTCTTTTGTGTTTGAAATTCCCAGAAATTTCCATCATGGTATCAGAACTGATCTAGGCACTGAGTGAGTCAAAAACAGAGTTTGTTTTTTCACTGTAGGAGCTATAAGAAGCTTATTGAGCATATTTTCTCCAGTAAAGAAAGTTTTTTCTTGTTTTTAATTATACAATCAGTATCTCTTCTTTACTTATACAGGTTAAGATGGCAGATGCTAGAACTGGTTTGAAAAATTCCCAACTGCCACAGTTTAATGGGAAAAGTCACAGTTATTGGTCCATAACAATGAAAGCATTGTTTGCGTCTCAAGGAATATTGGAGCTAGTTGAAACTGGCTACGCTGAACCTGCAGATGCAACAGCATTGGCTGCTTTGACAGTAGTAGAAAGCGACGAGTTGAAGAGCGACACGAAGAAGGATGCCAAAGCCCTCTTTTTTCTCTTCCAATCAGTACATGAAAGTGTTTTTCCACGGATTGCAGCAGAAACAAAATCCAAGGAGGCATGGGATACTCTCAAAACTGCCTATCAAGGCATCGAGAAGGTGAAGACTGTAAAGTTGTAGATGTTAAGGAGAGACTTTGAAACACTCAGCATGAAGGAACCTGATACAATAAATTCATTCTTCACGTAGGTTATTGGGTTGATAACCCAGATAAGATCTCATGGTGAGATTCTTGAAGGTAGAAGGATTGTAGAGAAGATCTTGAGAAGTTTACCCTCAATGCTTGAAGCTATTGTGGTAGCAATAGAAGAAACAAAGGATCCCTCACAGTTCACAGTAGATGAACTGAGTGCTTCTCTTATGTCTCATGAACACAGACTGAGTAGAGGAACAAATTCCTCTTTTGAGCAAGCATTCAAGACTCAGATATATTTTGGCCAAGGAAAAGGTCGAGGTAGAGAAAATAACAGAGGTCGTGGAAGAAGCCAAAACAAAGGCAAAAATAATCCTACAAGCACAAGTGGAAGGAGCTGCAATCAGAACCAAGATGAAGGTTCAAGCAAACAGCAAACTCATGGACAAAGGTATGACAAATCCTAAGTCCAATGTCATTATTGTAAGAAATATGGGCACTACGCCAATGAAAATAAAAACAAAATGACATGAATAGTAGGCAGAATGCTAATTTTGCAAATGAAGAAGATAAGAATCCAAAGATTGTGCTGTTAACATGTAACATTGCACAAGACAAACAAGAAGATTTTTGGTTCTTAGACTCAGGTTGTAGTAATCACATGACTGGAAATATTGCAATGTTTGCCAATCTGGATGAAAATGTGAAATCTGAGGTAACAACAGGGACTCATAGTAAGATATCTGTCAAGGGTAAGGGCAGAGTCAGTATCCAAGCAAGAAATGGAGAACAAATGATTGTGCTAGAGGTATACTATGTACTTGGTCTGAAATGTAATCTTTTGAGCATTGGAAAGCTCATTAACAAAAGTTACAATGTGTTCTTCAAAGATGATATGTGTACAATCAGAGACATACCTCCAAGTAAGAATATCATTACACAGGTGCAGATGACCAACAATAGAATGTTTCCTCTCAAACTGAGGGTAGATTTGAAGGAAAGAAGAAATATTGCAGCTGTAACACAAGAAGTCTTTCACGAACAAGTGAAAGATGAGAATTGGTTGTGGCACTTGAGATTTGGACATCTCAATTTCGGAGGCTTGAATCTGTTGCATAGAAAGGGAATGGTAAAGGGATTGCCATTGATCGAGAAACTGGACAGCCTTTGTGAAGGATGCATCTTGGGCAAGAAACACAAAGAAAGCTTTCCAGCAGGAAAGAGTATAAGGGAAAAAGCACCCTTGGAAATTGTTCACTCTGATGTGTGTGGACCGTTGCAAATACCATCATTTGCCGAAAATAAATATGCTTTAACTTTCATTGATGATTACACTAGAAAGACATGGGTGTATATGCAGAAACAGAAGAGTGAAGTGTTTGAGAAATTCCCCCACTTCAAAACTCTTGTTGAGAAGCAGTGTGGGCATTATATCAAAGTGCTAAGAACACATAGAGGAGGAGAGTACATATCCAAAGACTTTCTGCATTTTCGCAGAGAGAATGGCATACAAAAGCAGTTCACCCCGAGGTATACACCTCAGCAAAACGGTGTTGCCGAAAGGAAGAATAGGACAATTCTTGACATGGTCAGAAGTATGCTGAAGGAAAAACACTTGCCGCATGAGTATTGGGCAGAAGCTGTCACTTGCGCAGTTTACATCTTAAATAGATGCCCAAATAAAGTTGTCATGAACAAAATACCAGAAGAAGCATGGAGTGGTCAAAAGAAAATTGTCACGCACATGAGAGTATTCAGTTGTGTAGCATATTCACATGTACCGGATCAGCTAAGGAAGAAGCTTGACAATAAGGGGGAGAAGTGTGTCTTTGTTGGCTATTGTGATGAGTCAAAAGCATACAAACTCTATAATCCATCCACCAAGAAATTGATGGTAGGTAGAGATGTGCAGTTCATTGAAGATGGAGCTTGGGATGGAAGCTTAGAGAAGATAGTGAATGTGAAGACAATTGTGTCTTATGAAGAAGAAGAGGAAGGGACAACAACAAATAATCCTTCCTTGGTGGCTCCTCCTCCACCACAGCAAGTACAACAAACCACACCACAAGCTGGAATTCGAACAGCCTTGAGAAGTCAAGAAGTGCTTCTCCAAGCACACCACAGGGATCATAAATACCCTCAAGTTCAGATGGAACTCCAAGCACACCAAGAAGACCAAGATTCAGAAATTTGAATGAGATTTATGAACAAGGAGAGGTAAGTAACAGTACTGGTCTAAATTCGTTATTCACTTTGTATTGTCATGTTGATGACCTAGTTCATTTTGAAGATGCTGTAAATGAAGATAAATGGAATGAAGGAATGAATGACGAAATTGGTGCAATTGAGAAGAGTAAAACATGGGAGTTAGTCGACCTCCCTGAAGGCAAAGATGCCATTGGATTTAAATGGGTCTATAAGACCAAAATCAATGCTGAAGGCAAGATTGACAGGCACAAAGCAAGACTTGTTGTGAAAGGCTACAAGCAGCAACAAGGAAAAGACTATGATGAAACCTCTGCACCAGTAGCAAGGATTGAAACAGTCAAAACAGTGTTGTCTATTACGACACAACACAAATGGAAGATTTATCAGATGGATGTTAAATCTGCATTACTGAATGGAGTGTTAAAAGAAGAGGTTTATGTTGAACAACCTCCAGGCTATGAAGTTGAAGGCCAAGAGCATAAAGTCTGAAAACTGAAGAAGGTTCTTTATGGGATGAAGCAAGCTCCAAGAGCATGGTACAACATAACAGATGCTTATCTGATTAAGAATGTGTTTGATAAGTGTGATGGTGAACCCACACTCTACATAAAGGAAAATGACGGTAAGATTCTTACTGTTGTTTTATATGTAGATGATTTGATCTTTACTAGCAAAGATGTTTCTCTCATTGTTGATTTTAAAGCAGTCATGAAAAGTGAATTTGAAATGAGTGACTTGGGCTTCTTAAGATATTTTCTTGGAATTGAAGTAGACCAAAGTGAAAATGGTGTTTTCATTTCTCAAGTTAAATATGTAGAAGTAGTGTTGAAGAGATTTAACATGCAGAACAGCAAGGCAGCTGTGACTCCAACCAGGGAAAATTTTAAGAACCCCCCCTAAATTTATAAATATAATAAATGGGCGAATCTCCATGGTATATAGGAAAAATGGAAGGCGATTTTATCAATAATATAATATTTATATATAATTTTTTGGCGAATCTCTCACCAGGCATGGCGAATATTTTACTCAATTATGGCATGCGAATATTTTACTCAATTATAAAATCTTGTAAGATCTTGGCGAGTCTTTCACTAAATAATAAAACTTTGTAAAGTCCTAGTGAATCTTAGCATAGGCTACATGCTGGTTTAATTCCCCCATTTAAATAGGCTACATTCCAGGTGAATACCATGGGTCAATACCATGTGCCATTTTGGTGAATACCATGGGTCAATACCATGTGCCATTTTTATTTTTATTAATCCTAATATTAGGGTTAATAATGGTTTTTTGCATGGTATTAATAACACTCTAGTCCATGGTATTTGTCCCATACTATTTTGGCCATAGGTTTCACCTAAATATAACCCATTTTTTGAGTGTTCGTAAATATAAGGTGACTTATGGAGTAAATATAAAAAAATGTTTTATTTGTTTACCATGCCTCTCGTTTATTTATATTTTTATTAATTTACCATACCTCTTTTACAAATATGGTATTTGGCCCATAGGATTCACTTAAATAAAACCTCTTTCTTGAGCCTTCATAAATAGAACGAGGGTTATAGACTAAATATAAAAAGAGGTTTTATTTATTTACGATACGTCTAGTTTATTTATATTTTTATTTATTTACCATACCTTTTGAGTAAGTATAAAGAGACGTTTTATTTATTTACCATACCTCCACTTTACTTATATTTATATTTGTTTACACCCTTACATGTATATAAGGTGACTTATGGAGTAAATATAAAAAATGTTTTATTTATTTACCATACCTCTCATTTATTTATATTTTTATTAATTTACCATACCTCTTTTATAATATGGTATTTGGCCCATAGGATTCACTTAAATAAAACCTATTCTTCAAAATGGGCGAATGGATTCACTTAAATAAAACCTATTCTTGAAAATGGGCGAATGGAAGGTTGTAAGTCCTAATTTCAAGGGCTAAATTTACCTTTTTTACCCTCTCCCTTAAAATAAGGTGGGCTATTTGAGGTGATTTGTAAAAATGTACTATGATACAAAATATTCGCCCACTAAAAATTTAAAACCCCTTAATTTCGCCAAAGGGCGAACATTCGCCCCTAAAATTATCCTTGACTCCAACTGTAATGGGGTTGAAATTGACCAAAAAAGACAACAGCAAGGACTTTGATCCAAAATTGTACAAAAGCATAGTTGGCAGCCTTATGTACTTGACTGCAACTAGGCCGGACATTATGCACGCTGTGAGTTTAATCTCCAGATTTATGGAAAGACCGAAAGTGACTCATTGGCAGGCAACCAAGAGGATTCTAAGGTATGTGAATGAAACGAAGGGGTTTGGTATTTTATACTCCTCTTCTAAAAGTTTCATGTTGATAGGTTACACTGACAGTGATTGGGCTGGAAGTGTTGATGATAGGAAAAGCACATCGGGATATGTGTTTCATATGGGATCGGGAGCTATCTCATGGGCTTCCAAGAAGCAACCAGTTGTGTTTTTGTCAACAGTAGAGGCAGAGTATGTGGCAGCAATAGCAGCAACATGCCAAGTAGTGTGGCTGAGAAGAGTTCTCAGAGATTTGTGTCATGAACAAGAAAAGGGCACAACCATTTACTGTGAAAATAGCTCAGCAATAGCATTGTCTAAAAACTCTGTTTTTCATAAAAGGACAAAGCACATAGACACCAAATTTCACTTCATACATGAATTGGTTAACAATGGTGAGATTGTTTTGCAGCACTGCAGAACAGAGGATCAGATAGCTGACATATTGACAAAACCATTGGGAAAGAAAAGTTTTGATCATTTCAGGAAATGCCTGGATATGCAGAAAAAACCTAGCAGTTGAAATTAAAGGGGAGTCTTGGAATGATAATTTAAACTGTCGTGGAGCGACAACGACCGCAGCGTTCTATTTCCAGAAAAACTCCATTTCAGTTCCCTGTGAAGCGATCAAGTTTCAGATCGTATATCGCACATTTCCTTGTCAACCTTCGCTGCGTCCCTTGGATTGTCGCGTCCCTTCGATTGTCTGTGATTGTGATTTCGCGATGCGATCTGATCGCATATCGCAAATCGCATGATTCAACGATTATGGCAGTGGCGGCACATTTTTTCTCTTCCACCGATGCGATGGTGTGATGTTGTGATGGGCCACACATTAAATTCCGATAGGATATTTTCAGCTGTGTAATTAATGATATTTACCGCGGTTGGTAAATGTAGGTGAAATTTTTAATTTTATTGTTTTCTATTTTACGGAAGTATGGGCACAACCAAAACGTATGTAAGATATTTTTGTGTTGTTCATTATATATGAAAATTCAATGGCAGACGTAGTAGTGTAGAATTAAAAAGAGAGAGTTTTTTTTGTAACGCACAACAGTGTTGAAACTGTAATTTTCTGAGATAATGAAATTGGTTTCTGGAACTGAATCATTCCTGTTGTAACCCCTTTGAAGAGGAAGACTATTTTATAACAATTTTTTTTATAATTATGATCCTGTATTGAAACAGAGCGTTGTTCTCTGTGAAATTTCTTTTGTGTTTGAAATTCCCACAAATTTCTATCAGGAAATAGGAACCCAACTGGGCAATAAGGATCAACAAACCCTGAAAAAGGAAAATTACGCCAACCTTAATGGTTTCATTAATTTCTTATACCATCAAAATTCCTCAATGAGTAGGTGGATGAGGTATGTGCGTGTGAAAGGGGAAATGGAAACCAAGATTTGGCTTGTGGTGTTCGCCCAACCTATAAACAATAGCAGAAAGGAAGAAGACGGAGTAAAAGTCCAACAGTGAGACTGATAACCCTATGCGAAGGTGGAACATAAAATAACCTTGAATTATTTACCTTCTTATAGTTGCAGTGAGTGAGCTTATCATTCTCCCCGCATACAAGCACGTACCCTTGTTATTACGAGGTATATTATCAGAGCGTGACTATGTCTTATCCACGCGAGCATAAAAGTGAATTGTAGGAACCAACACCACATCAACGAAGAAACTTAAGTTATCAAGCTGCAAATGGCAGTGAGAGGCACATGGAATCAACATTGTAATTCACAAGAGCATTTGCCTTCTTACTGCCAAGGAGGAGAATAGCTGAGGCCGAAGAAAATTTTCCATGTTGCAAAGTGGCTTAGCGGTTGCCAACCAAGCAGAATGAGGGTTTGGACAGAGGGATGGGTAGGTCAGTTACCCCGATCATGGAGGAACAAATCTGAGCCATCGACGAAGCCCTCATCGTGCGATGGGGAGCAGGCCAAATGTCAATCGACTACAACCAATGCCTATAGGTTCAACAAGCTCCCCACTTATACATTATTTCACCAAACCAATAACATATGTAACATTCCAAACCATGGTCGCTTACTATGTTCGTGGATTAACTCCATTCGGATCAGAATCAATAATAGGTACCTATGTAATGTTATGCTGGATGAAAAAAATATGAAAGTGGTTTGATGTTGAACATAACACCAAACTCATATCATATATATGTTTGTACATGGTGGTGGGAAATCACCTATGTAACTATACTCTGTTTTGAATATTCAAATAAATTTATGTAATGTGAAAAAGAAAATAATAATTTCAGCTATTAGTTCACCTCTATGGAAAAGTAACATATATTACTTACATATTGGAGCTTAGGTAAAAGGGGAAAATATTTTTTTCTATGATTTGATATATTGGATAGGTTAAAAGGAGATCATCCCCAATTTCATTATAAGATAAATTTCTCTTGACGAAGATTTTTAGCAAAAATATTTGCAATATTCTCTTGTGTAGGAATATATTCTAGTTTCACCTTTTAACACAACACTTTCTATCTGAGAAAATGGTATATAATGGGCGTGTGCTTATTGTTAGAGTGCATTACTAGATCCTTGGATATATAAATGGCACTATTATTATCATAGAAGATAGAGATGAGTTATGTGAAACATACCTGACTATCCTACATATTTTGAATCATCCATAGTAATTGTGCACAACATGTTCTGGCTACAATATATTTGGTTTCAATGACACGTAAAGAAATAGAGCTATGTTTCTTTCTTAGACAAGAAATTAAGTAGTTTCCAAGAAAGAAGGTGCAACAAATAGTATTCTTTCTCTCATCAATGTTGTCATCCTAATCTCATGGTGGGTTCTCTCTGGGAAACTCTAACATATCACATGCATTCCTAAAATCCTAAACAATACCATTAATTTGAATACTTATTGGAATATACCTCTAAAATTCACAATATTTAACCCCCACCAATATGAACCCAATACACCTTCCCAATTTAAAAAACCCCTACTTTCACTATATATTGTATTATCTATTCTTTCATTAACATTTGTATACCCATTTACATTTCTCCATTAAATTTGAGCTCCGTTTTGTATACCTTCCAATATAGAAACTCTTTACCCCATATTATATGCCTCATTTTTCCCTCAATATATATCTGCCCAATATGAATGCATGTGGTATGGTATTTCTCCCCCGTGAAGCCTCCATGCCTATTATACACTAATATATTCTTTTAGAGTAAATTTTTTATTTTTTGGAAAACCATAACCCAAAATCCAAAGTCACATGCAAATATTTGAAAATTCACTTGACTATGAGATATGTTTCACTAGGTTGAGCTTGAAAACACCCCACTATATCAACAACATGCGCAATGTTAGGTCTTGGATTTGTGATGTCTAGTAAACTTCCAATCATGGACCGTATTTAAATTGACTGACATTTTGATATTTCTCAAACTTTCTAAGGTGCAACAACTAGTTACCGTATGTTTACATATATGTTTATAGTCTTCCATCTTATATTTTCATAAAATCTCCTTGATATACTTTGTTCGACAAAAGAATATGTTGTCCTTTATTTTATGTACTACTAATACAAGGAATAAGGTCAATTCACAAAATAGAGGCATTTCAAATCTCTATAGCATGGTTGTTGCAAATCCTTAAGTCATTTAGTCAACATTACTACCAAAGATGATATCATCACCATATACAACTACTACCAATAGTTTATCTCCATCTACCTTGATATACAAACTGCTATTTGTTGATACTTTCTTGAATCCCTATTTATGTATGTTTTTCTCTAATAAATAGTACCAAGCCTTAGGAGTGTTGAGTAATTTAATTTCCACTTAGACTATTTGCATTAAATATCAATCTACAGTTCATACTCTTCTAAAGCACACTTGCAATATATATGTTAGAAGAATAAATTTTGATTTAAGAAGAGATATAGTCTCTTAAAAACAATTGTAGAGCTTAAAATATTGTGTTGTCTATGAATGATATCCAAAATAAGTAGACACATCATGTTTAAAAAAACAAAAAATAAAAAAACTTAGATAAGCCTAAATCTATGGAAGGTAGTAAATTTTGAGCTAGAAGGAAATGTAATTATTAATCTACAAAACCGTAATTACAATTCTATTTTTGTTTTATGCTATGAAATATTTTTAAAGTTTGTAAAGCTAAGTTCTTATTCTAGATCTATTAACATAAAAATAGATATATTCTATGAAAATCATTTATTCTATGAAAATTCAATTAACCATTCTTAATCTAGAAAGCAATAAAATTCTATTTCTAAGAAAAATTAAATTATTTTCTTAGAGAAAGATAACCGAGCTTCTATTCTAAGGGTAATTGAAAATGACAATTAACTACTTGAAAAAATGATCAAGAGAATGGAACCTTGTGAAACCTGTGAGTGTGCAGATCATTCAAAGTTCATTCATGTCCACCATTAACATCAAATATAAACTTATTAAGAATTAATTCATGACTAAAAAAAACTATATATGTTTATTCTTTGTATATCTTTACTCGAGCGCACTGACCTATGTTAGAGGATAGAAACAAGTAAGGAAAAGGCAGAGTGAAAGTAACTAAATAAAAAGAGCATAAGTCTCCATCTTTAAACATAACATATGATTCGAAATCAAACAGAAACCAAACTAATCGTAACTTGTAATTTCGCAGGGGTCCTCTTGAGATGTACGAGTAATTGTAAACTTCAGATCACAAACTTAAGTCAACTACCAGATTCTAAAAGTTCCATAATTGAGATTGTGTTACTGAAGTGCTTACATAGATTTTTGCAAATAAAAATGTCTAAACTTAACTTGATTGTCAATATGAGCTACCTTCTTCGTGATGAAACAATTTATGGAGTGTTTAACATAATTTTTTTCCGGAGGTATTGGCCAAAACCTAGATGCATCAAGTGACATCTTAGTCACTTATTCCTAATATAATTCTCCCTCTTCATATTTTCTATCGGAGAAGTGAACCATGAAAGGAAGACATCATCATATTTAATGTTTTTTTTCCTTCTTCACATCAGCAAATCTCGCTCGCTTGACATTAATATCACTCGCTTGATATACATATTTCTCGCTTGATAATCTGCCTTCTAAATATGTGTCATGCATTCCTTTGACGAATATTTTGTCTTTAATGTACTGGTTAATCTATGGATTTCGAACTGTGGTTGATAGGTGGATCATGATGTCAACAACGTTTTCGACCTTCCTATAAGCTTTAGCTTATTTATAGATTTTAAGATCCCTTCGAATTAACGGTAGAATCCTAGTGGAGTTATTAAGTATGCAAGATTCGATACCTTATACCTAATGAAATAAACTTTATAAGGTAAACCATATATACGTGAGACAATAATTGACTTTTACCTTGTTATTACATTTGTATTCCTCTCATGGATTGTAACTCGAAATAGAGGTATGGTGATGTGAAGGTAAGTGAAGAAAAGAGTGAAATATAAGAGATTACTTGTCAAAAACAAAGAAATTTTGGAATCTTGACATTCCCCATGCTTAGTTCTTTGCATGTCATCATGCACCTGTGATTGACGAAAATTCAAAATTGCAATGATCTTTTCAAAGTACTACTTTTGAAGCCTAGGCCAAGATGTACAAATTATTATGGGTTCCTATGTTCTACACATTTATCGATCTTCTTGGTTTCGTCATTAACAACTAAGCTTTCAGTCCTTTGATCTTTTGTTGAAGCAACCTATTATTTTTCTTAATATTTTGATTCTTTTTTATCAGTGACACGTGTATTTAAGCATTTTCTCATTCTATTATTTAATCGATTGATTCTCACCTTTGATGTGACTATTTAACAACTCAAACTCAAATACTTCGTCTTTCGATGTTCTAGTAATTTCTTGTTCTATTTGAGGGGGAATATTTACTTCTAGTTCACGCTTATCAAACCTATAATATCATCATAAAAATGTTTTTCATAAGGATATTTCACCGCTCCTTGTTGTCTCCTCTTTTCTAATGGCTCAAAGTAGTCATATGCATGTTGTTGGATAACATCAATTCCTAGACATCTTGTTGGAGAAGATTTTATTCGAAACTAAGTTCCTCCAATCTGTATGGTTTTAGGTGGAATTGAATTGACTTGCTTCTACATACTTCTTGTGAATCTCCTATTTTTCACTCTTTCTCTTCATATTCCTATGTTCTCTATATATTTCTTCTTTTTATACTTTGTCTCTAAGGTTGATGAACTGCCAATGTCTGTCCTCAACAATTCTTCTTATTATTTTAGTTTACTAGATTTACTTCTTCTAGCATCCTTTGGTTCATATTTCTTCCACTTACCTACTTATTTATTTCTAGGTTTTCCTCTTCCGGGTTTTTCCTCAATCACTTGTTCCTTTGGCATAATATCTTGCTTCAAATCTTTGACGTTATGGACCTTTGCCTCTATCATATCATTGACATCAAATTTTCACTTTATTTAATATCTTATACAAGGCTAGGATTTGAGGAAACCTTTCTTTGGCTCCTCTTTTCTTCATAATCATTTCTTCATTTGAACCATCAACAAAGTGATTTCTAACAAATAATTATCTACAATTGTCATTGTTATCCTTTGATTCTTCCTCGGTGAGTATTATTTATTAAACCGTGATGATCTAAATCCATGTCAATATTTGTTGAATCCAGTTGAATATTAAATGCGATTTTATTGACGATATAAAGAATATAATATTAAAAATTTAATTCCTTTTATTTTATGAAATGCATCGATAATCGAGCATCGTAAAATAATAGGGTTCCATATCTTCCTTCACAAGTAAGGAATTTTTGCAAAACGTTTCTTCCTCGGTGAGTATTATTTATTAAACCGTGATGATCTAAATCCATGTCAATATTTGTTGAATCCAGTTGAATATTAAATGCGATTTTATTGACGATATAAAGAATATAATATTAAAAGTTTAATTCCTTTTATTTTATGAAATGCATCGATAATCGAGCATGGTAAAATAATAGGGTTCCATATCTTCCTTCACAAGTAAGGAATTTTTGCAAAACGTATAGGAGATTATGAAATTTTTTCTTCATTACATTGAGATATCCATACGTGGATTGTGCAAGAAAAATTTTCATGTTTCATCCTTTAGCCTTTAATTTTTAGACCAGGTTTCACTAGTTTTGGGTAGCTTTGTTGCTTCTGCTAGGAATGAATTAGCCAACATCAGCTTGATATCTCCAATCTCTGCCTCGATCCCGTTAAATTCTCATCCAAACACTCTTGTTATCTCTATCTCATATCTTTCAAATTTTTAAAAGAGAATTAGCCAGACTACTTGCTGAAACCTTTTCTTTTGGTTTTTTTTGATAGGAAACTAAGAAATTCACTCCCATAGGTTCATCTCATATATTGACTACCATCACTTTGAAGATCATTGCCCTCAGATTGATTATTCGATATTCTATCACAGAGATCATTGCAGAATGTATGGTATAATTAAATTAAGTGACGGATAATGGTTTTAACAAAAATAGAAGACTTTTTGGTCGCGTTATGATAAGACAGTCCTTTTAATATCATAATTTCCCATTAATTCTTTTGATTCAATCGTTTATTTGCGAAATAGTATTCAGATATTAGTGTTTTCATATTTTATGATATGATCAAATAATATAGTAGGAAATAGGGTTGTAGTGTGCCATCATTGAAATGCATGAACCTTTTAAATCTTTATAACCAGTCCATTAACTCAAATATCTATAGTTTATACTTCAAATAAATTTTATTGACTATAGATATTGTTACATCTTTGCATTACATCACATATGTTCTTCGATTTTCTTTGCTCAGAGGTCCAAAATATTTTTCTGATAAATCAGCTCTAGAATGTCCAACTAACTACCAAATGTTACTAGTTTTAAGAATTTTCTTTTAATATTCAAAAATAATTGTTGTTGCTCAGGTTGATGACTTTTATGATATTAATAATATCGATGATGCTATTGAATGTTGATGAAGTTGGTAAATTCTTATGGGATCCCATTAAAAGAGAACCAAATTGTCTAAATAAAACAGTTTTAACTTACAAATTTGTTTGCAATAGGAATGTAAAAAGGGTTTTTCTGCAGAGTTTATGCAAGTAATCATGGTTTTCATAAGTATGAATTTATTATTATTATTATTATTATTATTATTATTATTATTATTATTTACTCCCACTATATATATATATATAGTAACATATCACCTTACCGCCTATGGTCCACAATAAGGTAGAGGGAGTTAGATGCTATAATGACCCCACTTCCAATGTCTAGTTATGGAAATGGGATCTCAAAATTTGACAATGCAAACTCAATGTTTTGAATATAAACATATTAGAGGAACAAAGTTTCATGAAATTACAAATCTTATGAGATCACTATGTCACATAACCCCTCTAAATTTATCCTAACCACACTTGCAACAACTTGATTTTCATTTCTCATACAATTTGTAAAACACTTTGCAATTAAACCTTTCTTCAAATATTTTGTATACAAACAATTTAGTAACATTTCTCTCTTATATATTTCATCAAAAAAAATTTGTGATATTAAATAAAAAACATTTCACTTATTCCACTTGTAACATACTAATTGAAAAACATGCTACTTAATCATGCCACTTTTCCGTTTCTTCATATGCAACTTTTTAAATTCCTTGCATGAAACTTTCCAAAGTCTTTGCATACAACTTTGAAAATCCTTTGCATGAAAATAGACATAGAACAACTAGAAAAACATTATCAAACAAAAGTACTATCCCTTACAGAAAACAACATTTTCTTAAAACAATTTGCTATACTATTACATTTTTTTCAAACAAATACTATAAGATTACATTTTCATTTAAGTATTTCTTCATAAAGTTTGCATGAAAAACAATTTAGTGAATTCCTAGCATATAATAAAATTTATCTCAGCTACAACAATCCGACTACACAACAATACTATCTCCAACCACAAAACAACATACTCATTAGTGTAGTTCATCAAACGAGTTGTATGAAATGAATCATCCAACAATTTGACCATTTTTTCAATCAATTAAAATGCAAAATAATACAGTAAATGATCCATTGCATCTCTCATAAATTTTAGTAGTATAAGTTATCAAAACTAAATAAACTTACCAGTGGCATTTTGCCCTCACCGTGGTTCAAGTTTTGACTTCTAGAACCTCATAAATGAAAATTTATAGCATAAATACCAACATAGCCTATTTGGTGCAAAATTACACGACCGTTAAGGAAGTTTAACTTCCTTTGTTAATATCTCCTAAAATATTGTTACCCAATACATTAAATTGTTACCACATTATTAGTTGGATCACCCCTCACAGTGGATAAATTTTTAGCTTCTAGGCTCTCCCATAAAATATGTTATAATAGAAATTCCAACATTTCATATTTGATTCATTAGTTTATGAGAATTTAGAAGCTCGAATTGCTTTGCTCATATATCATAAAATGTTGGGGCCTACGATCTGGAATTTTTTCCACATGACTAGTGCGATTTGTTCTCAATGTGGAAATTTTTTCAGCTTCTTAAAACCAATAGAAGATATGTTATGGTAGAAACAGAAACATGGCTTCTTTAAATATGAATTTAGGAAGTCCATTTTCCTTAGATCATATTTCTTAAAATTTTGTGACCCAATATCTGAATTTTTTACCACATTACTAATGGGATTTCCCCTCACAAATTATTAGATTCTATACCCTAATAAAAGATAAGTTATAATAGAAATGAAAATTGTTTTACTCATCCAACCCTACATGTTCACATGCGCATATTAATTTGTACATAAAAATCAAGACATGTTTTGTTTTCTATGTAAGACTAATTCTATTAAAAGATACAAAAATAAAATTACAATGAGGCCCCAGCCTCAACCATTGTGAGCATTGTTCATCAGGAGTATCTAAACTGCCCCATATTTGGGGAAACCAGTTTGTCATAACAATAGAACCAAACATGAGACCTTGACACAACACAGAAGAACACAAAAGAGGTTTTGACACAACACATAATAACACAGGTGAATCTTTGACAGAACAACCTGTTGTTAAGACCAAAAACTAACACAACAAGTGAATTGACCAAACCAGTCAGCATCTGAGACCTTAGCTGGCGCGTGGGTGGTAGCGGTTGCAACGTGGCTTCATTTTGGCTCATCTGGGTGAGGAGTCTCCTCAACTATGTGACATGCATACCGATACCAATCTTCATCCTCTTCCGCTACGCCACCTTGAGGCCCCCGCGTAGGAAGAGTGCCACTCGTGCTGCCAGCCATAGCCATTGAACTAGACGCTCCAATTGAGTTACCACCTGGTGGCTGAATGTCTTCAGTATGTCCACCTTTGGCATGCAGACCACCACTCCACGTTCCCCTGCCCTTTTCCTGCTGGAGAATCCCTGAGTCTCGGCTAATTCCATGACTACACTCCTCCTGATGCTGCACTTCAGAGCATCTCAATGGAATGCCTTGCTGCTCACTTTCTTTAGAGAATACAATAGTTATGGTGGCAGTGATGACAGGTCTGTTTAGGTTTCTTCGAAACCTGAACTGAGTCGAGTGAGGAGCCGGTATGGGGGGCAAAGGAAATGTAGCAGTATGAAGCCTAAAATTGCTATGTTTAGCAAATGAAGCTTGCGCACAGCCCTGTCCATTGCGAGTGTGGGGATAATTCCTGTGAGTTGAGCTATGAGGAAGAGGATTTTCATGGGGGTGAGGAGGTGAGGCAGGTTCAGGGCTCTACTCTACCTGTGGGCAAGTGCAACCGCCACGAGTGCCGCCTCTGTAGCTCCTCATGTGATGGCAGACCATGTCAATATGGTGGGAGGAGAATTCAGCGGGAGGGATGGATGGGAAAGAATGCAGAGGATGAGCAAAGGGCATCTGAGCCAGATTCAGAGGGTAAAACCTGGAATGGGAGTGGTGATGCCCATTTGCAAGGTCAACACAACACAGTAGCAGGCAGTGGCTCCCAGTTACAGTTCGACTACACGGATTTTTAGCTTGGGGCAAGCAAATATTGAGGGAAGGAGGGAAAACTGAATGGTTGGGAGGTTCCATTTCATGGCATAAGATGTCCAGGTCTCGGTTTAAGCAGCCATTAAGTGCTGCTTGTAGGCGAGCCTGAGTTCATCTCAGATGGGCATAGGATGGTGAGATGGCCACCATCTGGCTCATCGAAATGCTGCCTAACAGTCGTTTCCTCATTAATTGCCCCGGTGGTCACCCGCATCCGGGTAAAAATCAAGACATATTACTTACAACCTCAAGGTATAATTTATTATAATTCACATGTCAATTAAGACATTTTTCCTATTGAATTCCCTACTATAGTTTCCTATATCCATGCAAATTTATCACAAATCCATAAATAGATTTCAATAAAGAACTAAGCATCATATTCACAACTCAAATTAATAAAACTGAATGGGGTTTTAACAATGATATGAACTGAAGGCGGGAGTTTGATTTTCAACCCAACCATCGACTAGGTGCAACCTCTATCTCTTGTAGTAGTCACCCCAAGCCAGATCTACGATCCAAGGGAAATTTTTCTGGAAATCTTAGTTGGCAATCATATTCACAAGTTTTGGGTTCTTTTCCAAAACTCCAATTTTGTCCTCATGCTTCTCTCTTTCAACTAATATCCAACTTGAATTCCTCTGACCAATCCCTATAGTGCTGTCTAATTTTCTTTTCATTATTTTTATTATGTCTCTTCATATTTTCTGTGCAATATTATTGTGTGTTTCTTCATGTTCATGTTAGACTCTTATTCTTCGTTTATTTTTCTCATTCTTTACACCATAAAATTAATTTACGGTGCAAAGTAATACCACTTCAGTTCATGTTTCCTCTTCCCTCTTAGATCATGTATCTATGGTCCCACGCTTCAAGCCATCAAATTATTATAAAAAAATAGGGAAAGAGGTACCATAGGTGTCACAAAATCCAACCCCTTAAAGGGAATTTTGTCTTGGGTGTTCTTATTAGCATAAAAAAAATAAAGGTTGAGCTTCACACATGGCTCTTAGATCGATTTATTCAACATGCAAAAGATGGGGATTGCACCCTTATTTCATCAACTATCCCCCAGATGTCCTAATGAGGAAGAAAGTGCTTCCATTTCACCTAATTTCATCTTGCAAGCTTGCATTTTTATGGAGTTATTCCTCTTTCCATTATCCAACGTTATTATCGTTGTGTTTTTGCTTTTCATCGAATAGTTGCTAGCCCATTTACTCTTGGAACAAAACCAATGCCCTTCTGATTCGAATCATCCATGCTCATGACCCTTTAAAAACCAATATCATTTTTCAAAATCACCCTTATTTTCTTCACAACCCTCGAGTGATCTGATCCCGCTTATGTTCAATCTCTCACATTACAAGTTTAGGAATCTCCTTGTTTGCTTCTCATCCCCCCTAGAAATCCATTCCTCGGAAAGGTTTCCTTGCATCAGAAGAGTCTCATAAATAAGGCATATTCATGCCTCAAAATTTTCATAAAGGTCATAACATGCTTCATTGTAATCGGTAGACACAATTTGGTGCTAGTGTCCCACAATGGCTCTGTTCCTGAAATCTTTAACTAGCATGTCATTGAGCACTATGATATCTTCAAACTATTGATATTCACCTTGCAACGCAGTCCATCCACCCAAATCAGGAAATTCCATGATTTCTGACATCACAACACATAAATCTCCATGTCTTTCATCATAAGAAAATTGAAATCATTTAAAGCATACCTCGTTAACAACTTATTCATGATGTGAACCTTTCAATTTGATTTTTCTTCCTATCATAACAAGTCAAGTTAGATAAAAAACTAGCTATCATAAATTCGAATATCAATTAATATTCATAATTTGGAAATTAATGAAAATGAATGAAATGATGATACTTATCTTTAGATTTCTCTTTAATTTACACACATTGAGTCAACTTCCAAGCATAGCATCCACCCAATGGCCTTCTTTACTCTCTTACACACACTGGATTGATTTAACAAATATTGCAAGTGTCTATTTCCTTCTCTTATATTTGACCTAAGTCATCACGCATGAGCATCTTACAACTAAAAAAGTGCTCTTCGTGGCATGAGAAAGATATTCTCACACACTTTATTGGTAGCCCCATTCTGTTAAGCATCTAATGGTGGATATATATGGGATATATGGATATATATTCCCATTTTCTACCTCCAATATCTGGGAACTACCACTCTTGATAGTCTTTTGTCGACAAGAATATAGGTGTATCTATAGCTTCATCAGCCTAGAAAGACCCCAAACTTAGGTGGCCTACCTATCCTAAAATTGACCCGATTAGCCCCATACCTACTGGTCCCACACCTTACTCGTCACATGAAAATATACACTATGTACAACACAACGAAATTACATATACACATGATACAACACAACGAATACACATGTTACAACATATACACAATACACATGGCACAATACAACATGTTCATAATAATATTCCACGTCTATAGACAACATTGTCTCTATCCATAAACATAAGGGAATCCTGCGTCTATTACATTTCGCGTGCCTTACCACATTCATCCATAATCAAAATCATGGGTTTGTGGTTTCTTCCATTATCCATGCTTGTCAAAACATGCTACAGATCACATTGCTTTCATTGTGACGTTGTATCCTTCACCATTCCCCAATGATAGCATAAACATGCGCATAATTATAATCATATGATATTAAAATCATAAATCAACTTGGAGTACGTATTTACCAATTGATTCCTCATGCTAGTGGAAATATTTCAATGCCATCTATGCCATAATTATCATACATGAATGATCCTTGATAAGGTCCTTTTAGTCACAATGGCTTAAAAACTTTAGTAATCGATCATGTTAATGAATATAACACATTCATATACATATCAAATAATCTCCATGTTTAGAGAACCTCCTTTGTGCCATTTTCATTATAGGTTGTTTATCAGTTGTGAGAATAACTTTGAGAGTGGTTTATAAACCCATAACAAGCACCTTGGGTGGTTTAACAACCTCCTTAGTAAATACCCTATGGAAACTCCATTAAAGATTTTTCATTATAGGAGGTTTACCAACTACGCCAACACTCCCAGTGTGGTTTGTCAGCCCACAACAATAACATTCGGTGGTTTATTAACCTCCTCAGCAAGCACCCTCTCAAAAAGCCATGCAATATTTTTTATTACAAATGGTTTATCAACTGCAACAAGCACCCTGAGAGTGGTTTATTAGCCCATAACAAGAACCTTGGGCAGTTTATTATCCTCCTTGGAAAGCACTATGTGGAAACTCCACGCAATTTTTTTCATTACAGGTGATTCATCAGCTTTGAAAAGCACTTTGGGAGTGGTTTATTATCCAACAACAAGCACCTTGAGTGTTTTATTAGCCACCTTGAAAAGCACACTGCGGTAACTTCGCTCAATATTTTTTGTTACAGGTGGTTTATTGGCTGCGACAAGCACTCTATCAGTTGTTTATCAACCCACAACAAGAACCTTGGGTGGTTTCTCGAGCATACCACAATTTCATAGCAATGGGTAGTTTATGAGTTTTGTCAAAAACTCTATGAGTGGTTTATCAATCCACAATAAGCACCTTAGGTGGTTTATCATCTAGTCAAGCACAATAAATTTTCATAGTAATGGTTGGTTTATCGGTTTTGTTAAGAACTCTATGAGTGGTTTATCAACCCAAAAAAAACACCTTTTCGCATGTTGCTTATCAGCCCTAGTAAGCATCCTTTTCCATGTGTTTTATTAGCAATAGCAAGCATATTTTTCACACTTCTCATATTCTTATTAGCCACATATTCCAAGAATCAAGAAAACCAAGTTAGCATGGCTATTATATTTTAAAATCAGCTTTATACGAAGACTAGCATCATCAAAATAAAAACCATTATTTTACCAAGATTAGCATCATCAAATTAAAATGAGTATTTTACCATGAATAGCATCATCGAATTAAAATCAACATTTTACCAAGATGAGCAACCATGACATAGTTTAAAATCGGCTCATAGTTATCATCCATAGTGCTACAACTAGCCTCTTCTTACACAAGCAAGCCATAAATATACATAACCAACAACTACAGTGCCATAAAAAACACCCACTTGTACTCATGTGCATATCAGCTATCGCAACACACATTTTGTTAGTACAATTGCCTTAAAAAAAAAAGATGCAATCTCATAAGAACATACTCATATTGTGCACTTAACCAATATTCAAATAATACTTTAACAATGCATAAGTTCAATAATCATAATCAATGGTTCTTAGAACACATATCTAGAGAAAACCATTGGTTAGTAGTTATGCATCCACAACTCTGTCACAATATTCATATCAACAAGCATAGGTGTCAATTGTGCTATTCTCTCATCAGCACCTTATTTTCCATATCTTTGGTTTCTTAAGGCTATATACAATACTCTCATTGATTATTCAATTATGTTGTTAACCTAATCATTTTTACCTGCTACTGTTTAAGCACTCTTCCTCATCTAAACACATTATGACATCCAGATGAAATTGTTTATCCATGAACATCCATTATTGTATGCAGTTAACATACCCTCATGCATCTAGAATATCGTTAATATCTATTGGATGGATATGCATCTATAAAACAATTCACATCAATCATTTTCCTATCCATATGTTATTCTTCATAAGCTTATGAAAACTTCAAAGAGAACTATAAACTAGCAAGAGTTAAGTTGAGAGTTTCCCCCTCATAATTTTGTCTGCATCATTTAGTCATAAACTTTTGCAATTCATTGTTGTGATGTTGTAGAGAATCTGGTCAACATTATGGATGTTTATCTTCCTGCATCAACTCAAATCAATCTTTAAGTAATTGTTAGGTCCCTATAATAGTAATGTATTTTCCTTATTTTTATGAGTGTAGCCCCCTATTTTTATTGTTGTTCCCCATAGAAACCCATTATTATTGTTGTTGTGCCCTTACATTATTATTGTTATGTAGGCACTAATTATATTGTGACCCCTTAGACTCCTAAATATACCAAGGAGGTCTAATCATTTCACTCATCCAATAATTGTTCATTTATGTAATGTAAAGGAGGTTTTCCCCTCAAAGAGGATAATTTTTAAGTCATTTATCTATATTTTTTGTGAGCTGGTTGAATAAAATTTGGTATTAGAGCTTTGGTTTCTAGGGTTTCACTTCTTCAAATAGCTCATATTGGAATTTTCATGGACACTACATATGTAGCAATATTTTGATCTAAATTATATGAAACAGACAAACAATGTACACATTGCATCTTTATATTTAGAACCCAATCAATTTGTGTGGTATCGATGGATTTGTTCTTTTAAAAAAATTGTCACTTAGTCAATTTTTATGGAGGAAATTAAAGCACATTGTGAGGATACAAAGAGAAATGCCTTATTTATCCAATTGATAAATGGCAAAAAAAAGAGGTTCAATAGTGGAGCACATTGAGGAATTCCAAAAATTGAATATTACGGTAATTGATATTCGAGAGGAGCATAAGATGGATGTATTCATAGGGACTTTCAAGGATAACATCCAACATGAGGTTAACCTTTGGGGACTTGATTCATTGGAGAAGGCATTCGAGGTGGCGAGAAAAGTTGAAAGAAAAATTATGGCAATAAGGAAGTCTACCACTCACAACTATAATGATGGAAATGTTGTTTCTCCTAGCCTCCCACAACCTACAAGGTTGATGCCAAACCAATTGGAGGAAAAAAGAGAAAAATGGATTTGTTACAGTTGTGATAGAAAATACACTAAAGGTCATACGTCTACTGAGAATAATTTATTATACATAGACTATGAAGAGGAGGAAAAAAAGGAACAAGAAACATCGAAAGAGGAGGATATACACTAGGAGTGAACCCAAAAGAAAGAAGAAACGAATCCAACCATATCTTGTAATGAATTGGTAGAAATTACCACTCAAACTCTCAACATAGAAGGATACATCAAGAAGAAAAGGGTAATAATGTTGATTGATTCAGGTAGTACTCATAATTTTATTCATTGAAATATACCCAACGAATTGAATTTCTTCCTATATCTAGCAACTGAGTGTCAAGCGATGGTTTCAAATGGAGGATCTATAAATTACTTTGGAAAGTTTCATAATATCAAGCTAGCCATGGGGGAATATGTATTGAAGATTCCAATTCTTTCCATTCCGATGGGTGGTGTTGATGTTTTACTATGAGTCCAATGGTTACAATATTTTGGACAATAACTTTTAACTTCCAAGAACTTTTCTTGATTTTATTTTGGGAAGGAAAGGAAGTTGAATTAACGGTTATCAAAGGGAAAACAAGAAATATAATAAGCTCTAATGGCATGAAAAACCTTATGAAGAAAGGAAAATGAGCCTTAACTGCACAATTATGCTCACTAAATGTTCAAACATCAAAATCATCTATTTTTCGATATCTTTAAAAAGCCTTGGACAATCATTCCAAGGTATTTGATACCCCCAAAGGCCTCCTACCTATCCATGATCATGATCATGCTATTCATTCGATTCCAGGATGTGTTCCTCCAAATGTCAAACCTTACATATATCCCTATGCCCAGAAGAGTGAAATTGAATGTATGGTTGCAGAAATGCTAGAGGTTCCTACAGTTCAACCTAGTCAAAGTTCTTTCTCTGGTCCAGTAATATTGGTGCACAAGAAGGATGGATCATGGGGTATGTTTCTGGAATATATGGAGCTAAAAAAGCTCACTATTAAAGATAATTTTTCCATTTATGCCATTGATGAATTTGTGGATGAATTACATGAAGCAATTTACTCCAACAAGTTGGATCTTCGTTTAGGATATCATCAAATTAGAATGAAGATCGAAGATATTCTGAAAAAAACATTCAGGAATGATGAAGGTCATTATGAATTTTTCTTCATGTCTTTTGGCCTTACTAATTCACCTTCGGCATTTCAAGGTTTGACAAATTCCATTTTCAAACCCTTCCTTAGAAAATTTTCAATAGTATTTTTTTATAATACCCCTCTATGGTTATGTAAATATTCATTATTTAGAATGAACTATTTGTAGTATGATTGCTAAGAAGCCATAATAGAATTAAATTTAAATATTGCATGGTGATGTATTCAATTAAATTGAATAATAAAAGTAAACTAGATGATTACTTGGGAATGAATATGAGTTAATGAGATCTTTCCCCAAATAAATCCGAAAAGGATAAACTTCCCTTAATTACTGCTAAAAATCCCTAGGAGGATATTAATGTTATTTGATTAGATTGGGAGATAAAAATCTATAAAATCACTCAGTGTTTGGGAAACCAGACTGAGAAAGGGTGAATAAATCTGTGCGGAAGAAAAAGGTTGTCTTTAATGAAAAATATAATTTTTTGGAAAAATAATAAATGCCAAAGCTAAGATGTTGCTAGAACCTAGAAATCGAGAGGTAGTTAAGGAAAGTATGCTAGGGAAGTAGGCATAAAAATGCCTTGACCAAAATGATAAGAGGTTGTTGATTTTTGGAAGGGGAAGAGATAGATCTCTGTTTGCAAGAGAACCTATGGGAGAAAGGTTCGTGGTTGGGTGGAAAACTATTTTTCCCAAGTAGATCTAGTGGTTAGTGTTAGACATTCTGCTTACCAAAGAATTCAATAGTTATATGTTTTATATACCAATATTAAGATTTTATGTTTGACCAATTGTAAATAGAATAAATTGCTATGCAAGTTAAGTATGAATTTTATGAAATAAGTTATTTCATGTTGGTGCATGAGTATTAGGGAAAAATATTACCTCATGTTGTGTAAAATATATACTACACAAATATGGACTCTAGCAGTGCGAATAAGTTTTACCTAATTTCCTTAGTTAAATTAGATACTAAAGGATAAAGAGATGTTCAACAAAATATATTAATTGAATTAATGGTAACAAATTTGGGCATAGAGTTAATCAAATCCTAAAATTTGGGGGTTTCTTTTAGATACTTAAGTAAAACTAAAGGAACGGGTTGGATCTCTTAAATTTGACTAGAAGTTCATCTAGTTACTGAACCAATTACTTATAATAGGCAAGTGGTGTTATTAATTTGTGTGTGTGTGTATATATATATATATATATATATATACACACACACACACACACACAATTATAAGAAATGTTTGAATCTAGGTACAAGGGTAACTCATGCTTGAACATGTATATGTTCTATAAGCATTTCCTCTAATCAATTTATTTAGGCGATTTCCCGATAAGAGGATATTCTAGTGTATGTATAGTAATGAGAAAGAAAAAAATGTAAAACTTTATGAGCCATTAGATAAACTGAAAACTTCGAATTTTATAGGAGTGTCAAAGCTTCAATAATCACACTACTTTTAACATATGTGTCATGTTATCACACCAAAATTTCTTCTAAGTTGTCAGAAAAAGAAATGATAGAGATAACCAAAAAAAACCTTTGGAGATCAGGATCTAGCCTTCCTAATCTCAAAGAGTGCTCCCTCTTCTTAATTTAATTTTTTTTAGTTATTTGATTTTAGGGTAGTTATGATTGTGATTGGGTTTTTGATTTGAATTTGTGTGGTACAATCACTTACCTAAATGAATAGAGGGTTTCTTTTACCATTGGGCTATGGGGTCAAAATGCTAGACAAACGGGACTAGATCAAGTTCTAAAAAAAATGTCTACAGGTCAGGATAGAGGAGTTACAACAAATCTCAAAGGCTTCATGGTGAAATGGTTTCTAATCAGATCTAGGGAGCAATTAAGGGCTCCTTAGGCCAGATTATGAAGAGAAATGTAAGAGTTCAACTGGGATGGGAGAGAAATTAAGGGTTCTCAAATCCAGATATTAGAGGAAAACATATAAATGATTAATTGTGAAAAATAGAGTGTACTTAAACAAATTTAGTGTTAAATTTCCAGTTATTTCATTCAAATTTAGATAATATTTAAGTTTATGAAACACATAAGAGAGTAACAAAACCAAACAAGGAAGATACTTCACTGCAATAGCTCATCTCATGAATCTTGTAGTGCAATCTTTTTATTACTTGGTCCAATCTGTTGACTTGGAAATTGGTACAATAACCCTTAGGTTTAAGATCAAAATAATCCTACAAATGTATAGAAATTCACCCTCAATACTTCAAATTATGAAGTATTTATACAAAAGGAATTTACAAAATATCCCAAACTATCTTGATAACTAATCTAGGAGAAAGAAATATATTCATCCAAGAAGATAGAGACAATTATTGAACTACTGTTTGTTTCCCTTGCTATTTAGGTTATGATGGCTTTTAATCTTTGATCTTTTTCCTTTTAATCTGCTTTGCTATTTGGTCTTCATGTTGGATGTTTTGTTTACTCTGACCTTTCATCTGATACACTTTGACCTTGCTGACCTGTCAATATCCTTTTATTGTGCTCTTTTACTTTTACTCTACATTTCATGTTTTTACTATGTATTTCTACAACAAATCATTTAGCTTCTCCCGTGTCTCAAAATCTGGTAATTGGATATTGAGCATTTTTTTGTATATCTCATCTTCCTCTGCATATTTGGAAAAGGTAGGCTTCTTAACAAAAAGGTGTTTTACCTCATGCTGGAGGTAAAACAAAGAAGTGTTCACCTGATCTTTGGCCATTTCCATGACCTTTTTATTATAATCCTCTTGTGTAATTAATTTGTCATTTATAACCAAGGGATCTGGTAAACCATTTTGCCTCAAAATTATGAATTTAACCATGAATCTGTCACTTGTCAGTTGCATTGTTTGGCACTTATCGTCAAAGTTCAACATCAAATTCCTCTTGGTAGGACCTTTTTAACTTCCAAAATTGTACCTGTCTTGTCAAGTATCTCCAATTCTTGTAGCTCATACCCATTTTTGGAGTTGAGGAAGTGAATGATCCTTGTAGCTTCGTCTGGCACGTCTCCAAGTTTTGCCTTAACTCTTCGAATGGCTTCTGCAGCCTGCTTTATTAAATCAATCTCTTCAAAAATAAATTGGATGAATGGCCAAATGTCATTGATAGAGTCAATGATATTGGCCCACAGTTGCTCCTTAGCCTAACCTAGATGCTCATTCAATGTCAGTTCCTTCTACAGGATTTTGACTCGTTCACTCATCCTAGTCGACATCTGTTATTCTTCATTATGCATGATTTGGGCTAATTTGTAATCTGTTTCCAGACTGGGCACTTTCTCCTTAATCCTATTCATTTGAATGGTATGAATGGACATTTCTTCCATTGCTTTGACCAACTTGATTGCTTCATCACTTGTAGAACTTGTTGTTTATGTAGTTGGTGTATATGCTGGCAGCGTTGTGGCCATTGGAGCTGTGGGGGCCATGGATGCTGCCAAAGTAGAAGATACAACAGTGGTATCTATTGGGATGACAGTTGCAGGAGCATCATCAAGACTAGCTTGTTTGAGCTTAATCAGCTATCTGATTCTTTCTCCATCTTTTTTAACTAATCATTCAGTTGTAACGCTAGGTCCATCATCTCCTCATGATTTGTTTTTCTCTCTAAGACCTCCTTTGTATGTGGGTGTTGTAAATGTAGCTTCTTGAGTTGTTTCTTGAGGGTTGCTATGTCCTCATTCTTCTCTTTTATCGGTATTTCAGTAGCCTTAATGTCACTTGGATCACGGCCTAGCTCAATGAACAAGTCATCTAATGACTTTATCCTGTTATATTTGGCCTATGAGGAGGCCTTCTCCAATTTATACTGGGTTGTCACATTATCTAGTGAATCCTACAACCTATGGGAATCCATTGCCTTTCCTGTTAGGGTGGAGTAAATCATTTCTCTAGCCTATTTGTGGGACTCTATTTGGTCAATGGGATGAACATGCCTGGCCATCACCTCAAAATTAGTCCTCTTATAGTCAGTTGACATATTGTGTTGTTGTATAGTGGACTACAAAAATGACACCTACATCTTTCCTACTTTGATGTCAAAGGCTAACATCAATTTGCTCTAGTTGGGTGGTTTATGTTTGAAGTATTAGGCATATGACTCTGCCTTCAACTTTTCAATCCTCATCTTTATTTATTTGAAGTTGTCTTTGATATCCTTTTCCCTTTCAGCTAGCTTGACAATGGAAGAAACCTCAACACTTTGTTCTCTTTATCATTTGGGTGTTGGAGGTTGATGGTTGTTGTGTTTCACCTGATGTAGTTGTGTCTTTGATTCTCTGCCCCATTGTTTCAGTGTCAGTTATTTCCAATGATTCAATATTCTCCTCTTGTTCAAACACAAGATTCAACTTGGGTCTTTTCCTTAGCTCAAACATCTCATTTGTAGTCTTCATGGTAGAGCTGGATGCCTCTTCCCTGTTCCTCTTTGGATTCTTCTTCTCATTGGCTGGGGTCTGAAGGACATGAGGAGTTTTCATTGGCTCCCCTAGTTCTGGGACCTGCACGAAGGAGTTCTGGTCAAATTGTTTTTCAAGATCAATCAGTGTGTTTTCAACATCCACAACTGTGTTTTCCATATCAATCAATGTGTTTTCCACCCACTCAGATTGGTTGGAAAAATTTTCAATGTTAGGTCTTGGGTGGTGGATGTATGGTGCGAACTTGACCCTGAGTCTAAGATTATTTGTAACCCCAGGAGGGTGATAGTACCACATGAAGCTATTGTTGAATCTAATCTACTGCAGTACTTTGTCATCCTCTGGTCTAGCCTCTCTGTTGTTGCAAATGAATGGGGCCAGTTGGTTTTTCATCTTAAACTGGGTTTTGTTCCTAGCAGATGGGAAGTGGACCTCATCAGAGTTGATGATTTGTCTATAGTAATCAAGCGAAAATATCGTCATAGGGAGGTATTTGGGAAACTTACAGGGGGCTAGTTGGCAGCCATAAACTCTGATTTCAGTGTGGTTCTAGTACAGGTACCAGTCTCACACCTTGTTGTTCTTGGATAACTCTAGCACTCTCTTGATCTCTTGGTTGATGCTAGGTTGAGTATTAGAAGTCAACATGTTCATGATTAGGTATACAAAGGAGTCTATGAATTCTTTGTAGGTGAATGATGCGGAAAATTTCTGGACCATGGGTGTCTAGTAGACCACTGATCTCTATTTTCCCTTGGTATCTATCTTTTGGATGTGTACAGGGAACTTATCTATTTTTTAATACAAAAGCATATAAAACAACACTAAAGAGTATTTAAAAACTCTTTCAATGGGTAGTATGGTGAATTGTCCATGCATTTTGTGTGCAATAAACTGAGTATATTGTACCTGATAACAAGAGGCTTGCCTGGAGTAAAAATGTACAGGAGGGCCAGGATGAGCTCATCCACATGCTCATTTGAAGTGTATCCTAGGATGCATGAGAGCATAATGATTATGTGTTTGCCAGTCTCTAATAAAATGGAGGAACCATAGGGTGGAGTATCTGTAGGACTATGGAAGTCTTCAATGATGAAAGTCTGGAAGATTCACCTTATCTTAACCAAGTCTAGTGTGGTGTACAAGTCCAACTGGTCTACAATGGATAAAGGGGTCTGATTAGGGATAGGCTGGATTTGTAGCATTTGATTGATGGACTCTGGTGTAATGGTAAATAACAATAGCTGGTTTGGGGCAACAATAGCCCTTTGGCTAGGGATATAACAGGCATGACAAAAATGTACTATATCAGGGAATGGGTGAACTTATATGATTGTGTATTTGGGTAAATTGGATTCCCAAAGGTGGATTTCATCTGCATGATTTAGAAATCTATCCTTAATCCAACAGTGGAGCCTCAGAAGGTTGGCTAGAGTAGTAGTGTCTTTTATTTGGAAATCTCTATCTGCATGTGCTAAATGGTCTATGTCCAAGTGAGGGGTTGATAGAGGTCTCACGTTTGGAGAGGTCTAGGCAGCGATTTTTTAGGGGGAAAGGTGTGAATTAGGCTTATACAAGCTGTAGAAGTGAAACTTTGAAAACTCTGGTGGAGTGAAAGGGTAATTTAAAGTTTGCAAAAAAGGGGTTTGGGTATTCGGGTGGAAATACTCTCAAATCTAGGGAAAATTAATTAAATTCAATTAATTAATGTTTGAATTGACTGTACATTTTCAAATTTGAGAGGGTTGTTCTAGTTTGTTCTAAAAATACCTAGAAATTTGTCGTTCAGGCTGCAAACTGGTTTCAAAGGTGACTGTAGAGGGTATGATTGCTCTAGTTATGCACTAGATGGGTGAATTAGACATCCAAAGCATGTTTGGAAGGTAATCGGTGGTCAAATTCGGTTGCAGAGGCTCAAGGTGGTGCAGAAATGCTTAGGGAGCTTTCACGGTGCAAATGAGCAAAAAGAATCAAAACAGGCATCTTCGGCCTTTTAAGTGGCAACGGTTAGAATTTGGGGTGGAATTCATAATGAACAGTGGCTAGTTTAGCTTTTCGTCGGGAGGCAATTTCAGGGGCCATCGCACCACTTTTGGTAGTTAGACGATATTTCCCTGAGAGCATGCAATTTCACCTGGAGCTACCACATAGCCGTAAAGGGCTCGAGAAAGACCGCGAATATTGAGTGCTGTTAGGCTGGTAAAGATCAGAAAAAGAATCAACACAATATGGATGTGCGCCGTCAGATCTGGGGGTGAAATATCTAATAGTTGTTCCATGGTCAAACAACACGAAGGGAATTCGGGTGGAGATTTTTGGTGCCCGGGGAATTAATTACAGTTAATTGTAATTAATTAATGAATAAACTAGGGATTAAATAATAAGCGAGTTTATGGAGTGGGACCGAGGTTTATTGTGGCAGGGTTTTCTTTAACCCCACCAAGGGTTTGTGGATTAATAGGTTTATGTTGCGGACATATAAATCAGGGAATTAATTAAATAATGTCGGGGGAATAAAACTTAAGATAAATGGTTTTTATGGGATTTTGGGTAAAATAGGGAAATTAATAACAGGGAAGTTGATTTTTTCCATGGGGAATGGGTTTCACAGTAGGGAAAGGGGATTTTGGATAGGTGGATGACCTTTTGAGGGTAATTTGCTAGGGAAATGTGTGAAACCAAGGGGTAAAGGTTAAAATGAAGGGAAAATGGTATATTAATGAGAAATGATGGTATAATGGGGAAATTAGTAAGTATGTAGTGGGGGATGAAATGAAATGAGGGGAAGTTAATTAAATCAACTTGTGAACATCCTTTCACTTTCATAATTGCTCCTGTACATTGAAACATAGGATTAAGTATCATAAATATGCTTATGCCTTAACAAACTTGTACATCTGCAACCTTTCATCTACCTACCCTTTACTTATCCTAACATTTTTTATTCATTTTAATGGGTGCATTTAAGCTAGAATACCCTTTTATTTCCTTTTCTTTTGGCATGTAAACTATCTACTTCTAACTGTATACCTTCCAATGGCTCGAATTAAGTTGTTGAGTACATTTTATTTCTCTACCTAACTATTGATCTGCCAAGATTAAATAGTTTGGCTAGATCTTTATTCTCTATCTACAAACATGAAATTTAAAACATGAACTAGTCAATATTAAGCTATTTGACTATCATGGGTTGTGGCATTTATGACAAGCTGCACACAACCATTATTTTGCACATTGAACTAAAAAATAGTGGCACTTGAATTTGCAGACTTTCATGATATATTTTTCTTTCGGTTTCATATTTTTCACTTTTCTGATCTTTTCTTTTTATTTTTGTCCTTTGATTATTCTTTTAGGAAACACCCTCTTTACATTTTTTAATTTTTAATATGGAAAACATTTTGCAGAAAGAAAAAGTATGTACAATATTACAAGACTAACCATAGCCAATTCAAAATTATGAATCCTATTATTATAGGACCCTAATAGTGGCTCCACATGGAGATGGTATTTCCTAGTTAAATGTCAATAACTTTAAGATTAGTAGCCTTTGAATTGTGACTGCAGTTACCTTGTAAACTATTCTTCTGTGACTTCTACCTTATTCATACTTATGATGGTGAAACCTTAAAAGGTCAGGGCCTTCTCTTCGGGCTTCAACTTCAAAAGATTACCATCCACTCCAATCTAAATTCTACAATGTGATATATAATGAGTAAAGTAAAGTGAACTATTGTTAATTTGTGAAAAAGTAATGCTTTAGCATTCCACCATTGACAAGTCCCCTTGGTAGATCTGATCCATATATCTCTCTCAAGAAAAAAACATTGTTACCTCTGTAACCATAAATGACATAAGGGCCTTGCCATAGAAAATCAAATTTTCCATGTTTTCCCTTGTCTTATCTTCTTGAATCCCACTTAAGAACCTTATCACCTATGTAAAAATCATTAGATTTGTTCTTTTTATCAAATATATTTTTGATTTTGTCCTAGATTACTTGTGATTTTACATATACTTGTTCTCTCTGGTTTACTACAAGTGTATGGTCTAATTTATCCTTCTCTGGATATCATTTGGTTCTACCTGCAACTCCTGGAGGATCTTCATCACTGGAACTCCCAAAGAGGATGGAAAACCAACATCCATCTCATATACTAACTGATAGGGAGATGTACCAATGGATGTTTTAATAGTTAGTCTGTTTTCCCATAAGGCATTGACCAACATTTTGTTCCATGTCTTTTTCTTGTCTTCCAGTAATTCCTTAATGATATTGACAAGGATTTTATTAGAGGATTTTGCAAGTCCATTACATTGAGGGTAATAGGTAGTGGATAGGCCAAGGGTGATGTGGTATTTGTTATAGAAGCCTATGATTTTCTTGGACTTAAAAGCAGCTGCATTATGAGTGATGAGCTTTTGGGGCCATCCAAATCTTGACAGGACATTGTTTTCCAGGAAGGAGATAATGACAGAGTTTGTATCCTGTCTAGAAGGGATGGCTTCTATCCATGTGGTAAAATAATTAGTGGATTTAAAAATCCACTTATGCTGGCCTGAGGAGGCTGGGTGTATTTCTACAATGAAGTCTAACCCCATTGTTTAAATGGCATTTCTCTGGAGATGGGTTTGAGAGGTAAAGGTAAAAGCTTTCTTTTTCCCTCGAATATCTGGAACTTATGACAAGAGGTCACATTTTTCTTAACATCTACAAAAGGGGTGGGCTAGTAAAAACCAACCCCCAGAATATTGTCAGCAGTAGTCTTCCAATACAAGTGTCCTCGACAATCTCCTGCATGAAATTCTTGCATAATTTTATTAGCTTCATCTTCCAGTAAAAGATTCAAAAGAATACCACCATTGTCTTTCCAAAAAAAAGCATTATCTATGATACAATATCTTAATGACTTCATTTTCGAAAATCTAGCTTTAGTTCTTGTTGAACCAAGAGGAGCTTGTAAGTTCAATAATACAAATATGATATCTGCATACCAAGGTGAACATGTAAAAGGTTCACTAATCTGTGGAGTCACCATCTCTTCTTGATCATCAAGGGCACTGATGAAATTTATATCTAGGGCCCGACAGTTCAATTCAGCCATGAGTTTAGCCAAACCTTGGACTTTGATAAGTTGGGTGGGCTTTATTTCTATGTCATATTCCAAAATAGTAGCAATCCATTTGCCTCTCTTTCCTTTAGACCCATTTTTTGTCAAAATGTCCTTTACTACTGTGTTTGGAACATAAGCAATGATGTGAGAATACAAAATACATACTCTAAAATCTTTGATAGCCTTTACTAAATCTAATGCTTGTTTTTCAATTATATTTTATTTGAGTGTGGCATATGTTAAGGATTTACTAAAAAATGCAATGGGTTGTTCATATCCCTGGTCATTCTTTTGCAACAAGACTGCTACAATAGTGTGTTCTAAACCAAAAGAAAAAATTATAGAATCTTTCTGAAAATCAGGACTTATAAGGACTATAGTTTTGGTTAGGGCTTCGTTGATGGCTTCAAAGCACTATTTTGCCTCCACTATCCATTTAAGTGTTCAATCTTTTCTTAACATGTTATTTAGTTCTCTAATCAATTCTACTAAATTTGAAATGAATCTCCTAAGAAAATTAATTTTGACTAAAAATGACTGTAATTCTTTGATGTTTCTAGGATGGGTGATGGTCAAAATGGCCTCTATTCTAGCAGGATCCATTCTAATTCCATATTTGGATATTATATGTCCCAACAGTTTTCCTTCATCTAGACCAAAGAGTGCCTTTTTGGGATTTAAGGAAATACCAAATTTCCTGCATTTAATGAAAACTCTTCTCAGGTGATCTAGGTGTTCTTCATCAGATTTAGAAAAGACTGTGATTTCATCTTGGTAAACCACTAAGAAATCATGGATCTCCTTGGAAAAATATATATCCATAGCTATTTGAAATGTTTCTCCTACGTTCATTAATCCAAAAGGCATCTTCAAATACATGAAGGTACCCCAACGAGTACTAAATGTAGTTTTGGCTTGCTCCTCTGGTTGAACTAAGATCTGGTTATATCCAGAAAATCCATCAAGTAGTGAAATTATGGATGAGCCTAGTACCCTTTGAAGGATATGGTCCATTTTTTGTAGAGGATAGTTGTCTTTTAATGAGACCTTGTTTAAATTTCTGAAATCAACACAAAGTCTGATTTCTCCAGTTTTCTTCCCAGTAGTGACTATGTTTGAAACCTAATCTGAGTATCTAATGCGAGCTATAATTTGGGCATCATACATTCTTTTAAATTCTTTCTCAATAGATGCCATAAGAACTGGATTAATTCTCCTAAGTTTCTGTTTAAAAGGATTATGATCCTCTTTGATAGGTATCTTGTGTTGAATTATGTTGATGTGATAAGATTTTAGGTCTTCACAACTCCATGCAAATACATCTTGAAACTCTTTAAACAGATCTATGTATTTAACCTTCTCATCTAGAGGTAAGGCTTTCGATAATTTAATGAGTTTAGTTTTTTCTTCAATTCCTATGTTACATTCTTCTATATCTGCTCTCAAAGGCTAAATTTTCGGTTTCCTAGCTACATCGTTGGAATCAAACAAATCTTCTAAGGGGACTAATCCCTTAGGCAAAAAATTATTTTTAAGATTTAGAATTTCAGGATCATCATTCGTTATTTCTTCAATTTCTACATTTTTAAAGTTATCTACTTCTAATTTAGTGAAATTAGTGGCTTTATCCATATCTTAAATATTTAAATCTATCCCACTATCTATGTCATTGTCTATTGTATAGTCTGTATCTATATTACAATTCTGAAACTCACCGTGAGCATTCATGAAGTTATAAATTTGAGAATCCTGTGAGAAGATCTGCCAATACTTCAAATTTTCTAGTATGATAGGCATGTCTCACTTCTACAGTGTATGCATGGTTGGGCTGAAAGGGCAATTTGCAGGTACTAGGAAAAGTAGCCAAACTATGGGCCTGCATATTTTGTTTTCTAGGAATGGAAGCAAAATTTGCTTCCAAAAGGTCTTTGATCAAATCTAGGTTAGTGTCTCTATATTGACTTAGTCTAGGATTTTTTACAGAGTATTCACCATTAATTTGTTTAATAATCAATCATGAGTCTCCAAGTATAGAAACTCTCTTGGCTCCAAGTTTTCTAACCATTTGTAATCCTAAGATCAGAGCTTCATACTCTGTCATGTTATTTGTGCATTTAAAATTTAACCTAAATGCATGACCTTTGGCATGATTATTCTCCATATTGTGGATCCACACTCATGCTCCTACCCCTAACCTATTCACAAGTCCATCAAAATCCAAATGTGATAGGGACTCATGAAAAATGTTTTCACTGTCAGCTGTTTTGAATTTCAGTTCTTCAGCTGTGATTTTCTTTTAGCCATGGTCTAAATTGTACAAGATGAAAGAGTCCATATGAGAATGCATGGAGTATATAGGGAATTTTTGTGGTTTTTTTGCACTACTCACCATGTATTTCATAAAGGTATCTCTATATATTTTTCTTTGTTGACGAAAAGCAGAGATGGTGGCATATGGCATATCTAATCGCAAAGATCCTTGCAATTTTGCTCCCCATGAGAGAGATATCGGCATTCAATATTTGGGTGGGATGTATGAAACTACTATGTCCATCACAATACTCTTTTCTGGCATTGGACTAGAGTTACACATAAATCTTTAATTAGGCCAAGCCACTTAACCTAATTAGAGTGAAAGGAAAACAAATCCTTATATGGTCTAGTGATATCTAAGTTTAGTCTCTCCATGATTTCTTTTGGCATCAAGTTATGGGATGGCCCTAAGTCTAGCATAGAGAATTATGTAATACTTTGTCATGAATATTCAGGCTAATGTAGAAAGGAGGTATTCATCCTTACTGATGAGTACCATTTATCTCAGGGCCAAACAATAGCTCAGGTTGATCATCATTCAAATTGAACACATCTTCCCCTTCACCTATATTTAAAGTTTATGTGATTTGTGATCTATAGGATTTATTTTTCACTAGCTCAGTCAAAGGGACCGATACTTTCAATTTTTCTATTTCAGTCTTGAGGTTGAAAGGAAGTTGAGTTTTGTTTGTTTGGATGAGATCTTCATTAATAAATGCAGTTTGTGTGTTTTTATCTTGTCTTTCATTACTTTGAATTGCAGTTTGTGTTCCAGAAGTTTTGTTTTGATTACTCCTATTTGGAATGTTTTGAGTGACTGTTTTACTTTGAGTTTCGGATGAAGTTATATCTACAATTTTTGGGGTAGAAGTCTCCTGTGTTCCCCTAGGAATGATTTGTAAAATTTTAGTGATAGGAGCTTCTGTTATCTTCTTAATTTTGGTCTGGATTGATATTTTAGTGGGAGCTTCATTGTTCTTTTTACTTCTTAAGCTATACTGTTTGTGAACCTCATATATAGCTGACTCATAAACCTGTTTAAAGTCAAAGAACTCACTAGATTCTAATTGCAATTGTCGTAGCATGTACAACTCCTATTCTTCTTGAGTAATAAAAACAACGTCTTCATTTTTTATTCCTGATAAGTGTATCTAGGTGCCATCCTCTCCTTCATGGCTTTGTTAACCCTCAACATAGTTTTCATGGAAGGGAGGCCTAATTTGTTGATCTGGTATAGCATTCTTTCCAGCATTAGGATTCTTCTTAATTTGGGGTTTCTTATTGGGGGTGGCTATTTCTTCTCCCGCTAAGTTTTTCTTTCCATGTTTCCTGATTTATCCATTATTCTCTATGCACTCTTCGCTAAACTATCTATTTTTCCATCAGAAGTGGAAGTTTCTTCTTTAATGAAAACTCTCTTTTCATTTCTCATTCTGGATTTCTTAGCTATTCCTCCTTACTGATGAGTACCATTTATCTCAGGGCCAAACAATACCTCAGGTTGATCATCATTCAAATTGAACACATCTTCCCCTTCACCTATATTTAAAGTTTATGTGATTTGTGATCTATAGGATTTATTTTTCACTAGCTCAGTCAAAGGGACCGATACTTTCAATTTTTCTATTTCAGTCTTGAGGTTGAAAGGAAGTTGAGTTTTGTTTGTTTGGATGAGATCTTCCTTAATAAATGCATTTTGTGTGTTTTTATCTTGTCTTTCATTACTTTGCATTTCAGTCTGTGTTCCAGAAGTTTTGTTTTGATTACTCCTATTTGGAATTTTTTGAGTGACTGTTTCAGTTTGAGTTTCAGATGAAGTTATATCTACAATTTTTGGGGTAGAAGTCTCCTGTGTTCCCCTAGGAATGATTTGTAAAATTTTAGTGATAGGAGCTTCTGTTATGTTCTTACTTTTGGTCTGGATTGATCTTTTAGTGGGAGCTTCATTATTCTTTTTACTTCTTAAGCTATACTATTTGTGAACCTCATATATAGCTGACTCATAAACCTATTTAAAGTCAAAGGACTCACTAGATTCTAATTGCAATTTTGGTAGCATGTACAACTCCTATTCTTCTTGAGTAAGAAAAACAACGTCTTCATTTTTTATTCCTGATAAGTGTATCTGGGTGCCATCCTCTCCTTCATGGCTTTGCCAACCCTCAGCATAGTTTTCGTGGAAGGGAGCCCTAATTTGCTGATCTGGTATAGCATTCTTTCCAACATTAGGATTCTTCTTAATTTGGGGTTTCTTATTGGGGGTGGCTATTGCTTCTCCCACTAAGTTTTTCTTTCCATGTTTCCTAATTTATCCATTATTCTCTATGCACTCTTCGCTAAACTATTTATTTTTCCATCAGAAGTGGAAGTTTCTTCTTTAATGAAAACTCTCTTTTCATTTCTCATTCTAGATTTCTTAGCTAATAGGTTCGTCTCTACACTAACAACATTACTTTTCATTTGTTCCAATGTTTTAGGGTTTCTTTCCCTTAAATGGTATTACATGTCAGTGTCATAACCATCAGGGAATATGATTAATACTAGGTCAGGTGGAGGCTTAGACTAGCATGGATTGCATTGTAGATGCTATTGAACCTAGTAGAATAATCCTGAACTGAATCATTAGGAGATCTTCTAATGTTATCATATTCAGAAAGTATTTGCAAGGGGTTTTTCTTTCTCTCCAATCTATCAATGAATAATCTATGAAAAGCAGCTAAATCTGCAATATGATTAGCTAGTAAATCTTTGAACCATTTCTTAACATCACCAGTTAATGTTTGGGAAAAAAAACCTCATTTGGACATCAGATTCATCTATCTCATGCAACTCAAAATAGTCAGTCATTTTGTTCACATGTTGCTGGGCAGTGTACTGACTAGTAGCATAAAAAAAAAAAAAAATCTTTGATAATCTTGGGGCATGGCATGGAGTTGTGCTGGTAAAACCAGGGGTGCATTTTGGTCTGCCATGGCTTGGGTTCTGGCTTAACTAAGGGGTAAGGTGCTGGTACTTCAGGAATTTCTTGGAATCGATGGAGATGAACTAGATGAGGATGAGGGGTTTGGCTGATGAATAAATTTTTTATGGGAATGGATTTTGCTTGATACTATTGGTGAGGTGGTGGTAAATGAAGGTGTATTTGTAGTGATTGAAGATTGTGTGAAAATTTCAGAGGCAGTAGCTATAAGGGCAACTAATTCAATATATTGTTGAAGGTAAGCATCATCTATATGGCTTAGTAATGTGGAGTTTAAAGCTTCTAACTTGTCAAAAGTATCCAACACAAATTTATCCAAATTTGGATGTATAGGAATCTTTTTTGATTCAATGAGTTGAATAAAATTAAGGTCTAACATAGTTTCATCAATTGCATTCTCTGATTTAGTTCTAAATAATGAGAGATCAAATGAAAAATCAAATGGAATTTCCTCTAGTGTTGATAATTCTTCAGGGAGTGAATTTTCTTTAACTAACTGGCTACTACTTGCTTGAGTTTTTGCCTTTTTTGGTTTTCTTAAAATCCTGTCTAGGTCATGAAATATATTAGTAGGGTCTGGATCTGGGTTTGCCCTGGTATAATGAGCCTTTTTGGGAGAAACAATTTTAACTTTTTAAATTTTTTTTTATGAAATTTTTTAAGAACAACTTATAAAAATGACCTTAAGAGACTCAAGATGAAATTTTGAGGCTTCCTTAAAGTTTTATTTGACTGAGGATCGAAGTCCCTAGTATGGTCGCCAATTATGTTATCACTCCAAAATTTATTCTAAGTTGTGAGAAAAAGAAGTGATAGAGGTAACCACAAACCAAATTTAGATATCAAGATCTAGCCTTCCTAATCTCAGAGATGGCTCTCTCTTTTTTATTTAACTTTGTTTAGTTATTTGATTTTAGGCTAGTTATGATTGTGATTGGGTTTTTTATTTAAATTTGGGTGGTGGGATCACTTACTTAAATGAACAGAGGGTTTCTTTTACCATTGGGCTATGGGGTCAAAATGCCAGACAAACAGGACTGGATCAGGTTCTAAAAATAGTGTCTACAGGCCAAGATAGAGGAGTTACTACAGATCTCAAAGGCTTGATGGTGAAATGGTTTCCAATTGGATCCAGGGAGAAATTAAGGGTTCCTTAGCCCGAATTATGAGACGAAATGCAAGAGGTCAACTGGGATGGGAGAGCAATTAATCGTTCTTAAATCCGGATATGAGAGGAAAACATATAAATGATTAACTGTGCAAAATAGAGTGTACTTAAATTTTTTTTGAGTTAAATTTCTAGTTAATTCATTCAAATTTAGATAACATTTAAGTTTATGAAACACATAAGAGAGTAACAAAATCATACAAAGAAGATACTTCACTGCAATAGCTCATCTCATGAATCCTGTAGTGAAATATTTGTATTACTTGCTCCATTCTGTTGACTTGAAAATTGGTACAATAACTCTTAGGTTTAAGATTAAAATAACTCTACAAATGTATAGCAATCCACCCTCAATACTTCGAATTATGAGGTATTTATGGGAAAGGAATTTACAAAATATCCCAAATTGTGTTGGGAACTAATCTAGGAGAAAGAAATATCTTCATGCAAGAAGATAGAGACAACTATTGAACTGTTGTTTGTTGTCCCTATTATTTATGTTTTTTTGGCTTTTAATATTTGATATTTTTCCTTCTAATCTAATTTTCTATTTGGTCTTCAAGTTGGATGTTTTATTTACTCTGACCTTTCATCTAATACAATTTGACCTTGCTGACCTGTCAATATCTTTTTGATGTGCTAGTTTGCTTTTACTATACATTTCATATCTTTACTGTGTATTTCTACAGTAAATCATTTAGCTTCTCCCATGTCTCACCGTTTGGTAATAGGATATTAAGAACTATTCTGTATATCCCATCTTCCTCTGTATATTTGGAAAAAGTAGGCCTATTAACAAAAAGATGTTTTATCTCATGCTGGAGGTAAGACAAATTTTCAAAAGTTTGATACAATACTTTTCCATTTGGTATGCCTCCATGGATGAAGTGTTCACCTTATCTTAGGCCACTTCCTTGATCTTTTATTATAATCCTCCTGTGTCATTAATTTTTCGTTTATAACCAAGGGATTTGGTAAACCCTTTTGCCTCAAAATTACGAATTTAACCATGAATGTGTCAATTGTCAGTTGCATGGTTTGGCACTTATCCTCCAAGTTCAACATCAAATTTCTCTTGGTGAGGACCTTTTTAACTTCCAAAATTGTACCTATTCTGTCAAGTATCTCCAATTCTTGTAGCTCATACCTATTCTGGGAGATGAGGACGTGAATGATCCTTGTAGCTTCCTTTGGCATGTCTTCAAGTTCTTCCTTGACTCTTTGAATGACTTTTGTAGCCTACTTTATTAAATCATTCTGTTAAAAAATAAATTGGATGTATGGCTAAATATCATTAATAGAGTCAATATATTGGCCCACAGTTGCTCCTTAGCCTCACCTAGAGGCTCTTTCAATATTAGTTCCTTCTACAGGTTTTTGACTCGTTCATTCATCCTGGTAGACATCTGTTGTTCTTCTTTGTGCATAATTTGGGATAATTTGTAATCTGTTTCCAAGTTGGTCACTTTCTCCATAAGCCTGTTCATCTCAATGGTATGAATGGACATTTCTTCCATTGCTTTGACCAACCTGTTTGCTTCATCACCTGTAGAACCTATTGCTGATTTAGTTGGTGTAGATGCTAGTAGCGTTGTGGCCATTGGAGCTATGGGGGCCAAGGATGGTGCCAAAGTAAAAGGTACAACAGTGGTATTTGTTGGGATGATAGTTACAGGAGCATCGACAAGACTAGATTTTTTGAGCTTAATCAAGCTATCTAATTTTTTCTCAATCTCCTTTAACTGATCATTCAGCTTCAGCACTAGGTCCATCATCTCCTCATGATTGGTTTGGCTCTCTAAGACATCCTTTGTATGTGGGTGTTGTAAATGTGGCTACTTGAGTTGTTTCTTGAGGGCTGCAATGTCCTCATTCTTCTTTTTCATCAGCATTTCAGTAGCCTTAATGTCACTTGGATCACGAACTAGCTCAATGAACAAGTCCTCTAATGACTTTATCCTGTTATCTTTCACCTGTGAGGAGGTCTTCTCCAATTTGTACTGGGCTGTCACATTATCTAGTGAATCCTGCAACCTGTGGGCATCCATGGCCTTCCCTATAAGGGTGCAGTAAATCATTTCTCCAACCTCTTTGTGGAGCTCTATTTGGTAAATGGGATGAACATCCCTGACCATCACCTCAAAATTAGTCTTCTTATAGTTAGCTGACGTCTTGGGTTGTTATACATTGAGCTGTAAAAATGACACCTGCATCTTTCCTGCTTTGATGTCAAAGGCTAACATTAATCTACTATGGTTGAGTGATGTATGTTTGAAGTATTGGACATATGTCTCTCCCTTCAACTTCTCATTCCTCATCTCTATTTCTTTGGACCTGTCTTTGATATCCTTCTCCCTCTCAGCTAGCCTGACAAAGGAAGAAACCTCAACACTTTGTTATCTCTCTATCATTTGGGTGTTGGAGGTTGATAGCTATTGTGTTTCACCTGATACAGTTGTGTCTTTGCTTCTCTGCCCCATTTTTTCAGTGCCAATTATTTCCACTGATTCAATATTCTCCTCCTGTTCAGACACAAGATTCAACTTGGTCCTTTTCCTTAGCTCCAACGTCTCATATGTAGCCTCCATGGCAGAGTTGGATGCCTCTTCCCTATTCCTCTTTAGATTCTTCTCCTCATTGACTCGGGTCTGAGGGACAGGAGGAATGTTCATTGGCTCCCCTAGTTCAGGGACTTGTAGGAAAGAGTTATGGTAAAATTATTTTTCAAGATCAATCAGTGTGATTTCAACATCCACAACTGTGTTGTCCATATCAATCAATGTGTTTTCCACCCACTCAGATTGGTTGGAAAACTATTCAATGTCAGGTCTTTGGTGGTGGATGTATGATCCCAGCTTGACCCTAAGTCTAAGTTTATTTATAACACCATCAGGGTCATACTACCACATGAAGTTGTTGCTTAATTTCATCTGTTGTAGTATTTTGTTAGCCTCTGGTCCAGCATCTCTGTTGTTGCAAATTAATGAGCCCAATATGTTATTCATCTTAAACTGGGTTATCCTCCTAGTAAATAGGAAGTGGACCTCATCAGAGTTGATGATTTCTCTGAAATACTCAAATGAAAATATCCTCATAGGGAGGTATTTGGGCAACTTATAGGGGGGCTAGTTGGCAGCCATAAAATCTAATTTCAGTGTGGTTCTGGTATAGGTACCAGTCTCCCACCTTGTTGTTCTTAGCCAGCTGTAGCACCCACTTGATCTCTTGGCTGATCCTAGGTTGAGTATTAGAAGGTAGCATGTTCATGACTAGGTATACAAAGGAGTCTATGAAGTCTTTGTAGGTGAATGTTGTGGAAAATTTCTAGACCAAGGTTTTCCAGTAGACCACTGATCTCTCTTTTCCCTTGGTATCCAGCTTCTAGATGTCTATAGGGAACCTATCTGTTTGATAATACAAAAACATATAAAACAACACTTAAGAGTATTTGAAAACTCTTTTAGTGGGTAGTCTAGTGAATTGTTCATGTATGTTGTCTTTAATTAACTGAGCATAATTGTACATGATAGCGGGAGGCTTGCTTAGAGTAAAAATGGATAGGAAGGCCAAGATGACTGCATCCACATGCTCATGTGAAGTGTATCCCAAGATACATGAGAGCATAGTGATTATGTGTCTGCCAGTCTCTGCGAAAATGATGGAACCATAGGGTCGAGTATCTGTAGGAGTATGGCTGTCTCCAATGATGAACCAGGTCTAGTTTGGTGTACAAGTCCAACAAGTCTCCAATGGATAGAGGGGTCTGATTAGGGCTAGGCTGGATTTTTACCATTTGGTTGATGGACTCTGGGATAACAGTAAATAAAAATAGCTGGTTTGGGGCAACAATAGCCCTTTCGCTAGGGATATAACAGGAAGGACAAAAATGTACTATATTATAGAATGGGTGAACTTCTGGGAATGTTATTTGGGTAAATTGGATTCCCAAAGGTGGATTTCATTTGCATGGTTTAGAAATCTATCCTTGCTCCAATAGTGGAACCTCAGAAGGTTGGCTGGAGTGGAAGTGTCTTTTATTTGGAAATCCTTGTTTGCTAGTGCCAAATGGTCTATGTCTAGGTGAGGGTTGGCAGAGGTTTCACATCCAAAGAGGTCTGGGTAGCCATTTTTTAGGGGGAAAGTGTGAATTATGCTTATACAGGTTGTAGAAGTGAAAATTTGAAAACTCTGGTGGAGTAAAAGGGTAATTTGCAGTTTGCAAAATAGGGATTTGGGTATTCGGGTGGAAATACTCTCAAATCTAGGGAAAATTAATTAAATTTCATTAATTAATCTTTGAATTGACTGTACGCTTTAAAATTTGAGAGGTTTTTTCTGGTTTCTTCTCAAAATACGTGGAAATTGGTGGTTTGGGCTGCAAACTCGTTTCAAATGTGACTCTAGAGGGTATGATTGCTCTAGCTGTGCACTGGATGGCTGAATTGGGTGTCCGGAGCGTGTTCAGAAGATAATTGGTGGTCAAATTTGGTTGTAGAGACTGAGGGTATGGTAGGAAGGCTTAGGTAGCTTTCACAGTGCAAATGAGCAAACAGGGTCAAAATGGGCATCTTCGGCCTTTTAAGTGGCAACGGTTAGAATTTGGCGTGGAATTCATAATGAACGGTGGATGGTTTAGCTTTTGGTGAGGAGGCAGTTTCAGGGGCCATCGCACCACTTTTGGCAGTTCGATGGTATTTCCCCAAGAACACGCAATTTTGCCTGGAGTTGCCACGTAGCTGAAAAGGGCTCGAGCAAAATGGTGAATCTCATGTGCTCCCTCACTGGTAAAGGTCGGGAAAAGAATTAGTGTGACATCGATGCACACTGTTAGATCTGGGCGTGAAAGATCTAACTGTCACGTGGTAAAACAACACAGAGGGAATAAGAGTGGAGATTTGCGGGGCTTGGGGAATTAATTATAATTAATTGTAATTAATTAATGAATAATGTGGGGATTAAATATAATGAGCGGGTTTATGGAGTGGAACCAGGGTTTATTGTAGCAGGGTTATTTTAACCGCACCAAGGGTTCGTGTGTTAATAGGTTTATGTCGGGGACATATACATCGGGGAATTAATTAAATAATGCGGGGGGAATAAAACTTAGGATAAAGGGTTTTTATGGGATTTTGGGGTAAAATAGGGAAATTAATAATGGGGAAGTTGATTTTTTCAATGCCGAATGGGTTTCACACTAGGGAAAAGGCGTTTTGCATAGAGGGATGACCTTTGGAGGGTAATTTGCTAGGGAAATATGTGAAACCAAGGGGTAAGGGTCAAAATGAAGGGAAAAAGGTATATTCATGAGAAATGATGGGATAATGGAAAAATTAGTATGTATGTAGTGGCGGATGAAATGAAATTAGGGGAAGTTAATTAGATCAGCTTGTGAACATCCTTTCACTTTCATAACTGCTCCTGCACACTGAAACATAGGATTAAGCATGATAAATGTGTTTATGCTTTATCAACCTTGTACATTTGCAACCTTTATTCTACCTACCCTTTACTTATCCTAACATTTATTCTTCATTTTAATAGGTGAATTTAAGCTAGAAAACCCTTTTCTTTCCTTTTCTTTTGGCAAGTAAACTATCTACTTCTAACCTTATAGCTTCCAATGGCTCAGATTAAGTTTTTCAGTACATATTATTTCTCTACCTAACTACTGATATGCCAAGATTAAATAGTTTGGCTCGATCTTTATTCTCTATCTATAAACATGAAATTTAAAACATGAACTAGTCAAGATTAAGCTATTTGAGTATCATGGGTTGTGGAATTTATGACAAGCTCCACACAACCATTATTTTACACAATGAAGTAAAAAGTAGTGGCACCTGAATTTGCACACTTTCATGATCTATTTTTGTTTTGGGTTCATATTTTTCAGTTTTTTGATCTTTTCTTTTTCCTTCCATCATTTGATTATTCTTTTAGGACACACCCTCTTTACATTTTTTAATTTTTATTATGGAAAACATTTTGCAGAAAGAGAAAGTATGTACAACATTAAAAGATTAACCATAGCCAATTCAAAATTATGAATCCTATTATTATAGTACCCTAACATGTCGAGCATTATTACAAATCATAGAAATTACAATAGAAACCCCCATGAAGGCTTAATAAGGAAAAATTCCCAATGATTATTGTGAATCGGCCTTAGGCTCTCAGAAAAAAGTTGAATGAGGATAAGATCGATACAGGGGCTAATTATTCAAAACATTTCACTTAAATTTTAAGTGAGCAATGCTACATCCAATCGTGGAGTAACCTCTAGTGGTTATCACATTATATATTTATTTGCGAAAAGGATGTATTCCTCTTCAAAATATGTATAAGAACTATCTAAGCGAGTGAATTTTGTGAAGGACTTGGTAAGTATTGTAAGGCTTGGAGTTTCATGTTCAATTAATAGTAATATGAATAAAAACAAATCGTGAATTGTTTGGCAATAGAAGAAAATAGAACTAAAAATCTATAGGAATTATTACACTTTGGAAATCATAATCGGTAATCATTTGAGACATCAAAATAAGAGAAAATATTTCTTGATTATTGTATTATAAACCATAAATGAGAAACAAATATATAAAGTAACCACATAGTGTACCTGCAACCCATAGTATAATATCACAAAGAAGCAAAAGCTACATATAACAAATCTTCAACAAAATAATTAAGTGTATGGCATGCTATGTAAACCTTCACACGTAATTACATATTATAATCCCCTGGAAATTCAAGGACAATAGAGAACTCATAGAATTAAAAAAAATGTGTTTCTAATAATACCAAAATTACTCAATGAGTTTCAGTGAGATGATACATTAGCATCGAAACAAGTGCATTTTATAAACATATCTTGAGTACAAGTAATTTCCATTAAACTGTTAATATAAAGATATGTAACAAGGGTAGTATAACCCTTGGAGAGATAGAACAAAGGCCCAGTAATTATAGAACCTAGCCTACACCCTTTCGCATAAAAGGAAATATGTGAGTTTCCAGACAACATAGAAATCCAATGCTGAGGTGTATAGATGAACCGATGTGGAAATATGCAATAGCAACGAACTGAGAAGGAAAGTGGTGTGTTAACTTGATATTCACATTATGATAATTTAGGGGGATGAGTCGGTTATGTATACCACTCATCTTACCTTTAGTTGACACATAAAATGGCAAAGACTGAGAAATGCTAAGAAAAGAGACTAAACCTGCAGGAGAATATATTTATAAACCATAATTTTAGTAGGATAGAAACCCATTTATCCATATAAGGAAGGTTTGGAACATCTAGGAACTTTTGAAGAGAGGATTGAAGGCATAATAGTTCATAATGATATGTGATAATTCGGGAAAAAAATTAAAATAATTAATGACAGAGACAAACTGAGTGAGATTGTATGTGGCGGGCTAGCACCTGTCGAAAACTAAAGCCACCTAAACAGACTGAAACTTTTACCTATACCAAATTGAAACATATCACTAAATTTAAACCTTCAGTGGTCTGAAAAGAGACATCCACAAGAAAGCGTAGATAAAACATAGCAATAGTCAATACTAGTATATTTGAAAACTAAGTAAACCCTCGATGGAGTAGTTTCCCGAGTAATAAATTAGTTCATGGGAACCAATGAGTAGAGGATTATGGGGAAATAAAAGACCATGGAGAGTAAATAAAGTAATAACCATTCTCCCAGCTTTGTGCCAAAAGAGTAATAAGTTATATGTTGATATAAGAATTAAGGGAATATACCTATAAATAATCAAATTAATGTACCCTGTGTAAGGCCAAACACATCAAGTATATAGGGAGTCAGTGCACTTATCAAAAGGTAGAAATAACATATAAATATAATGTAATGGAACCAAAAATTTCAGATAGTTTAACTACAAACCATCACTATGTTTCCACCTTACTAGGGATAAGTGTGTCATATTCACATCAAAAAGAAAACTGTAGAGACGTCAAGGGAAACCACTAGGTGCCATTTATGCAGAGGTAGAATAACATCCATGAAAAGGATTCATGCTCTTGAAGTTATGATTAAAGGCCATGTGTGCCCAATCGTAAGGGGAAATTGCCACATTTCCTCTATAGTGACACCACGTTCATCTCAGGGAATCCACTAAAAGCCATTAATCAAATGAAATATGGAAAACAAACCATAGAGCAATGGTCATCGTTAAAAAGAAAGATCAAGGGCTAGGGTTTTGCCAAACCCATTACCCATTGTTCAATCATGTCGAGTGATATTCACCCGTAATTTAAATATGGTCTGGTAACCACATGAAGCCCATGTGATCGAAAGGTGGGTGTGAAAAAGTGGCAGTGCAAGATTTTTGACGTAACAACCTATGGTACAACCCTTAATATGAATATTGTGAAAATTTTAATATAGTGGGGTGCACTATAATATTGGAACCCAATACAAATTAAAATGTTAGTATAATTAATAAACCAGTGGGACTGCATATGTGCCCAAATAATACCATGGAGAAATGGTTACTAATATATTACCATGTCCTCGAGGATTAATATGGTGGTTGATTATAAAGTTATAAATTAGCATAGTGAACATAAATCAATAATTAGTGATGACTATGGTAAAGAATCTTAGGTACATGTTGTCTAATAAAACTTTGTGTAAAAGCCCTAAATAAATTTTTTAAGGTGTAATCCCTTTATTACTCCATCTATATTATAAATTGAAGAAAAAAAATTGGTAGTGCTAAGGTGTGTGAAAATTGGTATCAAAGCCCAACTTAAAACACAAGGCCTACACTAGATGATCACTATGGAAAAAAATAAAAAATTAAAAATCAAATCATTTATTTTGAAAAATGAATGTGTTGTTACAAAAGTTCTGATAGTAGCTTATGTTCATTTTATGGTACATAGGTTAAACTTGTCACTCAAAATGGCCGAGGAGTCTCCTCCAACCATAGCTGAGAGAGAGGATTTATACATTAAATTAGGAGAAGGTAGAACTACAAAAGATTCTTAGTTAATGGAAATGGTGAAAATTTTTCAACATGAATTGACTGACCTTCGCAACAACAATGAACAGTTGTTGAAATCCAGTGAGGACCAAGAACACAAGATAAGGGAACTGACAGAAAAATCCAACCATAAATGTGTAGAGCCAGAAAGGTTGAAGTGGAAAGAGGGAGAATCACCATTGGAAAAATCGAAAAATGTTGAAGAGTTCAAGACAACCAATTCAAAGTGACATAAGAAAAAAGAAAAATTTAGAGTTGCGGGGAGAATTTTGGAAAATTAAATGTCCTATGTTTGATGGGGAAAGAGAGGAAGACACAAAAGCATGGATTCTTAACATGATTAAATACTTTTAGGTGTATGAATATGAAAGTAATAGGAAGGCCCGATTGGCTATTTACCAGTTACATGGCAAAGCCACCCTATGGTGGGAGGAGGTTAAAAGTATATATTTGTTGGAAGAAAAAATGGTGTCCTGGGAGAAATTTCGATAGAGGTTTAAGTTCATATTTTTAAGTGAACATTATTATGATGACTGTGTGAAGGAATTCCATTAATGAAGGTTAGAAAAACTTACCATGGACGAGTTTGTAACAAAATTTACAAACTCACTATGGTATGTGCCCTATATTAAAGAGGAAAAAGCGAAGGTGCATATATTTTTGAACTATTTACCAACACCATATAAGGACAATATTGAGTTTGAAAATCCCAATACCATGGGTGAAGCGGTAAGGAAATATAGACTACGTTACCAGCAACTCAAAAATTGAAATGAAGGTTCCAAAACATGGAATAATAAGGATAAAAGAAAAATTGTGATGAATATGAAAATACAGAAACATGTTTATCTGAAATTTTTTGGGAAGGATCATCAGAGGAAGAAGTTTAATAAGGGAGGTGTGAATCATCCAAGTCAGTCTCACACTAGGTCAAAACCCATGGATCTAAACATCAAAAAGAATATTGGATGTAAGGATCAAGATCCATTGAAGTGCTAGGGTTGCGGCAAGGCAATATGTTAAGGGATTGTTCGCATAATCCAAGGTCAACCCAAAATATTCAAGCAGTGCATGAGGAAACTACTGTAAATGATGTGGCCATAAATATTCCTAGAATAAGTGTGGGATTAAAAGATAGGCACACTGAGCATCAATCTACTAAGATTAAGATCAAAGGTACTCTCCTAAGAAAATATGTGTCTGTTTTAATAGACCCTAGGGCTATTTTAAGTTATATTAGCCCCAAAATTGTGCAAAAATGTAAATTACAATAATAAAAAATTCAAAATGCAGGGTTGGTATAAGTAGCCACCGATACCAAATGAAATGTAACTCATCAAATAAGATAGTGTCCTTTGGACCTGAATGGTTATTTCACAGACGTAAATTTAAACATTCTTCTGTTAGGAACATATGATATATTGATTGGCATGAATTGGATAGAAAAATAGAAAGCTATCATAAAATATTTGGAGAAAACTGTAAATTGTGCAAACTAAACTAGGCAACCCAAATTAATAAGGGTAAAACCAAAATTAGTATGTGTAAGGCAAATTTTAGCGTTACATTTGAAAAGGACAACAAGAAAAGGATGTCAAGTGTACATGGTGCATGTGGAAAAAGAGGAACAACAAACTTAAAAAGAAACATTAGAGACTATATTTATCATAAGAGTGTTTCGAGATGGCTCTCTGAAGGAAATTACCCAGCTACCCCCTAATAGAGATATAGATTTCTCTATCGATTTGGTACCAGGTGTTATCACCTTGTCTAGAGCCCTGTATAGAATGCGTACACCAGGGCTCCTAAAATTGAAATTACAACTACAAGAACTACTAGAAAAGGGTTATATCAGACCTAGTGTGTCACCATGGGAGGCCCTTGTACTATTTGTTAAGAAAAAAATGGTAGATTTAGAATGTGCATCAACTATAGATAGGTGAACAAATTAACAATAAAAAAGAAGTATCCACTACCCTGAATTTCTTGCATGTTTGACCAGGTAAGGGCTATCTTCTAAAAAATTGACTTAAGAACTAGTTATCATCAGTTGTGGATAAAATATGAGGATATCCAAAAAACAATTTTCAGAACTCACTATGGACACTAAGAGTTAGTAGTGTTACCTTCTAGTCTTGCTAACGCACCCACAACCTTCATGTGTTTAATGAATAGTGTTTTTCTCAAATATCTAGATACATTTGTGTTAGTATACATATGACATATGAGAGTAGTATAAAGACAAAGAGGAGTATCAAGAACATATCAATTAGTGTTGCAAACTCTAAGAGAAATTCAGTTTTATGAAAAACTCAGTATGTGTGAGTTTTATCAAAACATAATTTAGTATTTAGCCCACATTATTTCCAAAAAAGGACAGGAAGTGGACCCTGAGAAGGTCAAGGCTATCATGAATTGGCCTATACCAAAATATATGTTAGTAGTTAGATCATTCATGGGGATTTCTAGGTATTACGAAAAATTTGTAGAGGGATTTTCAAAATCAGCTTACCTTATCACCTCCTTGCAGAAAGAGGGATTAAATTTGAATGGAAAACTAAATGCAAAGAAAATTTTGATAAAGTGAAATAGTTATTGAGAGTAGCTCCTATATTAAAAAATTTAGACCCAAATAAATAATTTATGGTTTGTACTGATGCTTGTCTAGAAGGAAGGTGTGCTAATGCACCATAATGCAGTAATTGCCTACGAATATTGAAAAAACATGAACATAATTATGCTATACATGACTTAAAATTAGCAGCAGTAATACATGTGCTGAAAATGTGGAGGCACTATTTACTGGCAAAGAAGTTCATGTTGGTGACTGGTCATATCATTTTGAAATACATTTCCAATCAATCTAATTTAGATTCTAGGAAAGCAAGGTGGTTATCTTTCCTTATCAAGTTTGAATTCAATATGAATCACATAAAATGGAAATAAAATAATATTGCAGATGCCCTAAGAATACACGCTCATGCTTTGGTAGGAAGTTTTGTGAGCCACAGTGGAATAAATTTTGGGGAACAAATCAAGTAGGTATTACAACAAGATCCTCAATACCAAGAAATAAAATAAGAACTACAACAAAAACAAGTCCTAGGATATGCTAAAAACTATGAAAAATTATTAACTTACCAAAACCGATTGTATATTCCTCATGTGACCACATTAAAACAGATGATAGTGGATGAATACCACAAGAAAGCATATGCAAGTCGCCCAGGATACCTGAAAATGATAACATCGTTAAGGAAAAATTTGTTCTGGCCAGGAACGAATAAGGATGTGGAAGAATATTTGATAAGATGCTTAGAGTTAAAAGAAGTAAAAGTGGAGCATCAATGATGTAGGATCATGTGGCTTAGAGGAAAAAAATCTTCAAACATATTTTAAAAATCCAAAAAAAATCTACAGGCAAGGGAGTGGGGTCCTTTAGCCAACAATTTTCATGCTTTCTAGTTCAAGATAGGAATAGAGTTAAGAATAAATCATGCTAAATATAATCTCTTATGGATAAGTTGTAATAAAGCTTTACGCTTTAAATCATTCTAGATAAAAGCATGATTTTATGCAAGATAGAGCTGAGAAGGCTTATCTATTAATTATAAATAAGAAACGGTGGGACTCTCAGAATATAGAGAGCTTGGAAGAATTGTCAATTGAGAAAAAAATCCCTCTCTGTCCATTGGAATAATGACTCTCTGTTAACTGGTATTTTATCCATGTATCAATTTTTATTTTGTTGTTTTCCACATTTATTAATGGTGATTCAATTGGTGTTTCCCTATGAACACTTAAGTGTAGGCCTATTGAATAGCTTCCCTTCATATCAGCGATTGCAGGCTCCTTGAGTTGTTTTATAAAGTTTTTAGTCAACTATGTTTTACACAAAGAAATCATGATATTTCCTTAGGCGGAACATAGTTTCGGACCTAAAATTCTATCGGATTTGGTTCATACCCATATCGGGTCTGAACCGATATCGCAATATTGCAAGTGGAGCATGGAAGAGACCTTTGGAACTGCTAAGTGCCGAAGCCCCAATAGGCCAGACCTGAAATATAATAGAGAGGGTTGGATATATTTTCGGGTCCACAAGGACTATCGCATCGAACAGTTGAAGTGGGAGGAGTCTATTGTATGGTCTTTCGTAATCACCAATAGCGATTGATGATAGCCACATATTATCGCATCGGAGGAAGAGAGTTAGAAGTGCCGTTTTAAAGCGTCGATAGTGTTATGGGAGTAATATGTGATCCTTTGAATTTTAAGCGTTGATAGTGTTAATTCTTCGGAAATAATACAAGACTATTTATAAGCTGCGATAGTGATATAAAGATCCATTAGTGTGTTTTGTTCCTTTCGAACAAAATCCCCGCGATTATGTATGTTGCGTGGAAAGCACAGTTTCTTCAATTTTAAAGAACTGATCGTGTTTTAATGTAATTCCTTTGGAATTATAGTTCTGGTAGAGAATAAGGGCTCTATGTGAAAATACCACCAATAACAAGTGTTGGGGAAATTGGAGGAGAATCGATGAGGCTATCAGTTAGCTGTAAATGACTGATACACCAATAGAGACAAAGGGAGAAACTTGGCCTGATATTGAAGAAATTGTTGCCAGATTTGCGAGGTTATCCATATTGCCTACACCCAGGCCACCATTAGTGGTATTAGAGCAGGTAGCTGACATTGGATTGAATCTCAGAAGTAGGAGAAGGAAAGTTACTAGGGCTTTCAGATTTGGAGGAGGACGAGGACATGGTGGAAGATGACGACCTATTGCAAATGATGAAGTAATGGAAGCTGTGCAATAGATGTAAGCTAGATTGGATGCATTAACAACAGGCATGAACATAGATCATGGAGATGTTAGTGAACCTAAGGTTGAAGCTGAAGAGGAGGAAGTTGTAGCAGTTACTCCTGAGATGAGGTTCTTTCAGTCAATGTTGAGATCCATGGCTAGGCAAAAGACCGAGGTATCAATATATGAAGGAGGATTGGATCCAGAACAATTAATAGACTGGATTAATGGCATGGAGAAATTCTTCGACTATGAAGAAACAGAAGACAAGAAGAAAGTGAAGTTTTCTCTCACCAAACTAAAAGGCCATGCAGCGCTTTGGTGGGATGGTGTGCAGACAGAAAGGAAGAGACTTGGCAAGCAACCAATCAAGAATTAGAGCAGGATGGTAGCAAAGCTAAGAGTTAAATTTCTGCTAAGTAATTATCAGCAAACCTTGTTTAGACAGATGCAGAATCTTAGACAGAGGTCTTTGACAGTGAAAGAATACACAAAGGAATTCTACAGGGTAAGCATAAGAGCTGGAGAAGCCCATGATACAGATGAGAAGGTGGCTAGATATATGAATGGTCTTAAGATGGACATTCAAGATGAGACGAGTCTATTGTCTCCCAAAATAGTAGAGGAAGCTTATGAGACAGCACTGAGAGCTAAAGAAAAACTCATGAGGAAGTAGTATGCTAGAGGGAGAGGTACTTTCCGAGGAAGGGGAAGTCAAAGTGGTAGAGGAAGATCTACATCATGTAAAGATGGATCTAGTAGCAACTCAACCCATCATGCACCCATAGGAGGTGATGCAAGAGGGAGAGGGAGTTTTTCTAGAGGAAGAGGAGACAAAGGAAGAGGGAGAGAAATAAGATGTTACAAATGTAACAAGCTCAGACACAGAGCTTTTGAGTTCCAAGAGAATGGAGAAACAAAGAAGATGAAGGCAATTGTTGCTCAAGCTGAGGGAGAAGCACCAGTAGCAACAGTGATAGAAGAAGAAAATATACCAGATAGAGGAGAATCTTTGGTAGTTAATAAAGTTCTGCTCAAGCCAAGAAAGGAAATGGCTAAACCATCACAAAGGAATACTTTATTTAGGACAGTGTGTAAATTCCAAGGGAAATGTTGTCAAATGATCATTGATAGTGGCAGCACTGATAATTTGGTCTCTACAGAAGTGGTGGAGAAATTGAAGCTGAAGACAATGAAACATCCAACACCTTACAAGGTGTCATGGTTGCAAAAGAGACATCAATTGTTAGCAAATGAACAGTGTGAAGTTGAATTTCAGGTGGGTATGTATAAAGATAAAATTGTTTGTGATGTGATGCCAATGGAAGTGTGTCACATATTGCTTGGAAGACCTCGGCAATATGATAGAGGAGCCATGCATGATGGGAAAAGGAACAACTACAAGTTTGGAAAGGATGGTGTCAATCATATGTTGCCTCTGCAAGAAGAAGATGTACCAGGAAGGAAGATTGATCCAAAAACTCTGTTACTTGGAGGAAAGGAATAATTGAAGCAGATTGAAGAAAATAAGGTAAACTTTGCTGTAATTTGCAAGCCCAAGGTAACAATTACTTCTACTAAAGTTTCTAATTTACTCATTGAAATTCAAGAAATGTTGGAGAAATATTGTGATATTATTGTTGATGATTTGCCTAATGAATTACCACCCATTAGAAGGATCAGCCATCATATAGATTTGATACCTGGAGCAAGTCTACCTAACAAAGTAGCTTACAGAATGACTCTTACTGAAAATGAAGAGGTTAGGAAATAGGTGCAAGAATTGCTTGACAAAGGGCTGATAAGAGAAACCTTGAGTCCTTATGCAGTGCCAACAGTGCTGAGTCCAAAGAAAGATGGAGGCTGGAGAATGTGTACATATTTAAGAGACATCAATAAAATCACAATCAGGTATAGGTTTCCTTTGCCTAAAATTGAAGATTTAATGGATTTCTTGAGTGGCGTAAAGTATTTTTCAAAATTAGATCTTAAAAGTGGGTATCATCAGATAAGGATAAGAGAAGGGGATGAGTCAAAAACCACTTTTAAGACAAATGAGGGACTGTATGAGTGGAAAGTAATGCCTTTTTGGTTGTCAAATGCACCAAGTACATTTATGAGGCTCATGAATGAAGTTATTAAAGAGTTCATTGGAAAGTTTGTAATAGTGTATCTGGACAATATATTAGACTACAACAGGTCTAAGGAGGAGCATGTGAGGCATTTAAATTATGTCTTACAAAGGCTACAACAAGAGAAATTATTGCTAAATTTGAAGAAGTGTTCATTCATGAAAGAAGAGCTAGTGTACTTTGGATTTGTTATTTCTGCTGAAGGGGTGAAGATGGATCTAGAGAAGATGAAGGCAATTATGGAGTGGCCTTCACCCAAGAGTGTTTTTGAGGTAAGGAGTTTTCATGGTCTTTGTAGCTTTTATAGAAAATTTATCAAGAATTTTAGTAATATTAATGCACCTATTATTGAGACCATAAAGAAGGACAAACAACCATTTAAATGGACTACTGAAGCAGAGAAAAATTTTCAGCTGTTAAAGAAGAAAATCACTAAAAAGCCTATTTTGGTTTTGCCTAATTTTAAAAAACCTTTCCAAGTAATGTGTGATGCCAGTGGAGAAGAAATTGGAGGTGTTTTAAGCCAAGAAGATATACCAATAGCTTATTTTAGTGAAAATCTAAATGATTCCAAAAAGAAGTGTTCTTCTTATGATAAGGAGTTCTACGCAGTTGTGCAGTCATTGAAAAAATGGAGGCATTACTTAATGTCAAAGGAATTCATCCTTTATTCAGATAACCATGCACTACAGTTTATAATGCAGTAGCCAAAGCTCAGCCAAAAACATGCCAAATGGGTAGAGTATCTTCAAGGTTTCCATTTTGTTTTGAAGTAAATAATTGGACAGTCAAACAAAGTTATAGATGCCTTAAGTAGGAGGAATGTATTATCTCAAGAGAGTCAAATGCAAGTGTTGGATTTTCATTTCCTTAAAGAATTGTATGAGACTAATTGAGATTTTAAGGAGGTATTTGAGGCTTGTAAAAATCATGTTTTGATGGATGGAAGTAGATGGTTGGATTACTTCTTACAAGATGGGCTGTTATTTAAGAAAAATCAGCTCTCCATACCAAACTGTTCTATGAGGGATAATTTAATCAAAGAAAAACATACTAGAGGACTTTCAGGAAATTTTCGCATAAAGAAGACTTATAAATAGCTAAACAGATTTTATTTTTAGCCGAAAATGAAATATGAAGTGGAGAAGTATGTGAGAACTTTCAAAATCTGTCGATATGCAAAGGGAAGGGGCCAAAACACAGGTTTGTACATCCCATTACCAATTCCAGATAGGCCTTGGGATATGGTAAGTATGGATTTGTTTTGGGCTTACCAAAGACTCAAAGAGGTAATGATTCAATTTTTGTTGTAGTGGACAGATTTTAAAAAATGCCATACTTTATTCCATGTTATAAAACTAGTGATGCTTCTCACATTGCTAATTTGTTTTTCAAGGAGATTGTAAGATTGCATGGGTTTCCCAAAAGTATTGTCTTAGAGAGAGAATTCAAATTTGTTGGACATTTCCGCAGGACACTATGGAAGAAGGTGGGAACTAAATTAAGTTTAAGTTTTTCCTATCATCCACAAACTAATGGACAGAATGAAGTGGTGAATAGGAGTTTAGGCAATCTTTTAGGGAGCCTTACTGCAGAACATCCAAAGCAATGGGATCAAGTGTTAGCACAAGTTGAGTATGCATATAATGACTCACCTAATAGGAGCACATGATAGAGTCCATTCCATATTTTTTATGGAATGCATCCAAGAGCAGTAGCTAAGTTAAGAAATTTGGGAAAAGATGAGATGAGAAGTGGAGAGGGTGAAGAATTTTCTTTAGAAATGTAGGCAATACATGAACAAATGAAGTAACAACTGGAGGATAGCAACGTCAAATACAAAACTAGAGCAGACATGAGATGAAGAGAGGTGAACTTTGATGTTGGGGATTTGGTTTTAGCACATCTCAGAAAGGAGAGGTTTCCAAAGAGGGTGTATAATAAATTTAAGTTCAAGAAAATTAGACCATGGAAAGTATTGAGGAGATACTTTGAAAATTCCTATGAGATTGAGTTACCCCCTGATGTTGGGATATCACCAATTTTTAATGTTGCAGTCCTGTACAAGTATGAAGGTGAAAATACAGATGATACAACACAAGATTGCGAGACCCAAGAGATTGATTGGGTAAAACAATTACCCACAACAAAGAATTTGCAACTAGAAATAATTATGGACAAGAAGGTGCTTAAGAACACAAGGGGGTGAGAGTAATTCCAGTATTTGATAAAATGGAAGGGAAAACCGATCGCTGAAGTTACTTAGTTTATAGAAGACAGGCTATAGAAACTAGGCAGTTTTGTAGATGAACTCATGGATAGGAGCCTGTGAAGAATTTTTTCCTCAGTAGTCTGATGTAGGAGCATGTGGCTTAGAGGAAAATAATCTTCAAACATATTATAGAAATCCAAAAAAATCTACAAGCAAGAGAGTGGGGTGCTTTAGCCAGTAATTTTCATGCTTTCTAGTTCAAGATAGGAATAGAGTTAAGAATAAATCATGCTAAATATAATCTGTTATGGATAAGTTGTAATAAAGATTTACGCTTTATATCATTCTAGATAAAAGCATGCTTTTTTGCAAGATAGAGCTGAGAAGGCTTATCTATTAATTATAAATAAGAAACACCAGGTCTCTCAGAATACAGAGAGTGTGGAAGCTTTATCAATTGAGAAAAAAATCTCTCTCTATCCATTGGAATTATTGACTCTCTTTTAACTGGTATTTTATGCGTGTATCAGTTTTGATTTTGTTGTTTTCCACGTTTACTAATGGTGATTCAATTTTTGTTTCCCTATGAACACTTAATCATAGGCCTATTGAGTAGTTTCCCTTCATATCAGCGATCACAAGCTCCTTGAGTCATTTTATAGAGTTTGCAGTCAAACTTTGTTTTACACAGTGAAACCGTGACATTTGCTTCAGCGGAACATAGTTCTGGACCTAAAACTTTATCGGATTTGGTTCATACCCATATTGGGTCCAAACTAATATCGCAATATCACAAGTGGAGCATGGAAGAGACCTTTGGAACCGCTGAGTGCCAAAGCCCTAATAGGCCGGACCCGCAACATTATAGAGAGGGTTGGATATATTTTTGGGCCCGCAAGAACTGTTGCATCACACAGTTGAAGTGGGATGAGTCTATTATGTGATCTTTCAGAATCGCTGATAACGATTTCCGATAGCGACGTATTATCGCATTGGAGGAAGACAGTTATAAGGGTCGTTTTAAAGCACCGATAGTGTTATGGGCATAATATGTGATCCTTTGAATTTTAAGCACCGATAGTGTTAATTCTTTGGAATTAATACAAGACTATTTATAAGCTGTGACAGTGATATAAAGAGTCAATAGTGTGCTTTGTTCCTTTGGAACAAAATCCTTGTAATTGTGTATTTTGTGTGGAAAGTGTAGTTTCTTCAGTTTTAAAGAATTGATCGTGTTTTAATGTAATTCCTTTAGAATTACAATTCCGGTAGAGAATAAGGGCTCTGTGTGAAAATACCACTAATAACAAGTGTTGGGGTGATCAGAGGAGAATCCATGAGGCTATTAGTTAGCTGTAAATGACTGATATGCCAATAGAGACAGAGGGAGAAAATTGGCCTGATATTGAAGAAATTGTTGCCAGATTTGCGAGCTTATCCATATCACTTGCACCCAGGCCACCAATCAACATCCTGTAGGATTACTAAATCTATTATCTATTGCGGAGTGGAGGTGGTAGATAATCTCAATGGATTTTATTACCGGGTTAACAAGAACAAAGTACCAACATGAATCCATTATGGTGGTGATAGACATGTTGACAAAAGAACCACATTTTATACCAGTACAATCAACCTTTTGAATTGCACAGATCACCAACATTTTTATGAATGAAATAGTCTGACTGCATGGTAATCCAAAAATGATAGTGTCGAATAGGGATGCTAAATTTACCTCAAATTTCTATAGAGCTCTATTTGGGGGCACGATGAATGAATTAAAATTCAATACTGCATAATATCCTTAGATAAATGGATAGAAAAAAGGATAATTCAAATCCTAGAAGATATGTTACACATGTATGTTATGGATAAGCCTACAAAATGGGAGGATTTTCTTCATTTACCAGAGTTTGCATACAATAATAACTACCAAACTTCCATTAAAATGAGTCCATTTGAAGCTTTATATGGTAGGAAACGTCACACATGAATTAGTTTGGGTCAACCTGAGGATAAATTGATATTGGGTCGTGAAGCCTTTTAGGAAATGGAACAAAGTGTACGATAGATTAGGTAGAATATGAAAACAACACAAGTCAAGAAAAAGAACTATGTAGATAAGAAAATGACTTGTAAAGAATTTAATGTTGTGGATCATGTGTGCTTACGAGTAAAACATAGAAAACATACTCTTAGAACTGGCACCTGTGCCAAATTGGCAACACGATTCTGCAAGCCTTTTGAAATTTTGGACCAAGCTGGTCGAGTGGCTTATCAGCTAGCTATGCTGAGTCATATTAAAGTTCATATTGGAATTTGATTTAGGTGGAACCCATAGGATACATTTTGTTAGAGCCTCTCCATATTTTGGATCGAAAAGAGATCGTTCCCTAGAATAGAGTCGTCGCTCATGTTAAGGTACAATGGAGAAAAATTACACATGAGAAGGCTACTTGGGAGCATGAGGATGTTATAAAAGAAGCCTATCCAACATGGTTAAAAAATGAGGCAGAAAAGGAATAAACACCAAGGACGGTGTAATTTTTTTTAGAGGGGGAAGACGAAATACCCCTCTATGGTTATGTAAATATTCTTTATTTAGAATGAACTATTTGTAGTATGATGGCTAGGAAGCCATCAAAAACTTAAATTTAAACACTGCATGGCGATGTATCGAATTATTTTCAATAATAAAAATAAATTGGATGATTATATTTACCCAAAGAAATCCGAAAAGGATAAATTTCTTTTAATTACTCCTAAAAATCCCTAGGAGGAGATTATTGTGATTTTCGTAGATTGGGATAGAAAAATCTATAAAATCACTCAGTTTGGGAAAAAAACACTGAGAAATGGTGAATAAAGCACCCTAGGGGAAAAAGGAGGTATTTAATGAGAAACATCATTTTTCTGAAAAATAAGAAAATCCTAGGCTAAGAGGCTGAGACACTCTGGAACGCTGCTAAGGAAAGTATGCTAGGGAAGTAGGCATAAAAATGCCTTGACCAGAATGACAAGAGGTTATTGATTTCTAGAAGGGGAGGAAATAAATGTTAGCTTGGGGGAGAACCCATGGCAGAAAGATTCATGATTGGGTGGAAAATTATTTTTCCCAAGTAGATCCAATGGTGACATTTAGATACTTTGTTTGCAGATGGATTGAATAGTTGTCTATTTTAGATATCAGCATCAAGATTTTTTCTTCTGCCAATTTTAAATAGACTAAATTTCTGTGCGAGTTAAGTATGATTTTTATGAAATAAGTTCTTGCAAGTTGGCTTATGAGTATTAGGGTAAAATATTTACCTCACGTTATGTAAATTATGTATTGTAAAAATATGGACTCTAGCAGTGCGAATAAGCTATACTCGATTTCATTATTTAAATTAGATACTAACAAATAAATATTTGACAACATTGATTTCAACATTGATTAATTTAATTACTGGTAACAGATTTGAGCGTAGAGTTAATAAAATCCTAAATAATATTGGAGGGTTTCTTTTCTATACTTGAATAAAGCTAAAGAAAAGGTTTTGATGCCTTAAATTTGACTAGGAGTTCATCTGGTTACTGAACCGATCACTTATAACAGGTGGGTGGCGTTAATAAACTGTATATATACACACACACAATATTTTAAGAACAGTAAGGGTAGTTCATGCTTGAACATATGCTTGTTCTGTAAGCATTTCCTTTGATCAATTTATTGAGACAATTTGCCGATAAAAGGATCTTTTAGTGTATGTATAGTAATGAAAAAGAAGGAAACGTAAAAATCTATGAGCCATTGGATAAACTCAGAAATTCCCATTTTACAGGAATGTCAAAGTTTCAGTAATCACACTATTTTTAACATATGTGTCAAGCATTATTCCAAAATATAGAAATTACAGTAGAAACTCCATGAAGGTGCAATAAGGAAACATTCATATCGATTCTTTTGAACCAACATTAGGCTGTCAGAAACAACGTTGAACGAGGATAAGATCGACACAAGGGATAATTGTTTGAAATGGTTCACTTAAGTTTTAAGTGAGGATTGCAACATCCAATCGCAGAGTAACCTGTAGCGGTTATGTGGTTATAGATTTATTTCAGAAAATGATGTATTCCTCTTCAAAATAGGTATAATATCTATCTAAACGAGTGAAAATTGTGAAGGACTTGGAATTATTGTAAGGTTGGGATGTGCATGTTCCACGCACAATAATATCAATAAAAAGAAATGCTGGATTGTTTAGGAATAGAAGCAAACCGAACTAAAGCTCTGTAGGAATTATTACGCATTGGAAATCTGTGTTACCAGAAACGGGACGGTAGCCACCGTTCTCGGAAAAAAAAGCACAAGAAACACAACGGCACGGGAAACACCGTTTTCTACGGCCGTTTTTGTAAACCTGTATTTTTCCAGAGCTCAGTTCGTTGTAATTTGTTTCTTTAGAGTTCGTTCTCACCTCTGTTTTTTTGCTCTTTGCATATATTTATTTAAAAATTTCAGGTACCAAATTCCCTTCCTGTGTGTTCATAGATTCCTGCAATGAAGCATATGTTTACCAATGAAGTACCAAATGCACCAAATTTTAATAGAATCCACAGGGACGAGAATTTCTGCAAGAGCTGTGCTGAATTTCAAACGCTCTGATTCGACTGTCTTTGGGCCTTCGGATCCTTCGCCATGCATCTCATCTAAGGATTTTTCTATCATATTCTGAATGGCCTCTACTTTTTCGTAATGTCTTGGAGTTTGGAAATGAGTTCTATAGATGTAACATTTGGATATTCTTTATGAATATAAAAGTGTTTGCAGTTGTTTGCATCATTTACAAAGAAACCTGAAGAGTAGAGTTTCACTAAGCTCATCAAACTGAGAACTACTAGCACTCCTAATAGCAATTGAAGACCATATACCACCTAGGTCGATTTCCCTTTTTGAAAACAAGTTAATCTCTGCATTAATTTTAAGTTAATCTCTGCATTAATATATATATATTAATAGGTAAAACTCATAGCTTAAATATAATTCCATATATGGTTTAAGAAGTGTATATTCAATTGTAGATTTTACTTATTGTTTCTCTCCGAATGGTATATTTTGGTCTTGGGTGACATATATATACAATTTTTTGAAATTTCCACACATAAACAATAATTAGCAGAAGGCATAAGAAACAAAAGACATATATTTAATGGTCAATTTGTTAAGCATCAGTATGTGAGATAAACGGTATTCAATTTATTTAATTTTTTATTCAAATCTGGCTGTAAATCTAGTTGAAACTATATTGAAAATTAAAATTAAATCTGTGTTTTTCATACTTTTGTTGTTTTTTCTCTCTCCTCTAACCATTGTCGTTTCTTGTCTCGTTTCCAATTTCTCTTTTCTGGTAACATATTTGGAAATAATAAGGAGTGAGGAAAAAAAAATAAGAGTAAACATTTTTTTATTATTGTATTATAAACCATAAATGAGAAAGAAATATATAAAGTAACCATGTAGTGAAATTGCAACCCATAGTATAAGATCAAAAAGCATTACAACCTATATATAACAACTCTTCCGCAAAATAATTAAGTGTATGGCATGATGGGGAAACCTTCACGCATCATTACATATTATAATCACCTTTCATTCCGACTATAATAGACAACTCAGAGAACTAAACAAATGTATCGCTAATAATACAGAAATTACTCAATGAGCTCTGGTGACTTTATACATTAGCACCAAAACGAGTGCATTTTATAACAAGATCTTTAGTACAAGTAATTTCCATTAATTTGTTAAGATAAAGGTAGGCAACGGGGGTAATATAAGCCTTGCAGGGATAGAAAAAAGGCTTCGTAATTATACAACTGGCGTACACCATTTTTCATAAAAGGCAATATGCGAGGTTCAGGATGACATAGAAATTCAATACCGAGGTTTACAGACGAAACTACCTAGTAATCTGAAGTAGCAACACCCTGATCAGGAAAGTGGACTATTAATTTGGTATTCGCATTATCAGAATTCAGGGAGGAGGAGTCGGTTATGGATACCGCTTGTCTTAGCTGTAGCTAACACATAAAATAGAAAAGCCCAAGCACTGGTAAGAAAAGAGACTAAAATTGCAGGAGAATACATTTACAAATCAAAATTTCAGTAGGATAGAAACCTAGTTACCCGTAGAAGGAAATATTGGAGCATTTGGGCACCACTGAAAAGAAAACTCCAAGAATAATCATTTTTAATGATACGTAATAATTTCAGAAAAATAATAAAACGAATCAACATCAGAGACAAAATCACTAAGATTTTACATGTCAGATTAACACTTGGTTAACTAAATCTAAAACTAAAGCCACCTGAAAAGCTTCAAACCTTTTCTTGTACCAAATAACAATATCTGATTAAAGTTAAACCTTCAGTGGTATGAAGAGAGACACATCCACAATAAAGCATATATAAAATGTAGTAATAGTCAATACTAATAAATCTGAAAGCTTAGTAAACCATAGATGGCCTAGTTTCCTGACCAATAAATCTATTAATGGGAATCCACAAGTAGAGGATTAATTTGAAATCCAAGACCATGGAGGGTAAAGAAATGTTGGGAATAATGCTTAATTAGTTATGTAAATTTCTATTTAGTGTTCTCTGCAGAAATAAGGCAGCAAATTGTTAGCTTCAGTAGTGCTGGAAAATAAGGCAGCAAATTGTTAGCTGCAGTAGTGCTGGAAATTAGGTGTAGATTGATTGCACAGTTGATTGACAAATATTTTAGTAATAGTTTTAGTATTTAAGAATGTAGTTTATAGTTGAATTAAATATATGAGATTTGCAACATTTGTTAGCTCACATAGTCACTGTGTTTTTTAATTGTTTTATCTTTTATATGTTTTTTTTCTTCATAGTACTGTTTTCTCATTTGGCTGGAAATAAGTCATTTCATATTCTACATGTGGTATCAGAGCTGGTAAAATTATTTTGGGTTAAAGTTGTATTGTTGGAATTTCGCCAAAGTTAATCATGTCGAATTCTAACCAGATGCTAGTTCCAGAATTTGATGGCAACGATTATGATTATTGGTGCATTAAGATGCTAACCTTTTTGATTGGAAAAGATTTGTGGGAGATTGTTGAATGAGGATATGAGGAGCCAGCTGATTGGAATGCTCTTACAGCTAATGAAAGAACAACAAGAAAGGAAGCAAGGAAGAAGAATGCTCAAGCTTTGTTTCACATTCAGATAGCTCTTGATAAGAGCTTATTTCCAAGAATATCTGGAGCAAAAACTGCCAAAGCTGCCTGGGAGACTCTACAAGAAGCTTGCCAAGGTAGTGATCAAGTTAAGGTGGTCAAGCTTCAGACATTGAGGCGAGAGTTCGAGAATTCGAAGATGCAAGAAGCTGAAAGTATCAGTGACTATTGTGTGAGAGTCAAAGATGTGGTCAACAAAATGGCTACACTTGGAGAAGCTGTAAGTAATGAAGTTTTAATTAAAAAAGTATTGAGGTCTTTAACACATGGATGGAATCATGTTGCAATAATCATGGAAGAAAGTAAGGATTTAACAAAACTACAGTTTGATGAATTGGTTGGATCTTTGATGTCTCATGAAGAAAGATTGAAGGATACTTTTGAAGCTGTAGAGAAAGCTTTTTCCTCTAAATTACAAATTACAAAGAATGAAGATGCAAGTAGCAGTACCAAAAGCCATCAAGGTCAAGGTAAATGGCAAAGCCAAAATTATTCAAGAGGTAGAGGAAGAGGTGGCTCAAGTGGAAGAGGTAGTTTCAGAGGAAGAAGTAGAGGTAGATTTGATAAGAGAAATGTTCAATGTTACCATTGTAACAAGTATGGTCACTTTGAAAGAGAATGCAGATTGAAAGAAGGTAAAAATGCTAATTATGCTCAAGAAAGTGGTGAGTATCCTCAAGATCACTTATTTTTATCTTATGCCAAAGGTGAAAATACTAGTAAAGATGTTTGGTACCTAGATTCTGGATGCTCTAACCATATGACAGGGAATGAGAAGTTGTTTTCAGCAAAGGATGGAAGTTTCAAATCCAAGATCCAGCTTGGTGATGATAAATCATTGGAGGTTGCTGCCAAAGGAGCTATGGAGGTCCAAACAAAAGAAGGTATAAAGAGTATTCATGACATTTATTATACTCCACAATTGAAGCATAATTTGTTGAGTGTTGGACAGCTATGTGAGAAAAATTATAAAGTAGTCTTTGAAAATAAGACATGTACTATCTATGATAAGAATAAGGGAAATAGGGTGATCATTGTTGTGCCTATGACAAGAAATAGGATGTTTCCCTTGAGGTTTGATGAACATAACAGCAATCTTGCTAATATGGCTTATGAGGATTCAAGTTGGTTATGGCATCTGAGGTATGGGCATTTAAATTTTCACAGTTTGAAGTTTCTAACCTCACATGCATTAGTTTCTGGTTTGCCCAAGGTAGAAGAGCATAAGGAGGTTTGTGAAGGATGTGCTAAAGGAAAGCATGCAAGGGAAAGGTTTCCAAAGGGAAGTGCATGGAGGGCTCATTACCCACTTCAGCTTGTTCATTCAGACATATGTGGTCCTATGTAGACTAAGAGTTTGGGTAAGTCATCATATTTCATCACTTTTATTGATGATTACTCACGAAATTGTTGGGTATATTTTTTGAAGGCCAAAAGTGAAGCCCTGGATACATTCAAGAAGTTCAAAGCCCTTGTAGAAAATGAGAGAGGGTGCAAGATCAAATGTTTGCGGACTGACCGTGGGGGAGAATTCTGCTCAAAAGCTTTCCAGAGTTATTGTGATATGAATGGCATCAGGAGGCAGCATACTACAGCATACACACCCCAGCAGAATGGCACAGCTGAAAGGAAAAATCGTACTGTGGTTGAAATGGCAAGATGCATGCTACAAACTAAGGGATTGAGCAACACTTATTGGGGAGATGCAGTTGCTACAGCAGTATACATCCTCAACCGTAGCCCCACCAGTGCATTGAAAAATATGACTCCTTATGAAGCTTGGTATGAAAAAAAGCCTAATGTTAATCATTTCAAAGTTTTTGGTTGTTTGGCTTATGTGCATGTACCTGATCAGAATAGAAAAAAGTTAGATGCAAAGAGTGAGTTATGTATTTTTATTGGGTATAGTGAGACAAGCAAGGCTTATAAATTGTATAATCCTCTAACTAACAAGCTTATTGTCTCAAGAGATGTAATTTTTGATGAAGGGGGAGTTTATGGTCATCATCAAAAAAGCCATGTTGAGAAGACAAAATCTGTTTTGAATGATGATATAATTGTTGATAATGATCATGAGCAGCCAACTAATGTTTCTGTAACTAGTGGCTTAACTCCACCAAGCAGCGCTTCATCAATTTCTTCAACATCAAGTTCAAGTCCAACTTCTTCTCCAAGTTCTACAAGGAAGGTAAGAAGATTGAGTGATATTTATGAGAGGAGTGCAAATCAAGCACATGAAGAAAGCCCAATAGGTGAGATAGTCAATTTTGCTTTATTAGCTAAGGCTGAATTTGAACCATCATGTTTTGAAGATGCATGTACTAATGAGGTTTGGATGCAAGCCATGCAAGAAGAGATGGATTCCATTCAAAGGAATGACACTTGGAAGTTGACAGAGCTTCCACATGACAAGGAAAAGATTGGCACCAAATGGGTCTATAAGACTAAATTTAACAGTGATGGGAGTGTTGAAAGACACAAAGCAAGATTAGTTGCTAAAGGATTCACACAAAAGTATGGAATTGATTATGAAGAGACATTTGCACCAGTAGCAAGACAAGAGACCATTAGAATGTTGATTTCATTAGCAGCTCATAAAAAGTGGAGCATACATCATATGGATGTGAAAAGTGCCTTCTTGAATGGGTACTTAGAAGAGGAAGTATATGTGGAGCAGCCACAAGGTTTTGAAGTGGAAGGAAAGGAGAATAATGTCTACAAGTTGAATAAGGCTTTGTATGGCCTTAAGCAAGCACCAAGAGCGTGGTATGCAAGGATTGATGGATACTTTCAGGAAAATGGCTTCCAGAGAAGTAAGAATGATCCTACCCTTTACTACAAACAAGAAGGTATTGATATTTTAATCATAAGTTTGTATGTTGATGATCTATTGTATATGGGTAGTAGTTCTAAGATGAGTGATAAATTCAAAGCTGCTATGATGAATGAATTTGAGATGAAAGATCTAGGCATCATGAAATATTTTCTAGGAATGGAGGTTTATCAAAGTAGGGATGAGATTTTCATTTGTCAGACAAAGTATGCACAGGATATGCTAAGTAAATTTGATATGCTTGATTGCCATCCATCCCCTACTCCAAGTGCTCATGGAGAGGTATTATGTAGAGATGATGGTGCTGATTTAGTTGATGAGAAAACTTACAGAAGTATTGTGGGGAGCTTGATCTTTCTAACCCACACAAGGCCTGATATTACATATTCAGTTTCACTTGTTTCAAGGTATATGACAAATCCATCTGAAATACATATGAAGGCAGCCAAGAGGATTTTAAGGTATGTGAAAGGCACTCTAAATTTTGGTATTCATTACTACTCTTCTGAAAAGTTCAATCTTGTTGGATTTAGTGATTCAGATTGGGGAGGTAGTCTTGATGACCGTAAGTCCACATCTGGAAATTGTTTCTCTTTTGGTTCTAGTTTGATTACATGGAGCTCAAAAAAACAAAGCATTGTTTCCCTCTCATCCACAGAAGCGGAGTATGTTGCAGTTACTTCAGCAGGTACACAAGCTCTTTGGCTCAGAAAAATTTTGGAAGAAATTGGAGAAAAACAAGTTCAGCCTACAGTCATTTATTGTGATAATGTAAGTGCCATCAAGTTAGCAAAGAATCCAGTTCATCACAACAGGACAAAGCATTTTGACCTCAAATATCACTTCATTAGAGATTTGGTGCAGAAGAAGGAGATTGAATTGAAGCATATAAATACTCAACATCAACTAGCAGATATATTCACTAAAGCAGTTGCAAAAGATCAGTTTTTGGCATTACGAGATAAGATAGTAAATCCTCATTAATCATTAAGGGGGAGTGTTGGGAATAATGCTTAATTAGTTATGTAAATTTCTATTTAGTGTTCTCTGCAAAAATAAGGCAGCAAATTGTTAGCTGCAGTAGTGCTGGAAAATAAGGCAGCAAATTGTTAGCTGCAGTAGTGCTGGAAAGTAGCTGTAGATTGATTGCACAATTGATTGACAAATATTTTAGTAATAGTTTTAGTATTTAAGAATGTAGTTTATAGTTGAATTAAATATATGAGATTTGCAACATTTGTTAGCTCACATAGTCACTGTGTTTTTTAATTGTTTTATCTTTTATATGTTTTTTTTCTTCATAGTACTGTTTTCTCATTTGGCTGGAAATAAGTCATTTCATATTCTACAAGAAAGTCATAAACATTCTCCCAACATTGCACCAGAAGAGTAATAAGTTGCAAGAGCATATAAAAATGAATGGTTTATAACCGAAAATAAACCATTAAGGTACCCTGTGTAAGGAAAAACACATAAAGTATATAGGGGGGTCATCGTTCTGATCAGAAGGTAGAACGATTTAAATAAATATAATGTAATGGAACCAAAAACCTTAGTCATTCTAACTGAATACCATTGATAAATTTCCATCTTACCAGGGCTAAGCATTCCATATTCACATATGAAAGAAAAACTACCAAGACTTAAATGGGAAACCGCCAAGTACAATTTATGTAGAGGTAGCATAACATCCATGACAAAGATTCATGCTCTTAAAGTGATGATTAAAGTAGATGTGTGTCGAATGGTAATGGGAAAGAGACACATTTCCTCTATAGTGACACCATTTTCACCGTGTTCATCTCAAGGACTCCACTGAAATCCATTCATAAAATGAAAACTAGAAAACGAACCAGAGAGTAATGGGCGTCGTTAAAAAGAAAGGTTAAGGTTTAGGGTTTTTCCAAACCCATTTCCCATTGTTCGAACATCTCGAGCGATATTCACCCATCATTTGAATACGGTCTAACAGCCACATGAAGCCCATGTGATCAGCAGGTGTGTATGAACAAGTGGCAATGCAATATTTGTTGCACAACAACCCATGGTACCATCCTTACTATGAATATTACGAAAACTTTAATATAGGGGGGTGCATTATAATATTGGAACCCAATACAAATTAAAATTTTAATATAATTAATAAACTAGTGGGATTGCATATGCGCCCAAATAATACTTTGGAGAAATGGTTAGTAATAAATTACCACGTCCTAGAGGAATAATATGGTGATTTATTATAAAGCTGTAAATTACCATAGTGAACACAAATCAATAATTAGTGATGACTATGGTAAAGTAGCTTAGGTACATGTTGCCTAATAAAACTATGTGTAAAAATCCAAAATAAATTTTTGAAGGTGTAATCCCTTCATTATTCCATCTATAGTATAAATTGAAGAAAAAAATTGGTAGTGCTGAGGTGTGTGACATTTTTCATAATATACTAATTTATAGCAAGTCTTGGAAGGATCATGTTCAACATGTTGACAAGGTACTCAAATAATTGGATGAGAAACAATTATATGCTAAAAACTCCAAATGTTTCTTTGGACTATAGGAGGTGGAATATTTCGGTCATATGGTATCTCATGATGGTGTTAAGGTAGACCCTAACAAAATTAAAGCCATTATGGAATGGAAAATCCCCACAACCATAAACTATCTTCGAGGATTTCTCAAGTTGACACGGTATTATCGCAAATTTGTTACAAATTATGGGAGAATATCAGCACCTCTAACGACAATACTAAAGAAATATGCATTTTCATGGAATCCATAAGTGACTAAGGCCTTTGAACATCTTAAAGAGTAAATATGCCAAGCACCAGTATTAGCTACGCTTGACTTCAAAAAAACCTTTATTCTCGTATGTGATGCCTGATGAAATGAAATTGGTGTTGTCTTAATGCAAGAAGGAAGACCCATTTCTTTTGAAGTTCATCCAATCAAATGAAATATTTACACAAACCTCTTTATCATAAGCAAATGTTGGAAATACTACATGCACTAAATAAAAAGAGACCTTTTCCAATGGGAAGAAACTCCAAGGTAAAAATGGATCGTGATAGTCTTAAATACTTTTTGGAACAAATATTATCTTCAGAAGAGCAACAAAAATGGGCCACAAAGATGTTGGGTTATGACTTTGAAAACATCTAAAAGAAAGGGAAGAAAAATGTTGTTGCAGATGCACTCTAAAGAAAGAATGAGGATGTGGAAGCATTACTTTGTTTCATTTCTATTATCCAATTTGAATGGATAACTTAAGAAATGGATGAATGGAAGAATGATGAAGAGGTGTGGGCACTCATTAAAAGTTGCAATATCCTAGTATATCTGATACATTTAGATGGAAAAAACATTCATTATGCTACAAATATTGCTTATATCTTTGTAAGAATTGCCAACTCAAGAAAAATATTCTTTTGGAATTGCACACCTCTCCCTTAGGAGGGAACTCAGGATTTTTGAAAATTTACCATAGGGTCAAGAAGGATTTTTTTTGGGATGGCCTTAATCTTAATACTCATAATTTTGTGGTAGAATGTTTGGTTTTCCAACAAAATAAAGTTGAGACAATTAGGACATTGGGTGAGTTGCAACCTTTAGCTATTCCAAGTCAGCGATGGGAGGATATCTCAATGGATTGTATCATAGGTTTACCCAAGTCTAAAGGAAATAGTTTCATCATGGTGGTAGTTGATAGACTTACCAAGTATGCACAATTTTGCGTATTATCTCATCCTTATAAATCTAGTACAAGGTTTACTGCATTTATGGAAACAATTCAAAAGCTACATGGAAACCCAAATATTATTGTAAGTGACAGAGATCGCTTTTTCATTGGAAATTTTTTGACAAAAATGTTTTCTTCTCTTGTTACTCAACTAGCTCATAGCTTATCTTGTCATCATTAATCTAACGGGAAAACTAAGATAGTGAACAAATGTTTGGAAGCATATCTTTCGTTCTTTGTATCAGATAAATAAACATAATGGGTTAAGTGATTACCTCTAGCTGAATGGTTGTATAAAACTTCATTCCATAGTGTTGGAAAAATGACCCCATTTATAGCGCCTTATGGATATCATCCATCATCCATCACATCATATTTAAGAGAAAATTCTAAGGTTTAATAAATGAAATATCAGATCGTGTATCAATAACAAATTCTCCAACTCTTAAAGGATAACCTCACTCTGGCACAGAATCAATTGAAACAACAGGAAGATCAACATCGCAGTGAAAGAAATTTTGATATAGGCGAATGGGTATTTTTATGGCTACAACAATAAAAGCAAATGCCCCTCAAGAAAGCTAGGAGGTATAATAAATTATCACCCAAGTACTATGGTACTTACAAGGTGTTGCAAAAAGATTGGTACTATGAAATATAAATTGGAGTTTCCTGCATCTTTTTTAGTACACAAAATTTTCCATGCTTCATTCTTAAAGAAGGTTATTGATGACAAGCTCCCAATTCAACCAATGTTGGGATAACTTGGTGAAGAAGGAAAAATCATGTTTGAGGATGAAGAAGCCATGGAAATAAGAACCCAACAAATACGAAATTGATTAGTTTGAGAGTACCTCATTAAGTGGGAGAGCTTACCCGCTAAATATTCCACATGGGAGGATGAGAATCTTATATAGAAGGATGTAAAACTACTCAAGCGTTGAGGACAACACTTTTTTGAAGGAGAGGGGCATGGTAGGCCCCTATAATACTAGTGTATTCGACTTATTGTTATTAGCGTAGCCCCCTATTGTTATTGTTGTGGCCATGTATTCCCCCATGTTGTTATTGTTTTCCCTATAGAAGCCCATTATTGTTATTTTTGTCCCCTTACATTATTATTGTTATGTAGGATTTTCTTATATTGTCACCCCTTAGACTCCTATATATACCAAGGAGGTCTTATAATTTGAATTATCCAAGTATTGTTCATTTATGTTATGTAAAGGAGGTTTCCCATCGAAGAGGATAAGTTTTAAGTTGTTGATATATATTTTATGTGTGATGGTTGCATAAAAGTAACATCAGTATAACAAAATAGTTTCACATAATCATATATGAAAGTAATAAATAATCACTATTCAAACTGAAAAAATAGTAACCACTTGGACTGAACAAGCATTCATTCTCAAAATAACTCAAAGTTCCAAAATTTTAATCTCATAAGGTCCAATGTAGAACCTTTTCTCTTCATTTCATTTGTGATAGATCCCATCTAGTCTAAGTGTTTTAACCTCAAATATCTCATACCACTTTGCAACATACCCCCTTACAACTCATGGTCTTTTTGTGGCCACAACTACCACCATATTAAAACATGATCTGATAGCAAATTTTTGAATGGGTCCCCTAGAAGTTTGATCTTTCCTCTTTCAGAATGATCTTTTTTATTATAGGGATGTTAACTCTTTGCCGAGTCAAATTTTCAATGCCTGATGGCTAAGCCATTGAATAAACCTTTGCTGGTTGGTTCATTCTTGACACAGCCTAACCCTTTATTCACTCCCTTCATCGGGGCCTTTTAATCTTCACAAACATGCATGGTACATTTGCGCCCGCACAAGCCATCACCCCCACCCTTATTATAATCATTTTGTTTGTTTGACTCAAAAAACCCCATCACATCATTATTCCCATCGTGGCCTTTCATAGCAGAAATGCTTATAACATGCATAAATCCTCCCTCTTTTTCTTATCACATTCGATCCGAGCACATAATGCATGCCATAAGGCACTAGACTTGACGACATTATAAACCACGATATACATATATGTTGGGTCCAAAATCCTGTCGCATATTGCAATCGGCCTAGGTCTAAGGCTTATACATATAAGGTGTGCCGCTATGCTCCAGACCCTACGATACCTTTAACCATACTTCATACATATGTCGGGTTCGGGGCCATATCGCATATCGCATATCGGTGGAGCTCGCGCCTTACACACAATGCACACAACTATATGGCGGACCTGCCGAGCCTATCAAATATGGTATATATATTTTTGGGTTCAAAACCCCATCGCATGTCGCAATCGGTGAAGCCCCAGGCTTGTGCATATTATGATATGCGATATGTCAGACCCAACGATATCTATAAGCCTCGATATATAAAATTTGAGGTCCGACCTGAGTGATCGAGGCAGGATTTCCTTTATTTTCCCATGTTTTCAAAATTTTTCGAAATAATAAAGGGATCGGGTTTTTAGTGTAAAAGGAGGTCTTTTGGAGTCCCGATAGTGTATTGTGCATCGAGGAAGTGGAAGGCATGGGTACTGCAACTCGCAGAGGGGACAATACTTGATTGCGATTTAAAAGAAGCCCTTAAAAATCATGCCAAGCATATGGATTTAGCAGGAAATTGTGTTGATTATGTTCTATGCGTGAGAAGTAAAAGACGCAGGAGGGGGTTCGAAGAGCCATGTATGTAGAAGTGTTGTGTTTAAAGGTCTGGCCTCAAGCATTCTGGGTCGGAACCCCATGCGTCGCATGTACATTCCAAAAGAAAAGTTTTCCTGGTTTTCATCATGGGAAGGCGACACATAGTCACCCCTTTTGCCAACATCTATTCACTTCCTGAGGAAACTAATCGCTCCAGTAGATAGTCTTCCTATGTGTCAGCGGTTACCCTGATGGTCTTATCTCTGTATATTTGATTTGCATATGGAAAACAATGTGGAAGATGAAGAGGCAGGGGTAGACCTAGAGTCAAGGGCTTTTGCATAAGTATTACCTCTAGAGATGAGAAGGTTCTTTTGGTTTGAGAAGAACAACTTTGATTATTGTGAATAAAAAGAAACTATTTAGCTCAATAAAGTGCTCGTGTTTTAGATTGATTTTCCTCTTATTTATATGTTAATAATTGGGATTTTGTTGTGAGCATAAATATGAATGTGATTTTTGTTTCTGCCCATTGATGACTTACAGTTTATGATTAGCTTTGGTTGTTTGAATGTGATTCTTCATCATAGTTAATCCATGAGCAGTCCCTGATTTGAAGTATGTTAAACATTAGTTGCAAGCTTTAATTCCATAAAAGGAATGTGTATTCTTGTATGAGTGATTGGATTGCAATTTATGTGATGCAGCCTGTTCTTATGTGAACCAGTAATTGATTCATTTAGACTTGGGATTCATATATGATGTCTAACCTTTCTTTCATCATGCTCCTACAAGATAGATTAGGATAGCTAGAACTAGATTAGAGTAGTTAGAAGTAGTGTAGATAGGATCCAATACTTAAAGGTTAACTGTTTTATTTTTGTTGATTTAACTGAAGTCTTCCACTCGGAAGCAATCTATCAATGCATTTAATAGTTTATGGGGTCCCTTAAAACCCGTTGGAACTAGCCATTCCAAACGAGAGTAGGTCTAATTAGGGCTTACGATCGGGCTAGTTCCCCTTGTTGGTATAGCGAACATTCATCGTGTCAAGAAATTGGCGCTAGAAGGAGGGCCTAGACTGCCATCCACAACTTTTCAAGAATTCATTTATAACTTCCATGCATGGATTGTGAAGGTTGAAAAGACCCTTCCTCTCATTTGGAGAAGCCTCACTTCGAAGAAGAGACACTATGGGAGTATCTTGTCACCTTGGAAAAACTAGTCAGAAGACTTACTCAGGCTTACGGTCGTTCCCTATCATAGCTCCCTATCTTTCAGTCTTTACCTCCATCAACAAAAGGAACGTCAAGATTCTATCACATAAACGAAGACACATCTGCAACACCTTCTCTTGAAGATATTATGCTTGATTCTTTGCAGAGTATTGACACTCCTTGGGAAGAAATTCGTGAACATTCCTCTCCTGAAGGAAATCCCTAGCCTGATTTGGAAAATCCTAACGAAGAAACTCTCAACCAGAACATCCCTATCCTTGATATACTTAATATTCCTCAACCAGGTGGAAACCAACTCCCACCTCCTCCGAGAGCACTGCCTTCCTCGCCCACTCATGATGTCATGGGATACCTGGGCAGCAGCATCCCTTACCCAAGAATGTAGAAAAGGTACTACCTAAATTCGACCCTGGGTGGGGAGACATCACTGAAAACCACATCAACTCATTCTCCTTAGCCATACGCATGCTGGGGGTAGCTGATGAAGATATAGTTTGTCACCTATTCCATTTTACCCTGATTGGCGCAGCTTCCACATGGTACTTTAGCTTGAGAACACGATCAATCACTTCATGGGATGCCTTTCAGTAGGCCTTTTTAGAAAAGTATAGTGATGAAAAAATCCTTGTGGCCTTAGTTTTAGAACTATCTCGTTTGAAAATAGAAACCAAAGAGAAGGTCAAGGATTTTAACATTTGATTCAACACCCTATTCAATAGAATCCCAACCGCCACTAGACCTACTGAGGATGTGCTCATGGAATTCTACATCACTGCTCCCCCTGTTCCTACTGCAATGGGCGTTAAGTGGAGTAATGCATCAACCTTACAAGGTGCTATCGATGAAGTAGTAAAGGTCAAGAATGAAATGCTCTGTCTAACAGCATGGCACCCTACAACTAGAGGAAAGAAATCCTCTCACGCATCTAAGAAAAATAATGGAAATGATAACAAGGAGGCTGAAACTAAAGAAAGGGACACCGCATATGTGGAAGGTTTGCATCAGATCATTAAGAAACTAACAAACAGAGTCATTGATATGAAAGGGAATCATGGAGAGAGTACTAGTGGTAGTGGAGGAGACTATAAAAACATAAAGCCCTTCAAGCCTTTCTATCGTAAGAAAACAAAAGGTGTTCATGGTCAACTTGTCCTACCTGCTCCACCAAATGAAAGGGATTTAAATATGTAAGAGATGGCTCTTATTGGGTCACTCCTTAACAAAGAAGAACCAATAGTGGAGCTGGAACCAGAACAAGAAAATAAGGAAGAATATCATGTAGAAGAGCCCGTGGATGAAGAATCTCATATCAATGTATTGTGGGATTTCTATAAAAATGAGAGCGATGATGACCAATGAGACAGTATGGCAGAAATCCACACTAATGAAATACACACATGAAGCAAGGGGCCACTAGCAGGTGTGATGATGCGTGGAGGTCAGACCAAGAAAGATGTCTGCCCTGTGAAATCCCCTGGTCCCAAAGTTCATCTTGAGAAGGGTAGACCAAGTGGCCATTCCAGGAATACCCCTGTTGGAAACCATCCAGATAAAGAAAATGCATCTCCCACTGCAACAAAGCGTACTCAAGATGGTAAAATCCCACCTAAGAATGGAAAAATTGGTATGTTTACTCTGCCCTATCCTATTTATAACATTGATTACAATATTGTGGATGATCTCAAGAAATCTAGGGCTAATATTACATACCTTGATTTGTTGAAATTAACGCAGCAAAGAGATTTGATCTTGAAAGCTATGAATGAGAGGAACTGTAAGACTCCTACCATCCTGAGCAGCCAAACCCAAAATTGAGTCTCCAGACCTATTAGTACTCCTAGCACAGCCCAAAATCCAACAACCATGGAAGCTACCCTATCAAAAATGAATTGAAAATCCCAAGATGTTAGTGCAGCCATGATAGGAAGGAAATCTAAATCCATGACTCCCCCTTTCCTAGTCACGCTTGAAATCTTTAACATGAACGTACAGAACTGCTTGGTAGACTTAGGTGCCTCACCCACTATGATGCCTTACGCTGTTGCTAAAAGACCATGCGATACTTGAGAAAACTAGAACTCGAATCATGCAATTAGATAGGACAAATGTGAAAGTGATTGGGGAGTCGAAAGATGTATTGATTCGGATGACTACTAAGCCTCAATACACATAAGTCATACATATAGTGATAGTCGATATAACCAAGGCTTATGAATGCTGCTTAGTAGGGATTGGTCAGCAAAACTGAAGGGATACTTCTCAACTGATTGGTCCCATCTCTTGCTGCCTCAGAAGGGGAAAGGTGATATGCTGAGAGTTGATCGAGAGAGATACATGAAGTATGTAGTGACAAAGTTACATGGTCCCAAAGAACCTGTAATGTTTACCAACTCTATCGTTGGGAATTATAGTTTCAAGGTTTATGCTGCGAAGACATGGTTTGGAGAATTCGATGAAGAAATAGTTGAAGGAACTTTGACATACACACAGTTGGAAATTCCCTCTGATAATCCAACTCATGAACTATCTTGTATTATAGTAGATGATAGGACTAATTTCTTACATAGTAGTTCAATTGATGTAATGTAAGACTCTAATTTTTGGACACTCTATTTTAATGGTTCTAGCTGCCTTGAAGGTGCAGGTGCTTGGATAATTCTTATGGACTTACAAGGGAATCAACATTCCATGGCCAGCCGATTGGAGTCTGCGTGAACCAACGACACAGAAAAATGCAGAGGCTTGCAATAGGGCTTTAAAAGGGCCCTTGATATGAAGGTGAGAAATCTCAAAGCTTTTGGTGACTCACAGATAATTGTGGACCGATTGAGGGAAAGGGTACATCACAATTCACCATACTTGGAAAGATACCAACATGATATATGGAGTTTAATCAATAGTTTTGATTCTTCTAATATCATACACATACCTTGATGGAAAAACAAAAATGTTGATTTGATTGCTAGTATGGATGCTAAACTTTCACCTGATTTTAGATTCAAGAAGAGCAAATGTTATGTTGAATTAATTTTTAGACCATGGAAAATTTTAGCTAATCTTCGCCCAGTGGGCTAATTCATGAATTTCCAATATGAAAGACGATTCAAATTTTAGAAGAGAGACTATATGTAAAATCATTATAAATTTGGTTTGCATATTAATTAGTAAGATTCGCCAATGACTTCAAGAAAAATTTCCATGTTTTAGACCATTCGTGCCTGATAACATCTCAAATCATTAGGTGTTCGAATATGACAAGCTTATGAATGGGAATAAAGAGGAGGCTAAGCCCTACCAGAAAAAGCTTTGAAAGATGCATCCTGGCCCATGACTGTTGGCGAGGAAAGAGTTTAACAAAACGTTGGATGTTGAAATCATCTCTCTAGTCCTGTACACCCCCTGGGTAGCCGATCTCATGCGAGTAAGAAAGAAAATTGGGAATGTCAGGCTATGTATCGATTTCAGGAACCTAAACCAAGCATCCCAGAAAGATAGCTATCGTGTCCCTCCTATAGAACACATTCTCTAGTGTGTTTTTGGGTTTGAAATGTTGTCCCTATTAGATGTGTTCTCAGCACATAATCAAGCATTGGTGTCTAATGGAGATCAGGTTAAGACAACATTCCAACACTTATGGTGGAGCCAATTCTAAGTTAAAAAAAAGTTGGTCAAGGAACTTACAGATTGAAAACTTTGCTGGGAGAAACTGAAAAATTCCCTATTGGTGGCCAACATCTGAAGAGATACTTCCAATATCCACCACATGGTGGTTACCTCTTGAGTAGAATAGAGTTCATTTCATTTTGTTGGTAGTTTATTGGTATTTCTGTCTTTTCCATTTTGTTTTCTGCAAAGTTTATTTTCCTGTTGTTTTGAATTATAGTCCTTTTTCAGCCCACTGACTTTGGCCCTCCCATCCTGTTCTCACTCTTCTCAGATTTTCCCTCATGCACTGCCTCCAGCTTTTCCCTTCCTCATTAGCCTGCTGATGATTCCATTGTTTCTGAATCCATCATTACCTTGCAAACCAAACAAATTTTCAATAAGCCCGTGAGAATTTGAAAATCAGCAGTAGAATGCAAACCGAAACCCCTCATTGGCATCTGTTGGGAACTATGTGAGATCTATTGATAACTTGGATATCTGGAGCATGTAGGGGCATCTTTATAAAACAGAAAAAAAATGTGTAACTACGGACTAGCATGGAGGAACACTGCATCTTAAGTAAATCCCACTCATACCTAGCCTATACTTGCCTATAAGGTTTACAGTCATTCTCCAGTGGTCCCATACACCACACTAAATTTTCCAATACCTGTTATCTACAGGTAAACCTCCTTTCATGGGCTAAGCCCATTGTCAAATACCCTGTGGCAAATCCAATTGTGCTCTAGTCCTTGTGCCTAAAACTGGAAGGACTTATTTAAAATAAAATGAAATGTCAAGTCCTTGTGTCAATGTGGAAGGATAGGTTGTTTAGGAAATAGGTTAGAGTAAGGACTATTGTTGGACTCAGAGTACTAGTTGATACAGCAAGCCCAACCTTGCTTAAGCATTTTAAAAATATGGTATGATCCATGACTGCGCCCCATTCAATCATATGAAAATATAGCACTGAAATTCTCATATAGAGTGCAAATAAACATATCTACATCAAGTTTGATGAACAATAAAGAGCTTAGGTACACACCTAAACAAGTGTTAATAGACCAGTGATGGCCCCAAAAGGATTTTTGAAAGTACGAAACATGTAAAGGAAGGTTAATAAATCTCATAACATTTCCATTAGAGAATGTCTGCCAAAATCCTATCAGTAAGTAGAAGTTATTTGTCTCTATCCCACCTAAAGCAACTGATGTTGAAGGGGAACCCATGCTTGTCCATCTATATAGTTTTCATTTCAATTTTATCTTAACACCCTGATGTTTTATTGATCTAAGGATTATTTGGAAATAGAGATAACTGGTTCGCCCAGCGGTTCACCATTTTTTGTGGCCAGAACTACCACCCCATTAAAACATGCTCTGATAGAAAATTTTTGAATGGGTCCACTAGAAGTTTGATCTTTCATCTTTTAGAATGATCCTTTTTATTACAGGGATGTTAACTCTTTGCCAAGTCAAGTTTTCAATTTCTGATGGCTAAGCCCTTGAATAAACCTTTGCTGCTTGGTTCATTCTTGACACAACCTACCCCTTTATTCACTCCCTTCATCGGGACTTTTTAATCTTCACAAACATGCATGGTACATTGTGCCACACAAACCATCACCCCCACCCTTATTATAATCATTTTGTTTGTTTTACTCACAAAACCCCATCGCATCATTATTCCCGTCGTGGCCTTTCATAGCATAAATACTTATAACATGCATATATCTTCCCTCTTTTGCTTATCGCATTCGATCCGTGCACATAACGCATGCCATAAGACACCGAACCTGACGACATTATAAACCATAATATACATATATGTCGGGTCCAAAACCCCGTCGCATATCGCAATTGGCATAGGTCTAAGGCTTATAGATATAAGGTGTGCCGCTATGCTCCAGACCCGACAACACCTTTAACCATACTTCATACATATGTCGGGTCTGTGGCCATATCGCATATTGCATATCGACGGAGCCCAGGCCTTACACAATGTACGTGGCTATATGGTGGACCCACCGAGCCTATCAAATATGGTATATATATTTTTGGGTCTGAAACCCCATCGAATATCACAATCGGTGAAGCACTAGTATTGTGCATATTGTGATATGCGATATGCCGGACCCGACAATATCTATAAGCCCTGATATATAAAATTTGAGGTCATGCCTAAATGATCAGGGCAGGATTTTCTTTGTTTTCTCGTGTTTTCAAAATTTTATGAAATAACAAAGGGATTGGGTTTTCAATGTAAAAGGTGGGCCTGTGGAGTCTTGATAGTGTAATTGTGCATCGGGGAAGTGGAAGGCATGGGTATTGCGATCAACAAAGGGGTCGATATCTGATTGTGATTTAAAATAAGCCCTCAAAAATCGTGCCAAGAGTATGGATTGAGCGGGAAATTGTGTTGACTGTGTTCTACGCGTGAGAAGTAAAGGACACAGGAGGGGATTCGAAGAGCCATATTTATGCAAAAGCGTTATGTTTAAAGGTTTGGCCTCAAGCGTTCTGGGTCAGAACCTCACGCGTCACCTGTATATTCGAAAAGAAAAGTTGTCTTGGTTTTCATCATGGGAAGGCGACACACAATCACCCCTTTTGCCAACATCTGTTCACTTCCTGAGGAAACAAATGGCTGCAGCAGATATGCTTTCTATGTGTCAGCGGTTATGCTGACGGTCTTATCTCTGTATATTCGATTTGCAGATGGAAAATAGTGGGGATGATGAATATGCGCGAGTAGACCTAGAGTCAAGGGCTTTTGCATAAGTATTACCTCTGAAGAGGAGAAGGGGCTTTTGGTTTGAGAAGAAAAACATTGATTATTGTGAATAAAAAGAGACTGTTTAGCTCAATAAAAGGCTGGTGTTTTAGATTGATTTTCCTCTTCTTTATATGTTAAGAATCAGGATGCTCTTGTGAGCATAAATATGAATGTGATTTTTGTTTGTGCCCATTGATGACTTACAGTTTATGATTAGCTTTGGTTGTTTGAATGTGATTCTTCATCATAGTAAATTCATGAGTAGTCCCTGATTTGAAGCTATGTTAAACATCACTTGCAAACCTTAATTCCATAAAAGGAATGTGTATTCCTGTATGAGTGATTGGATTTCAATTTAAGTGATGCAACCTATTCTTATGTGAGCCAGTAATTGATTCATTTAGAATTGGGATTCATATATGATGTCTAAGCTTTCTTTCGTCATGCCCCTGCAGGATAGATTAGGATAGCTAGAACTAGATTAGAGTAGTTAGAAGTGTAGATAGGATTTAATACTTAGAGTTGTTTTATTTTTATTGATTTGACTGAAGTCTTCCACTCGGAAGCAATCTATCAATGCATTTAACAGTTTACAAGGTCCCTTATAACCCATTGGAACTAGCCACTCCAAGCGAGAGTAGGTCTAATTGGGGCTTGCGATCGGGCTAGTTCCCCTTGTTGGTATAGCAAACATTATCTGTGTCAACAGGTCCACACTAAGGTAGAAGGAGGCAGATACTATAATGAACTAGTGTCCAATGTCCAATTATGGAAATGGGATCTCCAAATTTGACAAGCAAACACAAAGTTACGAAAATAAACATATTAGAATAACTAATTTTGATTACATTACAAATATCATTAGATCCGTTTGTCAATTATCCCTACTAAATTTATCCTGAACACAATTGCAAAAACTTGATTTTCATTTCTCATACGATTTCTAAAGCACTTTTCAAGTAAACATTTCTTCAAATATTTTGTATACAAAAAATTTAGTAGCATTTCTCTTATATATGTTTCATCAAACATTTTGTATAAAATTAAATAAGAAACCTTGCACTTATTCCACTTGTAACACACTAACTAAACAATAGGCCACTTAATAATGCCACTCTTCCATTTCTTTGCATGCAACTTTTCAAATTCCTTGCATGTAACTTTTCAAATTCTTTTCATGCAACCTTGCAAAATATTTGCATGAAAATAGCCATAGATTAGCTACAAAAATATTATCACACAAAAATACTATACCATCAACAAAACAACATTTTCTTTAAACAATTAATATACTATTAGATTTGCATTTAAGCATTTATTCAAACACTTTGCATGCAAACTAATAAACTGAATTCCTTGCATACAATTAAACATACAAGAACTACAAAAATACTATTACATAGAAATATTATCCCTAGCCACAAAATAACATACTCACTGGGACATTTAAAATTTGTATGCAATGAACAATTGAACAATTTGAGAATTTTTTCAAACACTTAGCACGAAAACTAATATAGTAAATGTTGGATTTATGACACAGGTTTGGCACTATTGCAGAGGTGTTTTCATTGATGGCAACTCACTTAGATGGCAAATCACTGTTCAAGCTCTAAGAATGAAAGAAAAAGAGGTATACGTAGGCTTCCTTTGACGAAAATCCATATACACGCGGGATTGCCGATCAAAATTTTCATATGTGTATGAGCACACTTTCATGCACGGAAAAGCGCGTACATGTGGGAAAGCTTATTTTTGGGACCATGGTATTTGGACTTATGGTTTTGGACCTTGGTATTGCATCCGAAGTATTGAACCCAGGTTTTGGGTCCCTAGTATTGGTTCTCTATGGCTTTGGACCATGGTTTGGGTAAGGCCTAAGACTATAAAAAGGAGATCATTTGGCAAAGGTATTGACTTATGTGTTGAATATATTGAGAGGAGCAAGATCTGGAATACTAGTGATTGGTTGGTGAGTTACAGCTAGATCTGAGTCAAGGAGGAACCTCAGAATTACACGATGGTTAAAATCTATTGATGGGTCGAGATCTCAAGGCTTGAATAATAGTATCATTGTGTGTTTTTGATCTATTATTTTTGGCACATGATTAGATCTATAAATTTGATAATCTGGGTATAACTGATGTCTGATTAAGTAAAAGGATAAATTATCTTTTATAGATTTGTAAGTAGGTTCGACACAACGGAGGTGCATATACAAGCAGGTTAACCAAGTGAATATTGCGTATACGCTGGTTGGCATTGGCATAGTTGTGTATGTACGCAGGTTTTTATTGGTGAAGTAGCGTATGTCTCTTGAAATATGTTTTAGTTGCTTCTGTTTATTGCTGCAGTATTCTAGGTTCAGAATTGGTGTTTGGTTACTAGTACTGTTTTTCTGGTTACAACATTCTAAGAAGTTATTGGTTGATTAAGTATTTGTACAAAGGAGATTGGTTGTTGCAGATCTACTTGATGTTTGATTGATATTCATGGATCTAGTCTGAAAATTTATTAAATGTGGTCCCTGGAAGAAAAGAAAAGGTTGTAGCCTTTTGTAGGTTAGCACCTATGTACTAGTATTTCAGCTAGTACAAGAGCTAAGGGGGTTGTAGCTCCCTTCCAGGAGAGACTGGAGAATGAGAGAAGGTGGTAGCCTTTTGTAGTTTGAAGCTTTCGTACTGGTATAAGTCTGCACCAGTACAGAAACATTGTAAAAAGAAGTTTCTAATTGAAAGAAGACAAAGACGCATTGCAGCAGGTGGTTTTCACCCACATTGGGTTTCCACCTTATATCTGGTGTTCTTATATGTTATTTCCTATTCTGTTTTACTGTTCCTGGTTACTGTTCATATGTTTTGATGCACAGATTAATGATCAACATCGGAAGAATAATCTAAATTACAAGTCTGCTCATATACGCTTGTTTCCTTAATTGAAGTTGCGTATATACGCGGTATTTTCTAACTGTAGTAGCGTATATAAATCTGATTGTGAAATGAAAAATAATTGACCTGATAATACTGATTCACCCCCCTTCTTAGTATTATTTCCAACAATTGGTATCAGAGCAGGTCCTTCAGAAGAAGATTGATAGCTTGAAGGAAGATATATCATCATGAGCAACTACGAAAGAGAAGCATCGATCAGGCCACCAATTTTTGATGGAAGCAACTTCGTCTATTGGAAGGTAAGAATCAATGCCTATCTTCAATCTCTTGGTACAGAAGTTTGGGATATTGTGGAAACAGGATACGCTTTTCCATCAGCAACTCCTATATACACGACTGGTAAGAAGCAGTATGAAAAAAATGCAAAGGTTTTCAATACTGTATTAGGGAGCATATCTCAATCAGAATTCATAAAGGTTATGCAGCTCAAAACTACAAAAGAAATATGGGACAAGATCGTTCTGAGCTATGAAGGAGATGAACAGGTAAAATGAGCAAAACTACAAACTCTCAGAATTCAATATGAAAATCTCAGAATGTACAATGATGAAAGTGTGGCTAAGTGTTTCCTACGTATAGATGAGATTGTCAATTGTATGAAAAATTTGGGTGAAGAAATAAAAGAAGTTGTTTTGGTTGAAAATTTTCTAAGATCTTTGTCTTCTAAGTTTGAATCAAAAGTTTCCGCCATAGAAGAAAAACAAAATCTATAGAGCCTTACCATGTCACAACTACACAAAATCCTAACCGCTTACGAAATGAGAAAAGGGGGACCATCAGACAAGAGAGAAGCCACATTCAAAGCCTCAAGAAAAGGAGATTACAATGACTCAGGACATATGTCGGAAGAAGAGGAAGAATCAAATTTTGTCAAGAACCTTCAATGCGGTTCTGGAAGATTCAGAGGTAGGCTACCTTCCAAATGTTTTGCTTGTGGAAGAGTCGGTCACTATGCTGCAAAATGTCCTCATAAAGATAAGATTGACAAAGGTAAGGAACCAGTTAGATGGAATAGAAACAAAATGTAAGTAAGAAGAGCTATTATAAACGTGAAGACAATGATGGAATTTCAAATAGAGATGAAGATGAACAAGGTAATGATTATAGACTTATGATGGCTTTTGAAGATGATGATTTCTTGGATGCTATAGATGAAGAAAGTCTTTATGAAGAAATTTCTAGACTCAAAATTTTCATAGAAGAGAAAAATATGATTATAGATAATCTGACATCCCAGCTTGCTGAAATGTAGAAACACAATGAAAAGTTAGAATGTGGAATTGTGGGACTTAGAAAGGAGATTGAGAAAATGAAAGCTCTTAATCTTAGATTTGCTAAAGGATCTGAAACTTTAGATGAGATTATCAAAGTGCAGTGTTCTCCTCTAATCAAGACAGGTCTTGGGTACACCAAAGAAACATCTTAACCATAGAAGCCATCTACCTCCAAAAGTTATCTTGAGGCTGCAAGGAGAAGTGAACAGGTTGACAATCGACAACAAAGGCCCAATGGAGATCACCAGGTAAATCAAGGACAATTTACTTCAAGAATGAACAGAAATCACCAAGTAAATTGAGGGAAACTTACTTCAAGGATGAACAAAAGCTACAACCAACCACAGGTAAATCATTCTCAATCTACCTCAAGAATGAATGGCTATTACAATGGAAGGTTTGATGATTGCAGGAATTTCTTCAATGGCCAATGTTTCTCTTGTCATAACTTTGGACATAAAGCAACTCAATGTGTGGCCTACAAGACCATCATGACCAGAGAAGCACAAAATCAAAGGAGTGTGACTGGAATCATGAAAAGAACCTACAACAACTTTTCTGCTCTTGAAAATGAAATAGAATGTTCTATCTGTAACAACTTTGGTCATGAATATTCTGAATGGCAAACAACTCAAAAGGAGCAAGCTTCATTGAGCCCCAAAACATGGAGGAAGAAAGAACTGCAACCAGAAAGATGTGGTATAGCCTTATATGCAGAAGGATAAGAAAATAAGTGGTACATCGACAGTGGATGCTTGAAACATATGACAAGTGATAAAGAAAAGCTTTAATCATATAGCTCCTTAGAAAAGGAAAAGAAGGTCTCATTTGGAAATGACACCCCTTCATTCATAAAAGGTAAAGGTTCAGTTCTTTTAAAATAAAATTTCAAAGTTGGTAATGTTATGTATGTTGATGGCTTAAAGCATAATATTCTAAGTGTAAGTCAAATGTGTGATCAAGGAAATGAGGTAATATTTCAATCAAATGGATGTATTATTCGTGAGCTTGATACAAGAGAAACATTGATCAAAAGCATAAGAACTCCAAATAATTTATACATACTCAAGGAAGGACAACAATAATGCTATCTTAGCAAGAATCATGAACACTGGCTATGGCATAGAAGATTGGGGCATCTAAGCTTCTCTCAGATAAAGAAAGCATGTAAATATCAGGCAGTTCGTGATCTCCCGAACATCAGAATTCCAGACAATACAATATGAAAATCATGTCAGTTTGGTAAGCAAACCAGAACTAATTTCCCAGATAAGGAATGATCAGCTAGCAAGCCACTTGAACTTGTCCATACTGATGTATGTGGACCATCTAGGAAAAGGTCACCTTGAGGTGAAGAATACTTTATTTTGTTCATTGACGAATTTTCCAGGATGTGTTAGTTAGGACTTATGAAGCATAAAGACGAAGCTTTCAAAAAGTTCAAAGCATTCAAAGCCTTAGTTGAAAACGAATCAGATCACAGAATCAAATGCCTTAGGTCTGATAGAGGTGGGGAATTTACCTCGAATGAGTTTTTCGATTTTTGTGAAGAGCATGGAATAAGAAGAAAATTATCTACTGCAAGGACTCCTCAGAAAAATGGAGTAGTGGAAAGGATGAACTGAACGGTTCAACAAATGGCTCGTGCTATTCTTGATGTGTCCTGAATGACCGCAACCTTCTAGGGTGAAGTCGCATTTGCTGCAGTTACTATTCTCAACAAGACAAACATCTGGGTAAACAGCACTCAGACTCCTCACGAACTTTGTTATGGTAGGACTCCCACGGTAAAATACTTCAAAATTTTTGGGAGCAAATGCTACATCAAAAAGACTGATGAAAACCTTGGCAAGTTTGAACCTAGAGTAGATGAAGGCATTCGCCTTGGTTAATCTCCCCACAACAAAGCATATAAGTGTTACAATAAAAGACTTGGAAAAATTGTTGAAAGTATTGATGTAGTGGTTGATGAAGAAGGAAACATTCCAAGGCAAGTAAAATATGAAGACTTCGAAGATGATGAGGACTATCCTTCTACAACAAATCAGACTCATGATGAAGAAGAAGAAGAAACCCACGAGGCACCAGAAGAACAAATAAGGATAGAAGAAAGACTCCATCCAGGTACGTTCAGAAGAATCATCCAGAAACTCAAATTCTGGGGCAAAAGGAGGCAGGTGTACAAACAAGAAGAACCATTTTAGAAGCTTCAAGTTATCTAGCATTACTCTCCTCTACTGAACCACAAAATGTAAGAGAGGCATGCAAAGATGAATGCTGGGTAAAGGCCATGGAGGAAGAACTTGAGCGGATTGAAAAGAACAACACTTGGGAGTTGGTTCCTAGACCAAAAGATAAGAATGTCATAGGAACAAAATGGATTTTCAAAAATAAGCTAAATGAAAATGGAGATGTGATTAGGAAGAAGGCCAAACTTGTTTGTAAAGGGTATGCTCAACAGGAAGGCATAGACTTTGAAGAAACTTTTGCACCAGTTGCCAGACTAAAGGCCATAAGGATGTTCCTTTCTCTTTCTAGCTTTCAGAAGTTCAAAGTATTTCAAATGGACGTGAAGTCTGCTTTTCTAAATGGAGACTTGGATGAAGAAGTGTATATTGAGCAACCAGATGGGTTCATCCTTGGAAATGATCCAAAACTTGTATGCAGACTCAAAAAGGCTCTCTATGGCCTTAAAGAGGCTCCAAGGTTTTAGTATTATCACTTGGATAAGTACCTCCATCAACAAGGTTTTACAAAAGGTTCCACAAATAGCAATCTATATATAAAGGTTGACAATGAAAAGTTGCTAATACTTGTTGTGTATGTTGATGATATCATATTTGGTAGCAATGAAGAAGACATGAGTCAAAATTTTGCCTTGGTGATGCAAAAGGAGTTTGAAATGTCCATGCTTGGTGAACTCACATATTTTCTTGGTTTACAAGTCCAACAAAACAAAGACGACATTTTTCTATGACAAACCAAGTATATCAAGCAGATCTTGAAGAAATATGGGATGGAGGATTCGAAACTAGTATGTACCCCTATGGTAACAGGGTGCTGCCTCAATGCAAATGATGAATCAACAAAAGTACACCAACCAACCTATAGATCCATGATTGGTAGTCTACTCTATCTAACAGGTACCCAACTAGACATTATGCATGCAGTGGGAATAGTTGGAAGGTTTCAGGAAAATCGAAAGGCAACTCATCTTCACGTAGTTAAGATAATTTTCAAGTATCTTCAAGGAACTTAAAACTATGGCTCATGGTATCCTAGAGGTACATATCTCACACTTCATGCATATACAAATGTGGATTGGGCAAGAAGTGTGGATGACATAAAAAGCACTAGTGGTGGTGCATTCTTCATGGGTCCTAGATTAGTATCTTGGTTAAGCAAGAAACAAAGTTCTATTGCATTATCTACAGCTGAAGCAGAACATGTAGCTGCTGCATCTTGCTAGACACAACTCCTTTGGATGATGCAAACATTGCAAGACCTTCAAATCACGTGTACTCCACCTATCTCCATTTTTTGTGATAATAAAAGTGCAATTAGTATTTCAAAGAATTTTGTCATGCATTGAAAGGCTAAGCACATACCAATCAAGTATCATCTTCTCTGGGAACAACTGCTTGAAAAAAAAGTCAAATTGAAGTATGTTCCCTCTAAGGAACAAGTTGCTCATATCCTCACAAAACCACTACCCAGGGAGACATTTGAATACCTCAGACAGAAGCTGGGGGTAGTTGATGCATCATTTTTCTATTGAATCTTGTCTGTTTCAGGGAAAAGTGGTTTTACGCGAGTTGAATGAGGAGGATCCACGTACATACACCGGTTTATTAAGGTACAATCGCGTATATGTTGGTTTGAAGACAAACAATGGGCCAGGCTTAGGATGAAAGGATTTTGATATGGGTCTGACAGAGACCATCTGGTACACGTTCAGGGGGAGCATATATATTCTTCTAATAATGCATTGTTGGCATTATCCAAGAAGATCTTGTTTCAAGATCATGGTGTTTTGGTTTCAGGGGGAACAAGTGCAGAAGGAGAACATGGTTGCCGGTCTAAATGATGATTAACAGATGCTGTTGATGATAGTTGTTGATAACTATCATAGTCTGGTTATAGATATGTTGTCTCTATGTCATGTATTTCTTTTCCTATCAAGGTCATGTAATGGCCTTCTTTGATTTCCCCACTATGCCTGGGAGGTTGATGTAATGTTCTTGTTTTATCTTGCGTAAACTTTTGGTGTACCCCCACTTGTGTCCTATAAATCATCCATATAATTGTAAAATGTTGATTTTGAATATAGGAATATCTATAAAGAGTATTATTATATAATATGAAAGTTGAACACTGGTAGCTATAACTACCTTTTGACTTTTATTAAAAAAATTATATTCTCATGGTGGAGTTGAACACTAAAAAATTATATTTATCCTTTATGGTCGAATTTCATCTCAAGAGACATCCTTACGGTGATATTAGTCCCCTTAATTTGCTATTACTTTACTAAGAATCCTAGAACATTCTAAACATCAACATAATTTGTTCCCGCCATTTCATGTTACTCGTCACTGTCATTCTTTGGTTCCACTAGTGGTTTGGGGTTTGGAAATTCCAAACCTATAGCATGTTGAATCATAAGTACAGTTTTCTCACGTAATATTTTAAATTAGAAATCCAAAAATCCTCTATCTAATGGCATTCATATATATATATATTCTGTAAAAGTTATATTCTCTATAGTATTTGTTGTCATCGCTAAATTTTTTCTAGAATGCTTCATCTTAAGATAGTAATATTTTCACTCATCAGAATCATTTTTGAATGATAAAGATGTATTTTTAATTGTGTTCCTCTTCAAGGGGAATTTAAAAATAAAATTAAAATATTTGAATTATTAGCAAAAACTACAAAAATGGATCCAAGTGTCATGGCGATATTTTTCCGTTGAAAATTTGCAAAAGATAAAAAATAATAATATTCTTCTTTTCTACACGCGAAAGACATCTAATACTACTTTATATGATTCTTAGTTGTTAAACTATATAAAATTATATATAAAACATTCTCAATATCCTCAAGGTAGTGTAGCACTATACAATGATCCCTTTATGGAAGAATCGAGTCATGTTCACTTGCTTATTCAAGGAAAAAAACCATTTATGCATTAAGATCCAATACAATATAATCATATACATGCTTTGAAAGGACAATTCCATCCTTATCTATAACTAATTAGGGAACCCTTATCATAAGATCATGCTAATTAATGTACGTTCTATAATGAGGTTGGGTTACATATTATTCAATGTTTAACTAATTGGACATCCTTGTTTAAGGATAAAAATCATGTTGGGCCTAGTATAGCATTGAATGGACACCAAAACTATGATATTATAGCTTTAAGGGAATGTCATCTCTCCCCTTCCCCCACTCCACTCGCCATTACAACTCAAGGGAGGATCATAACTAAAAGGGGAAAGTGATAATAATACCGTAGTATAGATATGGTTGGATATAAAATGATTAAAAAATAGTTTATCTTCGATACAATATAGATAAATTACATGTTAAACTCAAATTCAGTTATTTTAAAACTTAGGCAAAGTGTGTACAAATAGATATCTAATACGATGAGATATCTTGCTTCGATCCATGATCTTGATCCAGGTATAAGCTATCATAGTACACTCCAATAGGGTATTATTTTGCAATAAATTATACATTTACATGTTAACCTAAAAAAACATGACATAGGAGAAATATTAGTATGTTCAATGTGGTACAATGAAAATTGTAATATAAATGCACGTGTGCATAGTTATTTTAGCCATGCTCTCCAACTAGGTTAAAAGAATATGCATTTATATATGAAAAATATTATATATCAGGGGCAAATATTTATCTATAACTATTATATAATTATCCTTTTTTGCAATTTAAACAAGATAGATAAATATAAATGCTTTCCAATGTAAATGGTTAAGAATATATGATATGGAAAATTAATTTATTGTAAGTTGGAAACTTCTGGAGTGACAAAATGGATTTAGATTCTTAACAAAAGTAGAGTAACCACCTATTACATACACACAATCGATAAAGACTTATCGTTGAAACCTTTAATTTGGAAAATTTGAAAGTATTATATCCACACCTTTTTCTTATTATATTATTGACTTCAACATTTATAATACAATTTATAGAAATTTCAAAACGTCCAAACCCTAATACATTTTCTGAGTTTAGATTACAACCTGAATTCCTAGGTTGAAAATAGATTACTATAGGCTAAAAAAATTTGTTCGAGAATATAAGAAACCACCCTAAGAAATTTATGAATATGACCCTCTGATGCATCAAAATAATCGTTGGGTATATACATGCAAATAATATAAAACATGGAATGAATGTAGTCATGCAACACATTTCCATTTTTTATATTATTCTCGTTAATTCTTCTTATAAAATAAACATTAAGACAAAGTATATGATATTCTTTGTGATGAAGTGCCATCTCACATTCAATAATTGTATCTTAGCATTTGGGATGAATATTGAATATTATATTACCTATTGTGAGATTAGTGGTAATATGCTTGAAGAGGAAGGGTAGTCACCTGTTATGGAAATTAGGTAATTAAAAAAAAAAAGATATATGGAAGAGTGCATGAATTTGGTGGGAATTTCAAATAAAATCCATTATCTAGCAATCTCACTCAAGTATAGAATGTGAATTCATTCAAAAAAACATAATTTTAAGGAGGGTCCAACCTACCAACTCACTTGACATGTAGGCCAAGTCAAATGGACAAACGTATTCTCTAAAAAAAACCAAAATATTTCACTTTCTATGGTTCACCAAAATATGTACATGATATAAATACATTAGGAGAACTAGTTCTTTCATAATAGTGTGCATTCATGGTGTCTAAAAACATGGATGTGTTCTTAGTAACTATGATTATTCCATGTTTTAGGGAGAAAAATGAAGGATTTGAAACCGGTAGCCATATACTTAGACCCCCACAGTGATTTATAAAACTCGTAAACTATGATTAGGTAGATAAGCTATCAAACAATGCCAACATGGTTAATATTCAATCTATAAATGGGATATCATGATCATATTCATGTTTTTCCACCATAATGAAATAAATTAATGGCAATAGGTTTTTCTATGTTGCATGGCCATCTATGTGGACCACACCAGGACATAGGCACAATAGAAGGATTCTTTCTCTTATGAGTGAGATGTGGGGACAATTTTAATGATTGGCACAATATGAATGTGTTTCGTGTCCCAACCTATGGCTTTACGAAGAAAGTAGGAATATATCTCCATGGAATTTATTTTAGGCTTAATGGGCCCCACATAAGTCCTCATGGGAAATGCGTTGGACTTAATGGGACATACATCAAATGTTAAGATACTATTGACAGATTGTAGATATTATATTTATAATTTTATTATGATACACATAGACATTCAAAGGAATACACACGGGGTTATCAACCGCCAGGTAAGTCTTACAAAGGTAATATTTTGCATATGTAAGGGAAACATAATAGTTTTGTTGTTTTTCAAAACATGGATGCATCTCTTTTCCTAGGAATGGTTCAAATCACATAATGAATGAGACTATAATATTTATTTTTAAGTCTCATGGACCATACACATTACTAAATCCTTGCAAAGGACTGATAAATGGAATATTTGTCTTCCAAGAAATATATAGAAATTATTTTTATGATTATTGGACCATTCAAGGGTATTAATTTTATATTTATGGTTTGATTATCCAAACCAAGAAGTTAGACTTAAATAATTAATTTTAGGGTTAAGAGAGTATCATTACTCCCTAAAAATAGTGCAAAGGTCTTATGAAGGGAATTATTGGCCTATAAGTTTGCTCCAACAACTATTTTCATGTTTGGCCTAAAATTGTTACATTAAATGATTTATTTCATGATTTAATTATGAAAATTAGAGATTAGGTTCTTAAGGGAAATATGTGTTAGACCTTTTAATTTATGCCATTTTGATTAGCAATTCTCCATTTTTAACTCATGTTGATCCTCCCTATTCCAATGAATGTGCTCTTGGTCTATCATTGGTTCACCTCCCCATGGCAAGCTATTTAGGGTCTTCAATAGTCTTGTTATTTGCTTGATGTTGCACGCATACGCATTTATTTCCTTTATTTGTTGCTGAGCATTCTTCATGTGTTTGTCTAACCCTGAGCAAGTCTTCTAGAATGCGCTCCTTGTCCATCCTGTTCGTCGTTGCACCATGTTTCATCCATGTACCTGTATCTGCAATCAATCATGAGGAGACAACATCAAATCCATAAATATCCTAGTCTATAATGATGTATCATCCTTCGCTTTCGGGTGTAGGTGATCGAGAGAGATGACAAGCCTTTGAAGCTACGCAAAGTTCATTTCAAACCGTGATGCGAGCTCTAGCGCACAATCAATGAAAATGGCACAGAGATCACTCAAAGGCTAAGATGGGAATTTTGAATTCGTATTGGGTGTCTGCGGGATCTAGCTTGGCTAGAGGGTTGATCTACGTAATTTTTCCAGGGAGATAATGCAGGCAGCAGGGGGGCACTGGCAGTGAGAACTATGCAGATTCTCTAGGGAGGATCGTAGCGAGCTGCAGGAGGCTGCTGACCAAAACTACACAGATATCAGAGGAAGGCCAGGAGCAAATCCCTTCGTAATTTCTAGGTTGAGCGGGATGTTGGACAGTTGGGAGTCAACCCCTAAAAACTGCACAAATTTTAGGAGGAGTAGTAGGATGGATATTAGGTTGGATTGCTGACAGAACTGAGCAAAATTTGAGGACAATGCAGTGAAAGATAGTGGGGGTCTATCTAGCATTTCTGCTAATGTCTTCAATCAGCATAGGAGTGCATGTTTTGCAGCCTCTGCGTAATTTTTTGGAGTAAGGCCCGCGGTCACTGCCGAGTCAAACTCTCTCACTGACTAATTGAAGGCTTGATGGAATTTCTTGCGGGAAGTGCGATCGAGATGACTTGCTGAGAAACTTCTGCGCTGTTCTGGGTGACATTCAGTTAGGTCAACTCTAGGATTGTACAATGCAGATTGCCTGAGAGGTAACCTCAAGATTTTCACAATTCTAGGTAGTAGTATATGATCACTGAGAGCTAAGTCTATGCAATGCAGCTCGACGAGGTTCCAACTATTGGAGGGTAGTTCGGTCGACAGAGTTTCATCAAAATGACTAAGTGTGTGAATGAGTGACTTTGTACATGCATGACCTTGCGAACACACACTCAACATGACTTGATAACAAGACACCCCAGAACATCAAGACAACATACACTCAGTGTGACTGACCAACGGGTGCGAGCGACAAGCGCGACACATGTGATAGATCATTGAACGACCATGGTGAAACTTGCACGACAATGCTTAGAAAATGGTGTGTCAGTGCGATAGGTGTTCACATAGCAAGCATAACTCAAACACAACCTTCAACATCACCAGAGCGACGTCGCATGCATGACATAGAAATCAACATGCCAAATACGAAAGTTGGTAAAGCAAGTTAAAAGGAAGCAAGACATGTAGAAGAAACACATAAAATGACTTTTCATTTCTGTGCACATGCATGTTACTGAGAAAAGGATGATATGAAAATGACAAGTAGTCCTGCAAACTCAAGTAGGAGGTGTACTTCGAAAGGTGTTCTTTACTTGCTAGAATTATCCTCAAGATGATCATGCATCTGACGAAGTTTGCATGCATTCCTGATATTTTCCATACTTTGTTCCTTCATTCTTCTACTCAACTCCTTGGAAGTGATTTCAACATGCCACCATTTCTTGTAGTCAAAGAGAGGTAGATCTATGCAATTTCAGTGGATAGTGACTACTACCGAAATAAGGCCCTAAGAGGCTCGTCTCTGCAGTTTATGCATGTAAGACAGATAGTGTAGGTTGGAAAAATCTGCAAAGTTTTCAGGCATAAGACACTTCTATGAGATGGGTGTCCTGTGAGAACACCTATGTGCAATTTCTAGGTGCAATGCAGCTGGACTGCTCTACAAATTTCTCGAGAGAAGTGATGGTTGCCTGAATTATCTGTGGATTTTTCGAGAGCAATGATAGCTAAGGTATCTGCGGGCTACGGGATTTTAGAAGGCAAGGGAGGTTGGTGTCTCTATGCACTGCACGGTTTCGGCAGGCAAGGGAGGTTGGCATCTCTACGCACTATAGGGTTTCAACAGGTAAGGGAGGAAGCTCAGGTTGAAGAAGAAAAGAATAGAGTTCCGAGAAGCTGATTGAGGCTAGGTTGCTGGGGAAAATGGCTAAGGTTGAGAACAGTGAAACATATGTAAACATTGATAGGACTTGACTGTGATTGCACATGGACACATAAGGACATAACATAGACCATGCAGAATGCATAAGACATACTTTTCTTGATTCAAAAACCTTCCTCACAACAGTGCATGAAGTGAGAGTGAAACACGTTTATGTGATGACAACCACTCATATGCACACAATTCCATTGAAGTAAAACAACATTCCCTCTACATGACAAAAAACAACCTCTATGCTCTAAAATGACACATGCTACATAAAGATGAGAATTAGGACAACTCTTAGGATCAAGGAGGGGAGCTTCAAATCATCAGCTTACCAATAAGTCACCGAGGATGATTGATCACACGATCCAAGCTAGGCTGTGAAATTTGCATGTCAACAAAAATTTTGTAGGGTGGTTGTAGTCGCTACAACACTTGGTGACACATTGGTAGAACTTCAGTTCTTTGAATGGAACTTGTTTCATGAAAATAAAGTCTAACCTTTTCGAAAGTATTGTTTGATTCTTTGATCATCGTGGTTTCGACACTAGCTTTATTGAAAGATGTAGCACCTTCCATGCTTTTGATCGGTTAGCACACATTCCAAGCCAAGTCAACTCATTTGTTTTGGTTTGGGATGAGGTGTGTATTGGTGGATAAGTAATATAATTGTTAGAGTTTAAGTTTCATATCTGGTGTTGCCCCACTGCCAGCAGGCCTGGACAATACCCCTATGAAGTCACACACGAACACAAGCATCACTCCACTTCCAGCGAACCTAGTCAGTAGCCCAACGGAGTTACTTGTATCATCTCTTTACGTAGGAAACCTTTCTCTTCTTTCACCTTATTTATTTATTTACTGATTTATTTTTAATTTGTGTATAGGAACTTATTTATTTCAGAGGCGGAAGAGGGATCTCAACTTATTGAGAGCAGAAGAGGTTGTTCCTTCAGAGAAGTATGTTATGTATACCTCTGACATATTTGTTAAGGTTTCCTGGCTCACCTTACTCTACTTGACTGAGCTGACAAGGGTTAACCCTAAACAATCGACTAAAATAGGTGGTACTAGTTAAAGCGCAAGTGTTGTGTTTTCACCAAGATTCGCTCTGAACATAACATATTTTCCATCAAGGCATCATTGAATGAAGACAATAGGTTTTTCATAAAGAGAGAGGACAACAAATAACCATATGTTGATAGATGTACAAGTCCTCTTAGATTCGACCTGCTTGTCTCAACAGCGAGACACTGTTTCATGACAGGCTAACCTACGGGTACAAGTAAGCAAAGAAAGAAAAAATAAAAGAGCAGAAGTGAAGCAAAGGCAAAACAAGTAATAAAAGAAAGAAAGAAAGCAAACCAAACCACGTAAGAAAGCAAGAAAACATGAAAACTGGAAAACAAAGAAAATTAAGAAGCAAAGACGACTCCTACTCCTACGCTAAATAGTGCATGGGCCTACTCACATGAAGTGATATTTCTGATGCAACCATCAGCGCATTGGATGGCCCATGTAGGTGAAGGCATGGTTCACAAAAAGCACACTCAAGTGAACTAGAAAACATGAAAGATATAACAATGAAGCCTAACACACTCTGAGTTTAAACGCACCCACATAAAAGAAAAGAGTTAAAGCACAAAACAAACACTCTGTGGACTTACAATGGTGCTATGACACACTGCATATAGATGAGAAGAATAGGAACTCTCTTGAATGTGACAGACAAGCAAACATGAGAAAAAGAGACAACTTATGGCTTGCAAGTGTGATTACTATGAATGACTCCTCCATTGTCTAAGTGATGGGATCATGTGATTCTGATGGAGGAAGCGAAATCTGTGTGTTGGATTGATCTTCAGTGCACATAGATGAGTGATGAGGAGCCTTGAGTGTTCCAAACATTTTTTGATTAGGAGTGGAACTAAACTTAGGATAGCGAGGGCCTAACATAACCATCAACTTAGGTTGAAGTGCCTCGACAACCTCCGTGGTTTCCACTTCGTCAATAGATAGATCATCGGGGACCAGTGACTTAGATAGATTAATAGCGAGTGAATCACTATCGTGATCAAATGAAGAAGTACAAATTTCACAACAACCATGATCAGAAGATTTAGAATGTTTTTCGAGGTCCTCACGATTTCATGAATCATACAAAATGGTAGATGAGAAGCAAGATATTTATCCTTTACATTTTCGTAAAAGCTAAGTGAAAAGTCAAGGGGATTTTCAATGAAATATTTTTCCTCTCCAATATCAAATGAAAGAATGATATCGGGTGTTTTCAGTGAATGATCGAAAGAAGATGCATTAGTGGATAAATTTACAAAAGGAAAATCAGAGATAGTAGAATCACTAGAGATGTCAATAAAAAGTGGAGGAGGTGCGGTCAGAAGGAGTTTATCCTTTACCAAGGGTTCATGTTCAGATTCTCACACACATTCGTCATGAATGATAGGGCAGGTTAGATTCACAACACCAACTCCATCGGGAACTTGATACTCATTCACATCAATTGTGGAGTCCAGAATGGAAGAACACAAGACAATACAATCTGAAGGATTAGCAGAATGCGGGGATGGAGGTTGATGTAACAAGTCCACATGAAAACTAACAGGCTTGCAAGCAAAATCTGCACAATTATCAAGAGTAGTGAGGATGGGAGGATGTGATAGTTGAATAGACGTGTGTGAAAGTTCTCCCACATCACTCTGCAGGGTCGAGTTTTTTAATGAGGGAAGGTAAACAGTCACTTGTGATAGCGACTTTGTCCACTTGTGATTGCGGAGCTCCATCACAGAAGTATTTTGAGTGGTGTTCAAACTTTTTCTTCTATTTGGGATAGATTTATTTGTGAAGGAAATATTCAAATCGGTTCGTGTGATATTGGAATTTCATCTGACTTTTTAGAACTTCAAACATGAGTAGATAGAAGCACCCAAAAAATTCATCTAGATATTCATGTGTGGCCTTCCGTTGTTGTAACATTTTTTTAACAACTTCTTCAGGATCGAAATGGTGAAAAACATATTCTATTATATCACTAAACTGCTTCAATGAGCGCATGGAGTTATGAGGTAGTATGTGACACCATAACAATGGGTAGCCGTGAAGTGTGTGTGTGAGCAACTTACGAACCTTTGTTTCTTTAAAATCTTCCACAATCTCCATGAGCGTGTGGAAGTCATCTGATTGCTTAGGCCAAACCACTTCACCTTCACCATCATACATGATTTCTGACAAGTCATCCTAGAACTCCCTCTCAACATGAAGGATATGTCTATTCAATAGACATTTCAGACGGTAAACTATAACAAACTACATGATAGGTGTGAAAAGATTCAAAAAAAATTGTGAGGTCTCAGCTAGTTAGCTAGCCCTCCGTTTAGTGCCATAAATGTTGATAGTTTTGTACCTACCAACATTAAGGGGATCTCCCTTATATGAAGTCCAAAATAGTCCTCATGTTATTCAGTGTAGGCATCCCATCCAGTACAATGGCCCGATTGCCATTATCTTAAAGATATGCCCTAGCTCTTTCTTGTAAGCACGTGAAACTGGTTTGATTTGTCATTGAAAAATGAGGTTTACATGCTTGCTGAGTGTTTATTGTCGCTTGTGTCACAGTTCTTTCACTGGAGAGGTAGAGGGTGGAAGTGTGTCTCAAGTTGAAAGTGAATAGTCCCAACACTGTTAGAGACACACAACACTACAGGACATGTGTAGCTTCCAGTGTTGTAGTCCATACGAATGTGGTAGTCAAAAACACATGGTGAAAAAATAGTTGGGATGTTGTATAGTTGGGAGGAATCCCATGAATTTTTTTTATTTTTTAGGAGAAGCAGTGGCCCGGCTAACTATCTGGGCAGATGGCTGAAAACACTTCACAATTTCGAGGAAAGTCCTGTGACAGGTAGCCAGTGTCTTTCCAACATGTCTGTGCAATTTCTTTTGTCAGCAGAAGTGGGAATACTTGGCAGCTTCCACACAATTTTTTGGAGGAATGAGGACCGGGGACACTGCCCTGTCTAATTCTCCATTTAACGAGCTGGAGGCTTGATGGATTTTCTTGCGGGAAACATAGATTGAGATGTCTTGCTGAGAAAATTTTGTGTTGTTCTGGGTCCTAGTGAGTCGAGTCGACTCCAGGATTGCACAATGCAGACTACTTGGGAGGTAGCCTCAAGCTCTATCAAATTCTAAGCAGGAGTACATGATCACTGAGAGTTGAGATCGTGTAGTGCATCTCACCGAGGGTCTAGCTATTGGAGGGTGGTCTGGTTGACAAAGTTTCAAAAAAATGACTAAGTGTGTGAAAAATTGTCTTCATACATGGATGAGCTTGTAAACACACTCAACATGACTTGATGACATGACACCTTGAATGATCAAGACAACATAGAGTCAGTGTGTCTGACTGACTAATGTGACTGGAAAGTGAGACACTTGTGATAAATCGTCGAACGCCCATGGTGACATTTTCACGATATCTCTTACAACATCATGTGTGAGTGAGATAGGTGTTTACGTAGAGAGCACAACTCAAGCACAACCTTGAACATTACCATAACGAGCTTGAAAGCAGGATATAGCAATCAACATGCTGAAGATGACAGTTGGTCAAAAGAGTGAAAAGGAAGCAAAACATGTAGAATAAACACATAAAATGACTTTTTGTGTTTGTGCACATGCATGTTACTCCGGACATGATGATATGACAATGACAAGCAGGATTGCAAACTAAACTAAGAGGTGTACTTCGAAAGGTGTTCTTTACTTACCATGCCTACCCTCAAGATGATCACGAATCTGATGAAGTTTCCATGTCGTCCTGATATTTTCCATAATTGATTCCTTGGTCCTTCTCCTCAACTCCTTGGAAGCGATTTTAGCATGTCACCTTTTCCTATAGTTACTGAGAGGTAGATCTGCACAATTTTAGCGGACAATGTTTTTCGCTGGAATGAGGCCCATAGAGGATCGTCTGCTTATTTTCTACATGGAATACAGACGGGGAAACTTCGACAACACTACTTAGTTTTGAGGCACGCGACACTATTGAGGGATGGGGATCCTTGGAGGACACCTCTGCATAAGTTGTGAGTGCAGTGCCACAGGACCGCTCTGCATATTTCTGGAGAGTAATGATGGCTGCTTGACTGCTCTACGCATTTTTGCAGAGCAGTGTTGGCTGTGGTCTTTGCGGGCTGCTAGGTTTCAATATGCAAGGGAGGTCGATATCTCTGTGCACTCTGGTATTTTAGCAGGCAAGGGAGGATGGTGTCTCTGTAAACTGTGGGGTTTTAGCAGGCAAGGGAGGAAGCTCACGTTGCAGAAGTAAAGCGCACAGTTCCGAGTAGTTGGATGAGGCTAGATTGCTAAGGAAAATTGCTAAGTGTGAGATCAATGAAACATATGTAAACATGGATAGGACTTCACTCTCATCTCACACAGACACTTAGTGGCACAAGGTAGACCATCCAGAATGAATAAGACATACTTTTTTTGATGCAACAACCTTCATGACAAGAGTGCGTGAAATGAGAGTGAAACATGTTTATGTGATGATGACCACTCATACACAAACAATTCCCTTGAAGTAAAACAACATTCCCTTTGCATGACAAACAACAACCCTTAGGCCCAAAAATGACACATATTGCATAAAGATGAGAATGTAGACAAGTCTTAGGATCAAGGAGGGGAGCTTTAAATCACCATCTTACCAATAAATGACCAAGGATGATGTATCCCATGATCCAAAGTAGGCTCCGATATTTTCATGTGAGCCAAAATTTTGGAGGGTGGTTGTAGCCACTACAATAGGAAGTTTGAGCTACTGTATATTTGATATATACTTTGATTGAGGCCTACAATGACTATAAATTTGGAAATGAAAAACCAATAATTTGGATATCTTTTGACACATAAATGTATTAAACAAATTATATTAGTTATGTTTTTTATAATGATTGAATGTATTCAATTTGTAAAACCATTGAGCTATATCTATCATACGTCATTTCCAATTTCAATAAAATAAAAGTATACACACATGTATGGAGGTTCTAGGAAATCATAACTAATGCAATAAAGTCATATGTTTTATTGGAAGGACGTAAAATTGCAAATAATGTAAGTCCTTCATATTCATAGTCCTTATAGATTCACCTATTACCACTGGATTCGTGTCAATAATTAGTCCTATAAGAATATTAGTTGGCATCCACCATGGATAGAATAATATAAGAAAAATATTGTCTTTGCCTCCCTCTTCTACTTCCAAGTCCTTCAACATCAAAATGAGGAAGAAAATAAAGTATAAAACATGAAGAAAAATGAAAAAAAAGGTTTCTTTTGATCAACTACAAGGTATACGATTGTACCATCCCATAAATCTCATAGAACACACATTCATGGTGACAACATGATGAAAAAAATGAATCAAGATGATAATTTCATTCAAAATATCAATAGGTGATAATACTACCCTCCTCCCTTCCTTGAAGGGGGAAAGACAATTGGATATCGTCTTGATATGAAGTCTTTGGAATGTTTGAGGTTTCTTGTTTCAATCCTCCTTGTTGTATTTTGTGAGATATGCATAGCGGTGCAGATGGATTGACCTAAATGTTAGTATAAGTCCAATCGAATTGTTGATTCCATGTACTTGTATCTGCAATCACTCATGACGAGATGATATCAAATCTAGAAATCTCCTACTATAGCATGATGCATCATCTTTTGCTTTCGGGTGTAGGTGACCGACAGAGAGTACAAGGCTCAGAGACTGCGCAGAGCGCATTTTAGGTGGGGATGTGGGCTTCGGGGCATTGTCAATGAAAATGGCATAGAGGTCACTTGAGGCTGAGATGGGAAGTCCGGGTTAACAGGGACTCTCTGTGGAATCTGGCTCAGTTGGAGGGAAGATCTATAAAAAAATTCTAGGGAGACAGTGTGGTCACTAGGGGAAATATTGCATTGAAAAATGTGCATATTCTCTGGGGAGGATGGGAGAGGGCTGCAGGAGGATGCTAGCCAAAATTGTGCAGAGCTGAGAGGTAGACCTTTAGGACATCCCTACATTGTTTCTAGGCTGAGCGGAATGATGGATAGTTGGGAGGCAGCCCCTGAAAACTGTGCAATTTGTAGGAGGATCAATGGGCCAGCTGTCAGGGCAACTCGCTAACATAACTGCACAATTTCAAGGACAGTGCAGTGACAGGCAGCGGGTGTCTGTCCAACATGTCTGTGAATTTTCTTCAATCAGCAGAGGTGGGCATACTTGGCAAATTCTGCGTATTTTTTTGGAGGAGTGAGGCCTGAGGTCACTGCCCTATCAAACTCTCTAGTTGAAAAGCTGGAGGCTTGATGGGTTTGCTTACGGGTAACATAGATTGAGATGGCTTGCTGAGTAACTTATGTGCTATTCTCGGTGACAGTCAGTCGGATCGAATCTAGGATTGCACAATGCAGAATTCTTGGGAGGTAGCCTCAGGCTCTACGAAATTCTCAGTAGGAGTACATTATCACGGAGAGCTGAGAGTGTGTAGTGTAGCTTAGTGAGGGTCTCGCTATTGGAGGGTGGTTTGGACGTCATAGTTTCAGAGAAATGACTAATTGTGTAAATGAGTGACTTTATACATGCATGACCTTGTGAAAACACACTCAACATGAATTGACGAAAACGCACCTCGAACGATCAAGACAACTTACACTCAGTGTGACTAACCAATGGATGCGAGTGACAAGTGCGACACTTGTGATAGTTCATTGAATGACCATGGTGGCATTTGTGCGACAGCACATAAAACATCGTGTGTGGGTGTGATAGTTGTTTACATAGCGAGCACAACTCAAAAGAAACCTTGAACATCACCATAACGAGCTCGCAAACATGACATAGCAATCATGATGCCGTAGATTATAGTTGGTCAAACAAGTTAAAGGAAGGAAGACATGTAGAAGAAGCACATAAATTGACTTTTTGTGTTTGCGCACATGCATGTTTGTGAGGACAGGATGATGTGACAATGAGAAGCAGTCCTACGATCTCAGCTAAGAGGTCTACTTCGAAAGGTGTTCTTAACATACCATGCTTACCCTCAAGATGATCATGCATCCAATGGAGTTCGCACATGGTCCTGATATTTTCCATAATTGGTTCCTTGTTCCTTCTCCTCAACTCCTTGGAAGCAATTGCAGCATGTCATCTTTTCTTGTAGTCACTAAGAGGTAGATATGCGAAATTTCAGTGGACAGTGACTACTGCTAGAATGATGCCCAAGGAGGATCGTCTACATAGTTTCTTCATGCAGGACAGGCAAGGAAACTTGGACAACATTGTGTAGTTGTGAGGCACATGAAATTTCTATTGGATGATGGTCCTTGGACAACACCTCTGCATAATTTATTAGTTCAATGTAGTAGGATTGGTCTGCATATTTTTGGAGAGCAGTGTTAGCTGCTTAACTTCTCTGGGAAATTTTAGAGAGTAGTGCTAGCTGGGATCCTTGCAAGCTATGAGGTTTCAGCACATAAGCAAGGTTGATGTGTCTACGCCTTGTGGGGTTTTAGCAGGCAAGGGAGGATGGTGTCTCTACGAACTACAAGATTTTAGCAAGCAAGGAAGGAAGCTCAAGTTGCAAAAGCAAAGCGCACAGTTCTAGGAAGCTCGATGAGGCTAGGTTTCTCAGGAAAATGGCTAAGTCTGAGATCAACGAAACATATGTAAAAATTGACAGAACCTGGTTGTGATTGCACACAGACACTTAGTGACACAACATAAACCATCCAGAATGCATAAGAGATACTTTGCTTGATGCAAAAACCTTCATTACAAGAGTGCGTGAAGTGAGACTGAAACATGTTTATGTGATGATGACTATTGATACACACACAATTCCCTTGAAGTAAAACAACATTTCCTTTGCATGGAAAACAACTCCATATGCATGAAAATGGCATAACCTACATAAAGATGAGAATGGAGACAACTCTTAGGATCAAGGAGGGGAGATTGAAATCATCATCTTACTAATAATTGACGAAGGATGATCGATCACATGATCCAAGGTAAGCTCCAAATTTTGCATGCGAGCCAAAATTTTGGAGGGTGGTTGTAGCCACTACAATAGGGTGTTTGAGCTACTCTATATTTGATACACTTTGATTTATGCCTACAACAACTATAAATTTGGATATGCAAAACAAATAGGTTGTATATCTTATGAATGTATTAAACAAATTATATTAGTTATGTTTTTTTATAATGATTGAATGTATTTGATTTGTAAAACCATGGAGTTATATATATAAGATGTTATTTCCAATTTCAATAAAATAAAATTATACACACATGAATGGAGGTTCTAGGAAACAATAACTAATGTAATAAAATCATATGTTTTATTGCAAGGACTTAAACTTGCAAATAACATAAGCCCTTCGTATTGATAGTCCTTATAGATTCGCCTATCATCACTGGATTCCTTTTCCAGAATTAGACCTATAAGAAGATTAGTTGGCATCCATCATCGATAGAATAATATAAGAAATCTATTTCCTTAGCCTCCCTCTTCTACTTCCAACTCCTTCAACATCAAAAAAATGAAGCAAATTAAGTAGAAAACATGGAGAAAATGAAAAGAATGGGTTCTGTTTATAAACTACAAGGTGTATGCTTATATCATCCCATAAATCTCACAAAACACAAACTCATTGTCACAAGATTATGAAAACAATGAATCAAGATGAGAATTTCATTCAAAATATCAATGGGTGATAACACTAGCCACCTCCCTTCCCTGAAGGGGGCAAGACAATTGGTGATCCTCTTGATATGAAGTCTTTGCAATGTTTGAGGTTTCGTGTTCCAATCCTCCTTGTTGTATTTTGTGGGATATGCATGGCAGTGGAGATGGATTCGCCTAAATCATAATATATGTCCAACCCAATTGTTGATTCTTGAAAACATAAAAGGAAAAAAGTACTTCCCTCCACCTTCACACATCTCACATCACCACCACTTCGCTTGTGATTCCTCCTCCATATCTAGATGTGATGCATCAAAGATTTACTTCATGTATCAAGTATTTAACCATTATTTGACTTATTTTATTGGAATAGCTAAAATTCATTGCAGGAAAAACTTGATTTGGTTCTAAAATTCCGCAGTCAATGCGTATCAACTCTCTTACCTTAAGATTTTGATGTTGACAGCTCACAATCACGTCTACCTAACTATAGGTCGACATTAACAATATTTTTAAATAGGAATCGTCCATAGGTAATTCTCGCCCTAAAATATCACCCTCATCCATTTATTATTATACTCTCAAAATCTTCTACCCAAATTGATGTGTTTCCATGAAGAATTGTGTAGAGGGTCCAATTGGTGTTTTGGGTTTTTGTTATGCCCTACTCCTTGGGATATGAAATTTTTTCGAATGTAGTAACACTATAGTTTATTTTTTCACTTCATTCTATGGAAAAAGTAATGGGAACGTCAGTTGTTTCCAGTTGTACAAGGGAGCTACATTGATATTAGCATGGACTATACAAAGTTAGAATGCACAACGTAGATTTTAGAAAGTTATGAGGCTAAAATTAAGGAGTTGGAGAATTGATTAGGGATTGGAAATGATGGATTTCGATCTAAGGGAAGACAAATTCATTTTCAACATTCAAAACTCAGGAATAATCAAGTTGCGATCAATTTCCTTAATTTTTGAAATATAGAGAAAATCTACCTCAATGATTTGAATGTTCCTCTGAGACTTGTTCTTCTCTTTCTATAGAAACTCCTTCACTAAATCTCCTAAATAAAAGCGTTAAGACATGACTTCTTGGAAACAATGATTAAGGAGAGGACCCATGTCCCTGCTCCATCAACACAATGAGAAAGATAGGCCTACCCACTCAACAAATGAGAAAGATAGGCCTACCCACTCAACAAATACTAAAACATTAGGGGAATGAGGTCTCTTCTTATTTCCGAATTTTAAACTATAGAGTTTATCTATTTCAAAAATATTTTGCAGAATGCATGAATTTAAAATTTGTAGAACCGTGATATACTTCGAACACTCATTAAATTAGTAAGACAAATTATCATATAAATTATTATAACCTTTCAAGAGTCGAAGCTTATTTAATTGTATTCTCACAATATATCCTTCAGAACAACTTTGTGATTAGTATAAACGTTTATAAATTTGAATTAAAAAACAAATATAAATCCAAACAATAATTAGAAGTATGTATTAAATTTACTATATCTTGGGTTCAGAGGACTTACATTGTGGTGAGTATATTTATAGTGGTAGTTAATTGCGCTGAGTATATTTTCTTAAAGTTTTTTATTTTTTTCCTTTATTAAAAAAAATATGTATTTAATATTATAATTAAAATATGTATTTAATATTATAACTATATTAAAAATATTAGTGTAGTTATTATAACTCAAAGTTTTATAAATAAAATCAAAAAATTGATTGAAACACAAAGAATGTCTTACTAATGCATACATTTATCTGAGTAACGATGCATAAAAAGGTTATGGGCCAACCTTAACATAAGAAAAAAATGAATTAAAAAAGAATGTTATAAATAATAATCAGGAACTTATAATCTAGGGACTTATTATAATTGCAATAATCTCAAATCCCTAAGGAATTGGTGGGTGAGGAGCCACTTTGCACAAATATAATTTTTAAAATTTATTAAAACTAATGGATCATTTTGCTAAATAAAAATTGTTTCTATAAATCAATATTATAAATAATAATGAGGAACTTATCATGGAAGAACTTATTAGAATTAGAATAATCTCAAATCCCTAGGAAATTGATGGCCACAGATCCATGTGACAACAATCTAAATTTTTAAATTTATTAAAAGTCAATGTAACCTAACAAAATCTTTAACACACCACATCCTTTGATAAGCATTAATTCTAAGTATATGATGAGCATATTCACTTAAGAATCAATTTAGACCCTCAATTAATAAAACACAAAAAATCAACCAATCCTCATCCACCTTGAATTAAAGCCTATTAAAACATACTAATTAATATAATCCACATTAACTTGAAATAAAAAAAACATATTAAAGCATACTTATTAATATGATAGGATATGTTTTTTACTTTTTAAAAATAAAATTAAAAATAATTAAATTCCAAAATGTATTATAATTATTTAGAAAATATTATTAACGCTTTGTTCATGAAAATTTAAATTCCTTCCTATTAATTAAAATAATTACAATACAATTCTGTAATATATAAAATTGTTGGGTATTTTTCAATGGACAAATACCAAAAACCAAATAAAATTCACCACAGAGACATTGCTCTGTTTACTCTGTCCAGGATCTTTTGACAGGGATCCTCTTAAAACCAAAATGACTCACAAGACAGCATTACACAGTCACAAAGCATTTCCATTAATTAAAAACAAACATTCTGTTACATATTTCTTCCTCTGTTCAAAGAGGGAATCACAAAAGCTCTGCTGCACTCACAGATTTTCCACTGCTGTGGATTTTACAAAACAGCTCTGTGTTCTTCAATGGCAGAAATCAAAATATTACAGTTCCATTTCTATAACGCACTGCTGTGCAATTACAAAATAAAAAAAACACACGCTCTCGTGCGTAGCCACTCCACTCACTACTAAAAAAAATATCGCGCGCATGCACCTTATGTATAAACTACAACACACAAAACCATTTTACCATATGACGTGTATATAAGAAAATAAAGAACGTATGACATATGGGACATATGCCCATAATAGAAATTAAAGGCATGCCCATATCTATATTAAAAGCCTTCACCATAATATTAAAGGCCGCCACCGAACACACTACGACAAACATTAAAATCACAAATTCCTCCTACGGCGGTCAACGCAAACGAGACTTCCACTTCACTCAAAATCTGACTTGTCGGGGGCCCGTGCACCTTCCGGAGATCGACGGCGAAGGACATTCAACCAAATCGGACGGTGGAGAGGATATCGGAAGGCACTTAACTGCTGAGCTTTACCTTCCGATGGGTCAAAGTTGCCTACGTCAGGCAAGAGCCACGTGCCAGCACCAAATTGCATCGGAGCAGATAGTACGGAAACAGCTTTTCGTTTGATAGCGGTGCGATATGCCCTGGCCGGTTTGTGGTTTCATGCTGGCGGTTTTGGGCTGCGTACGTAGGGCGTTGAAATTACATTTTCAACACTCCCCTTTAATTTCAACTGCTGGGCATTCGGTCATACCCAAACACTTCCTCAAAAATTCAAAGCTTTTCTGATCCAGCGGCTTTGTCAAGATGTCCGCAACCTGTTCTTGAGTCCTGCAGTGTTCTAGGACAATTTCTCCATTGTTCACCAATTCTCTGATGTAGTGAAACCTTGTATCAATGTGCTTCGTTCTCTTGTGAAACACTGAATTCTTTGACAATGCAATAGCTGAGCTATTGTCACAAAATATCACTGTCGCTTTTGCCTGCTCTTGGCCTAAGCTTCTCAACATTCTTCTCATCCACACTGCCTGACATGCTGCTGCTGTAGCTGCCACATATTCAGCCTCTGCTGTAGACAATGCTACAATGGACTGCTTCTTAGAAGCCCATGAGATGGCTCCTGAACCCATGTTAAAAACATAACCGGAAGTGCTCTTCCGATCATCTATACTTCCAGCCCAATCGCTGTCAGTGTATCCAACCAAATCTGAATGTTCTGAGGCATGATATAAAATTCCAAACATTTTAGTGCCTTTGACATACCTCAAAATTCTCTTTGCTGCCTGCCAATGTGCCTCCTTCGGCCTCTCCATGAACCTGGAAATTAAACTAACAGCATACATTAAATCAGGCCTAGTTGCTGTTAAATACATAAGGCTGCCTACAATGCTTTTGTAAAGGCTAGGATCAAAATCCTTGCTGCTGTCCTCTCTGCTGAGCTTTAATCCCATTACTGTGGGAGTGATTGCTGCCTTGCATTCTTCCATCTTAAATCTGCCCAAAACTTGATTTACATATCTTGCTTGAGATATAAAAATTCCTTTTTCATTTTGATCTACTTCTATGCCTAAGAAGTATCTCAACAAACCCATGTCAGTCATTTCAAATTCATCTTTCATGACTGATTTAAAATTCTCAATGAGCTGATCATCATTACCTGTGAAAATAACATCATCTACATACAAGACAACAATTAAAATCTTACCATCCTTTTCCTTGATGTAGACTGTGGGTTCTCCTTCACACTTGTCAAATTCATTATCCAATAGATATGAATCTATCCTGCTGTACCATGCTCTTGGCGCTTGCTTCAGCCCATAAAGAGCTTTCTTCAACTTGCACACTTTGTGCTCTTCACCTTTCTTCTCATATCCGAGAGGCTGTTCCACATAGACCTCTTCCATTAACACTCCATTTAGGAATGCTGATTTCACGTCCATTTGGTAGACTTTCCATTTGTTTTGAGCTGCTATGGACAGCACTGCTCTCACGGTTTCCATTCTTGCAACCGGTGCGAAAGTCTCCTCATAATCTCTCCCATACTGCTGCTTGTAGCCTTTGACAACCAGCCTTGCCTTGTGCCTTTCAATCTTGCCTTCAGCGTTGCTCTTGGTCTTGTAGACCCATTTCACACCAATGACTTCTTTGCCTTTTGGTAACTCAACCAAATCCCATGTTTTGTTTCTCTCTATGGCATTCATCTCCTCATCCATAGCTTCTATCCATTTCTTATCTTTAATAGCTTCTTCAAAATGAATAGGATCATCAACATGACAATACAAGGCAAATAAGGAATTCATTCCTTCTTCATAAATTTCACTTAGATTTCTAAACTTCTTACCTTGTTCACTTGGTGTGCAAGTGCTTGAAGATGCACTTGAATTTCCTCCTTGTGGTGTGCTTGGAGAAGCACTCTCATTGATCCTCAATGGTGTACCTTGCTGTCCTTGTGTTGGCGCTGCTGTTTGGGGATTCATTTCAGCCACTTCCTCTTCATCTTCATCATGAGACAAACAGTGTTTAACATTAACTGTCTTCTCTATGCTTCCATCCCAAGCTTCCTCTTCTATGAATTGAACATCCCTGCTGACAAAGAACTTCTTGGTAGATGGAATGTACAGCCTGTAGGCTTTGGATTCATCACTGTATCCAATGAAGATGCATTTCTCCCCTTTGCTGTCCAACTTCCTCCTTAGCTGATCTGGAATGTGTGCATAGGCCACACACCCAAAAACTCTCATGTGGGTGACTCCTTGCTTTCTCCCACTCCATGCCTCTTCTGGCACCTTGTTCATCACTGCTTTTGTAGGACACATGTTCAATATATAAACTGCACAATGTACAGCTTCAGCCCAATACTCATTTGGCAAATGCTTTGCCTTCAGCATGCTCCTCGCCATATCCATGATGGTTCTGTTTTTCCTTTCAGCAACTCCATTTTGCTGTGGAGTGTACCTTGCTGTAAACTGTTTATGAATTCCATTTTCTCTACAAAATCTTAGGAATTCCTTGGAGATATACTCACCTCCTCTATCAGTTCTCAATACTTTTAAGTGCCGCCCGCTTTGGTTCTCCACAAGTGCTTTGAAATTTTGGAATTTCTCAAACACTTCACTTTTGTTTTTAAGGAAATATATCCAAGTCTTTCTTGTACAGTCATCAATGAATGTCAAGAAATATAGGCTGCCAGCTAATGATGGAGCTTGCATTGGTCCACACAAATCTGAGTGGATAATCTCTAAGGGTGTCTTTGCCCTTATGCTCTTCCCTGATGGAAAACTTTCTCTATGTTGTTTTCCCAAAACGCAGCCTTCACATAGACTGTCCGGTTTCTCTATCAATGGTAATCCCTTTACCATTCCTTTTCTGCTCAATAAGTTTAGGCCTCCAAAATTGAGATGCCCAAATCTCAGGTGCCATAACCAGTTCTCATCCTTTGGCACGCTCTGGAAGGCCTCTTGGGTGACTGCTGCCATTTCCCTTTTGTTCTTCATGTCTGCCCTGATCCGGAGAGGGAACATTCTGTTCCTTGTCATCTTCACTTCAGCAATGCATCTTTTGCTGGGTGGTATGTCCATGATGGTGCACACATCATTTTTAAAGAAAACATTGTACCCCTTATGGACAAGCTGTCCAATACTCAAGAGATTACATCTCATTCCGGGGACATAGTATACATCTGCTATGGTTTTCCTTTCTCCTTGCTTTGAAAGTATTTTTATTTCTCCTTTTCCCATAACAGACACTTTACTATCAGTTCCTAGTGTGACTTCTGATTTCACATTTTTATCTAGGGCAGAAAAGAAGGCTATGTTTCCGGTCATATGGTTGCTGCAACCTGAGTCTAAAAACCATATGTCCTCACTATGTGTTTCAGCCATGTTACAAGCTAACAGGACATTTTCTTGACTGCTGTTTTCTCTTGTAACATTTGCATTTTGTCTGCTGTTCATATCATGTTGTTTCTTTCTACAATCACTAGCATAATGTCCATACTTTTTGCAATAATAGCATTGAACATTAGATTTATCATACCTTTGTCCTTGAGCCTGATATTGTCCTCCTTGTTGGCTGCTGCCTTGGCCTTGGTTCTGATTTGTATTGCTGCCTCTTCCTTGTGCATTTGATGGGTTGTTCCTTCCACCTCTGTTCTGGCTTCTGCCTCTTCCTCTTCTGTTTCCTCTGCCTTGACCTCTTCCTCTTCCAAAGGACATCTGGGTCTTGAAGGCTTGCTCAAGGGATGAGTTTTCATTCCTACTCAACCTCTGCTCATGAGTTATCAGTGATGCATGTAGCTCATCAACTGAATAACTTGAGAGATCCTTTGTCTCTTCAATGGTGGTGACTATGGCATCAAACCTTGAGGGTAAGACCCTCAATATTTTCTCCACAATTCTTCTGTCTTCAATGGTTTCTCCATGAGTTCTCATTTGTGTGATTACACCAATCACATGAGTGAAGAATGAGTCAATGTTATCTGACTCCTTCATGTTCAAGTTCTCAAAATCCTTTCTCAGCAATTGTAGTTTTGCTGTCTTCACTCTCTCCATGCCTTGATAGGCTGTCTTAAGGGTTTGCCATGCTTCATTGGCTGTCTTAGCTGCTGCTAACCTTGGAAACATACTCTGGTCTACTGCTAGATACAACAACACACGGGCTTTTGAGTCCTTCTTCCTATTGTTCTTCAGCAGATCCTTCTCTCCCTGAGTTAATGCATTGAACTCAGTTTCATCTGCTGGTTCTTCAAAACCTTCTTCAACTATTTCCCATAAATCTTGGGAAGCAAGCAGGGCTGTCATAGTTATTGACCAGTAGTCATAGTTCTTCCCATTAAACTGTGGGAGCTGGGTGTTAAACAAACCCATGCTTGTGCTAGCCATTCCTTAACTGTGTATATTTTTTTTAAAACAACTAACTGTCTTCTGCAATAACAAAAGAAATGCTTTTGAAGAATACCTGAATCCTGAGCTGTCTGAGTCTTCTAACTGCCTGAGAGGTTTTGCTGCAGCAACAACCTTCTCCCTTCAGCTTCTTTAACCTCTTTAAAGAGCCTGGTCCTGCTCTGATACCACTGTTGGGTATTTTTCAATGGACAAATACCAAAAACCAAATAAAATTCACCACAGAGACAATGCTCTGTTTACTCTGTCCAGGATCTTTTGACAGGGATCCTCTTAAAACCAAAATGACTCACAAGACAGCATTACACAGTCACAAAGCATTTCCATTAATTAAAAACAAACATTCTGTTACATATTTCTTCCTCTGTTCAAAGAGGGAATCACAAAAGCTCTGCTGCACTCACAGATTTTCCACTGCTGTGGATTTTACAAAACATCTCTGTGTTCTTCAATGGCATAAATCAAAATATTACAGTTCCATTTCTATAACGCACTGCTGTGCAATTACAAAATAAAAAAAACACACGCTCTCGTGCGTAGCCACTCCACTCACTACTAAAAAAAATATCGCGCGCATGCACCTTATGTATAAACTACAACACACAAAACCATTTTAACATATGACGTGTATATAAAAAAATAAAGAACGTATGACATATGGGACATATGCCCATAATAGAAATTAAAGACATGCCCATATCTATATTAAAAGCCTTCACCATAATATTAAAGGCCGCCACCAAACACACTACGACAAACATTAAAATCATAAATTCCTCCTACGGCGGTCAACGCAAACGAGACTTCCACTTCACTCAAAATCTGACTTGTCGGGGGCCCGTGCACCTTCCGGAGATCGACGGCGAAGGACATTCAACCAAATCGGACGGTGGAGAGGATATCGGAAGGCACTTAACTGCTGAGCTTTACCTTCCGATGGGTCAAAGTTGCCTACGTCAGGCAAGAGCCACGTGCCAGCACCAAATTGCATCGGAGCAGATAGTACGGAAACAGCTTTTCGTTTGATAGCGGTGCGATATGCCCTGGCCGGTTTGTGGTTTCATGCTGGCGGTTTTGGGCTGCGTACGTAGGGCGTTGAAATTACATTTTCAACAAAAATCTCTTTCTTTCCTTCAGGATAATAAATCTCTTTCGTTATTAAAAAACTGAAAATTTGTTTTAATTATAAAATAGGAATAATCTTTCAAATTATATTATAATTGATATTTTAAAAAATTCCATAAATGATTTTTTTCATAAATTATATTAAAATTTATGAGTGACATATAATTTTATTGAATTTATTAATTAATAACCTATTGCGAATTATTTTAACAAAACTATGAAGTTTTTAAAATTTGGCAAGCATATAGGATTCTTCTTTCCTTCCAATTGTTTAAAATCTGGTTACAAGATTCCAGTGACATACAATGAGAAAGTGAGACATCATAATTAACTCTCTGGAAAGACGTGCATACGATCACCCGGTGAACCATAACATAATAACCATCGGGAAATCCACTATGACAGAGACAATGTGGGAAAGCGGTAAGAGATGCTTGCAAATATATATAAATAAACATAAACAACGGGAAAACGAGGTGCTAAGGACGACATCGTCCTATATAATACTACGTACAGCTTAAAAGAGTCTATCGTACATTTCTTTCTCGCTGCCATGTTAGCAGGAAAACGATCAGCAAGCAGGAAGTTTAAAGGAATGGACAATATATTTTTTGGCGAGCAACGAAAGCCGTTAATTCTTTCAACTGGCACTTCCATTTGAAGATTTATAATTGGATCTAAACAACATCTGAGACATGCAGATGAGTTTCAAGATTTCACATGCTCCGCCTAACTATGTAATTATTTAATTTTTATATTGACTCATGGGAGGGCGTGAGGATTGCACGTCGAAAAGTAAAAGAAACCACATTAGATTCATAGTATATTCTTATGCCCATTTAAAAAAAGGACCTGAACACACTGTATTCCAATTTCACATGACTTTAGATTCGTAGTTTATTAATGTGCCCATTAAAAGAAAGACCATGAAGCACTTTATCCCAATTAATTAATGCAGACATCCTAACCCTCACTTGCAGTGGGACGACAAACGAGTTGGATTAACATAGTGAAAGAAAAGCACGTGAATTTGTGGCTGAAACAGAAATGCAAACTGTGTCTGCCATGTGATGAGACGGGAATCATTTTCAGACGCCCTCGAATATTCATATTGGCGATTAGCTGGACTGAGACCCTAGAGATGATCATACATGAGCAGGAGGAATCTTATAGCTTAAATACGACCCACATTCTCGCACATACCTCCACACTCGTGTTTCTTCTGCTGCTTCCCACAGAGGCTGTTTTCATTTCGTTCCTGATTGCAGGATCTCCTGTTAAAGCAGCCATTTGTTCTGAATTGCACATTTGTTGATTAATCATCTGTGATTTCGTATACAATTGAAAGGTCATTGTTTTGAATGCTCTGGGTGTATGTGTGACCACCTTGAAATAACATTTGTAGTTGTGTGGTAACGTAACTGATCGTGAGTTTTAGGCAGACTATTCCCGTAGACTCTCCTTGTATTCCAAGATTCAGGGTTTAGATATCCGGACCTCTACGTTAAAATAAACTGCAAGGCCTATGTTGTCTGTTTGTTTGTTTCTTTTTCCTTTTTCTCTCTTTGCCACAGAGGCTGCTTTAGTAAGCTAAGCTTCTTGTTTTCTCTTTATCACAACTTTGTATTTTGGAAAAGACACAATGAAGTTTAGTTTGTTGTCAATATGGGCCGCTCTCATGCTATCATGTGTTTTGTTGTCCTGCTTCACTGCAAAAGCTCGGCATATGGGCTTCAACCATCACGCTACTCATACGTCACTGCAGCCTCACCCTCATCACAACAACCAAGAAGAGAGTTTCTTTCAAAAGACATACACGAGAAGGAGCTCGAAAATGATGAAGGGCCAATTATCAGTCGCGTCATCAGAGAATACACTCGCTGCCACCAAGTTCGACGTGTCCGTGAAAGATATACCTGGCCATAACCATTCCCACAAGAGCGAGGACTCTGAAAAGCTGGCGAGCAACGACGGTGGAGCTCAAATCTTTTCACAGCATCGCAATAAATCAGCGAATAAAATTGTACCAGCAAAAAAGGACATTGCAGTGATGGCATTTCGTCCATCATCGTCCGGCCACAGCCCGGGGATAGGCCACGATAATCCCCCTGACTCAAGGCACTAGAACCTGCTTGCTAGCCAGCAAGATCTGCAGTATTGCTTGTATTTCTAGATTATCGTTTTATGGACTTTATGACGTAGAGAAAACATACATTGTATGTTTGAAACAGTAATAGATTATCTGCAATCGTAAAGGTCTACAGCCATAGGTAGGATGTAATGTAAGTTAAGCGAAATATAAATATAAAAAAAATGCGTTATTGTTCTACTATATGTTTCGAAATCATGAGAGAAGTTAGTTATTTCATCAATTAAAATCCTTTCTGCACATGGACATGCAAATAGCTTTAAGCTACGAATAATGTACATGAGTAGGATTGGGCCTTTGAATTAAAGAAAGGATTCTGCCTCCTTTATAAGTCTTCACGAGTTTCAGATTTTAACTCATGAAATGGATAGCGATGAAAAGAGAAATAATAGCGATGACTTAATGGCAGCAATAATTATATTTATCCGTATCAAAATGGACTATGAGTTATGGATCGAACCCTAACATATCAGATACAATACCAATGCTCAATTTCACTTTTCACTATTAAAATCCGGAGCAATTTAGAAGCGAGAATTATTTATTTATTTTTTTGGATTTTTAAGTAGAATTATCTAAAAGAATTGAATTTGGTTTTAAACTAGTTTTCTAAACTCAAACTTATAATTTCACTAAAACCTGTTGAATTAAAAAAAAAAAACCCTTTAGAAAAAAACACACTTATAAACAACTCGCTTTAATAATAAAGACATGGAGAACATATCAGATTCCATTGAGAGACGCATAAAATATCAGATTCCATTGTTCAATTTAACATTTCTGTAGTTTAACGGTATAAAAAGCGACAAGCGAACGACAACATGTGGCTTTTCGCTGTCATCAAACGGTTGGTCCATCTCTACGAAGTTAATGTTGAAATTGTAATTTCAACTGCCGTGGACCGACAGCGACCGCAGCGTAGTTTTCAGAAAACCGCCATGGAGTCCATCGCACAGCCTTTCTCCCAATGGTGGTTTTTTCTCAAATGGCAGCGATACAATCAGCGGCTGACACGTGCCCGGAGCCACGGTTTCAAAACAGCGTTTCATCAGAGCATAAATATTAGTCAGAAAAGTCCGCGCGATATTGATTGCAACCGTTCCATTGAATTCAACGCTGTCCACCGTCGATTGAAGCCAGGGCTGCGTACAAGTCTGCACCATTACTTGCGTGAAGTGAAAGTTTTTTTTGTTTGACCGCCGTTCTGTCATTAAAGCACTTTAATGAAATTTACTGCAGTCGTAATTGTTGGTAAAGATTTTAATTTTATTAGTTTTTTATTACACCTGAGTATGGCAAGAAACACTGCATTGTCCTGTTATGTTTTTTGTGTTAGTTCCATATGTGAAATGCAATATTCGCAGCAATGTGTATTGTAATTATTTTTGTTGAGAACACAAACAGAGTATGCGCAGCAGCGCAAAGGTAATGCCTTTTGTTGAGAGATTGAAATGAAACATGTAGCAGCGTGAATGTTTTAGTTTGTTGGGAGCACGAAATGCAAGAGAGGGGTAGCATCGTGATGGTAAGAAGGAAAAGCTCCGTAGTGTGAATGTAAGCAGTGTGAAGGTAAGTATTCATTTCAGAAATGAGTGGGAACAGGCAGCACAGCATGAAGAAATGTTTTGTGTTCTTCATTGAGAATATGAAATGTGGAATGCGCACTAGCTTGAGGCACAACAGCGCGAGAGTTGTTGTTTGTTGAAATGAGAAGGTAAGCACGCATCAGTGCACAAAAAGAATTTTCACATAGCAGTGTGAATTTTTTCTTTGGGGTATACGCAAGATGTTTTTGTAACAGCAGTTGTGAAATCCCTCTGTGTGAGGAAGATAATTTATGTAAGAGCTGGTTTCCTATTAATGAATATAAATATTTTTTTGTGTTGCTGAAACTTTGTCCTCAGCAAAACAATTTTTAGCTTCCCTATGCTAAGATCCTATGTGCTAAAAACAGAGCATCAGTCTCTGTTCTATTTAGTTAATTTTGTTTTGGAATTTATCAAAAAATTCCCAATAGTGGTGTCAGAGCTTGTCCAGGCTCTTTGAAGGTGTCAAAGAAGCTCAAGGAAGGATCTCTTACAGCAACAACTTCTCCAGCAGAGTGAAGACTCAGTAAGAAAAATCCAAGGTATTTCTCAAGTCAATTTTTTGTGTTACTGCTGAAGATAGTCAGTGATTTTAAATACACACTCAAGTATTTTGAAGCATAGTTAAGAATGTCAAGGTCAAGGAAGAAAGTCTCCAATCCTCCTAAGGATGTGTCTCCCTCTACTACTAAAATAAAAGACAATCAATTTGAAAGCATTCTATTTGAGGCTCCAAGGCTCAATGGGAACTTTTATATATGGGAAGTAAAAATGAGGACTTTCTTACAGTCTAAAGGAATTGAAATTTGGGAATCAGTGATTGATGATAGCAGGATGGATAGAGAATCCAAAGAGTACAATGCAAAATCAACAAAGACAATGTTGAGTGGGCTACCTGATTCTGTAAAGAAGAATCTAGGAAACATTCATCAGCTAAGGATATACGGAACAAACTTCATGACCTTCACTCAAAAGGAGCACTGACCATGACCATCAATAAAAAAGGAGATCTTGAACCCATCATAGAAGCTGAAAGTGAGAATGATGACATCGAGGCTGAAGCAGACCTAGAAGATGAAAAGAATGAAAATGACATTGTAGAAGAACTCCTTGCTCAACTTGTGACTTCCATGGAAGAGATTAACAATTTGGAAAAGGAAAATGAGGCACTTAAGAAGATAGCTCCAGTTGGTAACCAAGATCAAACAAGGAAGAAGGTTGACCTCATCAAGCTTCAAGTACAAGAAAGGGATGAAGAGCTTGCCAAACTTAAGAAGGAATTTCAGGAAAGCAAAAGGAAGCATCATGAAGAAGTCATATCCATGACAAATCAATTGAATAAAGCAAAGAAGCAGGAAAATACCTTGTCATGTCAACTTGAACAAAGGCACAAGAGCGTGAACAAACTTGAAGAAGAGATTGATCAGTACAAGGTAGAGGTCTCCTCCCTTAAGTCTCAATTACAAGAAGCCAGGAAACAGGCACAAGAAGCTGAGAAGAAAATGGAGAGCAATCAAGCAAAGAATGAAGAAATCTTCAAAATGAAGTCAGATATCTTCTCCCTTAAAATAGTAGCAGCTGAAGCTACTCGTAGCATGGAAGAGACTGAGGAACAACTTGCAAAGAAGAATAATGAGTGTGAAAGATTGGAAAAAGAGATTGTCCTCATCAAAAAAAAGATTGAAGGGATGAACAAAATCTTGAAGAGCTCTCAAGCCTTGGATGACATTCTCAGCTATCACAGATGTCCATTTGATAAATCAGGACTCGGGTATGCAAGTGAATCCTCAAACAAGAATGAAAATGCTTTAAGCAAAAGAGATGTGAAGAAGCCAGAAAGAAATTGTGATGCTCCTAGTTCCAACAAAGGCAAGGAGAAAAATCAATGCTACAATAGAAGAAATCTTGCTCCAAGTAGAAAACCAGCTCCAAAAAGAAATGTAGGTGATGTCAAAGAGGCAAGAGGCAATGGTTATCATCAAACGGTCTCAAGGCAGAAAGGCTTCAGAAGTACATCGAGGAAACCTCCATCTTGCAAGTACCAAAGTTCATTTTTTGGTTATTGTTATTCTTGTTCAAACTTTGGTCATATGGCAAAAGACTGTAAAGCATCTCATAGAGATAGATGTTATAGTCTCCGACAACCTCCAAGAAACAATTTTATAGGAAGAAATCATGAAATCTTATTCATGAACAATGTAGAATGCTTCAAGTGTCATAACATTGGTCATATGGCACGTGATTGTAACTTAACATGGGCTCTTACAGAAGCTAGAACCATGCAAAGGAAGAATGTTACACAAGTATGGAGAAGGAAGGAAATACAGTTTGAAAGTCCTTTGAGCTCTCCAGCCAATCTAAATTTTTTTTTAGAAGACTCTGCCAAAAGGAGACGATGCATACAGTTAGGGGGAGCCTGTAATTCTTGATCATTATTGTTGAACAATATTAATAGTTGTTCTTCGATGAAGATCTTCTTATAGGGGAGAGATATGGAATTAAATCTACCATAAGAGCAGAGAAAAAAAGGTTGCAGGATAGCTTGGAGATGCAAAGATTGGAAATCCTGCCCGAGGGAGAGAGAAAGAGGATATTACATGATTGGAGGGCCTGAGCATAGCAGTGAGAGCGATGAAAGGAAAGCTGATATGAATAGGCAGAAAAGTTTTGAGTTTTTTGATGAAATGTCTGGGTATGACTGATAACCCAGCAATTGAAATTAAAGGGGAGTGTTGAAATTCTAATTTCAACTGTCGTGGAGTGACAGTGACCACAGCGTAGTTTTCAGAAAACTTCCATGGAATCCATCGCACCGCCTTTCTTGCAATGGTGGTTTTTCCTCAAATGGCAGCGATACAATTAGCTGCTGACATGTGCCCGGAGCCACTGTTCCAAAACAACTTTTCATCAGAGCATAAAGATCAGTCAGAAGAGTCCGCGCGATATTGATTGCAACCATCCGATTGAATTCAACGCTATCCACCATCGATTTAAGCCAGGGTTGTGTACAAGTCTCCACCATGACTTGCGTGAAGTGAAAGTTTTTTTTTTGTTTGACTGTCCTTCTATCAGTAAAGCACTTTAATGAAATTTACTGCAGTCGTAATTGTTGGTAAAGATTTTAATTTTATTAGTTTTTTATTACACAGGAGTATGGCAAGAAAAACTGCATTGTCCTGTTATGTTTTTGTGTTAGTTGCATATGTGAAATGCAATATACACAACAGTGTGTATTGTAATTATTTTTGTTGAGAAAACAAATAGGGTATGTGCAACAACCCAAGGGTAATGCCTTTTTTTGAGAGATTGAAATGAAACACACAGCAGCGTGAATCTTTTAGTTTGTTGAGAGCACAAAATGCAAGAGAGGGGCATCAACGTGATGGCAAGAAGGAGAAGCACAGCAGTTGCGAATGTAAGCAATGTGAAGGTAAGTAGTCATTTGAGAAATGAGTCGGAACACGCAGCAGCGTGAAGAAATGTTTTGTGTTGTTCATTGAGAATATGAGATGTGGAATGCGCAGCAGCACATATGCAAGTTTTTTTTACACAACAGTGTAGAGTCAAAGAGTGGGTAGAAGCACAACAAATATGAATGTAGTTTTTTGTTGTTTGCATATGAAATGCAAGTGAGGCACAACAGTGCGAGAGTTGTTGTTTGCTGAAATGAAAAGGGAAGTACGCATCAGTGCGCAAGTGAAGAATTTTCACACAGCAGTGTGAATGTTTTCTTTGGGGTATACGCAATAGCGTAATGTAATTTGTTTTGTTGAAAAAATATATACGCAGTAACACGTATGGTATGTTGATGTTGTTTTGTTGAAATGTAATGTGAAAATGCAATAGTGCAAATGTACACAACAGTGTGTTGATTTTCAGCAAAAAGAGAGTGTTTTGTTTTTACACACAACGGTATAAAAATATACAACTGAGACATAATTTCTTTTTTATGAAAGACAGTGAAAGTTTTCCTTGGAACTGCATTTAAAGCATTCCCTGGTTGAAATCCCTCTGTTAAGAGGAAGATGTTTTTGTAACAGCAGTTGTGAAATCCCTCTATGTGAGGAAGATGATTTATGTAATAGTTGGTTTCCTGTTAATGAATAAAAAAAATTTTTTGTGTTGCTGAAACTCTTTCCTCAGCAAAACAATTTTTAGCTTCCCTGTGCTAAGATCCTGTGTGTTAAAAACAGAGCATCAATCTCTATTCTGTTCAGTTAATTTTGTTTTGGAATTTATCAGAAAATTCCCAATAGTTAAAATCTCTCAGTCAATGGTGAGCAGTAAAACAGTAATTGATCTTTCGAGTGCTAGAGAGTTTGATGAGAATTTCCCATATTTGATTATAAAAAGATTGAGAAGACCTTGATTGGTGTCGCCTTAATATATCTTTGTCGATTATTTCTAGAGAAGATTAGCTATATATTCTTAGCGGAAGCAACTCGATGAACCAAAACTTTCATTAGCGTATTTCTCTTTTCAAAGTTTCAAACTTGTATCTAATCTACATTCAAAATAAGAAGAAATTAGAGGGCGAGAATAATGTTCCAAAGAGCTAGAAGATTGGTGTGCAAGAGCAAGATTACAAAGAGCTAGAGCCACATTGCAAACCCTAGCCGCCACCATTGTCGCGGCAGCCATGCGCGGATCGAACTTGTGGGAGTGAATTGAGATATCACCAGGTTGATGGGTTGGTTTTGTTTCAATGATTGTAATTTCATTTTCATCTGCAGCCCGAGCTTTCCATTCTATACACTTGTCATCTTATAATTGTTTGTTTTGTCAAAAACTTCCCATTTTGTTGGAGGCTTGGTTTTGGAAGAGGCTTTTTCGCATGGAATTGTAGTTGGAGCTAGCCATTCAACAAGTGGAGTGGGTTTGTGAACAGTTGACAGTAAGCTAAAAAACTCATCTGCTAGTGCCTGCATAAACCTAGTGGTATTCTTTCATAAGTTCATCCTCTCAAGACATAGCGGAGACTCCATGATTGTGCCAGTCAAAAGCAGTCAAGCTCACTATATTGTTCCACTAAACGTTGCATTCTTCCGCAGCCACTGTTTCCAAATTAGGGTTCGATTTGAGCAAAGTAGTGGTTTTGTAACTAAAAATAGATATGTGATGTTCGGTGCATCCCTTCATATAATGAAGCAGATTGTTTTGCATCGTACAGAAGGAGATGTCCGAAATTCTGTAGTCTCTCTATACTGTTGATCGATAAAAAAATGCTTGCGGTATTGACCTAGATTTTTTTGTAGCAAGTTTGGTGTTTACACTTCAATTGTATTATCTTTCAAAGTTAAGGCTTACTCTAAGCTTGAATCAAGACAAATGAAAAGATTATTGATGATTCGAATAGGAATTCTCCTAGCAATACTAATAACCCCAAACATAATTGCCAGTTTCTCACTGTGATAGGATAAAAATTGTTCTTTCTACTAATCCTCTACATCATGAAAAAAAAAAGTATGTATTGGGCACATACCTTTCCTCCTTCATCAGCTTGGTCAATTCCTCCAGCTTCTCATACATAACTTTTATTTGTTGATGCCTTATGTATTTGACAGTGAAACTATGCACCCTACCTTTGACCTCAATCCAACTTACTCTTGGCTACTCTTTGCAATCCTTTCTCTTTCATCTTAATTCCTCACATTTGCGAGACAATTCAACTTACCAGCTGCAACATATATCTTAGACAAAAGCACATATTCTGGAGCATCTTGTGGTTCCAACTTGAGAATATGTTTTGTTGCTTGTTTCCTTAACTAATCCATGAATTCTACTGGCCGACAGCAAGGTTTTCCATACCAAATAATTTAGTTCAAACAACATTTTATTTATTAAATCTTCAACCTCATTCAATTTCCTAGCACCACCAAGAAGGTCAACCATACACACACAATTTTCCATTGTTAATTTAACGCCATAATCTCGATCAATGGAATCGAACAACCTATTCCCTTCATCAACTAGTTCAATGGTACCACAAACCGACATAACATAAGCAAAAGCGATATTATTTGGCTTTGGACCTGCTTCTTGCATTTGCTCAAAGAGTTGGAAAGCCTCCTCCCATATCCATGTTGTATAAATACAAAAATCATTACATTCCATGAGCAAACATCACATTCACATTTTTTGGGAAATACTTTTTCTACATCTCCCAAACATCCACACTTTGCATACATGTCAACAACGCAATTTCCAACATAGATATGTGAGACGATCCCACTTTTGATAGCAAAAGAATGGACCTTCTTTCCAATTTCTAGGACTGCTAGGTTTGCACAAACACTAATGACATTAGAAGCACTAAATTAATATGGCTTTGGAATTCCCTGTAGAATTTGGTAAAATATTTTCAATGCCTCTTCCCAATACCCATTTTGGGTACATCCTATAATCATGCCATTCCATTAAATCAAGTTGCATCTACGCATTTTATTGAAAACCTTACAAGAAGACTTGAGCCTTGCAAACTTTGTATACATATCAAGAAGAGACGTTGCAACCTAGATATTGGAGGCATAGCCAGTTTTGTTTATGTAAATATGGATGAATTCAACTTGTCCTACATCTGCTAGGCTCTCACATCCCCTCAGAACACTATGTAAAATGAACTCATCTAGCTCTATACCCACAAGTTGCATCTAACCAAATAGTTTCAGTTCCCCGTTGCCATGACCATTCAACATGCATCCTACTTTATTTCATTCCACAAAGCAACACCTCGAGAAAACATTCTGTTAACACACATGAAATGCATCAACTCTACTGGTGCATTTTCCATACCTGTCAATAAGGCCATTTTGCATGGATACTCATGTCAAATCCAGTCCCGATAATATAATAATTAACCATCTGTCCATGTTTTAGGGTTCTTAGGCTGGAATATGAAATAAGTATACCTGTGAACGTCTACTCTTTTGCACCCATTCCCGTCCCAAACATTTCATAAGAGAGTTTCAAAGCCTCCTTACCATGCTCATGTTGAGCATATATAGAAATCATTGGAGTCCATGATATATTTCATATAGGCATTTCATCAAACATTTGGCAACAATAGTGCAACATTCCACATTTTTCATACATGTCAACAAGTTCTCTTCATATAGAGATGTCAGACTGAAAGCCAAACTTGGTGATTTTGCATTGCCTCGCCATGCCCAGTTCAAGAACTACTAGACCAACACATGCCCTAAGAAAACTTGAAAAAGTGAAATGGTTTGGTTTGAACCCTTCCAATTACATTTGATGAAACGATTATACAACCTCATCTATATTCCCACTCTGTACACATTCAACTATCACTAAATTCCAAGAATCTATATGCCCTTCAACCATTCTATTGAACACTAGAGGTTGACTCTATACTCACAAACATGAGATACATGTAAACAAGAGAATTTCCCATAGTGACATATGAAAATCTCCCATTTTTTAAAATATTCACATGAATTTGTGAGCCAAGTCCAATAATTCCTATGCTTCCCAAGATCTTAGAACTCTAACCAAAATTAATGAATTTTTCAGAATTCCCAACTCAAGAATTCAATTGTAAACCCTCAATGCCTTCTCGGGTTTTCCATTTTGAGTATATACTAGGATCATAACAGTCCATGTGACAAAATTCGACTCATTCCTTTGCTCAAATACCCTATAAAATCCTTCCATTAGTCACTTTTGGCAAATATCTCCACAAGAGTAGTACCCACAAACATGTCTGCCTCAAATCCAATTTTAATAATATGGCCTTAAACCTACAAACCTTGATCGAAAGCTTCGAAATTCGAGCGCACTCTCATCATACTAATGAGAGTGAACTTTGACTAGTGGAGATGTTGCACAAATGGGATCATCAGCTCCATAGGAACAATCGAAATCTTATGGAGACATTAGCAGTTTATTTTCACCAATTTAATTTAAGACTTAACATAAGTTAGTAGTTTATGTTCACCAAGATGAACAAAAGCCCTATATTTTATGAATACACTTCGGCATGACATAATAAATTAATTTCACCATCTCTGTGTTGAAAAGAACAACACCATAAAAAACATTCACAGGTTTTCCTATCAACCCAACATTTTATTAGAATAGTAAATCATCTTGGAATATTGATGTAGAATTAAAACCATAGTGAGAAGCAAAGAGATTTCATGTACCTTGAATCATATAAAGAAACTATTTTCTAATTGAAATATTTCCAAGAAAAATATTAATGTAAAATAAAGTTTGCAGTATGTGACATTGTCAGGAATTTTGCATGGATGATTCAACAAGTTCATTCACGGGTTTTTCTGTAAATATAAGGAAGCATCAACTGAAGAAACATGGTTCTCTACTCTTAGTTTAAGGTTTTCGAAAGTTTTTTTTCATCGCTTGGACTCATTCTTATAGGGGTGAAATTTTTGAATTAGAATCCCCATCACACATACATAAGCCAAAAGCTAGATTTTCTTCTTGAAGGTGTACTTTTGAATAGAGGATAATGGTATGCATGTGATTTGACTAAAATGGAACCAATACTCTTGTCTACAATTTCTTGAAATATTTACTTGGGGTTTCTCAACCTTGTGGTTGAAGCCATTTTTGGCATGCCATATGTAACCTCACATATTAATTCTTTGTTGCAACTATTTGTAAGACACTTGGTAATGAATACTTCTAAGAACTAGGATAGCGGATCTCTACTTGGGTTGAGTTTAGTAGTGAATGAATTTATTCAAGCCATCTCCTATAGGTTTATAACCCTGTATAGAAATTACCTGCATATGAATTCTAAAAAATAGACAATAAACAATGGTGAGAGCATAAAACATAAAACATATATACACCAAGATTTTCCCCTGAATCCCAAAACCGACACTACGAGATTGATTTTTCATTATATTCCTTTCAATATTACAATACATATATATATATATATATACACATTTCAAAGCATCCATAAACCCCAATCCATTAACCTTGGATTAGAAAATAACCATAGTTTCCTTGACTAGATCTAAAAATACCTTGGACACAAAATGATCATGCCAAAAACTATGTACGAAATCCATCCAGAAAACCATAGGCTGGTATGCTCGCCTAATATAGGGTCCAAAAACAATTTCCTGGGGCGCTACCCCAGACCCTGTTTAAGGGCACTACCGTCCCCCTGCATACCTCCCCTGTGAGCCCCCGATAGTACCCAATGGGTACTCATGGAAAGAATATAACACAACCCAACATTCTCCCACTTTTTGTTTTCTTTCCACGGGGGGCCATAGGTGAGCTTAGACATTGATCTAGCCCTGCAATGCCGATTGTTTCTCTACACCAAGAATACTTGTCCATTCTCACACACTTTGTCAATGCATCTACAATATTCTTCAAAATCTCCACGTTCACCAGCGACACCTTTTTGTCATTAACCATATCCCTCACAAAGTGATAGTGAACATCAATATTCTTTGTCTTCAAATGATAAGTAGGGTTCTTTTCCAAGAAAATTGCACTTTGGCTATCATAGTCTATCGTTACATCTCGATGTAATAACCCCATACTTAAGAACAATATCTACAACCAAACTTCTTCCTTGCTTACATGAGTTCCTGCCATGTATTCTGCATCTGTAGTTGAGAGTGACACTATATACAGTCTCTTCCTCATCCAACTGACATCACCTCCGAAAAGGTTAAACATATACCCACATGTAGATCTTCCCTGATCCATATCTTGAGCCCAGTCTACATCAACAAGGTCACATATGTCCAGAACATTATCCAATCTTAGTCTCCCTTGTCAGAACAAACCACAATCACTAGTGCCTTGCAAATACGAGAAAAACTTCTTTAGTTTTGTCCAATGCTCCTGTGGTTTTGACATAAACCTAGTCAATCCTCCCACTGCATGGGCAATGTCTATTCTAGTATAGACCATTGCATACTTTAGGGTACGTACTGCACTTGCATATGGAGCGCGGGACATGTCCTCTTCCTCTTCTTATGTCTTGGGACACTGTTCAATAGATGACTTTACACCTACAGGAATATCAACCTTCACCAGTTTATTATCCTTCATATTAAACCTCTATAGTGTTGTCTCAACATAATTCCTTCGGTTTAACCAGAGCTTCCACTTTGCCCGATCTCATTTAATTTCCATACACAAAATATAGTTTGCAGCACCAAGATCTTTCATGTCAAATTTGGAGAACAATTGGTTCTTCAAACAATAGATAATTTATTTGTCATTTCCAACTAGCAACGTAGCATCCACATACCACACTAGATAAATAACACAGTCACCAATTAATTTAAAATAAACATAGTGATCTTCTTTACTTCTGTTGAAGCCAAGTCCCCATATAAATGTATCAAATTTCTAATACCACATACTTGGTTAGTGTTTTAACCCATCCAAAGACTTTTTTAACTTGCATACCAGTTGTTTCTCACCCTTCTCTGCAAAGCCTTCAGGTTGCTTCATGTAGATCTCCTCTTCGAGATTCCTGTGAAGAAATGTTTTTTCCACATCCATTTGTTCTACCTCGAAATCAAAAGACACAACAACATATAAAATTAATCTAATAGAAGCTACCTTGGCAACAGGGGAAAATATATCACCAAAATCAATTCCCGACACTTGGGAATAACCTTTTGCTACCAATCAAGCTTTGTATTTCTCAACCTTGCCCTATGCATTCATTTTCTCTTGAACACCCATTTTCTTCTAATGGGTTTCCTTCCAGACGACAATGCCACCAAATCCCAAGCCTCATTTTTGCGCAAAGATGCCATTTCATCAACCATGGCCTCTTTCCATAGTTTTCCATCCTCTGAATCTACTCCTTCCCTCATAGTTTTGGGAGCATGATTAGTAAAAGAAAAATTTGAACAAAATGTAGATGGACTATACCTTTCTGGCTACCTTCTTTCTCAAACTGATCTTCTCACAGCTGGAGTGTATGGCTCTTCATCTTCTGATTTATCTTCTGCTGTAGAATCTGATTCTTCCTCCTTTAGCTTAAAATCTATCATTTTAGGTTCCTTTCGTATGATTTCTTGTTTAATAATATCTTTCACCTCTCTAAACACCACATATCGACTATACACAACCTTCCTTGTTTCTAGGTTCCAAAGCTTATAACCTTTTAAAGCATCCTTATACCCAATAGAGATTCACATTTCAGATTTACTATCCAACTTTGTTCTTTTCTCCTTTGGAGCATGTACATATGCATCACATCCAGATACCCTCAGATGTGAAAGAGAAGGTTTCTTTCCAGTCCATACCCATTGTGGGGTCTTATCCTCCAATAGTAATGAAGGTGATCTGTTGACCAAGTAACATGTAGTCTCAAGTGGCTCTTCCCAAAATTCTTGTCCTAACCCCAAAGCATTCAGCATGCTTCTTTCCTTTTCCATCAATGTCTTATTCATTATTCCCACAACTCCATTTTTCTGTGGTGTGTATGCAGTAGACTTTTGCCTTGCTATACCATGCTTCTTATAGAACCCTTCAAACTCCTTCTTGCAAAACTCTCCACCGTTATCTGTCATCAACACCTTTATCTTCTTGTCTATCTGGTTTTCCACTAGAGCCTTAAATTCTTTGAACTTGTCAAAGACTTTAGATTTCTTCCTGAAGAAATATATCCATGTATTTCTTGAGAAGTCATCTATAAATGATACATAGTACGCAGACTTACCTAATGATGGAACCTACACAGATCCAAACACATCGATGTGCACAAGCGCTAATATATATTTTGGCCTCTTAGGACGAGAGAGGAGACTCACCCAATTCTGCTTCCCATATAGACAAATTTCATTGAAATCAAAATCTAGAGAGAAATTAGAAATACCTTATATCATGTCATTACCATGAAGTATTCGAAAGCCTTTCTCTCCAATATCTCCAAGCCTTTCATGAAATAGCATGGTATTTTCTCCAAAGACCATTAGATTTTCTACTCCACTTTCAGGAACCACAAAACTATTGCACCCATAAATAACAGTCCTACCCTGAAGCTTACATAGAGTTGCAATCCAAACTCCCCGCATCAATACTAGTGCTCCCCGAACCATCTTGCAAGCATATTTCTCGAACACTTTTTTTACACCTCCATCATCATATTGCTTACAAAAATCAGATTTATGGCCAATGCAGGAATATGTAGAACACCCAAAAGTGTTCTAATCCTTCCACCTTGCAACTTCAACTTGAATTTTCCAAAACGGGTGATTACAACCTTCTTGTCATCCCCTAAGAATACATCACCGCCATCATATTTCTCATACTCATAGAACCACTCTCTATAAGCAGTGAAGTGAAAGGATTCTCCTGAGTCAATCAACCATTCCCCATGATTTGCATGTGTACTTGAAGAAGAACCCAAGCACGCATCCCCACCTTCATCTGAGGTGGTTTTCACCTCTGTAAAAGGAGCATCATCAAATCCATTTCCTTTCTTAGGAGCTTTAGATTTACAGTCCCATTTGAATTTCCCTTCCTTTCCGCATTTCCAGCACACCTTTACATGTTTTCTTGGATATTTAGAGCTCCGTGTAGATTTAGATCTCCCACTGGAGGACTTATTTTTGTTTCTATTTTGGGACTGTCCTCGTACAGACAAGGCATCACCATTCTAGCCCTCCATATTTTTTCGTTTCATCTCCATCGAAAACAAGGGTGAGACTATTTCATCAAACTACAAGGCAGTTGCATTGCTACCTATTGCAACAAACAGACTATCCCACGAATTTGCTAGAGAAAAATCCAAACTAATGCACTTATCTTCATCTGAAATTCAATATCAACATATAATAATTGTCTTACCACAGTATTAAAGGGGTTCTGATTCTCTGCCACTGATTCTCAATCTTTAATCCTCAGGTTATACGTCATTTTCCATAGAAAGAGTTTATTCACCAGAGACTTAAATTGGTACAAAGTCCATAACTTGTGCCACAAAGCCTCCGTCGAAGCTTCCATTGATACATTCAAGAATACTAAATCTAAGACATGTAATCGTATTGTGTTGTTTTCCTTCTGATCCAAGTTCGTCCAGTCTTCAGCTGACATTGTTGTTGGTTTAGTACCTAGATCTACCGCTATCCACTGATATTTATCCACCAGTAGATCCTCCACTTTGAATTTTCACAACTCAAAAATCAAACCATAACAATATCTATCACTTCACTGCTCAACATCTTCTTTCACCACAAGAATCATTCTCATAGATCTCCCACTAAACAGGGTCTACCACAAACTTGAGAAAAACCCCTCAGCAGGAAAGGCGTCCCCTTGAAGCCAAAACAACACCGATACCAAATGTAGGTTTCTATCCCTGTATAGAAATGACCTCCATACGAATTCTTAAAAACAGAGAATAAACAATGGTGAGAGCATAAAACATAAAACAAATATACACAAACATTTTTCCATTGATCTGAAAATCAGGACTACCGGATTGATTCTTCATTATATTCCTTTCAATGTTATAATACATATATATACATAATGAAGCATCCATAAACCCCAATCCATTAACCTTCGAGTAGAACAAAAACGCAGTTCCCTTGACTGGGTCTACCAAATACCATGGATAGAAAACCATCGTGCCCAAAAACATGTGCGAAATCCATGCAAAAAACCATAGGTAGGCCCGCTCACCTAATATATAGTAAAAACATTTCTCAAGGCACTCCACCCGACCTCGTCCAAGGGGGCTATCGTCCCCCTTAGTACCCCCCGGTAGTGCCAAGCGCAACGTATAGGGGGCTCTTCTTCCCCCCCTTTAACCCCCATCTGCGTGGGGTAGTTGTGGAAATAATATAACAAAACTCGACATCTCCCTTGTACTTTATGTCACATGATGCTCACTGTTGTGATCTTGCCTTGACTACCCTGCAAACACTATCATAAGGCCTAATGTGACCTTAATGATGAACTCTAGGCCTGAATTTAGACATTTTAATCCATCTTTTGGAGGAGATAGAAACTGAAGCTCCTCTATATAATAGAGATGAGCACATTGATGGTTCCACTCAAGGCGCATCATAAATTCATCCTCAAGGTTTCACATGAGATAACAACTAGATCCCCAAGGAAGAAAAAAATCTAAATATGTTGAATTGATCAACTCTATTATCTTGTTTGTGTGCATCTCCCTAGCTCTCCCATGAAGTTCATACTATTCCTTGAGTGTATTTTGGCACCCATTGGTAGTTTTAATTTCCATGATCTTGCTCACATTTTACCCTAGCCCTTAGAGGATATATCTCAAGGTTGTTGGGATCGGGGTGTGGAAGTGTGAAGTTTAATATTCAAAAAAAAAATGAGAGAAAGGAGGGAAGCAAGAAGTGAAAGTTTCAAAAATATTATGTGGCTCAGGAAAATACCTATAAAATTTTCAGGAGAAAGAGGTACATTATACTCTTTTGGTTGACAATACTTCTGCAGTAAAGTTGGCCAAGAATCCTAGATTCCATGATTGAACCAAGCACATCAACACTAAGTACCATCTGATTCAATATCATGTAGAAGCCAAAACTATTCATTTGAGACATTGATCCTCAAATGAGAAAATTGCAAACATCTTCACCAAAGCACTTGGAAGAGAAAAAATTGAAATGTTGAGAACGATGCTTGGACTCACAAAAAACCCCTTCGAATTAAGGGGGAAATGTTAGATACCTAATCCTTAGGGATTGAGGTACACTGTGAATAACTTTGTAAGTGTTAATTTAAGAGAAATATGAAGGGCATAGCCTATAGGTTAATAAGAAGTGTCATTTGGAGCTCTTAGAAGCTGAAACCAAAGTTCAATTCCTCTTATATATATGCATGCTATGAGTTGAATAAATTCATTCAGTGTGGAGTTTTCATCCTAGCTAGCAGTGGTATCAGAGTTGACTATTTTAACTTTATCATTCTCTTACGCATGCGAAAACACCCTTTGTTCAATGTCAAATCTGAGGCATCTCTTACCCACTATTCGTTCCAGTTTCCAAAAGACATATTTGGCATTGCTTCTTCCTCCCATGGCCTTGCTCATACATTTTCACAAATCCTATGCACACAATTTCTCCCTAAGAGAACAAAAGGTTGTGAACTCAATTCCAAGTATCACCACACTGTATTCTTAGAAGGAAAGTCACAACAATTCAACGATGTATACAAACAACTATTGGGTGGGATAGATTTAGTGGGTTTGTCTCCAAATGTTTCAGATGACATGGATTTCATACAAATTTCCCTGAAAGCATTCCAGGATTTTTGCATTCACTGCAAATAGAAGGAAATGAAAGGGTCATTGTCTTAATTATTTTTTTTTTTACATAATCCATTGTTTTTTTTAGTTATAGTTGAATATGAAATAAGAATGCAAATGTTGAACGAAATTTATGTGATTATTCATTGGAGCTAAAAGGTTTACTAGGCCAATTCTTAAGCATTCCATGGGAAGATATTCAAATCGGAAATATTCTATAATCATTGTCACTAATATGGTTGTAAAGCATAGTGTGTCTAAACCCTAGAACATATATTGTTCTTAAACTCTAGAATATATATTGTGTAATAGAGTTTTGCTAAAAACACTAGAGAAGAAGTGTAAGATACATTCATAATACAACATCTTCTCATTTCTAATATGTATATATATGTTACAATGTTTACACAAAATCGAAGATAAATTCTTTGGGAGAAGTACATCATTTGGAAGCACCCCATATTCCTTTTGTCATAGTTCAGATTTTGGAACTTAGTCAACATGTCCATTATCTGGCCACCCGAGACTTAGACAAATTTCATTTCGTGGAGAGTGTGGAGGTAGTGATAAAAAAAATGAAAGCTTTTCAGGGGCATGGAGGATAAGCACAATCATGTTCTTCGTTATGTTTTCTATGCAAAAAAATGGGCATAGGAAAACAAATGAAAAATATCATGCGAGAATATCAAAATAAAATAGTATCAGTAGGAAGACAATGATAAAGCATCAAATCTACCAAAAAGTTAAGCCACATGACCTCTAGATATTTTTCTTTCAATATTTTAATAACAATGTGGAGAAACATCCTCTGGGATTCCTCGTGAAGTTTTTCTTGGAAGAAATGAAAAAAAGTATACACACACACACACACACAGATACCCTTTTGTCTCACAATCCAGGGATAGTAATGATGTAGCAGGAAACGTTTCAAAAGAGGCATTGGGGATGGGGTAGGGTATTTGGATAATTTCCATTTCCGAGCATGGCATACAAATGATTTATTTTGTGAACCTTAGCTAGAAAATTCTCCATATAATTCTCCAATGATGTATTTTTTTTTTTATAAAGCCATGAACAATCTTTCTTTATTGATACAATTCACAAGTTTTGTGATAAGTAGACAACTTTCAGAGCCTGCTTTGAAAACTCTAAAATATATCCTTTTAACTTTTATTTAAATGAGCTCACTGATATGTAAAGCATGTTTGAAAAGTTGTCATTAGACAACTGTGAGATTTCTCACGAAAAGTTGGCAAAGTTACAGATTCGAATCTCATGATCACGTAGCAGTTAAGCTCTCTAATTAGGGCCACTTCTTTAACCAATTTACCATCCATGGATCATGGAAAAGTACTTGAAGGGATTTCCACAAGGTTTTCTCCTTCGAGACAAAAAATACTCATCATCCTTCTTTTGAAAAAACAATATGTATATGTATATGTGTATATATATATATATATATATATATATATATATATATATATATATATATATATATATATATATATATATATATATATATATATATATATATATATATATATATATATATATATATATATATATATATATATATATATATATACACACATATATATATATATATATATATAACATTTTCTTATAGCCCCATTGGTCCATTCAAGTGGTTTGACTTACCATGCCAAAGTCATAATGACCTCAAATATCACAAGGTATAATCCACTTAGGTCCCTTGAGGGTTGGCACACATCTGCCAGCAACATTTAAGTTGGGAACCTCTCACAAAATATCAGGAAACTACGAGAGGGTTTTCCCAAGGATGTTGTCTATGTAAGGGAAAAATAATGTAGTACCATCCTCTTAATTACGCTTATATTAGGGAACCTAGAGGTAAAGTTGCACATGCTTGGAACCTATTCTTATGTTTGGGAGTGTCAACGCATGGCTTCTGTTGATCGTTGTTTCTCTTCTCTCTTGATAATACAACCGATACTTCTCGAATGCTCTCATGAAATATCACTAGCATAGTCCCAAGCAGTTCTTTATAGGTAGAGAATGAAATATACAATTCCCTTCATCTATTTTTTCATGTTATACTATGGCGAATTTCTCAAATTGTATTCAATGTTGATATGTAGTAAAACTACAATATGACTAAGAGTTCTTGAATATTTTGTAGGTTTTGTACCTTCTAGTTCTTATCATGAAGCCCTTGACTTGCAAGTATTAGAATGCATTATGCATTCAAATTACTTGGCTGCAAAGTTTTCATATGACTCATTTCATTGAAAGTATTTGGAAAAGGATTTGTCAAAGAATCAAACAATATTTTTTTCATGTATATATAATATCACATGAAGTATAATAATTGAATTTTTTTTATTTTTTTCTACAACCCTCTCTTATGTGCTCCAAATATCAAATTTTTGACTAATAACAAAGATATAATCTAAGACTTTCGATGATATCGAGCAATCAATATCTCTTTCTGCTAATTGTTACTTTTGTACCCAATTAATTTCAAAAGAAGTACATGATATAAAATTAAATCAGGAATTACTTAAAGCCATGGAATCATACCAATGGGAACTTTAAAACATATATCTATGCAATTTAAATTGTTGACCTAGAATTTATCCCTAAGATTCTCCATAGAATGTTTAGAGAACATGTAAAACTAATGAAAGGAGAATGAAAACGCTAAAAAAGATACGAAAATTTCTTTTTCATATAAGGATCACCTTTGTTATATTAACTAATTGATCATGGTTATCATGCCCATAAAAAAATGGCTCCTTCTGAAATATCTGCAACAATAAATAAAGCAATAAAAATTCATAAGAAAAACAACATATAAAACTTAAAATAACTATTATAACAAAGGAAAAGTTACTCATGCAAAGCATTTGTGTGGCCAATAAGAATTTGAGGACCTTTGAAGTATTTGATACATAGAGATGTCTCACAATTAATTGGACAATCGTTTGAACACAAGAAATACTAGATCCTAGAAATATACAAATTTTGATACCTTCTCCTTAATGCACAAAAATATATTTCCAGTTTTTTTCATCATTCCAAGCACTAACATGGTCAACAAAAGATGAAAAATTTCATGATACACGTCTCAAAGTATTGAAAATATCATAAAACAAGAACATAGGAAACCAACCATATCCAAAAAAATGTCAGTATCCTTAAATTAGCAAATTTGTAAATTTTATTTATTATCAGTAACAGTGGTTTAACCAACCTTTAAAAGCAATACCTTCACATTAGATCAGTGAAGGTTCAACCACATGAAGCACATGATCAGGAGCATCAAGGCACATAATACCTTAGGCGTTGATTTTTTTTTTTTTTTTACTTACAAACATGCTCAATGAGGCTAGCAGCTAGCCCTAAGGTACTATATAAACCTGACTAGTCAATAAAGTTGCATAACCTTCAATAAATGTTCTGAAAAGGATTTTTTTATGTTGTAGACTATAATAGCTCTTGAAATTAAGGCTTGTATCCAAATAAATTTCAAAACGATGGAAGAAAAGATTCAACAATGAAACTTAAGGAATTCATAAGGTAATGGAAGCATTGCAATTTTTGAAATTACACTTATTTGAAACCTCCTTTGCATAGGACTAATTTATAGTAAAGGGAAAAATGCTAAAAAACCTAATGATATGAGAGAAATAGTTGTAGACTTGACAATTACGATTCAATAAGGTGTGGACATAAGCATGTAATCAGTCACTAAAGTTTTAAAAATTTCAATTTCTGGTAGACTGCAGTGAGTTACATCCATGTTAGTCCCAAGTTGATGGAAAACGAAAACTGGGTCAGTTATAATTCGAATCTCCCAAACGTGGGTGTTATAATTCTACCTTGTTTTCTTGGTAGTTGGTTCTCCTGCATAGCACATCAATAACAATATATTCATGCCTCGAGATGCATTTATAGAATTGATAGAAGATGAAGCTAGGAACAAAAATAGCGTGCTTTAGGAGGAGTTATTTTGTTATGTAGACATGTTTGTAGGGTGAACAAGCATGCATGCACCATCATTAGTTAATTTCATATTTTATATTTAGACAAGCCACATTAAGCTATGATAAAAGTGCATGTCTGTAACATGCCACAACCACCTAGATGAGGGGCATTCCCACTGAACTCTGCTTTTGATGCCACAAATTTGGAATTTCTTTAGTCTCTTATAGGAAGGTTGTCTAATGTCTTCTCCGAAGCCATTTTTTAAAATATATTCCTCGGAAATATTTTTACAGCTTTGGTATAAGGGATCCAATCACGTGCATTATGGAGCATTAAATCTCTCGATGGACCCATATGGTGAAAGGATTGTTGGCTATAGTATGTCCTCTAAAGCTTAAAATACCTACGTTTTTTCTGAGAAAAAATACAATTGTGAGCTAAGACATCAAATTTGATGAGAAGGCTTGGTCCTATAAGTTTTAGGGGCCTCTTGGGAAGGTTTAGGAGGTAGAGATGATTCTTGTTCCAACTTCCAAATGCTTATCCACAGATTTGAGGAAAATCAGATTCAAAGCAGCAAAATTCTAATGAGAACACAGAGCCTAGGTGGCACACCAACACATGGCATGAGTCAAAGGAGAAAAAAGGTGTATCCTACGGAATTTTTTTCCCTAGGGTCACTTATGTAGCGAGGGTTTTTAACAAATTCCTATGACACAAAGATTCAGCACAATAATGAAATCTTAGTTAATTGCATTGTTATAAATACAATATACCATTCAATATAATACCATAATCGTTCCATAAACCAATAGTGCTAGTAAAATTCAATAGTCCAACATAATTTCATACAATTCCAGATTGAACCATACTTGAACAACAATACCCTAATCAGAAAACCCAAAATTTACTCCAAAACTAATCCAAACACTAGAAGTAACCATTTTTCAATTCTTTTTAGGACCTTTGTGCTGAGGATAGAGTTTTGCTTCTTCCTTCAATCTTCCCCAGAGACTCTTTCCAACATTATCTCAGATTCAGGGAACTTCAGATCAGTTGAAATACTTCACATGATTCCTCCGAAATCTACTACAAAGCATCACTCTCCACCCAATTTTTGAATATACCATATTAGAATTGAATTTAGGAAAAACTCCCACAATAATTTCCGAATGTGTTGGGTGAATTCGGGTATGTTATAGATCATTCCCAACCTTCCAATTCCCTCAGGATCAACCAAAAATCTTTTATGATGGATGACATATAGCCTCATTGGTACCTCAGACTACCTCAAATGATTTGTACATGGAAAAATCACAAGTTTGACTTCAAAAAACTTCATTTTATTCCAATTGTTGTCTTTCTCTTGCATCAGATAACTCATTTAGCTTAAAGAGTTCGGATGCTTTTCCCAACTATTATTACCAAGAAAAAATTAATATTCTCCATATAGAATGTTTCTCTGTTTACCAGAATAGAATCAAAAACAAAAATTGAATTTGCTAACTTGGGTGGAGCTTTTCACCAGCGAACTTAGTAGGGGAAAGGGATCTTAAAACCCTTAGAGCCTTAGTCTCAAGAAAGGAGAGACAATTCAATTCCGAGGATGATGTTTGATCTCAACCCTTTTCTATTTGCGGACTTCTCTGTGGGTTTCCTCATTTGAAGGGTCGTGTAAGAAACCCCTAATATTGGAAAAAAAGGTTTTTATGCCCTTATCACGATTATAGCCAATGGGTTTATCTTGGCCATTTTTTGCTCCATTATCCCATCAATTCATAAGGGAAATTGCAAAAAACCACAAGATCTAAAGGAGAATGAGTGCAAATGATGATTGAACCCAGATGGTTGTAGAATATGAAAGATGTGGCTAACAACAACATATAGAAGTACAATGCCAGATTTATTGCATGAATATTCTCCTAGAGAAAGGAAGTTGACTATGACAAGACGTTTACTACAGTTGTAAGATAGACTTCTATAAGGTTATTCACAAAATTATGAGCACTTGCTGAATTGGGGCTTCACCACAAATTTTGCAACACTATAACCTTTACTATATGTTGCATAAACCTGATATGTTAGTTTTGGTTCTATATGTGAATGTCCTAATGATAAGTAGCAATGAGAACCCCATAATGTGTTGCAAGGAGTTTTCCTCCAAGTTTACTATGAATGGAATAAGTCTTACACCTTTTCTTCGGTGTTAAGGTGCATCAAGGGATAGGTAAGGTCTTCCTCAGTCAAAGGAATTACATAGTAGTGATTCTAAAGAAATTTTAAATGGCATTCATATTCAGATTCAAATTTGGTCGATCCCTTAATATACATGCTATAAGTTTCCTAATGTATTTGTCACAAAGGAATTATTTTTTATTCTCTCTCAAAGGAACATATTAAAACAACTTAGAACTTTGTCTACAAAATTTTTATTGAAAATGCTCAGAGCATCACATTAAAATTTAAATTCATTTATATTGCATCTTAGATGACCAAAGTTCAAGATTAATAGTAAAGTCCATTATTTTCTCTCAAATTTAATGGAATGAATCCTAAGTAATTTTTGAACTCAGCCATCTAGGGAGAGAATAACAAAGAAGTGTAGCCGGGGAAGAATTTGTAGCAGCAATGTAGGAAACTCACAGCAATGTCAAGAATAAACTACAGGAAAAGACCATGAAGTATAAATTCTAGGCCAATTTGACGAAAAAGGAGTAGATTTTAGAGGTGGGTGAGATGATACTAGCTCACCTCATGAAGGAACGATTTCCAAAAGGTTAATACAACAAACTAAAATGGAAAAACGTTGGACCCTACAAGATTTTGGGGAAATTTAGTAATAATGCATATGAATTCGAAATGCCTTCAAGATTGGGAATTTCCCCTATTTTTAATATTCCAAACCTCTATAAATTTTCAAAACCTTCAAAATCAATAGAAAGAAACAATCAACAACAAAAACAATCAACCATAGATGGGGAAAATCAATTTCTTTCAGCAAATCTTTTGCAACCTGAAAAAATCTTAGTTAAGATGATCATTAAGGAAACTAGAGGAAAGAAGTACTATGAGTAATTAGTGAAGTGGATGGACCATACACTTGAGGGTTCCACTTGGATGACTGCCACACTTATACAGAAAAGTGGAAAGTCCATTAATGAATTCATGTCAAGAGCCATGAACAGTTTTCAGTCTCAAGAGCATGATGCAGGAGCACTATTCATTTCAAAGGACCATGTGGTAAAACTTTATTGGAGGGGTTGGACCCTCATGAATTTTCTTATCAGATCAGGAATTTTAATTAATATGGCATGTAATAAGACCTAATTGGCTATTTAGATATTTAATAGTATTAATTAATGCCCTTTTTCTTATTAGTCCATGTAATGAACAAAATAAGGCTTAATTTAGCTTTTGTTAATGAAGTTGGTGAACAGATCCATGTTTTTAGGATATTCACCTAAAAACAGTTATCATTTCCGTATTATTCGGAAAATTGTAATAAAATTACTTCTGTAGCTCACTCGAAGCATCGAGACATCTAGTGTGGAATCTTGTGAAGGAGGCTTTCTCATTTGTGTGTTCTATATATTCTGTGCATCCCTTGAAGGTTCAATTCAGTTATTCTGTAAATATTTCTGCTGGTGGAATGTATTTCCCTATAGCGCAGAATTCCTTTTATTTCTCTCTTAAATTATACCCACAAGTTATAGTCGGGCAAGGATAAATTTCCTTCAATGGTTTTGTGTATGATTTTGAGTAAGAGACAGGTTGAACTGGATTGAAATTTCCTTTCCTTTATTACTTCAAAGCAAGATCGACAGAGGAACACAACCCCAGAATATTTTCGGAATAATACACAGTGGTTCGAATGGCATACGATTTCCCTTACTTTGTTTACAGTTTTGTTGTTGGAGTGGGTTAATTCCCTTGACATTAAGTTGGAGTGGGACATAAAGGAGTCCCCTGGAGGTTTCAGACCACTTTGAAGAGAACAGTTCAAAGTCACGGTGGCTATGTATTCTGTCATTAAATCAGAGGGGTGTTTTGTCTTGCGTCAACTACACTCGATCTTAAATTCCCTAGGTTCTACACCATAGCCTTTTATTTATCTACAGAGTATGCCACAATAAACAAACTATTATTTTTCAAATTTAATGAAAATTATTACTATGTCTTTATCAGCAAAGAAACAAAGATCTTCCACAAAATATATTCATGACCAACTTGATTTAAAATGAAGCGTTTCCATTGATGCACCTGACCACAAACGGAAATAACACCGAGAGGCCCTTCAATGAGCTGTAGAATCCCAATGAGGTCAGGATCCATTATGAACATGCCTTAGGGGCCTAGCGGAGTGAGTTGGAGCTACGGCCATGGGAGTCGAAGGATGTTTTTGAGAGATATCAGCTTCTTTCTGCTTTCTTGACCCCGTCGGGGTTCGAAACGCTAACAGTTTCATCATCTTAGCTGGATATGACACAGAGGAAGAGACACACCCACTCCGCTCCTCTCGTTGGGATTCGAATGTGAGAATTATTGAGAATGGTATTAATATAAAAGGTTCATTGGGAGTGGCGTGTTTTCGTTGCTGAGATTAGATGAAATTGATTGCATTTGTTGGAGTTTCCTTAGAGTTGAAGGGCATAGGGAAGCAAATTAATTTTGGAAGAAAAGGGTTTCCACGGAGGTGATCCGAAGGAAAATATACTGATTGTCATTCACTTTGGAGGAAACATGTAAAAGTTTTAAAAATTGGAGATACATCCCATATTAAATAAAAATATTAATAGATGACTTTTCCCTCCTAGTGCGTATATAAATTTAAAGAGCTTTGGACATTTTCCTGCATGGAATTTTATTTTTATTTTTTATACATTAAAAATATTATGTTCATTATAATATATTTAATAGTAAAGAATATATATCTATATATATAATTTAGATTTTTATTTATATTCTTTAATTAAAAATAAATTAAGAAATCATGAAGTTTCTAATATTTTCGCGAGATATTTTATTATTATTAAAGAGAAAAAATAAATAGTTGTAATAAAAATTGAAATAGTATTGGTTTAAAGATTTAAATAGAAAAGTTGTATGTTCAATTTATATTTATTTTGAAGTTAAATTTATTAAAGGTTTAGGGTCATCATATTTGTAAAGGTATATATTATTTTTTTGTGTAAAATTTGAGATAATATTTTGAAAAGAGATTTGATTCCTTTGGAGGTTTCATATATCTAGGATTAAAATAGATCTAAGTTAATTTATATTAGACTAGAAAAGAATCATTTTAGTTATAAATATAACAAGTATATAAAAAAAAATCAAATCACTAAATATGTAAACCTCTTCTTCAGTATATAACTTAACAAATCTTTACACATGTAGAAAGTTGATCCCCTCTTTTTTAGTATATAACTTGGGAAATGTTTACACATGTATAAGTTTGACCCTTTAACATGTTGTGGATTTAGAGATAAGATATATACATGATAAATATTTCTAATAATATTTATATTACATATAAATAGAACATCTCTCTCTCTCTCTCTCTCTCTCTCTCTCTCTCTCTCTCTATATATATATATATATATATATAATTTTATTAAAACTTTCATAATACATATACTTATATAGATATAATAAAAATGATATTTTCTTTGATATATTTTATAATTTATTTTAATTTAATTTTTTAATGTGATATTCATAGAAAAATTATATATAAAAACTTTATGGTGGTTATCTATCCAAAGACCATTGTGTTGACGTGGAGAAACTACATCGCTGGTATTGAACACATTGCAAATAGTTGGACTGATTTTTAGTTCATCTAAATATCCTGGACAAGATGGGGTACATACGATCCTGGGTCTCTCCAAAAACTCTCTTTGACCACACTACAATCATTTTATAGTGGAAGGGAAATAGGATGTGGAAAGGATTTCTCTTCAAGTTGAACAAAACTTGGCTGGCCGATGAGGAATTTTCCAAGACAGTTCATGAATCATGGTCCCCGTTATCTGTGGATGATGTATTATCTTGGATGCAGGCAGTTTCCTTGAATCATCAAATCCTAAAGATGGTGGTAAAGAGGTGGGAGTGAGAAAAAATGGTTGGACATCAGAAAGAGCTAGAGGAGATTGAGGCAACGATGGTTGACATAAATTACTTCATTCAATGTCGAATTCCTTTCACGTGCACGACTTGACGATTTACAGGAGTTGGAGGCCTGTAAATGATACATCCTTCGATTATAGGAGTAGACATGGTGAATAAAAATCCATGTGATATGTTTTAAGGTTGGGGAAAAACAATCATTTTTTCTAGAGGTATGCTACGATGTGTAGGGACAAAAACACTATTGGGGAGGTTGTACTAGTTTGGGACCATGGAAAATTTTAGGGGCAAATATTCGCAAGTGGGATAATTTTTCATGGTTTTTTGGAAAAAATGTTTCGCCAAATTCCATTTTTTTCTAAAGATGATTTCCCCAAATTTTATAGTATAAAATTATTTTACCTTGAAAATTTCCAAAATTATATAAATACTATAAATAAAACTATTAGAAATTTGCACATTTTTACAAAGATATCAACAACAATTTTATAATTTGCAATTTGGGGACTAGTAAGATTCGCCAAGGATTCTAAACTTTAAGAAAAAATTTCATCCTCAAAATTTTCTTTGTTTGGAATGCTATCTGCATTCGAAATCCATCAGGCCTGAGAACTTTTCATCATCCAAAGGAAAAACAAGGATATAGAAGGTGTATGGTTGTCTTGATGAAGATTCTTCAAGAGATAAATTTCACTATAAGGATCCATTTATAGGATGCGATTCACTATAAGGTTTCAGCTTCCACATAACAATTAAGCTCCTTTTTAACTTTCTTAGTGCGCCAAAGAAAACCAATGTGCATCCTTAAACTTTCGATGCGTATGCATAACTGGGTAGGAAAAGAAATTGATTCTTTCTTGGCCACAAAAGACAAGAATTCCTCTACCCATATATCTTTCTCCTGCCAATCATCTAAGAAATCAAAGTGATAGGATATAATCTATTCTGTTGTTATTTTGAAAGTTGTCACTATATCTGTTGGGGGTGAAAAGTAATGCCCAATCAAGGGATCCCGTACCAAAGGCCTTAATCCTAGCCTCTCAAAGTCCTCCACTTGTTCATGTCTACAAATATCAGTAGTTAAAACTACATGTGTGGCTTATAAACTAGATGTATAAAAAATAACATAGTGTGAACCAGAAAGCCCACATAGCTAGAAAACTTCCCGTTGTTTTTATTGTGATCTGGGAATGTTTAAAGTTCAATCATAACATCATCATTATCAGGCAACCACGTTCCAACTATTCCTTGTGAGATTCACACCGGTTTTCTAGAAATTTTGATGTCATTGCAATTTATCTTGTTTCGCTCATGACAGTTTTAATGATGCTCAGAACTCTCTAAAGAACTCCCAACAAATCATTTAACAAAACCATCTCAAAGTGGGGGTGAATGGTAAAATTCCATTAATCCTAGTGAATGGTAAAAGCCCACTAATCCTATTTTGCAGGTCTGGAAGAAAGAAATTTCACTCATATGGGTGTTGGCACATTTGATTTATAAGATGAGAAAATTGCATATGCTTCATGTCTCTGGAAAAGAGATATCCTAGAAACCTGGATCTAATATATATATGCCCTCATCCCACCTTTCCTTGTAAGCTATTAAACAAAATAATCATTTCCAAGAGTGAATGAATGCATTGAGCTCAACAACAGAGGCTTGGGGATATTTGGTATTCTCAAAGTGCAAGACCTGGTCCAGTATCCCAGAGCCCTTCCTCCTTCAGCAAAAACATTATTTAAAATTACACAAAAATAAGCATTTTCTATGGTCTGATTGAGGTCACCTAAACTATCATCAATCAATAAAAATCCTAATCTACATTGAAATATCCATCATGATCCAAATAAAAAAAAAACAACAACAAAAAACGAGACAAATGGGTTTTGTTGGAAGATTGAGTACATCTTATTGATGATCTCTGCTTGGATTCCTCATTCCTCCAGTTATTGGTCTCCATGGCGTTCTCCAGTAGTATTAACCGAAGACAAAGGAGTAATTTGCAGAGGATTTGGGACGAGGGTGTGTGGGTTTTATCAAATATAATGTAGAAAAAAGGCGGATAAAAGCGGTTAGTCCGCGTCCGTGATAATTGTATTTATGTCAAAATGTTTATATGGAAAAAAAGTATAATTACTACGGTATGAGTTGAGATAAAGAGTTATATGGTTGAATAGTGAAACATTGGCAAAATGTTTGGTTGAATATATGATCTAAGGATCATAGTGTATATGTTGGTCGTTTTTTAGCACAATTTAAATATATTTCATTTTTTTATTTTATGATATATGATGTATGTTAGGTTTTCATTATGTTTTATATTTAGATTAGTGCCTAAATTTCTCTCGATTATTAATATCAATTACAACAATCTAATTTAATGTCATAACATAAAGAAAAATTATGGTTGTTGGATTGCATAGTGTTAATTGAATGTTACGTCAAAGCACTACATCACAGCATGATAACTTCACTATGTAGAGCTCCCCACCTATCTGATGCCTTGGTATCACTCCTGAAGTGAGACCTTCCTTGCTTCAAGAATTCATAACATCAATGCTAGACTAGTACAATGTTTGCTGGACGCTTAAGTGGACCCTAGTTTACCAATTCGACCCAACAAATTGGTATGTTGTTGGAACCACAACATTCTTCTATGGCCTTAGAAAAATTAACACAACACGTGCTAGGAAGCTCTAAGGAAACACAAAGGAGCAGTAGGTGAAAATAATGCATGCAAATGAATGATTAAGAGTTTGTGACATAAAGTGTCAATGAGTTCCAGGTGTGCTAAGGAGGGAGTGACAAGGTATGCTAGGTAGTGTTATGGCATGCTAGAGGCTAGGGAAACATGTCAGGATGTGCTAGGTGCTAGGGTGTCCCAATGCATGTCAAGGAGAGTTATGGAGTGTCAGGGAAAAGCAAGGGTGCACTAGTTTCAAATGAATTGAAATGAATGAATAAGAGTGTGTGATAAGGATTGTCAGTGGGTTCTAGGTGTGCTAAGGAGGGAGTGACAAAGTATGCTAGGTAGTGAATTTTTGAATTAATGGAAAAAAAAATTATTGACAAAAAACAAATAAAAAATTTATAAAACATTTTAACGAGACTAGTGATTATAAAGTAGTATATCTCTCCTTTTTAATAAAGGTATTGTAAGACATTATTTTTATTTATGCATTGTATGGATCTTTTTGTTTCTTTGGTTACTTAGTTATATCTATTATTATTATTATATTATGTGGAGAAAGGGGAAACATTCTTCTTTTAAAGGTAGAATAAGAAAAATGTAGAATAACTTACATGTCTTCCTTATCATTGGGTTATGCATAGGGGGTTAATATGGGGTACATAGAGAGGTACCCAAGGGTACCTCTCTATTAATGATGGTCTTTGTTATATAATAATACCTAAACATCTACTAGTATTCCCCTTAGATACATCCCTAGGTACCCCATATTAGCACCCCCTAGGGGGTACACTACAGTTACACTTATTTACTTTATTCCTACTAACTTGTTAATTCCTTTTTGGATATGCATACTAATTTTAGAGATCCCATTGAAAAGTATAAATCTCACTTTCTTGATTTCAATTAACATTTTCCTTCCCTATATTCCTAATGTCACCAACGCAAAAAAGAGACAATAAACATTAATTGTTATCCTCCCTTTCTTTGTTTTCATCCAACGTTGGATCAAAAGATGAGATTTAGTTGTAGTTCTCTCTATTTCCTCTCTTATTTTTTACTCTTCTCATCTAAGTCATGTATTTTAACTCTTCTCATTTTCCCTTGTTTTTAGCCTTCCTCATCTAAGTGATCTCTTCTTAGTACTGTACCCAATTTTTTTTCCTTCTTCTCCATTTTGTTTAGTTTCTTAAGTTGGTTTAACTAAATTAGCCCCATTCAAACCAAGTTCCTTCCTTTAATAATCAACTAACACTCCTTAATCACCCCTTTTAGTTCACATCAAACATATCCAAATTAATTAATGTTTAAACTTTCTCCCTCACTTGTCAACCTTCCTATATTCTTATTTTGTTCTCAAGCATAACAACAACTCCCGTACTTTCCTAATAATTTTATTCTTAGTTAAACATATCTACTCTATTTTTATAGAAAATGTAGAAATCTTGATATCTTTATTGTTTCAACCATTGGATTAATTATTCAGACTCCTAAGCTTCTAGGTCACCTCAAATCTGGAAGAAAACATACGATTCATGTTGCCTAAGTAGGTTAGGATAATTCCATTTACTACTCCCACTTATATGTATACATATTTTGTGATTCCACTAGAAATTGATCCCCCGCCCCCCGTATTTCACCTTTATCCTTCCCACTATAATAAACTCTTTTGTCTTATCTCCCTCTTTTGACAAGAAGATTTATTCTTCCTCCACCTTCATATTGTTCCAAGCAAAATTTTGAATTTACTCCTACTTTTTCCATTTACATTTCCATCATGTACCTTAACATTGTCATGGCTCTCATCATATCTGAGGTCATGCTCAATCAACCTATGACTATTACCATTTAAATAGGTCATCTTCACAACATACCCTATGAATAATTATGGCCAAAATTGTTCTGAGGTTCTTGATCCCAAACTCAACAAAGTTCTAGATTGCCTCACACTAGTTGGCTTGAAAGACACACATAACCTCCTCTTGAGAATGTCTCCACTTCCCACAATAACAAATATAACTCATTTGTATGCCATGAACACACACCATTTGATGGGTTGGAGCCATTTAAATTCAAATCCATGTAATGGGGTTTGATTTTATGAAATAAATTTATAGAGAATATGTTGATTTCAGAGAGGCTTACGAGGCTTGCAAGAATCGTACCTTGCAAGATAGAACAAAGTATATGCGTATAGATATAGTTACATATCATACCCAAGTTTAGATGGGTATGTGAGTGTGAAGATAGAATAAAGTATAGGTCTCTAGGTGTTAATGGTTTGTCCTCAAACAACAAAAATTGAATATGTGATTTCAAATGAAATAACTTTATCGCCTGGAGGAAGGGAGGAGTGATGACTGGTAAGAGCTAGGGTTTACAAAAATTAATAAGGTGTTGAAGGCCATGGAGGGGCGTAAAGGGTGGAGCTCCACTCCCTCCTACAGTTAGGTAGTCTCTAGCCGCGGCAAGAAACCGCTTGAGGATGAAAAAGGTCTCTCAGGAGGAGGGAAGCGAGACAATGATGACACACAGAAGCAGAATAATAGGAGGGAGGAAGACAAAAGAAAGGAAAAATAAGAAGAGGACAAGAAACAGGAAGCAAAAAACAAAAAACAAATGGTCCATGTAAGCCTAAGACCGCTGTCACACCTAGAGTGGTATTAAGTGATCCAGCACCGCAGGCGCATAGGGATCACATGAGGATTTATGCTATCATTTGTAAATTCATGGGGTTATGGCCCACAAAGAAGCTGCTATAAGTGTGGATCAAATGTGACTGGAAACCTAAAGGGGATATAGACCTACATCTTGGGTCAAAGAGTTTCTTTACTGTAGTCTTTACCAACATAGAGGATAAATACAGAGTGTTTGAAGGAGGGACCTAATTCTATGCAGCTGCAGGCATCTACATGTGGTCTTGGATGATGAATTTTGTCCTGGAGCATGATACAATTACTTCAGTCCCAGTTTGGGTAAGACTCTACTCCTTACCGCTTGATTACTGGCAACCAGAATCTTTATCAGCAATAGGAAATAAATTAGGGCGTTTTGTTAAAATATCTTAGGAAACTTGAAGGGGAAAGTACACCTCCTTTGCCCATATATGTGTGGAGATGGATCTCTCTGGAGCTCTACCAAATGAGGTGATCTTGAAAGTTTTTGATGAAGAATGGGTGCAAACAATGGATTATGAACATGTTCCCTTTAGATGTCGCAAATGCCATGAACATGGGCATCTATTCAGAGACTACCCTCTCAACATTACAAAGAGCAGAAGTAAAGGTCCACTAGGGAAAGAAACTGAGAGCTTTCATTAAGTGGGAAATAGAGGAAAATGAGGGAAGAGGTTACAAAAAAAAAACCGCACAGAGGAGAAACAGACAAGTGAGAACAGATACAAGATTCTAGAAGAAGAGTAAGAGGTAACAAAGGCAACTCAGGCTATGGCAGGCTGCCAGGGGAGAAGGAAGAGGAAGAAAATAGTGGGAAGACACAGGACATTAACGTACAAAATGAGAGTATGATGAGAAACATGGAACATAAAATGGACCAAGAAATGACCCCGAGTGAGGTGGAAAGGAAGGAGCATGAGCTGCAAGTTATTCTCGAAAGCGAACAACTAGATCTGGAAAGATTCTTGAAACAGGGGACTATGGAAGGCATGGATTCACTACCTCAAGAGGAGTTTAACAAAGTGCAACAACTATTTCTGTGGAGAACTTAGGCTAAATGGATGGGAGGGAAAAGAAATCTCAAAAGACAAGACAATGAAGGGGTGAAAACCTTGAAAACCACATCAAGACTCACACCTAGAAACCTAGGAAGGAAAAGGGGCAGAAAGAAACAAAATGAGTTACTGACAGGGTCTCGAAAACTAATGATAGATTTAGGTAAGATGAAAGATCTAACCAGCTACTCCTTTACAAATCTTTCTTAATGAAGCTCACATCTTGGAATATTAGAGGCCTAGGAAGTAATAGTAAGATTTATTTAATCACAAATGTTTATGGCCCTCAGAGACCTGATGACGAACTCAGACTTCTCACTTCTTCAGAGGATCTGAGAGATAGAAATTCAGGAATACCATGGATTCTGGGCAGGGACTTTAACATGATCAAATCCCTATCGGAAAAAAAGGAAGGACTAGAACACTAAGCAGAGACTCTACAACATTTCAAAATTTTATAGACAACATGAAGGTAGTTGATGTAGATACATGTAATGGCCTCTATACCTAGAACAAAAAAAGAGGAGGAGAGTATCAAGTAGCCTCTAAGTTAGACAAATTCATTATCTCAGAGGATCTCATGCTCACAGGCATTGATATGACAGCAAGAATTCATCTCTTTGGTGGCTTGGAACATTGGTCTATTCAATTTTAGGTGACTGGCATTGGAACCCCAAAGAATAGAACTTTTAGGTTTGAAAATATCTGGCTTACCCATCCAGAATTTATTAGAAACATTGAAAAATGGTGGAAAGAAGATATGTAGATCCAGGGAACAAGAATGTTTCTATTACATAAAAGATTGAAACATATCAAACTCGAGCTCAAAGATTGGAATACGAATGAGTTTGGACATATTTTTGAAGTGAACAAAGTTGTTGAAAGAAAAATGCAGGAAATTAACCAAACCCTTATCACAAATGGCTTTGATGGGGAAAGAAATGAACAAGCCAACAAGTATCAACATGATTGGGCGGACTTATGCAGACAAGAGGAAATATTTTGGAGACAAAAATCAAGAGTACAATGGCTAAAATAAGGGGAGATATACAAAAGGTTTTCCCACAGATCTACAATGGAACATAGGTCTCATAGCAGGATCTCAATGATTAAGGACTCCAGAGGTCAACAACTCAATACCCATAAAGAAATAGAAGCTGTGCTAGTTCAACATTTTCAAAGCATAGTAGAGGAACCTCTCTTGGATAGATCACAATTTATCAAGAAATTCACAAAGAACTTTCCTAAGCTAGTAACAAGAGAATATAATTATAATATTAATAGGTCGGTGAATGAAGAGGAGGTTTGTGAAGTCATCAAAGAAATGTAGAATGGAAAAGTGCCAGACCCGGATGGATTCAATGTAGATTTCTTTAAAGCATGCTGGATTATTTCCAAGAAAGTTATTCTGAATGTGGTGGAGGAATCCAGGAATAATAGAACTATATTGAAGGCACTCAATACATCCTTCATCTCCCTGATTCCCAAACAGGACAATGCTATGACACCAGATAGATTGAGACCTATAGGTTTATGTAATGTGGTGTACAAGATAATATCCAAAATAATTGCCAACAGACTAAAACCCCTTCTCCCCACTCTGTTTTCTGGGGAGAAAACGGGATATGTGGAGGGTAGAAAAATTCTCAGTAATATCATTCAAGCACATGAGGTGGTTCACTCATTGATGAGTACAAGGCAAGAATGAATGATTATGCATTGGACCTAGAAAAGGCTTATGATAATTTAAATTGGACCTACATTAGGAAGGTCCTTCTAGCTTTTGGATTTGAACAAAACTAGGTATGATGGATAATTACCCTCGTGACTTCCTCTAGTTTTTCAATTCTGGTAAATGGTTCTACATCTAAGACCTTTAAATCTTTAAGAGGCCTTAGGCAGGGAGATCCTCTCTCCCCCTTTCTCTTTATTCTTATGATGGAAGGACTAGGACGAGCCATCACATCAGCTAAAGAAACAGGTAAGATCCAGGGTCTCAAACTTTCTGGGAATGGGCAGGCTTTGACCCATCAACAATTTGTAGCTGATACCATGCTACAAGGCATTCCCATGGTCAAAGAAGCGCTAGCTTACAAAAAAATCCTGAGTGACTTTGCTATGGCAGCAGGTACAGAGGTAAGCCACTCCAAATAAAAAAATTTCCTTTTTAATACTAACATTGATATTCAGCAAAATATCTCTAGAATTCTAGGCTTTGAAAGAGATATGCTACGATCCAAATATTTGGGAGTATCACTGATAGAAAAACCTCTGAACAAGACTATTTGGGAGCCTGTGACTAATAAGCTTTAGGAAAAGACTTGAATATGGACAAATAGATCTTTCGACTTGGCGGGCCGACTGGTGCTTACAAAAGTTGTCCTATAAACAATCCCCATCTTCATGTTTTCAGCCCTTCCAGCTCCAAAAGGTGTTATGCAACAATGCAGAAATATGCGAAGAGATTTTCTTTGGGGTAAAGGGGAGGAAAGAAGAAATGGGCCTTGGTAGCCTGGGAAAAAATTTGTAAACCCAAAAACCATGGAGGTTTAGGATTGGATGATCCTAAAGTGTTAAATAATGTTTTGGGGGAAAACTTATGGTGGAGATGGATAAAAGATGCAAATGCTCCTTGTGCTCAAATTTGGAAACAAAAATATGCAAGTAATTGGCAAAAGAAGGACCACATAAGAACCTATGGCATCATAAAAGGATCCCACATGTGGAATAAGGCTTGGGAGAATAGAGGCATACTTCAAAAGAATAGCTTCTGGGAAATCAGAGTAGGAGACCTGGCATGGTTTTGGGAGCATAAATGGCAACAGGAACCCAAGTTGTTAAGAAAGAACTTTGTGGATCTCAAGAATGATATTGATACCAAAGGGTTACTCTGGGTAAATGATTTTTGGGATCAGACAAATAGTGAAGGAAAATGGAATACAGGGCTAACAAACCCTTGAAAACAGAGTTTGATGCTCTAATAGCCATTCTAGATCAAAGAAAGATACTAATTTCAGATGATCTTGACCAAATAAGGTGGGGAAATAATAATGAAGGCACCTTTAACCTTAAAGAGGAAAAATGCATTACACTTGAGCATGATTCTACAAAACCGGACTGGTTTGGAGGAATCTCTGGAAGAACCAAGGATGGATGAAAACCAAACTGTTCATGTGGCTAGTACATCATAAGAAAATTCTGACATGGGAGAATATTTGGAAAAGGGGCGTTTTGGGCCCCCCATGCCAACTATGTGAATCACAATAGGAGACAATGGAACACCTTCTGAACACCTGCATATTCACCTCCACGTTATGGGATGGTATTGCCTTAATATTCAAACAAACAGATAGGGACAAAGGAAGCATTACCAATACCCTCAGCAACTGGAGGAGAAACTTCTATGATTATGAAACGATTAACAAAGCTTGGGCTTTAACACCAAGCTTCCTAATATGGGCCGTCTCGAAGGAACACAACAATAAAATTTTCAAAAACAAAAAAAGTTCCTCCCAGAGCATCATGGAACAAATTTTAAGACAGCTCAAGGAGACGGTTGGAACTTTAATGCAAACCCCCCCTGAAAATCTTCCTTCAAATGCGGATGTGCAGATACTTCTGCAGTTGGGAATGAAAGGGCTTATACCTTAGGGTAAGAACAAGTTGGTAAAGCAACCAGTCACGGATAAATATTTTTGGCATCCTCCCCGTCAAGGATTTATGAAATGTAACATAGATGGGGCCTCTAAAGGAAATTCAAGAATGGCTAGTTAAGGTGGCGTGATAAGGGATTAGATGGGTTGCATACAATACATTTTTCATTTCAATTTGGGAAGAGCCACAAACAATATGGCAGAGCTAATTGCTCTAGAGCAATGTTTAGAAATCCTCAAGAATGAGAATCTTTAGAATATTATAATTGAAGTAGATGCTGAGCTAATCATCAATTTGGTCAAGAGAATCTATTGTGGTTCGGCTCCAGAAAAGCTCTCGAGATACTGGAGGTTACTTCAGGTCTATCAAAGAATCCATCTCCACCTTCAGAATATGAGAACCTTAATTTTCACACATGTATGCAGGACGACCAATAAATTGGCGGACTTACTTGCTAATAGAGGTGATCTCTACACTAAAAGCCGAAATAAGTATAGATGGAAAGAGGTTCCACAGGGTAGATTGAGGCATGAATGCCTCAACTAGGCGAACGAGGATTGAGTGATACATCAGAATAGAGCATGTAAGTAGCAGTAGAGGTTGGGTTTTGTAGACACACAATCAACATGAAGTGGTTTTTGAGAGGTAATTTTGTAAGTGGCATGCAGGCCTTTCCTAGCTTTATCAGTCCAGAATAGCATAGACACAGAGTTCATGGGTGGGAGATGATCTGCAGCTTGAGGATTTTTTCAAAATTTTCTCCTTACACAGATCAACTCAGTTTTTCTCGAGGGGAAGAGGGGGTGAAGAGCCTTCAGTTATAAGGAACAACAAATTCCCACCATAGATATAGAATTGTTGGCTATGGTTACAATGAAATCGCATGGTTGGTCTACAGGTTTTTGTGAGATCGGACAGCGTGAATCCCTCCCACTTTTCTTCAAATGGAGATTACTCTCATCCGTTGGATCAACGAGCTAAGGATCAAGGGAGGAGATTCAAATTTCAGATTCATGGGTTCAGGTCAGAGTCAATACTGCCCTCACGGTGGTTTTGGCTTATTAGAGGCTCTCAAAGCCGGAAGTGGTTTCATAGATTTGAGCCCGATGCCACTCAACATGCAACACGTGGCTCTAGTTGGAGAGAGAATACCGCCCTTATCGGGTGGGTATTCTCCAGGCTTATTGTCCATCCGATATGTTTATCAACCATTGGATCTTGTGAGGCGGATCAATGACTTAGGTTTCATTATGCTTGTTGGTGGGTCTGAGTTAGAGTCATGCTTCATTATTATCATCTCTTCTTGCTCAGCTACACGGCGGGTATTAATGATTTTCAGGTGGACCATTTACGAAATGTTTATTGCCCTTTTTGGAACCGAAATTTGAGTAGTTTGGTTGATAATTTCTTTTCGGGTCCGGTTTTTTCGCTCTGTTGTAACAAATCAAATTGCATCTATTTTTTAAAGGACTTTTAGTCTTTGGCTCGTTGCCTTGTACCTTGGGAGGGATACACAATTCTTTGTCCCCAGTTTTCTCTTGGTGGCTATATTATATGTAATAAATCCCTTTTGTTTAATTTGAATAGAAGGTATGACTCTTGTTTTAGCAAAAAAAAGAAATAACTTTATCTCCTTGCGAAATCGCATTCATTACATTCAAAGAGCACATAAATGGGAAATTCAACTCTATATTTGTAAACCATATGTGGTTTTATTAGCATGCTTGTATTAGGGCTCAACTAAATGATATTGCACCACTAAAAAGTGAAGATCTAATATCTCAATTCTCTAGTCTCACATTTCAAAAACTAATGGATATGACAACCAACCTCACTAACAAATTGGCCATGCATTACAATTTTTGTATAATGAACATGTAAGCCCTGTAGGATTTTTGGGGTGTTACTACAATAAGATCCTGATAGATTACCTGTAATGAAACCTTTTCCTTATCATTTTGGCTGGAATATCTTATTCATGAATTCTAAAAGTCCTTCCTGTTCCTTTATTAAATATGGAGGCAAGAAGAAAGGAACTATGCATTTAATTTCTCTTCAAACTCGGGCTTTGAATATAAGTGCATCTTCAAAACAAAAGGTATGGCTTGTATTCTAATCATTCATGTCTTTGTTGGGTTTTCTTTGGTTGGCCTTCACTTGGTGCTTAATAGCTCGAGAATTATGAAGGATGACATGATTATAACAAGCAATGCAGATGAATTAATCAAAGAAATCAAATTGCAGATATCACAAGTTTTTAAGATGAAAGGCCTCGGAAGCTTACATTATTGTCTAGGTCTGGAAGCATGGAGAGACTTTGGGGAGACTTTCCTTACTTAAGGGATGTATGCCAGAGGGCTGCTCAAAAATTTCACAATGGAATAGTGTAAGACATAATTAGTACCCTTATAGCATAACCTAAAATTATGAAAAGACGATGGCTCTAAGCAAGTGGATGCTACTTTGTATAGGAATTTAGTTGGTAGTTTGATATATTTGACTACAACTAGACTAGACTTAACATATTTTGTTATTGTTTTGAGTCAGTTTATGTCTAAACATCTTGAAAGTCATTGGGTTGCGGCAAAAAGTGTATTGAGGTATCTTCATAGTACTAGTGATGATGGTATTTTATACACTGATATATCTAATGTTACTTTAGTAGGTTTTTTAGACTTTGATTGGGCAGGTAACCTAGATTAATGATGATCTATCATGGGTTATGCATTTAATATTGGATTTGGGGTAATAGCATGGAGCCACAAAAAGCAGAGCACTGTGTCTTTATGTTCAGTTGAAGCCGAGTACCAAGCAGTATGCGCAACGACATGTGAATCTATCTAGTTGAGGAGGGTTCACCATCATGTAGGAAAAGAGTAGAAAAAGTGACTGTCATCAATTGTGACAACCAGAGTTCCATTAAGTTGGTGAATAATCAAGTGTTTCATAAGAACATGAAACACATAGATACTAGTTTCACTTTGTAAGAGAAAAGGTCCAGTCAAAAGAAATTTTTATTAAATACTATAAAACATGTGACAATATGGCCGATAGTTTTACAAAGCTTATTGGGAAAGTGAAGTTTGAATTGTTTAGGGGGATGTTAGGACTTCATGATAATCCTTTATTCGTTAAGGGGGAGAGTTGAAAATAGTTAATATTATATTGTATTAATGGAGAAATAGTTACATGGTTGTAATGTAACTCCTTAAGTTAGGATTAGTTCCTAGATTGTAGGAGTTTGTTCTCACCTCCCTATTCTTTTGAGATGTATTTATTGTCTCATATTTGACTAATCGAACATGAGATTCTATGCTCCAGTTTGTGCAGTCTCCAGGTGTAGCTCGCTCACATGTGAGCTGCTAGTTAATTCAATTCATGTTTTTCTTTCCTGTTTTCTAACACAAGTGAATAACATGTCTCTCTTCTCACTAAGAAGATCTGACCCAGACTTAGCAAATTTCTACCTTTCCTTGAGAAATTAGGGCCCTATTATTTAGGAATTTTTACAAAATGGATTGAACAATTCCCAAGGTTGATTATCTAACTGCATGCAACACCTGTACACTTAAGACTATTCTACAATTGATGTTACATTGCATTTGAATCTCCACCATAGCTGGGGAACTCGAATTCTCCATGCATTAGCTATTTTGGGTTGATTGATTGGTTAAGTAGAATATTGCTAAGTTTGACTCAAGTCCCATTACACAATTGGCCTTCCATTAGTTCCTCAAGCAGTTGGAACTATTTTAACTGAAAACAACTTGAGATAACTGACTTTGATTGGTACAAATTAGTAATTGTACATGCTTAACTGAACTCTAACTCCTCCAAATCGAATTTACTAAGTAAACTGGGTGACACAAGCCATGTCACACAAGTTAACTGTATCCAAGCTATCTATTTATGTGGAAATTCAATTTTTCTCAATTTAATCAAGGAAAAATCAAATTGAGAATTTCTCACTGCATTTTTCAAGACTCCCTCTCTGCATGAAATGGATTATCAACCACCCTTATCTTGCACGTATGGAACTCAAACTTCCCTCTTGACAAAGATTTTTTCAGAATGTCAACATCTTGCTCCTCTGTTAGAATGGAGCGTAGCAACATCATTTGCCTCTGCACACAGTCCCATAAATGGTGATATTGGATATCTATATGCTTGGATCAATTGCAAAATATTGGATTCTTAGAGAGATTGATCCAACTTTCATTATCACAATTTGATCATCTTCATTAATAATATATTCACCTATGGAATGATATGTTGATATTTTTAGCACAAGACAAACTAGATAAAGTGATGAGTGAAATTGATTTTCATCATCTGTAGTTCATGTAATATATCACAAAAAAGACCCTTTGCATGTCCACCCACTTCCCTATTGATTTTGCATAGAAAATGGAATGGTATGTTGATATTTTTAGCACAAGACAAACTAGATAAAGCGATGAGTGACATTGATTTTCATCATCTATAGTTCATGTAATATATCATAGAAAGGCTCTTTGCATGTCCATATCATAGGAGAAACTCCTAAGGAAATGAGGGTATAAGGTAGAGATCTCACACCAAGTACAAGGTTTGTTAATTTTATGGTCTCTTGTTTGGATGCCATTTCCATTCCTCAATTGCATGCTCATATTAGGTTTAGGTTCATGAGGGTAGGAGAGGGAGGCAAAATAGGGATTGGAATCTTAACAGTCATCTAGAAGGAAAATATATGCTTGCATGTAAAGGCTAAGGGAATGCTAGGGGGGTAATTTGATGCAAAGCAGTAGTGAATTATGCCTCCCTGAATGCACATCATGATAATGTGTTTAAGATTTTCCATTTTGAAGCTATGAGAATACTAGAGTGTAAGCACAAGAGAGAAGCTAAACATATTGTGGGTTGACAAGAGGGCCAAGAAGACCCTTTCTAGTTCTTCCTCTTTTAGATTGGAGACACAAGATTTAAGAGTGTTTATAAGGTAGCAGTTAACATGATATGGATTGTCAAGCATATGCTCGTAGGGGTGTTGTTGGATAGTCGCAGTGGAAAAAATTATCTAATGGATAAAATGAAAGCCTCCTTCTAAAGAAAATTTCAATGTTGAGGAGCAACTTGGGAGGGGTAGCTAAAGGTTCCCTAAGCTAGGTCAAGTGCTGAAAAGTCTCACGAGGAAGATGATTATGCAATAAACGCACATGAAAAATTGGAAGTCAAAGTCTACGACTCATTAGAAAGAAGAGGTTCAAACAATCACCACTAAGTTTTGAATGGGATCTCAAATTTGACTTTCTCAAAATTGAATGAAGTTGGAACCACTCTAAAACGACCTGAAACAATTAATGTTAATACTAAAAACTCAAGTAAAATTTGGCATTATCCTTATCTTTCCATTCCAAAAAGTAAAGATAAGGAGAATGTGAATTTTTACTTTAACTTTAGTACTTAAGTATTACCATTAATTACTAGGGTTAGGTTTTGTAGGGCCCTAGGGTTAAGATATTTTTTTCCTTTTAACTATTTTTTATTAAAAAAAATATTTGGTTGTCATTCGCTATGTTGCACTACATTCTTCAGAATTGGTCAATTTAGTAGAGAACTAGTCACTTTTGTGTTTTAAGGTCAGTTCAATACAAGACCAACCTTACCCAATCTAAACCACCAAATTAGTCTAGTACAACTCTAAAACCATTGGGACCATTCAATTGCACTAGTTCTAGGCTAGTTCCAATAAGAGTGTGTCCTTCTCATCTTCATCTCAAGTCGTTTTGTTGGACCCTTTCAAGAATGGTGATTTGCAAAGTGCCATAAACTATCAGACTGTTGTGAGCACCTAAGATCATAAGTAGTTAAGCCTTGACAAACAAAAATTTACAAGGAACTAGTACATACATCCCAAAACATATTTAGTGAGGACGTGCATGCAAGGAAATATTACAGACCTCCCAAGATAGTTAATAAGGACATGTATGACCAAAAAGCATAAAAAAATTATCCACCCTCAAAAACCCTGCCCAAAACATTGAAGTACGCTGGAAAATAATTGTTGGTAGGGTGTTAATGCTACCAACAATCATTCCCTCTCCAATTTCACAAGAATCTCCTACTTAAGCTACCTCCTCCACTATGGTTATAGGAAGTTATTGCAAATGTGTGAGCTACAAGAAATTAAAATTGCCTTGTAATCTCCACCAATCTTAGGGAACTCGACTTCTCTGCATGCCCTAACTATTTTGGGTTGATTGATCAGTTAACTAGACGATCACTGAGTTTAACTGAAGTCTCATTGTTTAGATTACCTTCCACTAGTTCCTCCAAAAGTTAGAACTAGTTTAATTGACAACAACCTCAGATAATTGACCCTAATTGCTACAAATTAGCTTCCACATATGCAGAACGGAACTCTAACTCCTCCAACTCGAATTTACTGAGTAAACTAGGTGATATAAGCCATGTCACACAAGTTAACATCATCCAAGTTGTCCATTGATGTGGAAATTCGGAATTTTTGAATTTAACCAAGGAAATATCAAATTGAGAATTTCTTGCTACATTTTTCAACACATAGTTCACTAGAATGTATTACTTTCACTATGAGCTTGGCATTGTTAACTTGTTAAGTTCAGAAGGCTTTGGGTTAATGTGCTTCTATGTGTTGTTTATATAAAGAATAGGTGTCCATATCATGCTATCAGAAACAAAACTCCTAATGAAATGTGGTATGGCCACATTCCTTTGGTGAGGCATCTAAGGGTTTTTGGTTCCTCTTGTTATGCCTTCATACCTAAGGAAAATATTAAAAAACTTAGTGCAAGGAGTCACAAATGTACTTCTTTGGGTACTCATACCTCCAAAGAATACCATCTCTATGATGAAGTGAATAAGAATTTTATAATATCTAGAGATGTTATCTTTCTTGAGTCTTCCAAGAATGACAATGTTGTTGAGTGACAACTTAATCGTTTGGATAGATTCAAACATGCAAAGTATTTTCAAGACTTTGATTGTGAGATTACACATCTCCTTCTCTTAGCTCTATACCTTCTATGACGAGCCTTGAAGAAATCAGGTAGAAGAAAATTCCTTCCCCTGCTTTGTTACCAAAGAGCTAAGAGACTACTGGCAACAGGTAGCCAAATCTAACAAGTAGTGAGGGTACATGCAAGATACAAAGAAAGGAGTAATGCAAAGGAGTGTACTGAATATATACATATCATCAAACATCTTTCATCCAACTTAGGATGCTTTGCATCCTGCTTGGTTAGTCATAAGGTCATGTTGGTCACAACCTCTATAGCTTAAATAAACAAGTGGTAATACTCTTCATCTTCTAAGCTATGTAATAAACGAGTGAAAGGGAGAAAGACACATAGAGGAAACACATGGAATGAATTTCAGTTCTTGCAACCATGCATGTCATTGAAGACAATATGATACGACAATGATAAGTAATCTCTTATGCTACACTAATAGGTATATTTCAAAACATGTGCTTTGTTTTCCATAGCTAGTATCTAAAGGGTTATGTATCAGAAGGAGTCTTCATGCAGTACTGATATTCTATCATACCTTGGGTTTCTTGGCCTATTTATTTTTCTCCTCATCTCCTTGAGATTCATCTCTCATGTCATCCTTCTTTGTGGCCCCTGAGAGGCATAATTGTGTAGTTTCAGCGGGCAGTGACTGTTGTGGGATGAGATCCTGGGAGGACACATTTACACAATTTTAGGATGCAAGGCACTACTATAATATGAGGTCTTTGGAGGACACATCTACGCAGTTTTAGTATGCGAGGTAGACTAGGTAGTCGAGGGACAAAACTACACAATTTCTGGAGATATAGGGTTCCAGTGGAGTGAAGGAGATTAGAGGAAATCACTGTGCAGTTTTGAATGTTAAGGGAAGTTGGGATTTGTGCACATTTCATAGTTCCAATAGGCAATATAAAACTTGAGGGTTACATATGTGAAGTGTGTAGTTAAGGAAAGTTGGATGAGGCTAGGTTGCTAAGGAAACTCTCAAATTTGGCTAAGTGTGGGATCAATGGAACTAATGTGAACAGTGATAAAACTTGACTACGATCACACACTTGAAAACTTAACGATACGACATAGACCATCCAAAACATATAACACATACTTCGCTTAATGCAATATCATTGGTGGTAGCTTATGACAAGTGCGGCTCCGATGATAGACTTTGGGAGGATGAAGGTGACGCTTGTGTAAGAGTGTGTGAAATGAGTGTGAAACATGTCTATGTGGTGAGGATAGTGTTGAAAATAATACTGAGAGGGGGGGGTGAATCAGTACTATAAAACTCTTTTCAGTATACCTTTCAGATTTATACTTTAATTTATTCTTCAGATGTTGATCATTAATTTCTATGTCGGTACCATATAATAGGGAACAAGAACAAGAAAAACAGATAGTCACACCAAAGAACACCAAATATAAGGTGGAAACCAAATGTGGGTGAAAACCACCTGCTGCAATATGTCTCTATCTTCTTTCAATTAGAAACTTCTTTTTACAATGATTTTGTACTGGTGCAGTCCTTTACCAGTACGCAGGCTGCAACCTGCAAAGAGCTATAACCCTCTCTCGTTTTCCAAACTCTCCTAGAAGGGAGCTACAACCCCCTACTTCTTTTCATCCAAGGACCAAGTTTCATTAGTTTTCAAACTGGATCTAAGAACATCAAATAATCATCAAGTACATGTGAATCAACCAATCTCCTTATACAATCAACCAATGAATCACCCAATAACTCCTCAGAATGTTGTAAACAGAAAAGCAGTACCAGAAATCTAAACCCAGAACTCTGTAGCAATGGATAAAAGGCAGCCAATAATTATTTCAAGAAAAGTCCGCAACTTCACCAATAGAAACCTGTGAATATCCGCAATTCTTCTGTGTCTAGACTGCGCAGCTCCGCATCTGATCCTCCTTCTGATCTGCGTACCTCCACACCTACCCCTTCTGCCTGACAGCGCACCTCCGCACCTGATCCTTCTATTTCTCTGCATACCTCCGCACCTGCACCTTCTGCTTCTCTCTGTACCTCCGCACCTGCGCCTTCTGCTGCGCTACGTACCTCCGCACTTGTGCCTTCTGCGACGTTGCGTACCTCCGCACCTGCGCTGTGGATTGCCTACAGACCTCCAAATAGAGCCAAATGATCATTCCTCCAATGTGCCACAGACTATCAAATCTACAGATCTAATCATGCGCCCAAGAGATCATGACCCATCAATAGATCCGCCTTACAATTTATAGTTTTCACCTTGATTTAGATCTAGCTTTTTAAACTGATCACCAAAATTTCAAATCTTAAGATATTCAAATTTCACAAGTGTCTAGCCAAAAGATCTCCTTTCCTTTTTATAGGCAAGCCCATACTCAAACCAAGGATCAAAACCATAGAGAACCGATACAAAGGACCCAAAACCAGGGTTCAATACTTTAGATGCTATAGCACAGACCAAAACCATAGGATCATATACGTCGGACTGAATAACATGGACCATTCATAAGAATTCCCACGTACGCATGCTTCTCTACATTGAAGTGAGTGAAATTGAGGTTCGCACCTTTTGAACAGAGTTCCTGTGAGTATGTCCGCAATTGTTGGTCGGGGTACCTACGAGTCCACATCTTTTCTTAGGCTCACCTATGGGTACCTCATTTTCTATGATTTTGAGAGCCTAAACAGAGAACTGCCTCTTGAGTGACTTTCCATCAAGTACAACACCTGTGCCATAGCGCCAAACCTGAATCATAATGCCAACAACCTCCCCCTTTGGACTTGATGGCAACCCCAAGATCCTCAAGGTCATTCTCCCCCTTTGACATCAAGGGCAAAGGGTTATTCTCCCCCTGAGAACATGCTGAAGTCTCTGCTCTGTTGTGCTGATCATGCTCCCCTTGACTATAGACCAGATCTACCAAAGAAAAATTCTTCAAGAAGAACCATAATCCACCATACACCATAAATCACCTTGACAAAAGAGATAGAGACATATTAGCAGCAATATTCAGATCAGCATCCATGTACTTTCTCCTCCAGGATCTTCTACCATAATTCCAACAATGCATTATTAGAAGAATATATGCTCCCCCTGAACCTGTGCCATTCGATCTTCAACCAGCGAATGTACGCGTATACCCCATATGAAACTCGCATACAACCAACAATCTTTGACACAGATAAGATTCAACAACAAGATGATGCATCAACTACCCCCAGCTTTTGCCTGAGTTATTCGAAGGTCTCCCTAGGCAAGGTTTGGTGAGTATATCAACAACTTGTTCTTTAGAAGGAACATACTCCAACTTGACATTTTTTTCAAGCACTTGTTCTCGAAGAAAATGATATTTGATAGGTATATGCTTGGTCTTTGAATGAATGACTGGGTTCTTTGAAATACTGATAGCACTTGTATTATCACATAAGATGGAGATAGGTGGTGTACAAGTGATCTGAAAATCCTGCAAGGTTTGCATCATCCAAAGGAGTTGAGTGCAGCAAAATGCAGCAGCCACATATTCTGCTTCAACTGTAGATATAGCAATCGAACTCTGTTTCTTGCTGAACCAAGATACTAATATGGAACCCATAAAAATGCACCACCACTTGTGCTCTTCCTGTCATCCACACTTCCGGCCCAATCTGCATCTGTGTAAGCATGAAGTGTGAGATCTGTATCACTAGGATACCATAAGCCATAGTTTTGAGTTCCTTGAAGGTACTTGAAGATTCTCTTAACTGCCTGAAGATGAGTTTCCTTGGGATTTGCTTGAAATCTTCCAACTATTCCCACTGCATGCATGATGTCTGGTCGGGTACCTGTCAAATAAAGTAGACTTCCAATCATGGATCTATAGGTTGGCTGATGCACTACTACTGATTCATCATTTTCACTGAGGCTGCATCCTGTAACCATAGGGGTAAATATTGGTTTTGAATCCTCCATGCCATACTTCTTCAAAATCTGCTTGAGGTACTTGGTTTGAGACAAAAAGATACCGCCTTCATTTTGCTGGATTTGTAGGCCAAGAAAATATGTGAGCTCTCCAAGTAATGACATTTCGAATTCTTTCTGCGTCACCAAGGCAAAGCTTTGACTCATAGCTTCTTCATTGCTGCCAAAGATAATATCATCTACATACACAACAAGTATTAGCAATTTGTCATTTTCAATTTTTATATATAGATTTCTATCTGCTAATCCTTTTGAAAAACCTTGTTGATGAAGATATTTGTCCAAACTGTAGTACCAAGCCCTTGGAGCCTGTTTAAGACCATAGAGAGCCTTTTTTAGTATGCATACAAGATTTGGATCATTCCCAAGAATGAAACCATCTGGTTGCCCAATGTATACTTCTTCTTCTAAGTCTCAGTTCAGAAAGGTTGATTTCACGTACATTTGAAATACTTTGAACTTTTGAAAGCTTTGAGAGAGAAAGGAACATTAGGATAGCCTCAAGTCTTGCAACAGGAGAAAAAGTTTCTTCAAAGTCTATTCCTTCTTGTTGAGCGTACCCTTTACAAACAAGTCTAGCCTTGTTTCTAATTACTTCCCCATTTTCATTCAACTTGTTTTTGAAGATCCATTTTTTCCCTATGACATTCTTATCTTTTTGTCTAGGAACCAACTCCGAAATGTTGTTCTTTTCGATCTGTTCAAGTTCTTCATCCATTGCCTTGACCCAACATTCATATTTTCATGCCTCTCTTACATTTTGTGGTTCAGTGGAGGAGAGTAATGCCAAATAGCTTGAAGCTTTTGCAATTGTTCTTCTTGTTTGTATGCATGCCTCCTTTTCCCCCAAAATTTGAGATTCTGGATGATTCTTTTGAACATAGCTGGATGGAGTCTTTTCTTCTATCCTTATCTATTCCTCTGGTGCCTCATGGGTTTCTTCTTCATCATGAATCTGATTTGATGTTGATGGATAGTCCTCATAATCTTCGTAGTCTTCAGATCTTACCTGCCTGGGAGTGTTTTCTTTTTCATCCACCACTACATCAATGTTGTCGACAATTCTTCGAAGCCTTTTATTGTAACATTTGTATGCTTTGCTGTGAGGAGAATAACCAAGGAGAATGCCTTCATCTGCTCTAGGTTCAAACTTGCCAAGATTTTCATCATTATTTTTAATATAACATTTGCTTCCAAAAATTTTGAAATGTTTTACCGAAGGAGTCTCACCATACCAGAGCTCATGAGGATTTTGAGTGATGTTCACCCGAATATTTGTCTTGTTGAGAATAACAACTACAGAAAATACAGCTTCACCCCAGAAATTTGCGGGAGTTCCAGACTCATCAAGCATAGCACAAGCCATTTTTTGAACTATTCTGTTCATCCTTTCTACCACTCCATTATGTTGAGGAGTCCTAGCTGTAGAGAATTCCCTTCTTATTCCATGTTCTTCACAAAAGTCGAAAAATTCATTCGAGGTAAACTCCCCACCTCTATCAAACCTGAGGCATTTGATTTTGTGATCTGATTCACTCTCCACCAAGGCTTTGAATGATTTGAACTTTTCAAAGGCTTCATCTTTTTGCTTCATAAATCCTATCCAACACATCCTGGAAATGTCGTCAATGAATAATATGAAATATTCTTCTCCTCGAGGTGACCTTTTTCTAGAAGGGCCACATACATCATTGTGGACAAGTTCAAGTGGCCTGCTAGTTGATCCTTCCTTCTCAGGGAAGTTAGTTCTGGTTTGCTTACCAAACTGACATGATTTGCAAATTGTATTATCTGGAATTATGATATCTAGAAGACCACAAACTGCCTGGTATTTACATGCTTTCCTTATCTGTGAGAAGCTAAGATGCCCCAATCTTCTGTGCCATAACCAGTGTTCATCGTTCTTGCTTAGATAGCATTGATGTTGTCCTCCTTTGAATATGTATAAATTATTTGGAGTCCTTACGCCTTTGATCACTGTTTTTCCTATATCAAGATCACGAACACTACATCCATTTGATCGAAATATTACCTCTGTTCCTTGATCACACATCTGACTGACACTCAAAAAATTATGTTTTAACCCATCAACATACATAAAATTTCCAGATTTTACCTTTTCTTTCAACTGAACAGAACCTTTACCTTTTATGAGCGCAGGGGTGTCATTTCCAAGAGAGACCTTCTTCTCCTTCTCTAAGGCACTATATGACTGAAGTTTTTCTTTATCACCTTTCATGTGTTTCGAACAGCCACTGTCAATGTACCATTGGTTTTCTTGCCCTTCTACATATAAAGCTATATCACATCTCTCTGGTTGTGGTTCCTTCATTCTCCATGTTTTGGCATATGAGGCTTGTTCCTTTGTTTGCCGAAACCTGCTCCTACATTCAGAATCTTCATGACCGAAGTTGTTACAAATAGGACATTCAATTTCATTCTCAAGGGCAGAAAAGTTATTGTAGGTTCTTTTCGTGATCCCAGTCATACTTCTTTGTTTTTTAGCTTCTCTAGTAATGATTGTCTTATAGGCAACACATTGAACTACTTTGTGACCAAAGTTATGACAAGAAAAGCATTGGCCATTGAATAAACTCCTATGATTATCAAATCTATCAACCAACCGATTATAGTTTCTACTGACATCCATTCTTGAGGCAAATTGAGAAGATTTTACTTGTGGTTGGTTGTACCTTCTGTTCATCCTTAAGGTGGATTGTCCTTGGTTTACTTGGTAGTCTCTGTTCATTCTTGAGGTAAATTGTCCCTGATTAACATGATGATTTTTATTATGCCTTTGCTCGCTCCTCCTCGCTGCATCAAGATAACTTTTGGATGTGGATGCTTGAGATGCTTCTCCATTATATCCTAGACCTATCTTGATTAGTGGAGAACGCTGTACATTGATAATCTCATCCAGAGTTTCAAATCCTTTAACAAATTTAAGATTAAGAGATTTTGTTTTTTCAATCTCTCTTCTAAGACCAACAATTTGACATTCTAACTTTTCATTAAGTTTTTCCTTTTCAGCAAGTTGGAATTGAAGAGTATCAATGATCACATTCTTCTCTTCTAAACTTATTTTGAGTCTAGAAATCTCTTCATAAAGACCTTCTTCATCTATAGCATCCATAAAATCATCATCTTTAAAAGCCATTAAGAGTCTATAATTGTTACCTTGTTCATCTTCATCACTATTTGAAAGTCCATCACTATCTTCATGAGTGTAGTAACTTTTCTTAGTTACATTCTGTTTCTTGTTCCATCTGACAAGTTCTTTACCTTTATCAAGCTTGTCTTTATGTGGACACCTTGTAGCATAGTGATCGACTCTTCCATAAGCAAAACATTTGAAAAGTAATTTACCTTTGAATCTTCCAGCACCCCATTGAAGATTCTTGACAAAATTTGATTCTTCGTCTTCTTCTGATAGATGTCCTGACTCATAGTTATCTTTGCCTGAAGCCTTGAATACAACTTCTCTTTTGACCGATGGTCCTCCTTTCCTCATTTCGTAAGCAGTCAGAATTCCGTGCAGCTGTGACATGGTAAGATTTCGTAGATTCTCTTTTTCTTCTATTGTAGAAACTTTAGATTCAAACCTAGGGGACAAAGATCTTAGAACTTTTTGAACCACAACAACCTCTTTTATTTCTTCACCCAAGTTTTTCATACAATTAACAATCCCATCTACACGAAGAAAATAGTTAGCCACACTTTCATCATTGTACATTCCGAGATTTTCATACTGAATTCTGAGGGTTTGAAGTTTTTCTCATTTTACCTCATCATCTCCTTCGTAGCTCAGAACAATCTTGTCCCATATTTCTTTTGTAGATTTATACTGCATAACCTTGACAAATTCTAATTGAGATAGACAACCTAATAGAGTATTGACGACCTTTTCATTTGTTTCATATTTCTTCTTCTCAGCCATATCTGTGGGAATCGCTGATGGAAAAGTATACCCTGTATCTATGATATCCCAGACTTCTGTACAAAGAGATTGAAGATAGGAAGTAACCCTTACCTTCCAATATAAAAATTTTGTCCCATCAAAAATCGGTGGCCTGATAGATGCTTCCCTCTCGTAGTTGCTCATGATGATGGATCTTCCTTCAAGCGATCAAGCTTCTTTAGAAGGACCTGCTCTGATACCAATTGTTGAAAATAATACTGAGAGGGGGGGGTGAATCAGTATTATCAAACTCTTTTTAGTATACCTTTCAGATTTGTACTTCAATTTATTCCTCATATGTTGATCATTAATTTGTATGTTGGTGCCATATAGTAATGAACAAGAACAAGAAAAATAGATAGTCACACCAAAGAACACCAGATATAAGGTGGAAACCCAATGTGGTTGAAAACCACCTACTGCAATATGTCTCTATCTTCTTTCAATTAGAAACTTCTTTTTACAATGATTTTGTACTGGTGCAGTCCTTTACCAGTACGCAGGCTGCAACCTGCAGGGAGCTACAACCCTCTCTTGTTTTCCAGACTCCCCTGGAAGGGAGCTACAACCCCCTACTTCTTTTCGTCCAAGGACCACGTTTCATTAATTTTCATACTAGATCCAAGAACATCAAATAATCATCAAGTACATGTGAATCAACCAATGAATCACCCAATAACTTCTCAGAATGTTGTAAACAGAAAAGCAATACCAGAAATCTAAACCTAGAACTCTACAACAATAGATAAAAGGCAGCCAATAATTATTTCAAGAAAATTCTGCAACTTCACCAATAGAAACCTGCGAATATCCAAAGTTCTTCTGTGTCTAGACCGTGTAGCTCCACACTTGATCCTTCTTTGCTTTGTGTACCTCTGCACCTACCCCTTCTACTGCACTGCGTACCTTTGCACAGATCCACACCTGCACTGTCTGCTTGACAGCGCACCTCTGCACATGATCCTTCATTTTCTCTGTGTACCTCCGCACCTGTGCCTTCTGCTTCTCTGCGTACCTGCGCACCTGAGCCTTCTGCTGTGCTGCGTACCTTCACACTTGTGCCTTCTGCTGCACTGCGTACCTACACAATTGTGTTGTGGATTGCCTGTGGACCTCCGAATAGAGCCAAATGATCAGTCCTCCAATGTGCCATATACTGTCAAATCCACAGATCTGATCATGCACCCAAGAGATCACGACCCATCAATAGATCCGCCTTACAATTTACAGTTTTCACCTTGATTCAGATCTAGCTTTTTAAACTGATCACCAAAATTTCAGATCTTAAGATATTCAAATTTCACAAGTGTTAGCCAAAATATCTCCTTTCCTTTTTATAGGCAAGCCCATACTCAAACCAAGGATCAAAACCATAGAGAACTGATACAAGGGACCCAAAACCGAGGTTCAATACTTTAGATGCTATACCACGGACCAAAACCATAGGATCATATACATCAGACTGAATACCATGGACCATTCATAAGAATTCCCACGTGTGCGCGCTTCTTTGCATTAAAGTGAGTGAAATTGAGGTACACACCTTTTGAACAGAGCTCCTGCAGGTATGTCCGCAATTGTTGGTCGGGGTACCTGTGCGTCCACAGCTTTTCATAGGTTCACCTGCGGGTATCTCATTTTCTATGATTTTGAGAGCTTGAATAGAGAATTGCCTCTTGAGTGAGTTGCCACCAAGTACAACACCTGTGCCATAGCGCCAAACCTGAATCATAATGCCAACTAATAACCCATTCTCATAAATATTTCCCCTTGAATCGAAACAATCCTCGTTTTGCATGACAAGCGATAAGTCCCATGCCCAAAGATGACACATTCTATGTAAATATAAAAGCATGAACAACTCTTAAGACTGAAAAGGGGAGCTTGAGATCATCAACTTACCAATAAGTGACTAAGGAACAATTGATCACAATATCCATAGTAGGCTCTGAAGTTTAAGTGCAGGCCAAAATTTTGGAGGGTGTTGTAGTTGCTACAACAGAGCCTTCACCTTCTTGCTAGCCTATCTTTCAACCAGTGTCTTGAATTCTACAAACTTCGAGAATTTCTCATCTTTTTTCCACATGAAGAAGATCCAACACTTTCGTGAGAAGTCGTCAATAAAAATGACAAAATATTTGTGTCTGACAGTGGAGGTTGTCGAGAAAGGTCCATAAACATGATAGTGGATCCTTTCTATGACTGTATCTACTTTGTTGTCCTGATCATGCATTATGGATTTTATGTACTTCCATTATTTTATGTATAACCTTGATGCTTAATGCAACACAGTCTTCCACATCTGGCTTATACATGTTCTTCACACGAACCCCGATCTGCTTCACCTGTCCCATGGCTATGTGTCTAACAAACGCTTTCTCTTTGATGAATATCACTTCACAACCATGGTCTTCCAAAACTGCAACAAAAATGACATTTTTCTTTAGGCCTAGAACAAACATGACATCCTTGAGCCTGAGAGGGGAGCCTGACTCCCTTTGAAATGTGACTGTACCAATACCAGTCATGTTGTACCTTTTTTCATCCGCTAACTTAATGTGCACCTAGAGATCTTTCTCCTCCAAGTCACTGAAAACATATTTACACCTTGTCATATGGAACGATGCACTTAAGCCCACGTTACACAAGCTCCCCATCATTGTGTTTGATATCCATAAGACAAGGGTAAAGCTCAAACTATGAAGACAAGGTTTAACATGTTGTGCCTCCTAAGGTCTTCTTGGTTGCATTTTTTTGTGGACACTTCATGGCGTAGTGCCCGCATTCATGACAATGGAAACATTTAATTTTTGACAGATCTCTCTTATTTCCCCCTTCACTGGATTTTGGTTTGGTTTGAGATTTATTCCCTTTCCCCTTCTTTCCCTTTCAAATGAATCCAATTTTTTTTTTTATCCTCACCCTTGGAAGAGGTCCCATCTCTAGTATTCCGCATTATTTCCTCTTGTACCAAATCAGACCATAAGTGTTCCCAATTTGATAGTTTCTCCCTTCCATTCATTGAATCTTGATAGTTATGCCAGCTCTTGGGAAGGCCGAGAAATTCTAGCCTTACCAAGTTATCATTTGAAACAATAACACCAATTATTGCAAGCTCATAAAAAACTTATGTGAGCCTACTAAGATACTACGAGGTAGTGTCATTCTTCTACATCTTGATATTTCGAAGGTTATCCTTGAGCTCTAGCTTCATGTGGTCACTACTATTATGGAATAGATTTGTCAGTGCCTACCACATTGCATAAGTATTTTCATTCCCATGGAGACTGGTGACAATGTGGTCTCTTACTCCCTCCAATAGGTCTCACGTGTATTCCCTCCAATATTATTCTCCTCGCGTTGGTTACATCTTTCTTCCATTGAGCAAGGTTTTTTGCATCATATTTTGCTAGTTTTGCAACATCTCCCTTGATGTATTCTAGAAATCCATCGTCATCAAATACATTCTCCATGTGATGAAATTAGAGTTACATTCCAAGGCATACTCTAGCCTCAACGCATTGAAGGTCATCTTCTCAGCTCTGAAGAGATCCTGCTACACTGAACTGCAAATTTGAACCTCCTTAGAAATAACTTTGAAATTCCTACTTTAATGTGAATCTTGCTCTAAAACCATGTAGAAATTATGGTGTAGATATTCAACTCCTCATGAAGTTTTAATCAAAATTACAATACAAAAACCTAGTCTACTACACTATGGAAGTTAATTCCCAACTTAGAACAAAAAATTTAGACATGCAATAAGAAATAACACGCATGAACACTGTATCTTTCTTGGGGAAAGAGATCTGGTAAAAACCTCAATGTATGCTTGCATTAATATGATGAACATAGATGTGTTACAATTTCTTTTTTCAACTAGCACAACCTGCAAGTGAATAACCTCTCTTTCTACTCATTGAGAAGCTCTGACCCAAACTTAGTCAATTTATGCCTTTTCTTGAGCCCTTGTTTCCTTGCGCAATTCCTCGAGAAATTATTCCCCTATTATTTAGGAACTTTTCCAAAATGGATTGTGCGATTCCCAAGGTTGATAATTTGATTGCATGCAACACTTGTACACTCAAGACTAGTCTACAACTGATGCTACACTGCTTTGGAATCTCCACCACAGTTGGGGAACTCAAATTATTTGCATGTACTAATTATTTTTGGATGATTGATCAGTTAACTAGATTATCAATGAGTTTGACTAAAGTCCCACTGCACAATTGACCTTCCACGAGTTCCTCCAACAATTAGAACTAGTTTACTTGAATGCAACTTGAGATAACTAACTTTGATTGATCCAAATTAGCAATCAAAAATGCTTAACTAAACTCTAACTCTCTAACTTGAATTTACTCAGTAAACTGGGTGACACAAGGCATGTCACACAAGTTAATTGCATCCAAGTTGTATGCTGATGTGGAAATTCATTGTTTCTCAATTTAATGAAGGAAAAATCAAATTAAGAATTTATTGCTACACTTTTCAACAATCCTTCAGGTGAATCTAATCCATGTTGTCGATGATAGTCAAGAGTTCCAGCACAATAATGTGCATACAATAGCAACCAACAGATAGAAGTAGCGTTAAAAATAAACGAATCAAACAAAAAACACATATTAAAACAAAATTTATGGAGACCCCGAAAAGTACGCCAACTACGATACTCCTTATCCACATTCAGCAAAATTTCCTCCATTGCTCCTCTCATGAATCACACCTCCATTTTCGGCCTCCATTGCCCTAAATCCCATCAGTTTTTGTTGACCTCCACCACTCCACTTCCTGAAGAACCCATCAACAATGTAAAGGCAGACCCATAATCCTTTACATTTACCTTTTTTTATTAGTCCCTCGTATTGAAAATTTGGAGACAAAATATTTCTTAAAATCCCCCTCCGTGTAGCAGTACCGAATGCAATGATAGACAAGTTGTCTTTAATCACATCAGTAGATACGAAAGGGACAAAAGAGGAATTAATGTCCGATAAATCTTGTCAGTAAAAGTTGTCGCATTCTTCTTAGTCGACTACACCCACAAAACAAAGAGTGCAACAAATCATTGTCTTTATATAAGATAACGTGAATGGTAAGTAAAATAACAACCTTGGTATAGGTGCAAGACATTAGTTGCTTGCAAGATGGTAGACTTAGGTGCACTGTCAAAGTCAATTTTGTGGTTGTTAGATAATATTGTTTTAAATTGATATGTTTATGTCTTAATTGTTAATTGTCTTAAATTGGTTTCATCTAAAGTGGCCATTGCCTTAAATATAAAGTTTTTTCTTAAAATACCTTTGTCTCAAACTTCTTTTGTCTTAAATATAAAGTTTTGTCTTAAAACAATTTTGTCTTAAATTGCTTTTGTCTTAAAATAATTTTGTCTTAAATTGTTTTCATCTTAAATATAAATTTTTTTCTTTAACTGTTTGTCTCAAATGACTTTTGTCTTAAATATAAAGTTGTCCTAAAATATTTTTGTCTCAAACTTCTTTTATCTTAAAATATTTTTGTCTTAAATATAAAGTTTTTTCTTAAAATAGTTTTGTCTCAAATTATTTTTGTCTTAAAGTTTATATTTAAGACAATTCAATTGATATTAAATTTTAGTGTAAAATAACTAAAATAAAAAGTGATTTTTTAAGACAAAAGATTTCTTTTATCTTAGAAAAATGTCTTAAAAGTTCCCTTGGTGTAGTAGTGTGTTTACCATTGCTATCATTAAAGGAACGAGGGTAGCCTAGGTGTAGCTGGATGAGCTTTCCCTCGTAATGGATCTCGAGGAACATGAATTGGAGGCATTTTACAAGTCTTATTCTTTCCTTGAAGAGGAGCTTGATGATATCAAACTAATTGTGGAAACTTATTTTTTTGGTGTACGAGTTGAGACCTATAAGTGAGATGTAGCTATAGAATTTTTTCTTCGTTATTTCATATATCATGCTTATATATTGAACATTTGTTTGTGTAATCACTTATTTAGGGATTTAAATATTTAAATTTAATACTGTATTTTTAATTTCAGAATGTTTATTGGACTGAAGAACATCTTTGGTATTGGTTTTGATCTTGTTTGTGGAATAAATACCTTAAACCTAATGAAGGAGGTTTTCTTCCTTGATGATAAATACCTCTTTGTTGGAGTAGGTGAAAGATGAAACATATTGGAAAATCATTTTTCTACATTATTGAGAATTTTGGAAGATATTGAGTAGATTGTTGCAAAGGGTATGTACATTGTAGCCACATGCCATTGGTGTTCTATGTAGTATGTTTGTACTCTGAAACTAGTTGTATGCCTTAATAACTCAAATTTTTATATTTCGTAGAGAATGATGGTTGATATACTTGCAGACAAGCCATTGTCTAATATGACCCCTGTAAAATATTTCTTGATAGTAAAGGTGCATTGATTGGATTTATTTTCCTCATAATTGCACACAAAGAAGTTGGATATTTATAACCTGTCATAATATAACATAGGCTTATCAACATATGCAACCTTATTTTTAGCTATCAAAACTATCTTATTAAAGGAAATTCTTTTTGCAACAAAACTAACATGTTTGATGTTTATCTATGAAGGTTGAAATTTGGAATACAAAACGAGTGGGAAAAAAAGTGTATGCTGATAAAAAAACTCATACATTGTTGGCCACTATTCATGACTACATTCGCTCTATTAATTGTATCAAGTGGGCTAAACATGGTCACTATGTAGCTTCAGGAAAGCCTCTCATGATAAACTTATTCGTATCCATGAGAAGAAACCTAGGTCTGGCACTTCAGAATTGGTAGTGCACAACCTCCAAATGTTGAGAATATGAAAGTTATGATGACTTTGCAAGGTCATACCAAATGTGGAATTTTTATGTTGACATATTTCGACTTATTTCAATATTGAAAATATTTCAGGATGGTTTTAAAGTGTAAACTTGTTGACTTGGCCTTCTATTGGATTGTGATGTTGGTTGCATTGCTAACAAAGATGGTTTATGTTTTCGTACTAACTCTAGTAGGTGGATCTCAACTCGTCTCCAGATTATTCAATTTTAGTCAGTTGTAGTTTGGATAATGCAATCCAAATTTGGTATATTAGTGATGCATCTTCTATTGTGGTTTTAGGAGGCCACACTAGCCTTATTGAAGGAATTTAATGGGATCCAATTGGTTCTTTTCTTACAAGCCAATCAGATGAAAAACGGGTCATTATATGACGCAGAAGTGACTTGAGCCTAAAACATAGAATTGAAGGGCACTATGGTAAATCAATTACATTTTCTAGTAAGACGTCATGTAAAAATGCTAATTGTTGTTGCACTAATTCTATAGTTTGTTAACACCGCAGGTAGGTTAAAAATTCTTTATGCCCCTTGGAGCGTCACATTGTGGGAATTTTATTACGAAAACACATGGATTTGAAAATCCAAGCGATTAAATAAGTTAAAAGCTCAATTTTATAAGTTAAAAGCTCAACTTTACAGGTCTAAGATGATGTCCACCACTTCTGCTTCATCATACATTTGTAGTAATATTAGCTCTAGTTTTTTCTATAGTACTCATAATATCTCACAATTCATATTTGGTATGACACATGAAATATCCTCTCTCATATAATAATGCAAGAGTTGTTTTATTAGCGAAAGAAATGACAGGTTGCATGGAGACATTTTATGAAAAATGATGGAATTGTAGCATTTAATGGTAGATTTTTGACCAACTAATAGAAGATCACTTTATGTGCATGAGAATGGAAAGATGAAAAAATATATATTAAGACAAGTGGGTTGATCATAAGAGAGTATTAATTACTATGGTTTGTGGTAAATATGAGTGAGTGTTAGGATCATGAGATATTGGGGTTGTCTTGGTTGTTGAAGCTTATATTTTTCAGGATCTAAATGAATAAGAAAGACAAAAATCAAGTGGGTACATTTGGTTAGATAAATTGGAAGGGTATGTAAATTAAATAGTTTTAGAAAAAGTTTCAAAATGCCATTTGTTTGGCATATTTGACATTTTTGGTGGGAATGTGGAGAAATAATACAAAAAGAATAAGCAAATCCAAGATGCAAGAAATCATTATGTTAGTAGAAGTTTTACTTCGTATGGACCCTAAGGATCATGGATTGCTGGGACATGTTAGCCACCAACATGTACTTGTAACCATAAGAGGAATTTTTTCTTCTATGTTCCAATTTTCCAGTGAGTTGTCATACATTATTTATTATATGTTGTCCTCTTTTTTCCATTTATTTTGCAAGTTATCTACAACCTGAGCCTTTTAGTATGTAACTTACTTGGCATGATTATGCCTAAGATTTTCCTCAAGGTTTAATACTTAGTTCCTAAGATATTCTTTTTTATGGTGACATTTTATTTCCTTTGTTTATACATGTCATCTGGCCACATAGTGGACTCTATGACCCAAATAAAGAAAACTTGTTAGAGTTTTCTACTTTTCTAGGGGAAAACGGCATTAACATTGTTGATGTTGAGGTATATGTTGTATAAATACTTTATAGTCTACTTTAGTTTATTTTCCAGTGTTCATTGTCTTTCATGTCTAATATTATGTATTGTATCTTCTTTCATTTTCGGAATATGAACTCAGAATTGATGGTAAGAAGTAGGAATTGAAGAAAGTTTAGAACAATAATATTGGAACAAAGAAATGCAGGAAAAGGGAGAGAAGATAAACTGTCTAGTGATAACATTAAAGAAAATATTATGCATGAGACACACACATACAGACTAACAATCAAGTCTTTAGAGGTGGTAAATTTACCTGCAATGCCTTGGAAACACAATGATAATGTTTTGATGTCATGAAACAATATTTCATGTATAAATTGTAGTCCAAGCAATATTAAGCTAGAAACACATATTGTAGTACTTGATATTTATTATACTATAATTTATGTGGTTGAATTATTTACAGTTTTACTTGATATTATTTAGTATTGTAAGTAAGACATGTAAATTTTTGTTTTCGTATTAGATGAACATGCACATTATATCACATTTTTATAATCTAGTCACAAAATCATACTAATTAATTTATGTTGATTAATAATGAACACATAAAATCAATCTTAAACTAGTAATTAGTAGTTTATATTGATTAATGATGAACACAAATAAAATGAATATACAATAAGTAAATTAGTCATTTGTAATGATTATTCATGAAAGTAAATGAAATGAGTATTCGTTTATATAATGAATATGAAACTACCAAAAAAAGGTAAATGACTACTACAAATGTGATTATAAATGACAACTGAATTTTGTATATATATAACTATTAGTAACTAATTTAGAGTATCTTATAATACGATGGGAATTTAGTCATTTTTCTTTGGTTATTAATTGGTTTCAAACGGTGACTAAAATTTTCATGTATATGAATATTAATAGTTAATTTATAGTATGTTATAACGCGACCAACATTTTCGTCATATATTTTTTGCCATTAATTGGTTTTCTCGGGTGATCATGTAGTAATTTATTTTTATTTTTATTTTTGTATTTGGTCATTAATTGTGATAATTAATGACTAAATCAATCACTAAATCAATCACTAAATCAATGATTAAATATACTAGTAGATGATAAAATTGAGACAATAAATTAATGATTAAGCTAAATACGACTAAACGTTGGGCGCATTATAACATAATGTAAATTAGACACTATTGGTGACCGTTTATAAAATGGTCATTGATATGCTAATTTTATTTTATTTTTTGTAAATAATTAGCATTTTGTACTACTGTCATGATTATTTTATGCTAATGTTTATATGTACATATGTCTGTATGTATGTCGTTGACTAAATATATCATTATTATTTTATGTTGATATTTATATGTATGTATGTGTATGTACACTTATATTCGTTTGACATAATCATGATTGTTTATGTAAATGCTTATGTATATGCATGTATGTATCCATGTATCTATGTCACTATCCAAAAAGGTCATCAGGACCATTCTTGGGGAGGAATGATTGCTTATGCAGGTGAATGGGATGAAGAGATTCCTGGTTCAAGAGGAATGAAGTGGAAAGAGTAGTCGTGACAAATCTATGAGGTTAGTATCATGTGGATATGAATTGATATTATGTTATTATAGTATGTTTATGTTATAGACAGGCTAGTCCTAGGGATACATGAGTGAACTGAAAGCAGTGTGGTTTGCGGCATGCTGGGACAAGCATGGATAAGGCCTTTGAAGCAAGGTTGTTTGGTAGGGACAGTGTGGTTTTTGAGGTGGTGCAATACTGTGGTGCATATGTTGTATATGCTGTAGATGTTGCATCTGTGAGGTTGTGTGTATGTAGTGATGTGTATATATAGTGTATGTACATGTTGTTTATGCAATGTTATGTACAATTTGGTATAGATAGTGTTGTGCGAATGTTGCATATGAAGTTCTAGGTATAGATGGTGTTATGTACATGTTGGTTATGCAGTGTTGTGTACATATTATACTGTGCACATGATGTATATGCAGCGTTGTGTGCATATGTTTTTGTGCCCATGTTGGATATGCAATGTTATTTAGATAAGGTGCTATGTACATCCTATATATGCAATCCTACATATATATGGTTTTTCATGCATGTTTTACATATTGTGTTATCTACATATGGTGTTGTGTGTATGATTAAACAATTGATGTTGTGAGCATGTACTGTCATTTATATGTTGTACATAGGGTTTTGTGTATATGTCGTGAATCTGGTGCTGTGTATATGTGGTGTCATGTACATATCATGCATGTGGTACTATGTACATGTGGTATTGTATAGACGTTATATAAGTTGTGCACTGTACATGTGGCATTTTGTACATGTTGTACAAGTAGTGTCGTGTACATGTGATGATGTGCACGCTTTGTGAAAGAGGTGTTGTGTACAAGTTGTACATATGGTACCAATGTATATGTGGTATTGTGTGCATGTCATACATGCTGTGTTGAGGGCATGTGGTACTATGGATGTGTATTTTGTAGTCAGAGTATATTGGCATGCGTATTCGTTATGTTGTACTTTATGTATGTATATATATTGTGTTGTACATTGGATGTACGCATATGTATTGTGTGGTGGTGTACATCGGATGTGGGCATATGTATCGTGTTGTGTTGTAAACTAGATGTAGGTGTATGTGTTGTATGGCAGGTGTGGGTGCATGTATTGCATGGTGTTGTATGCCATGTTACATTGTATGTGTGTGATGCACACTATGTGTATGTGTACATGGTTGAGGAGAGGACATTGGGTGCTTGTCTGATGTGTAAATCGATCTACAATGCGTATGGAATAAAGAAAAGGGTAGAAGATAAGGATTTATTAAAGGATAAGTCTCATTATTTTAATTAAGCTTTATTATGGATGTGAGTTATGATTCTAGTCCATGATGATTACATGTGATCTATGATTTTGGTTTATGATGATTACATGTGATCTATGATTCTGGTTTATGATGGTTAGATGTGATTTACGATTTTGATCTTTGATGGTTGTGCTTTGATCTAACCTCATTTGATATGCTTATACATGATGATTTGGTCAAAGGTTCTAGTTAGGCTTGTTGTGACATGATGTAAAAAGGACTGTAAGTGTACCTTTTTGACAAGAAGCTAATGAGTTATGATTTGAAGTTATTTCAATTTATTTTAAATCTAATGCAAGGCATGTGCTTGGAACAAGAATGCATGAAAATGCTTGATTGGGTGGTTGAATTCGACTAGAAGAATTTGCACCAATGACAAAAGGAATTGTAACATGTAGTAATATGTAGGTAAACTTCATGAGCAGGGCCATTATGGGACACTAGTACCCAATAATTTTTATTGATTTCCATGAGAATGCTATGACAGGTATGATTGTTTGAGGCAGGTATATTCCTTATTGTTTGAATTTATGTTTGCACGAAGGCTTGCCAAGCGATTGATCACCAGGGATAGGGGATGTTGGGGAACTTGTAAGGTGAGTGACTGCACCGAAAGGGGTGAGTAGATTTCCTGAGGGATTGTGTAGCAGAGAAGGGAAGGTTGGGGATATATATATTTTGGTCATGAGAATTTCCATATGGAATCAGAAGCACAATGGGAGTGTGCCCTAGAACAATTACTCGGTAAATATCCATTAAGAGGACAAGTGGCAAATGATTATAACGATGGAAATTGGATGCATCTTCAATTGTGACAATGGATTCTAGACTTCCTAGGAAGGAGGTGAATCCTGGGATTATTTTGATGGTGGAGGTGTGAGCCTCTGGATTCCCTTATTGATTGAAACAAGAATAATATCCTTTATTTTCAGGTTTAGGAAATGTGCATATCTGTATATGTGGTTACTGTAAATACCGTAATGAGTTGTATTATAAATCTCCAGTATGTGGTATGTTGTCATGTTGTCATGATGTTTTTCTTTTCAGTAGGTCCTTCACTATAGTTACTATAATGAGGTAAGTTATAAAGCTCCATGGGAAGTATGTTTCCTTTTGAATGACTTTGTTGAGGTATTGGTGTGCTTTAACACTGACGATGGTGTTCCCCAAGGGGGAGGGTTCTGTAATAGCCTTGGTGAAAATTCCATGTAATAAAAGTTAATAAAGGAAAAGTAAGACCATGGGTAAGGGACATTATTCCAAGCTGAACGTTGGCCAAAGATATCCTAGTGGGCATCATTGGATGTGTTTATGGCTAAGAAAATTAGAGAAGGCAAAGGCAAAGTCTTTGGAAAGCAAAAACAACATTTTTGGCACATTTATTTATAAAAATAATTGAAATTAGGAGAAAAGGAAGGTGAAGGGTCACAGGTTGCATGTGAGGAGCAAATTGTAGGAAAGTAATGGAAAATGTAGAAAATAGAGGCCTCCTTGATAGAAAGGCTTCCGAGGATGAGTTGGCAAGCTCTTGTATCAAGATTTTCTCAGGTTTTGGAGTAAGGAAGGGAAAGGAAAGCAAGGGAAGGACAAGGAAAGGAAAGGAAGGAAAGCAAGGATCAAGGAAGGAAAAGCATGATGAAATAGCTTGAGTGGGAGTACTTGCAGCTAACATATTTCATGTCTGATTTCCTAGCTAGTTTTGACATGAATAAATTTTCATGTTTATGTACGGTTCTTTTGTTATCGATGGCATGGTTTTGATGAGTAGGACAATGATTTTCCACCTAGCCTTTCCTTTTTCCAGATGCCATGGTGTGTTGGGATGTTTATCTCAGTTTCAAACTTTGGATTTATCATATGGATTTTGGTATCCATGGCAAAGGTGGTCTCAAGGTTCATTCCAAAAATCCAGGAACCCCTTGACCAGTTTTGATAGGATACGCATTAAATACAAAGGAGGAGTCTCAGATTAGGGCATAGTGATCTAGTGTGGATTGCGGTAAAAGATAAGAGACTAGTATCAGTTTAGGGCCTAATGATCTTGGATTGGAGTGATAAAGTGTGAGAGACAAGGAGATGGAAAATTAGTCAAGGATAGTGATGGGATTTGGATGTCATTCCAAGTTCAGTTCGGTTGTGACCAAACCACCGGTTTTTTTGTGATCACCCTATGGTGAGGGTGGAGGTGGTTTAACCTCTTGATTCCCCTGGTTGTTTTTGGATTGGTTTATCCATGAGGGCCCACAATCATGTTTTGAATATGGAATGGGGGTGACTCGATGAAAGAAAGATTTGGTTTAGCCATGTATATTGTCAGGTGGTATATGGAAGTCCTAAACATGGTCATATTTACCTATCATTAGTGAAAGCTAATTTCTCTTGATTTTTCACCTGTTTCTGTGTGGACTTAATGGTTGTTATATATATGTTATTTACATGGTTTTATGCTCGTTAGAAGCATCGTTAATTGACTGGTTTAGGTCATGGCCATTTCATGTATTTACTTTTAATTGTTAAAATGATGGATGTAAGCCCTAATTGATGCCATAATGGTTCAAGGGAGAAGGTGGTGATCCTTCTTTTCATGTTTCATAAGCAATTTCAGTTATTCATGCTTTGTCTAGTATCCTAGACCTGTAGGTTACATTGATGACAAGTGTTTGATAGAATTTCAGTCATGGTAATCGATGGTCAGTCCTAGTCCTAAGGTTTATTTTTTGTTTATTAGTCTTGTAATCATGTCTTTGATGGATTCTGAAATTTATAACAAGATATGGGCATGGCCAAAATTCTGGTCTAGAAAAGTGCCTTGAGTTCCACAGATGTTGGCATAGGTCTCCCGGAAAAAGCCCCTAGACATTGTCTTGCATGCCTGTGAGAGCATCCAGAGGTCTCTATACATTGACATGCCCATAGAATGAGAGTGTCAAGAGGTCGAAAGGTCTAAAATATTAGTGGGACCTAGGGGTAGGATGTTTGAGTGGTTCGTATGTCTCTAGGGGTTTCGTTGCTAATGTGGAAGGTATGGTTGATGTGTGTCCGTTTATTCCATTTCCTTAAGGTCACAAAGGAGTTTGAGTCATATCATAGTATCCTCTCATCGCATGTTTACCCCAGTTGGCCGGTTACTTGGGTAGATGTGGGAGGAGGGTGGTTATAACATATTCATTGAAGGAAGGCACAATGTCAGAAGGGTCCACAAGGAAAGGTCATATTTCCTTTATTTCTCCATATCCCACAAAAGAAAGAGCTAAGAACCAACATACTATAAAATATCACCAAAATTTCAGAATATGTCAAAATTTATATATCATTATGAGAATATCAAGATGAACTCTTAATGAAACTAGATAAGGGATAATGTTTGGGTTGGTTACTCATTTAAGAATACATATTGAATGAAATGAATATACAAACCATGTAAGCTTCAAAGCATGATAGAGTGATGAAGTTGAGACAACCTATTATATGTGTTTTAGTTATAAATTATATTTGTCTTTATTTTGAACAAATATACTCTATATTTATTTAAATGTGATGTGGGGTTATATTTTCATGGATAGAAAAATGTTTCCTTCACATTTAACATTGTAGTTGGTATGGTTTATGTTACATTTAGGATAACATGTTATTTTCTTAGGTAAGTTACTTCATTATCCCATGTTTAATTCCATTTATCCATTAGCAATCACATTAACCATTATATTATGAGAGTAACTGATAAAATAACATTCAACATAATTGCACAAGACATGAGTTCGCTAAAGCCAGTGAAAAAACCCAAGATGGGGAAACCTCTTGATCAATATTCTTATTAAATATATAAAATGTTCAACATAGAGAGATAAGAGAAAAACAATCTAAACCCAATGAAGACCTTCCAATTAATCTAACATCGCAACCTTTAAATGAATTGATGATATACACATAGCTATAATCTTGTCATGAACTAGATGAAGAGAGTTGAACTGGTTAGGGTTCCTTGTTGTCCCTTCTAATTGTATCAAAACTCCTCCTCTTATCTATGGATTTGATTCACAAGAAGGATGCTACCCTTTTCTGGTCGTTAGGGCTAAACATGATTCATACTTGAGGCTTATCACATAGAATCATTCCTCAAAAGAAAAAATGTTGCATCCTTCCTTCCTTATATTTTGAAATAACTGGAAGAAAAATACAAGATCGAGATACCCTGTATACCCTCCTCTGCCATACTACATGTCACTGATATGCTACAGAAATATTTTTTATCACTCTTACAAAGGATACACCCTCTGTCAAGGTTTCAGTGTACTCCTTGTGCCTGTGGTTTAGAGAGAAGACACAACACTAGGCCTCACTGTCCTCCAACAAATTACTCCAACATTGTTGTACTTACAACAAACTATGAGGTCCAGAAAAAATGGTAAATAATAATTAAAGAAAACACATAATGGTCCACACTTACCTCTAATACCTTGGGCCTGCTTCTCCAAGAGATCCACAGCAAAACGTTAAGAAAATACTCCCCAAACTCATCTTCCTAGTCAGCCTCCGTCGTACAATATTTTAGAGGTGTCTAAAATTAGGATGGAGGATGCCTATATATACAAATAGATATGTCGATTTTCCCTTATGGAGGTAAAACTGAAATTGATATTTGCATTCCAACTCAAATACCAAATTTTCCCTCCTTGATAAGGTCATGCCTTATAGAATTTCATTTTGACTAAATAATATATCTCCTTATCCAAATTTGTTGATATTTACATTGATTTTGATCCTCTCAAGAAGAGAAATGGAATGCAACGATTATCTTCCTCATATGAGTTTTCCAAAGTTGAATTTGGCCCTAGTTTCCAATTTTAACACACCCTCTCAATTAGGGAGAATTCCATGTGCCAATCCATGTCATCATCTCACCATGAATCATCTTTGCATCCCATCTCCACTCTATTGAACATTGATATATATCTACTGAATAAGAATTGATTGAGAATGAGTAAGAAGACCTTACAACTCTCCACTGAAAAAAGTGAGTCCTCATAACTGGGGTCACACCCAAATTAGACTTGATCCCAAGTGCTCAAGTTTTTGAAAATCATGTATCATAATCATAGGGAGTATGGTAGTACACAAGGCATCCATCGGTAGTGTTATGGTACCTATCTAATTTTCCCAACTCATTAGCCAAATGAGAGGTACTTCCCCTTTGTCCTAGAAAGCATAGGATGATTCTCGAGCAATAATAGGGAAAAAGAAATCACATCCTACTAAGAAACACGCATAGGGAAAAGATGAACCACATCCTACAGTCACATATCGCAATCATTGTAGGGGAAGGATAAACCAAATCCTACATGGATGCAAAACACCAAGAGTAGGGAAAGTGTGAACCACATCCTACATGCAAGCCAATCAACAAAGTAGGAAGAATCCTACAAGCGGGGAAAGGATGTACCCCATCCCACTGAGATGTCAACCACAAATCGTAGGGAATGAGCATCCTACATGTGGGGAAAGGATGAACCACATCTCACTCACATGTCCATATGACAATAAAAGTATGGCTATATGCATCTCTCACTACGGTACCCATAGGAGTACATAAACCACTCATCATGCTCATATGACATAGGAGAAGGTGAACCACTCATCATATGCATATGTCATCAATAGTTGGGGAAGGTGAACCACTCAACCTACACACATGTGTTATCAATCGTAGGGGAAGGTGAACCACTCACCCTACACACATTTAATCCATCACAAGGGAAGGTGAGAGACTCACCCTATAGTCACTCATAGCTCAGGAATTACCCCAAGCCTCCAGGAAATCCTACAGCTCAATGTTTAGCCAAAGATATCTTCGTATAGGAAATAGTGTCAGGATGCTTTCTGAAAATGAAGACTAGTTCTTGGAGGTGATAATGGGAGCCTCATATATCTACCTAGTAGCATATATATGTATACATAACTTTCTATAGACATGTTGATTTACAACAGAGATCTTACAAACACTTAGAAGTCCTCTTAATCTTGCATGTCTTGAAGGAGAAATTTCTTAACTATTCTTACTCCATCTTACTCAGGGAGATCACAAGACTAAGTTTGTCTTTCCAGAGTGAAAGGTATCTATCTCATACCTTGATCATCATGAGATCCATCCACTTTATACATAATCAAACATGCATTTTACCGCTCAAACTAGAAGGGGGCCTGAGGGGGATCACTAAAGGGAAAATGTTAGGCCAAGGGCAACAAATGAAAACTTAGCCCACTATCAGCTCAGCTAAGGCTCCCTTCTATTTACAGACTTTCACTGATGGGAGGACACTTGATATGTATTAGAGTCACTAATGAATAATAAGTCAATGGATATGAGAAACCCAAACTAACCCTTTTCCACAAAAGTTTGAAAGATGGAGCTTGCTTCCTCACCAAGGAAGGTTGTATGGATTCTAGGGAAAATAAGAGAGGATGTTGGGGCTTAGGTGTACGGAAATATGTTTTTTGAAGGAGTTTCACAAACCGTAAATCCTTGTTAGAATTTTTATACTGGATTTTTCTTGAAGAATGGTATTTTGAAGGAGCAGAACCACATGGGGCCAAGTGGACCCATTCTAGGGTATGAGGAAAGTATGAGGAAAAAAATGAGATTCTTACCTAGAAAAGGTGGGGAAAGTATCAAAGAATGTATTCTCTATCAAATATGTTGTTTTGACTCTATGAGGCACTAGCCTCAGGGATGGTAGGGCACATTATGATCCCTAAGCTAGGACTTGAATTTTCTTCCAACTGCAATGTTGGAATGGATTCAAAATTGGAGGAGTATTAGAGAAAAATCTAGTGTAGGACACCCTCGGAGATTGAATTTTTCTGATAGCTATCTGATCAGGAAGTTGATGACCTAGTCACCCCAATGTGGCTAGTTTAGGAAGGATGTAAGAAAATATCCATTCTAGTGGCCACCCTCTATATATGAGTTCCTTAATATTTGAGAGAATTGTGTCTATGTTGAGTAAGAGTAGGATTTCATAATTACGAGTCAAGGAGGCCTCAATATCACTTCTTTTGCCTTCTAGGTCAAGAAGAAGCAACCTTGAATCTTTTATACTTCGATGTGCAAGAGGAATCGCTTGTCAAGGTCAAATTTTACCCCTCGGAGATTTCACTCCCATTAAATGGGCCATTCATTGAAGGAAATAATATAATAGAGACAAATTCCACAATATTAAGTAGTAAATGCATGCGACAATTAGCCCGAGAGCAGCGAAAATTCGAGTCCAACATATATGAAAAATGTAAGAAAGAATAACATCAAAAGCACGTACTTACATGTAATAGAGTATATCCATCCATTCACAATTGAAAATAAATAAGCTCCAAGAGGAGATGGACCAATATCCACACATCAAAACTCATCCATAAAGCTCCAATTCATGCTTAGAAAAAGTGTGAACATTTCAAAAGAGATAAGGGATCCAAACCAAAGTGATGATGAGAAATGAACTTATCTCACATGTATTTATACACAACTTAGGAGTTTGAATTAGCCTCCTTGGCATACATAAGCCCTCAAACTAAAATATTGTTCTAATAATTCAACTTTTGGTGACAAGCCCACCAAACTAGCTCATAAATGGAAGAAATCCTCTTAAGGTGTCAAATATTATGCTATGCATGTTGTAGGGCCCTCTAAGAGCCGTAACGAGGTCCACGAATGCCACAATGAGGAATGGGACCCTTAAAAGAAATTACCAAGGGTTTTTCCTCTTGTAATAACCTATGGTACACCAAATGATATGTGGGGGCACGCAAGTGTCCTCAGTGGTTTCCAAACAAATAGAAGATGGTTGTAGATAACCTTCAAAGGCTAGGATGATGATGTATGTTATTCCACATCACTGTGGAAGTCCTAGATCATCTTCTAAGTGCATGCTGCAAATCTGGTGCTAGTAGGGCATGATGGATCAAGCGCAGCTTCCTCATCGAATAAGTGAACCACAAACAATCTTTGAATGTTTTTGGGAATGCATGGAGTGTTGTTTGTTTTTGTGGATACCCGTGACTCTCAATGCATGCAATACATGTGCCAACATAGCCCTTTGGAGGATTAAGACCTGTATAGGGAGACCAAACCCAAGATGGAGACCATTTGCAATCCTTCATAAGATGCAATGTGTCCCATAGCATTCCAGTAGAAGAAGTCATTAGAGAAATTGAATAAATGAGCTTACTAATAATGGATCACATGTGGGGACTTCATAATGGCCCTCCCTTCCATAATGGGCTTCAGGATGTGCCAATGCCTCCTAAAATGCAAATGGGGTTAACCAATAATCCTATTAGGTGGTTGCTACTTCTAAACAGGATGACATAGTCAAGTTACATCATTCAAAAGGTGGCAGCATGTGATAGATATGTGAATGAAGTGGGGAATGAGAAGGGGAAGTATTGGGTCACATGCTAGAATAAAAGGGTAGCTAATAAGAGGGGAGGCCACACATGGGTTTATAATGTATAGAGGGGAGAAATAATAGTACATGAGTTTCCCTAGACTTTATTTTTCCACCCTTCTTTATATTCCTTTTTCCTTTTTAGGATTTTCTTTGATTAACTTCTTCGGGCTCAATGAGTAAGAGCATGATGCATAAGATATAGCAGTGACTACCCCCCTTTAAGGTGGGGTGATTCATTGCCCACCAGGGGTTGGGACAATCATGGGTTCATATATGATGAAGGAGGATCATATAACCTATAGGAACTAGGGTGATGGCCATGATGATGGGTTAGAGCTCGTGTATTGACTTTTACCGACGTGATAAATGTGTTTGTCTCAACCATATTTTATATTTCATGATATATTTTCCTATTGAATGTAGCCATATATTCTTTTATCTTTCTTTTTAGTTGCATCGACCTTCGGTCTTCATTAGAGGCCATGAATGATGGTGTGGGCAAGGGGAAGGGGATTTCTAATCCTATGTGGACTCCACAGGAGAATGTAGACCCAGGTGGGAGAAATTATGAATTGCTAAATAATGAATGAAAAGAGGGTAATATAAGCGGATAAGGGATCAAGACCATGCAACTAAAATCAGCGTTTGACCATGAAACACCATCCCTAGAGCCAAATGGTCGGTAAAGGTGATCCCACAAGACTAAAATCTAATGTTAATACTAAAAGGGGTCTAGGGGACAAGACCACAGACCTAGCCGATTCTTTTATTGAATCCCCCTATTAATCCATGCCCATAAGTGTCCATGAGAAGAAAACTACAATTCTCAATTTCCAAATGACAAGGCATACCTCTAGGTTCAAGAGGCCCACTTTAAAACATATGATCATGGCAGATGGGAAAGGGACCACATGGTTGGCTCAAATAGTAGAGAAATTCCATAATGACCTAGCTGCTGGTGGTAAGGGGCTGGTACCTTTTGGCTCAGGACCATCTTGGAGGGGAAAATCTCTTAGGTGTATTACCCACAAAATGGTGGGAAACATCTAGCTCCAATAGGGATGTGATCTCTCGAAGAAGTTGGAAAAGTGACTAGAATGAGAGGTCATAATAACTCTAACAATATCTTGGTTACCATAGAACTATCACCTACGCATATAATAGATGGAATAACATGGGGCAGTATGCTTTTGCGGCATCTCATGATCACACATTCTATATGTTAGGCCATAAAATCAACATAAGATAAAATATGGAAATTTTAATTTAGATGCATATAATCTACCATGAGAAATATCATATGATGTTAGTTCTAATGCAAAATCAACATGTGATACACCCTACCCTACCGTGCATATAATGTCAAGTGCTAAGTATAATCATAGACCCAATGCAACCAACATGTCAATTGATGAATACATGAATGCATGCTTGCATGATTATTTTTGCAATGGATCCTAAAATATATATGGGAATAATGATGCAAGGACCTATGGGGGCAAGAGGTGGGAAAATAGGAGACCGATATTATAGAGAAAGGAACCCTAGAAGAAGGGAAAGACATCAACCGAGAAGATTGAATTTGGTCTTCTAACAAGGAGATAGAAATGAAACTTTGATGAAGATCTATCTCAGGACTATCACCCTCTAGGTGAGAAGGATTGAATTTATCGAATGTATTTAGGATTATATTATTTGTTCATTGGGAAAATAGGAAATGAGCTCATCATTGTATTTAGGGAAAAACCATGATTACTGATTCTTCATAGGGGAAAGCAGCTCTTCGTCAAGACTAGGAGAATGAACATCATCACAAACCTCTATTTCCAAGGTAGGGGAGGAATGCTCAAACATGAATAAAAACCCTTTATTGGGGGCATGGCCTAAGGAAGCATCTTCCTCAGTTTCTTCTATATCAGAGTCATCAGAATTTCCCACAATCTTGGACAACTCTTCTCTGATTGAATCATCTTGGAACATAAAGATACCTTTCCAATCAATAGGAAGGGATTAATAAAGACTAACATTTTTATTGAGAAGTGGTGGAGAATTTTCTGCTTCCCTTAGCTCATTCTTATGGACTTGAGAAACCATGGGGTGTTCATTTTTATAATGATATCAAATTCCCCAATCAACAACCAAAAATTCACTCACAGATTCTTTCTTTATTTGATTGATTTCCCTCCAAATCTCCTCATTCTTCACTATATATTTGGTGTTGGTTACAATTCCATTCTTTATCTTCTTTGTATAGGGATGACTTTTCTTCCTTCATCCATTCCAAAAGAATCATCTCCAAGGTATTTTCTACATGATTATGATAAAATGTGTCAAGAAGAAGGTCACTGGTAGGAATCTCTTTATATTCACTCTCCATGTTACGGAGTCTTTCCGATTGCTAACAATAGTGGGAGAAAATCTCTTGGGAGTTACATGTGGCCATCAATTTCTTATAAGACTTCTCATATTCCATCATCCATTCTTGCCATGTCTGAGGGCTCTTGGGATTGATATCTTCCTCATTGTCCTTAGAAGATATGCTTTCCAATTCATGAGTCTCTCGCTTGCTATTATTTTTAAAGTACACATCAATAAGAGGCTCCTCTTCAAGCATAAAAACATATTAAATAATTTCCTCGTCTCAAAGGGCCATATCTAACATTTGGGATATGTCTCCATGAGATTGGTAACTCAACCCTTCATGCAGCAAGAACTACATCGTCAACATTGGAAGAGAAGGAATGTTTTTAGGTTTACATGATTAAATCCAATCAGAACTTGTGGTAATGGATAGGACAAACAATTCCATTTGGTCACAATTTTGAGCCATATTTTCTTTGAAAGGTACCTTATGAACCTTACCACGTGGTTGGCTAGAGAATGTGGATCCCCGTCCAATATTGGCATATTATTCGTGGATTTTGATGAAGGATATCTTGGGGTTCCTATCAAATCTATGGTGGGGAAATATATTGTCAACATATTGCTGGGTCCTTAATGACATGGGAGTCACCATGGGGAATGCATTTTCCTTAACAAATGCTTGCTTCACCCTCCAAGAATTGAATTTTAGGTTCAATGAAGAACTAGGGCTTCATTCCTCCAATGGATTTTCCAATAATGATATGGAAATATGTCATATGGGGAATAAAAAACAACATTTCATGTCCCCAATAATGACTCCAAAATGTTAGTACTCAAACTAGCAGGGGCCCTAACGGGGATCCCTAAAGGGAATATTCTAGGCCAAGGGAAATAATTGGAGACTTAGCCCAGTGTCACCTCAGCTAAGGCTCCCTTCTATTTATAGACTTTCACAGATGGGAGGATACCTAATATGTATGGAGTTGGTAATGAATGATAATTCAATGGATATGAGTGACCTAAATAAACCCTTTCCCATAAATGTTTGAAGGATGGAGGTTTTTTGTTGTTACTGCTCAAACAAGCAGGGGACCTAAGGGCAATCCCTAAAGGGAAGATGCTAGGAAAAGGGAAACAAATGGAAAATTCGCCCACTTTCGCCTCAGCTAAGGCTCCATTCGATTGACAGACTTTCACCAATGGGTGGAGACTTGATATCTATTGTAGTCACTAATGAATGATAAGTCAATGGATATGAGTGAGCCAAACTAACCCTTAACTAGAAGCGTTGTAAAGATGGAGCTTGCTTGCTCACTAAGCAGGGTAGTATAGATTATAAGGAAATTAAGAGAGGATTTTAGGGTTAAGTTAATGGGAATAGGCTTTGCGAAGTAGTTCAACAACCACTAAATACTTGTTAGAAACAATATGATAGATGGTTCTTGAAGAATGGTCCTTTGAAGGAGCATGACCACATGGGGACAAGTGAACCCAGGGGCAACTGATGATATTATTACCCTATAAGGGGTGGGTGAAGGATTAAAGAAAATATTTTCACTCAAAGATGTTGTTCTAACCCTATGAGGCACTAGCCTTAGGGATGGGAGGGAAAGTTCTGATCCTAGAGCTAGCGGTTGTATTTTTTTAACTCGACCATCAGAATGGCTTCAAAATTGGAGGAGGGATAGAGGAAAGGCCAACACAGGAAACCCAAGGAGATCAATTATTTTTGATGACTCATTCAAATTCACCTTGATGTGGCTCATCCCAGAAGGATGTGAAAAAATATGGATATTAGTGACCACCCTTGGTAGATCAATGTCTTGATATTTGGCACAATGGAATCTGTGTTGGGTAAGAGTAGGATTTCTTGGTTCCCATTTAAGGAGGTCTCAAGATCACTTTCTTTGCCTTCCAAGTCAAGAAGAAGAAGCCTTGCAACTTTTATACTTCAATGCGTAGGGGGAATGGCTTGTCTAGGTGAAATTTTACCCTGGGATATTTTTCTCCCATTACATTACCCATAAATTGAAGCAAATTCTATAATAAAGACAAATTCCATATTATAAAGCAGTAAATGCATGCAACAATTAGTCCTAGAACAACGAAATTACCATTCCAACATATATGGAAAATGTAAACAATAATAACATAGAAAAACACGTACTTAAATGTAATAAATTATATCCATCCATTCGCAATTAACAATAAAGAAGCTCCAAGAGAAGATAGATCAATATCCACACATCAACACTCATCCATAAAGCTCCAATTCATCCTTAGAAAAGGTACAAAAATCTCAAGAGAAATATTAGATCCAAACTAAAGTGAGGATGAGAAATGAAGTCATCTCACTTGTATCTATACACAACTTAGGAGTTTGAATTAACCTCATTGTCCTACATAAGCCCCAAAACTATAATAAATTTCTAATAATTAAACTTTTGGTGACAAGCCCACCAAAATACCTCATAAATGGAAGACTAATCCTCTCAAAAGGTTAAATAATACTCGATGCTTGTTGTAAGGCCCTTTAAGAGGTCTAATGAGGTCCATGGGCTTCACAATGAAGAATGGGACCCTCAAAAGTCGTGGATAAGGGGTTGGTCCCTTTTAATAACATGTGGTGCTCCAAATGATATGTGGGGGCACACAAGCATCCTCATGGATATCTATACAAATAGAAAATGCCTGTAGATTACACGCAAGGTCTAGGATGATGGTTTAGGTGATTTCACATCATCGTGGAAGTCATGGATCATATGCTAAGTGTATGGTGAAATTTGGGGCTACCTTGGCATGATGAATTAGGTGCATCTTCCTAATCTAATAAGTGAACCACAAACAATCTCTCAAAGTTTGTCGAGATCCATGGAGTGTTTTCTATCTTTGTGGAGGCCCATGGCTCTTAATGCACACCCTATATGTCCCAATGTATCCCTTTGGAGGATTAGGACCCCGTATAGGGAGACCGAAACCAATATGGAGACCATACACAATCCTACATAAGATCCAATGCATCCCCTAGCCTTTGAGTACAACAAGTCATTAGAGAAATCGATTAAATGATCCTACCAATAATGGACCATAGATGGGGACTTCATAATGTCTTTCCTTTCCATAATGGGCTTTTTGATGTGCCAATGTCTCCTAAAATCCAAATGTGTTTAACCAATAAGCCTATTAGGTGGTGTCTACTTCTAAAATGGATTATTTTGTCAAGGTACATCCTGCAAAAGGTGGCAGAATGTGATAGATAGGTGAATTAAGTGGGGAATGAGAAGGGGCAACCCTAGGTCACATGCTAGGGTACAAGGGTACCTAATAAGATGGGAGCCCACACTTAGCTTTATAATGTATAGGAGGGAGAAAACGTGGTACATGAGGTGCCCCACTCTTGACTTTTCCACCCTTATTTATATTTCATTTTCCTTCTTATGATTTTCTTTGATTAAATACACAAGGCTCAAGGGGTAAGAGCATGATGTATAAGATATAGCAATGACTACCACCCTTTAAGGTAGGGCAGTTCATTCCCCACCATGGGTTGGGACAATCGTGGGTCCCTATATGATGAAAGAGGCTCATAGAGCATGTAGGAACTAGGGTGATGGCCATGATGATGGGGCATAACTCATGTATTTCCTTTTTCCCACATGCGAAATGTGTTTGTCCTGTCCATGTTTTTCATTTTGTGGTACATTTTGTTGTTGAATGTGGCCATATATGATTTTATCTTTATTTTTAGCTGCATCAACCTTTGGGATTCATGCCAGGCCATGATCGAAGGTGTGGGAAAGGGGAATATGCATGCTAACCCTATGTTGACTCAATGGGGTAATGTGGACCGAGGTGGGAGAAATGATGAATGTGGTAATAATGAATGGAAAGAAGGTAATATAAGGGGATAAGGGAGTGGGACCAAAAAACCAAAATTAAGGTTTCATATGAAATACCATCCCTAGAGCGAAATCGTGAGTAAAAGCGATCCCATAGGATTAGAATCCAAGGTTAATACCTAAAAGGGGTCTAGGGGACAGGAGCACAAACCTAGCCCATTATTTTCACTAAATCCTCACATTAGTCCATGCTCGGAATTGTCCATGATAAGTAAACTAAAATACTCAATTTCCAAATGACGAGGCATACATTTAGGTTTGGGAGGCTCGCCTTCTAATATATAATCATGGAAAATGGCGAGGGACCACATGGATGGCTCAGGTAGTAGAGAAATGGCACAATGAGCTAGCTAGTGGCTGCAAGGAGCTATTGACTACCAGTTGAGGACTATGTTGGAGGAAAAAATTCTCCTAGAGATATTATCCACAAAACGGTTGGTAACAATGCCATAATTCTGGTAGAAATCTTTTATTAATAGGAATTTCCTTTATTGTACCATATAAAGTGGTATTTGATGTTAATATGTAAAACGCAAGATTATTTGAATTCTCAACTACAATATGCAATAGTATGTGCATAACTCACTACTGAAGAGTTTCATTAAATGGTCAAGTTGGCTGCTTTATACATTCTACTTCAATAGTGCATTAGAATAACATGATTCATACTTTAATTTTGAGAAGTACAGGTGGAGCTCAAGAGATACAACACTTGTATGAGCATTTGTCATCTACCATAATATTAGTCCAACAACTTACTGTAGTGAACTACAAATCATATTATTCTAGTGAGTAGTTATCCATAAATTATCTTCGTATCAAGGAAAAAAATTGATGAATGAGAGGACAACAATTTTTTTGGACATAGAACATCAATCATAGATCCCTCTGAATATCGAGAAGCTAACGTAACCATTGAGCTATCTGAAATTATTCTTTTCATTATTTATTTGGTCCATGTGTCATTTTCCCTGGGATCGTATAATGCTCTTTGAAGCCTTGCTTCAATTAGCTAGAAAATCATCATCATCATTGCCCTTCTTCATCCAAGATGAATAAATCCTCCCATGGGATCATTTCTTCATTCAGGTGCTTCCTGCATGCTACAAATCAGTTATACGTAGTTCAAGGGCATTTGCATACAATCATCCTTCTTTAATGATTCAGAAAAAAATTAGGGATGATGCCGCAAGGGTTTGGTCCATGATATTTAAAAGAGGATACATCCATAGTTTCTCATATTGCAACCTTTATCATTGTATTGTTTCGTGGTTTCCAAAATTTTGATGGTTTCAAGACTATTTTTACTAATTCTATCCATCTTCTTGATACAAAATATTTTTATATGTCACACCATCAAGTGTCTTTACTAATAAGAAGGGGTCATTATTGTCAACAATATATATAAGAGTTAGGGACGCTCCCACATATCAATGTTTTACTGTGAAAATCATCCTTCATCACTACTTATGTCACTTGAGCTCACATTCTGTTTCAAGTTCGTTGACATATGGTGGGTCAGAATTATGCAAGGTTCATAGGTAGATTACTCCATCAACATCAAGCCCTCAATGTACCTAGATAGCTCAAAATCAATGTTAGGCTTCTGTAGTCAGACTCACAATATCTAACCAACTATATGCAATTGTACATGTTGCAATGTTTAACACGAGAGAAAAGGTACCCAAACAAAAGATAGAAAGTTCTTAATGTACTTCACAATGACGATGTAACTCCAGGCCCATATTTATGATCAATACAAAAATCATCACAATACCCTGTTAGTGAATCTTATCATAATTTTGTACTAGGGTTTATCTAAAGCAAGAACGCAAGTGTTCTATCTTGGAACAAACCATACTAGGAGTATACTTCAGATATGTTGAGTTACACAAAAAAATAAATCCAGGATTCAGAATTATTGACTGGTAGATATTACAAATATTTAGTTTTTCCCCTAGGTATGCATTAGGGTTGGGTGAGCATGGTCCATGCTATGAAATAGTCTTGAAAATATTATTAATCTGATTAAAGAAATTCCATGGGAGAGAAATTTCAGCAGGGAGCCAAAGGTTGGCTTAACCGATATAACAAGCTCGAGCTAAGTACAATCATATGAGATGGTCATGATACTGAGCATGGATCTAATTTCCAGGAGGTCATACAGGTTATCATATGTTAACATATGAGAGAAAGGTAATTATCCTTCTTAGAGCACTGATAAACCACCAATATAGGCATTCCTCATACATAGAAAATTTTTATGAGAGACTCAACTCTTTTACCTTTATGAAAAAAACTCGAGCTAAGTTCCCTTGAGATGAAAGTGAGATAGGATTCTTCTCTTCAAGGATGACTAGAATGGATAGAATATTATCAAAGTTTATCTAGGAATAAACACAGAAGAAGATTGTTGATTTCCAGCTATTATAGATGCATTAACAATGCCAAACATAAGGAGAAGTTTTTCCTTTTTTCTTGGATGAATATAGCTTCCAATCCCAAACCCTTCACAAAATATTGATAAATTCATTGGACAAGCATGATTGTAGTGTACATAGCGGGGATGAGAAAATGCTCAAAGATTCGAACATTTGGAGGAACAATGCAGACCTAGAGGTTAAACTTAAAATCAAATTCTCTTCTGAAATGCCTTTCTATCCTTTAATATTGTACTTCTCATAAGTCATCTTCAAGAGGTAACTGAGAAACATCATACTGTGTATATTTATGTCACTGAAGGTTGAGTCACAAATTCTTGGGGTCTCTACAAATTTATAGTGTTGCAACTTTGTAAATTAATTAAATTACTTCAGGTCAAACCTAATACCCTTTATGAAGCTAGGATGCTTGCAACTTCAAATGTTTTCCAAATTTTTTTTTACTATATTTACAATGTTCCTAAAACCCGAATCTTTGAAATTGATCTTAGTGGAACACCTAAAACAATGCTCCTAAAATCTAGGTCAGTCTTTTATTTAGGGGTTCCACCAATTTTTCTCTTCCTATTGTGTTGCTTGGAAATTAATGTTTTTCTCTCCCACAATAATTCCAATCAAATTCAGCCTCAAGGAAGTTATCTCTAGCCATTTTTCTCTAGTTTGTGAGGAATTTAGAGTTCAATAGGTCATTGTTTTATCTAATATGAATTATTTTGGTCAAATATATATTTCAATTTATTTCCTCTATTCATGCCTATAGATAATGTTTTGGTAACATGCTCATTTCCTTATATATATTTATAGACACAACCTATTTAATCGAAATTGTTTCTTAGATAAATTAATATATCATGCATCCAAAACTATAAAACATACAACATATTGGAGACATGAAACTTATAGTTTATTTTAACATCAACCATATTTTAATCAGATAATTTCAAAATCAATAGCTGAATATAGACATAATTTCATCTAACCACAGTTAATGCATAGGAATTATTCAAGAATCGAGCATGTTCGACCCAAGTGTGAGCTATCTCCAATAGTTCCCCACCAAGCTAAGATCTACTTGCTACTAGAATCAACAACCTCACTGATTCTTTGGTGGTTTATTTTATAGATTTATTCCTAGCATATTTTTAGTAGTGTCCTCCTTTAAGGCTTGCCAACCTTTTTCCTAATCCTTTTATTTTAGTTTTTTCAAAAAATGTTATGTTTTTTTTCTTCAAAGTACGTATTTCTCTCCCGATGTGCTTTGTTTCACTCCACTTAGTATTTCTCTCTAAGTAAGTGATCAACATAATTTTTTCTCCTCCACTATGTTAATATTTTCCTTTTCATTATTTTCTCCTATGGATTTTTAGGAGACTTTTAGGGAAGGTCCACCACGTGGACTAAACCACCAATAAACTTTCATAAGCTCGAAAAAATTCTTATAAAACTCTAACAATCTTTCCTGCATATCTGAAACAATGTATTTATTAATTCAGTAATAAAATAAAATATTACATCATTACTTCAATGCCATCATGACTTGCATATCCATTCAATCCAATAATAACTCATTGTCTAAAAATCCATTGTAATTTACATCTCTATCTGTTTTCATACTATCATTAAAGAAAAGCAACATCTATGTACATCATGCATCCACACTTCATTGTCAACAGGGGTCCCACAATTTCTAAAAGTACATTGACAGAAAATCAGAACATGTCATACATGTGGTATACATTCCAAATTTCCACATAGTAACAATCATGCAACTAATATAAAAACATTAATATATCTTTCACACCATAACATTATTCTTTTTGTAAGGTCCCACCTTACCAATCATCAATATTATGCAGAAATAACAGTCACACTGAACATTAAGACACATACTATGATATTTTTATTTTTATTTTTTTCTTAATTACATGGCACCCTTACTTTAATCCATAAGCCTTTAAGATACATCATGTCTAGTAATAACGTTTTTGGATAGTAATATAAGCTTACATTTTATTATCAAACAATATATATCATTTCTAGCTTAAAATCTTACTCAAAACCTTTGGTCCTTCTTCACTCCTAACAATTCGTTATAAATCTTATAAAATTTTAACTCTATAATTAACCATTGATGTTTAATGGAATTTCCAAACATGACCTCACATTCTTAATCATGTCTTCAATGATTATCAACATTTATATCATTACATAACCTCATTATTCATTGTCTGACAATAATATCAATACTTCACACACAAGTAAAATACAATCCATCTTCATCTATGTATTCCTACACACCTTTTAGTCACATGAAAACTACGAGCGTTGAGGGAATTTTGGGTAAACAATTTGCAAATGTGAAATCTACAACCATTGAGTAATTTTATCAAATAGTGTTCAAGCAGGCAGTCGATAGCCATTGAGGAATTTTAACAACTAGTTAATAGGCATGAAATAAATTTCCATAAATCTGTTTAAACTATCTTACAGACAACAAAACTAGAATTTAAAAAATAGCATGAATCATATGAATATCATCAATGGTAAAGTTTCTGCAAAACAATGCAATCGATAATCCCCATAAAGCAGTTACAAGTCCGCAAAATCGACCATATTATGGATTTGGAATCTGAAAAACACTATTTTTGAATCAGTGTGGGAGTTACATGACTTGAAGGTATGTATTCCCTCTGATATTAAGTTAAATCACATCCAAAAATCCCAGGCTTGCAATTCTTTAAAAGAATAAAACTTTGGCTCTCATTTGCCACTTTTGTCAAACACATTGAATGTAAACTTTCATCTACAGCTCTACATGAAGAAATACAACCGAACATTATGTTATTATGAGTTTTTAATTGAAACTAAGTTCACTATATGAATTCCACTTGAATCATTGTTCATTTTTAACATCTAAAGATGTTATTTAAATGTTTTCTTTTAAACATTCTATTTTCCTCTTCACGGTCAACCCCAACTTCTACATTCTTTATGTACCACAAAAACTATTCATGCATTCATTATTTATAAGATGTGCATTGTAACTTTAGTCATGCTTTTTTTTTTCTATGCACCATAATATTTATTATAATAGTATGCATGCAGAGGTTGTAAAGTAATCATCACTACAACTAGTAAGGGCTTAGGATTGTTTATAGGTTCAACATAGGTTTCATTTTCTTTTATCCACATCGATATTCAAATGTGATGAGAAAAACTTTTAAAGAAACATTATCACTTTCTATTCTTTAATGTGGTCATTAATCATGCATTGTGCCTCTCATGTCAAATGTAGGCTACTGCAAGTTTAGTTAGAATAATACCTAAGATGATTCCAACTAGCATCATACCACTACTTATTCTATACTTAATGATTCCCAAAAGGCACCAGTGTTACGACTTTTTTGCTCTGGTACCACTTGTAACATCTCCTAGTAACCTTGCAGGAAAATGCATGGAGTTAGGGTTTTTTTTGACATTTACCAATGTGTAACATTCTAAATTACATTCCCTCAATGATATTAGAATAAAAATTTTCATTACATATAAAAATAATAATAAAAGCATAGTGAGTTACACAACCATTAACTCTCATTATTGTAGCATATTAACATAATTTTCTTTTTGTAACTATACATCTATTCGATGATTATTTTAACTTAGTTAGAAAATCACATACTTGGTAATATAAACATCACATCATGAAATTAATTAACATAATAAGAATGGCACAATGAACAATCATATCATTAGACACCAATATACACTAGAAACACCATAGGGTGAAACTATAAATTGTTTAATTTTTTTATTAAATGCTCGTGAAAGTGTTCACCCCACTCAATGGTTATAAGGGAGTTCATCCCTTGACCATTGTCACAAAATATCACAAAGAAAAATAATCTTAAATGCAACATAAATAGCTATAAGATATTACAATCATAACAATATCATTTACCCATGAATCCTCAGTCTCTATGTCTTTGTGGTCTGACTGTTTCCATAAGTGGATCATCCTACAGTAGGAATTCTTGAAATAGTATGGACCGACAAATCATTAATTATCACAATGTTAAACATGAACTTTCCTTTACAAATGTCACCATCCTTTCTTGACATTTCTGTCGTCATCACACTTGCTATCATGATCAGATAAGATATTAATAAACCAATCATGAATCTTTATTAGTGACACTTCAACATCTATTTGTGTGCATACATAAAACATTAATAGAATGTCAGGAAATTCCTTCTTTAACATCATTTGACATGCATTAGTAATAAGCAAATGGCTATCAAGCATCATCTTTCCAATAATGTAACACCACCATCCTACCTCTACCCAAGTAATCACCCAAATGTGGTAAATATGCGATGAGAGGCCACTATAATGTGATTCAACCTCCTAAGTCACCTTAAGGAAGTGGAATCGATGGAAACACACCACACAGACCTTCCACATCAGCAACAAAATTCCCAGGAGCAATCCCAACCACTCAAGTAACCAACCCCTTAGACCAACTAAATTTGTAGTGCATCTAACCTCTGGAAACTCCCTTGATATGGACAAGGTTACATCTGAGAGGCACTAGAATCTCTCATAGCAAGGGAAAGGGAGCTTCCGAGGAATTTTTTCCGCAGTGCTATGCCTATGACTCTGGGATTTGTGCCATGTTTTGAGGCCGAGAGCCCAGTTCACTGCCCAAAACTCAATGACAGGTTCATAAATGAAATTTCATAGTGGAACAAAGATATTTGCAAAAGCATCAACAAGGATTAGACTGGAACCCTACTAGACATGTCATATATTTCATCAAACATGTAACAAACATGAATGCTATAGGTCTTAATAGCATAACTAAGCATAAGGGTCTCATAATTATCTGGGAGTCACTATGAGGTATTGCTTCCTTATAACATTAGCTTCATTATCATCTATTAATCCATATATACATTTTTCATTCATTTACAAGTAAAAACATGATGGGAGCCATACATCACCACTGTCACAATACATATTCATAACTAGTATAATAACAATAGAAATACCAAGGAAAAATCCACCATATAATCCACATATGAACCAATATAATACTCATGAAATAACAAGCATAAATACACTCATATTAATGAATGAAACGACCAACCAATTTTAGAACTTCCATGATCTACATGACCATAGATTAGCTAAACCAAATCTTTCTTTCAACCAATCATCCTCGTGCCATATTCTAAGCATGAATGCGGGATTTAAAACCAAACTCAATGAGGGATTCCCAAGGTTAAGATACCTAACCCTCATCCATATAACAAGGCTTCACCTTAATCCATCCCTAATCACTAGGACATAAAAAAAGAATGGATTCCACCATATTTCTGCACCTACACCATGAGGAATTTCCCTAATCCTAGTCTCTAGGCTTTACTATAGTCCACAAATGATCACTAGGCCCTAGCCAAGACTCCAACCTCTAGGCTTTATTCTATATCCCTCCATTCACTGGTAGTAATTCCTAGGCCTAATCAAGGGCAACCACCTCTATGATTTACCATATATACCACTATTAACTGGTCGACGATTCCTAGGCCCACCATGGAACACAATAGCATAAAACAAGCATGAATGCCACCAAATGTGTCCACCTACACCATGATGAATTTACCTATATCCTAGTCTCTTGGTTTTACCGTAATCCACAATGGATCACTAGGCGATAACCAAGACTCCACCATCTAAGATTTAACGTATATCCTACTATTCATTGGAAAGCATTCCTATTCCTTATAAATGGAAACCACCTTACCGTATATCTTGCCATTAACTAGTCAAGGATTCCTAGGTGCACTGAGGCACACAATACCTAGCTTTATCACAACCCACAATCTAGTTCAAGGGTAACTAGGCCAATGGCTTTGCAGCAATCCATGGTCTGGTTCAGAGATCAATAGGACATGTGTTATTTATTTCAGAAATCCACCTCACTCATCTTCAAATCCATCTAGCACTCCAGCTCAACCAAAACATGAACACCATCACACTATTGCTATCTAGAAATGGAAACGCTAGGATTAAAACACTGCCACACCTAGAAGAACCCATTGCATAACAACAAATAACCACATAAAATACCATGCATGCAAAATATAGAAAGGAAATCACACATGTAAATTGATACCCGCAAAGAATCTTGTTTTAGCTACTTAATCTTGCTCTTCCTTGCTTTCTCCTTCCTTCGTCTTGCCTTCTTTTCCTTTCTTAATCCAATATGAAAGTGCTCCAAGAAAACTCTAACTATCCAAGAGTGAGAGAGAGAGAATAATGAGAGAGCTCTGGAACTGAACTAACAAAAAGGTTACACTTACCAAGCCTAACCACCAATCCTCAGTAGTGTTTTTATCAATGAGGTCTTTATTTTCTTCAATTTTCCATTATTTTCCTTCAATTTTCTCCTCACATGCAACCTGTGGCCTTTCACCTTCCTTTTCTCCTAATTTCCATTATTTCATAAATAAAATGCCAATTAATGTCTCATTCCTTTCCAAAGTTGTTTTCCATTTCCTTTGCCAATTTCCTTAGCCATAATAAACTAATGAGCACCCACACTAGGATTTCTTACCCAACATTCAACTTAGAATACGTGTCCCATTACTTTGGTCATATTTTTTCCTTTATTAACTTTTACATGGAATTTTGACAAAGGATGTTACAACAAATCACTAACATAATCTTGCATTCACTTTCATATTTTGTGCAATGGAAAGGTAACATACTACATATTGTTCTTTTGCATGTAAATGCAGAACAAGCTTTCAAGAGAACAAGCCAAACAAGAAATTGTCTTTGTTTCTACTATTATTTTTTCTTTTCAGAATGGATTAACGCAATATATTTTATACTTATGTATGTGAATGCATGTTCTTTTCCAAACACATATTTTCCATAAGGGAGCTATTCACAATGGCTATTTTATTTAAAATGCAATCTATATTCCAAACAAAGTTAACATAATAGTTATAATTTCTTGCATGCAACTAATTTTCCTTTGCAGGGGAAAATAACATGATAGCTTGTTCTTCTTACATGTTAAACATGTATTTCTTTCGAAAGGAAACTAACTAAATCTTGCATGGAAAAATAAACACATTTCTTTTCTAAGGGGTCAAATGCATAACGCTTATTATTTTGATGCATGCAAGGATACATTTTCCTCTTACAAAAAGATCTAGATCAATAAATATGTATAATATTCTCCCAAAAGAAAGCTAATACCATATATAATCCCTTCAGGGGTGAAAATGCATATTATAAACAGTCAATATTATGTGGTCGCACCTTCCTTTTGTCCTTAAATCTAATACCAAAATTATACTTTTACATGCATGCAAGTGTATATGTTTCTCTAAAAAAAATTACAAAGTAATATTAACACAATAAAGCATGTGATTAAAAGTTTTCCTCTCCAAGAATCTAATTCAATAATCCATACAAGGACATTTTTTTATCTTCTCTAGTTGTTGAAGAGTTCTAACACAACAAATACTTCCCTGCATACGAATATATATATTTATTTTCCAAGGAAAGTAACACACTAATGATTATTTTTCCAAAAGTTAGCTAACTCACTAATTATTATTCATGCAATACAAAATATGTTCCTATCATTTCAGACATCAGACAAATTTGTAATATTTCCTAAAGAAATAGCATGAATAACAAATCATTTTCAAATAACACAACCAATTGTGTTTTATGTAATGGTTTTATGTGAACTCTTTCTCAAAAAGTTACTTATCCCTTTTTGCATGACTGAAGCTTCCCATGCATGTAAAATCACGTATTCATTTCCTGTAGATAAAATATACTAGATATTATTCTTATGCAAATACGCACATATTCTCTTTAAGAGTGAAATATTTCTCTTTAAAATTTTAATACATATGCAGCATGAGAACATCATTGGTAACATTTTAAATGAAATAACCTAATTCATTTTCAAGGGTTATAAACATAATTGTTCTACATTTGTGCATGTGAATAACTTATTTTATTTCAAGGAATATGGACACAATTGTCCTATTTTTGTGCATGCGAATAACTTATCTATTTTCAAGAAATATCAAACTTAATAGTTATTTGTTTGTGCATACAATTAATTTATTTATTTTCAAGAAAAATAACACAATATTTATCTCTATATTTGCATAAAAAAATATTCTTATCACACTGACAAATCAAATGACAACATTCTGCTTTACTCTGTTTTTCTTGTTTTAGTCATCCACTTTGGGCATGGTTTTTAAACATATGGAAATGAAGTTTTGAGAGAAAAAAAGGTTGTTTTTTTGGAATTGGTTTATTAAATAAAAACTCTCTCAAGTTTTACATAGGTTCCATGGTTTGGAATATTCAAATGAATCTTTGCAACCCATTGTTTTGATCATCAACTTTGGATGCGGTTTTCAAGAAGTTGAAAACAATTTTTTTAATTCTGAAAGTGTATTTGGCTAAAATAGATTGATTTACAACAACCTCTTTTTCTTACACATATATCATGGTTTGGGAGATACAAAGACATATTTGGACCTTATTTTCCAATAATTCACACAATTCACAAATTATTTAGACATGAACAAAAAAATTATTTTTCTATGCACAAAAGTCAATGGAAGTTTTCCCAAGAAAATAATCTCGAATCTTTATCATATGATCTTTTTTCAAGAAAATAAATTCGATTCTTATTTCTTCATACACCATATGCATACACAATAATTTTCAAAAAGCCTAGTTACTTATCTTTGAATGCATGCCTGGAATCCCTCAGCCTAACGCGACTCCTGATGCAATATCATATGTCAAATCAATTATGTACACCACACTACTATAGCCAATAGTGGCCAAGCATGAGATGGAGTAATTTTGCATTAACTTCCCCATCACACAGAATTTCATTCAACCATTTTTTAACATATACTTATTTAAAAGGACTCCTTCCTTTCTTTAGCTTGATTTAATATGTATTTTCTCATTAATTCTCATATTTTCCCATATGCGTACAATAAGTAGAATTCATAAAATGTAATAGCTTTTCTAAATCATAAAAGCATTAAATAAATCACCCATAAATCACTCGATAAATCTGATTTTTCATATATTCTAAAGTCATGCCATAAATCACTCCATAAATCAGACTTTTGCTAAATTCTAAAATAACCCCATAAATCATCCATAAATCTCTAATACTTTTTTTTCAAGGTAGATTTTCTTTTGCCTTATGCATAACATATCGCTTATCCATAGATTTTCTAAAAGATATGACTCATTAGTCATAAAACTCATGAAATATACCAACTTGGAAAATACAATTTATTTACACAGAAGAATATAAATCCTTCTAAATAAAATAATTAAAAAATAATTCTTGTAATATTTTTCTAATTAAGAATTAAAAGAATATTATTCTTGTAATACCCGTACAAGAATTAGTAATATTTAATTATTCAACAACACTCATTTTACAAGACTTTTAATTGTAGCTTATGCTAGGGATATTATACATTGTGTCTCATAAAATTCGTCATCTCCCCGCTTCCCATGGACCCCCCTAACAATTATTAAACTAGCAGTGTTATGAGCCCATTAGGAATAGGGATCCAATGTGTCTGAAACAAAAACCTGTGAACAATCAAGAAGATAATCAGACTTCAAACCAAACACATCATCATCATCACTACCATGACAATCATATTATAAATCTTGCATATTTGTAATGGTTTGACTCAATTCTAAATTTATGTCTGAAGAAGATTGTGAAGAAATCATTTTTAGAATAAGATATTCATATTTTTAATTTAAAAGGGTATTTATATTTTTAATTTAATAATTATAGTAGATGAAAATAATTTAATATTTATTGAATATCCATAAAATATTCACCTAACCTATGGTATTTATGATGTATGTAATGTAAATGCTTTTTGTTTTCATGTTGTTTTCAAAATTTGATATTTATTTCTTAAAAAATAGAATATCTTAAAAAACTTTAGTTAGATTTAGAACATTACTTTTGAAAAATTTATGTCTAATTTAGAATAAGGTATTGTGAAACTAAAATAGGGCTTCATATTGTGATGTTTGCATGGTGCAAAAATTGATCCAATGTTTCATTATGACAAACATTCTCACAACATGACAATTTATATGATACTCATTGTCACAATGTTATATTGTATTTCAACTTATTCAACATCACATCTCAAAATTAAGAAACTAGGGTGTATTAATCCCTTGGGTTTATTAATTCCTTATGCTTATAATATTAATCACCTGCGTTATAATCCTTAGGGTTAATAATATTAATTCCTTGGGTTTTTATTCCATAGGGTTTTTATTCCCTAAGCTTTATAATAATAATCCATTGGATTTACTAATCCCTTGGGTTTATAATAACATTAGGGTTTAATGTTGTGACATTTGAATGGTGTAGTAATCTATGCAATGTCACATTGTCATTAACATTGTCACAATGGGACAAGAAATATGACAATCATTGTTGGAACCTAACGTTACATTGGAATTTGTTAATCGCCACATTGCGACAGCACAATAGGTTTTGTTATGACAAACATTGTTGCAATATGACAATTAATATGATACCAATTGTTGCAATCATACATTACATTGCAGTTTATTCAATGTCACCTCTCAACGTTGCAAAATTAGGGTTTATTCCTCGAGTTTATATTTCCTAGGGTTTATACTATTACTCCATTGGGTTTATAATAGTTTTAGGGCTTAACGTTACGACACTTGAATGGTGCAGAAATATATCCAATGTTGCATAGGCACACACGTTGTGACAATGTGACAAGTAATATGATAATGATCGTTGTAAGCTTACATTACATTGTCCAACGTCACGTTGAGACACTACAATAGGGCTTCACATTTTCACATTTGGATTGTAAAAAAATGAATCCAACTTTGCATTGTGACAAAGGTTGTTGCAAGATGAAAATTAATTTGATACTGAGTGTCATGAGTTACATTATAGTTCATTGGGTTAGCAATCATATTGTGAAAAAGAGTGTCTAAATATTAAATTCAACCATGGTTAATCATAGTCAACCTTGGTCATTTGTGGTCAATCATGGTAAATCATCACGGTTTAATGTTTATTTTAGGGTTTAAAATATTTATCTTATGATTTATTTCCCTTAGGTTTATAATATTAATCCCTTGGGTTTGTTAGAAAAAATGTATCAATATGAAAATAAACCATGGTCAAATATAGTAAAATGTCGCATTTGAAAAATATTTTCCTAATATGAAAATCAATCATGGTCAATAGCGGTAAATCATGGTCAACCATGGTGAATCATTGTCTATATGGAAATCAACCATGGTTAAATGTCACATTGTGACAAATATTGTCTCAATATGAAAATGAACCATAACCATTATCAAATATGGTCAACCATGGTCAATCGTAGTCCAAACTCACATTGTGACAAATATTGTATAAATGTGAAAATCGATCATTGTCAACCATGGTCAATAATCATGGTGTCATATTGTCAATGATTATTTCTTGGTCCAACATCACATTATGACAACCATGGTCATCCATGGCTAACCATATTCCAACATCATATTGTGAAAGAGATTGTCCCAATATGAAAATCAACCATGGTCTAACGTCACATCCTGACAAAGATTGTGTCAATATTAAAATCATACTTGGTCAACCATGGTCCAACGTGGCATTGTGACAAATATTGTCTCAATATGAACATCAAACATGGTCAACCATGGTCCAACGTGCAATTGTGACAAATATTATTTCAATGTGAAAATCAAGCATGGTCAACCATGGTCCCATGATGCATCGCGACAAAGATTGTGTTAACATGAAAATTAGCCACGGTCAACGATGGTAAACCATGTTTATTTTAGGGTTTATAATATTTGGTAAACCATGTTTACTTTAGGGCTTATAACATTTATATTAGAGTTTATATACCTTGAGTTTATAATATTAGATACTTGGGTTTGATATTATTCAATTGGTTTTATAATCCCTTGGGTTTTTAGTATTATTCCCTTACATTTATTAGTCACATGGGTTTATAATATCAATCCCTTAGGTTTATTAATTTAAGGGTTCATATTCTTAGTTTAAAATATTATTCATAAGATTTATAATATTAATCCTAGGGTTTAATATAAATCCCCTGGGTTTATAATCAAGATGAACTATGGTCAACCATGGTCCAACATCAAATTGTGACAAATATTGTCTCAATATGAAAATCAACCATGTTCTACCATCATCAACCATCATCAACAATGGTCATTCATGGTCAACCATGGTCCAACATCACATTGTGACAAAGATTGTCTTAATATGAAAATCAACCACGGTCAACCATAGTCAACCATGTTCAATAAAAAACAACCAAGGTTAAATGTCACATTGTGACAAAGATTATCTCAAGATGAAAATGAACCATAGTTAAAAATCGTCAATCATAGTCAACCATAGTCAACTCTAGCCCAATGTCGTATTGTGACAAATATTGTCTAAATGTGAAAATCCATGGTCAACCACGGTCAATAATCATGGTCAAATTCTAATGAAGATTATGTATTGGTCCAAAGCCACATTATGGCAAACATGGTCATCCACGGTCAATCATGGTCTAATGTTGCATTGTGACAAAGATAGTCTCAATATGAAAATCAACCATGGTACTGACAAAGAGAGTCTCAAAATGAAATCAACCATGGTAGTGACAAAGATAGTCTCAATATGAAAATCAACCATGGTCGTGACAAAGATAGTCTCAATATGAAAATCAACCATGGTAGTGACAAAGATAGTCTCAATATGAAAATCAACCATGGTAAATAATGGTGTACCATGTTTATTTTAGGATTTAAAATATTTATCTTGTGGTTTATGTACCTTGAGTTTAAAATATTAATCTCTTGGGTTTTATATTATTCCCGTGGTTTATAAAAACTTACAGCTTTATAATTAATCCCTTAGTTTTGATATAGATCTCTTTGGTTTATAATTATGGTCGACCATGGTGCAATGTTACATTGTAACAAAGATTGTCTCAATATGAAAATCAACCATGGTTTAACCATGGTTGATTTTCATATTGAGACAATCTTTGTCACAATGTAACATTGCACCATGGTCGACCATAATTATAAACCAAAGAGATCTATATCAAAACTAAGGGATTAATTATAAAGGGTTAACCATGGTAAATCATATTTATTTTAGGGTTTATAAGATTTATCATAGGGTTTATATACCTTGGGTTCGTGTTTATTTTAGGGTTTATAATACTTATCATAGGATTTATATACCTTGGGTTTATATTATTAATCCACTGCGTTTAATATTATTCCCTTGGCTTCATAATCCCCTAGGTTTTCAGTATTAACCACTTGGGTTTATAATATTAATCATTCGATCTAATATAAATCCTTGGGTTTATAATCTTGGCCAAGCATGGCCCAATGTCATGTTGTGGCAAATATTTTCTCAATAGAAAAATAAACTATTGTCCAATGCTACATTATGAAAAAGATTGTCTCAAAATGAAAATCAATCATGCTCAACCATGGTCAAACATATTAATCTCTTAGTTTTGATATAGATCTTTTTGGTTTATAAATATGGTCAACCATGGTGCAATGTCACATTGTGACAAAGATTGTCTCAATATGAAAATCAACCATGGTTAACCATGCTGAACCATGTTTATTTTAGGGTTTATAATATTTATCATAGGGTTTATATACCGAGCGTTTATATTATTAATCCATTGGGTTTAATATTATTCCCTTGGCTATCCCATGGGTTTTTAGTATTAATCCCTTATTTAATATTATTCCCTTGGCTTTATAATCCCCTGGGTTTTTAGTATTAATCCCTTGGGTTTATAATATAAATCCTTCAGTTTAATATAAATCCTTGGGTTTATAATCTTGGGCAAGCATGGCCCAACGTCATGTTGTGGCAAAGATTTTCTCAATAGAAAAATAAACTATTGTCCAACATCGCATTATGACAAATATTGTCTCAAAATGAAAATCAATCATGCTCAACCATGGTCAAACGTAGTCCAACGTCGCATAATGAAAAATATTGTCCCAATATGAAAATGAAACATGGTGAACAATGTTTATTTTAGGGTTTCAAATATTTATCTTTGAGTTTAATAATGATATTAAATTTAATTATTATTAATGTCAATATTAACATATAATTAACATTACAATTTTTTTGCAAGCTTGGCACGACGACATCTTCATCATGTCCAATATATCTCCCCGATCCGATCAGGGCTAGGAATTGAATGACTTAACAATTGAATTCCTTAATAGAGCACCCGATCACTGTCTATACAAGACCCCATGGACAATATTTGTCAATATTAACTAATATTAATCAATTATTATTACTTAATAATGATACTAAATTTAACTAAGAATACAATTATTATTATTGTTGGTTGATATCCATGTATCAACGACATTTATTAATGTGGTTAATTAATTAAGAATACTTCTATTAATAAATATAATTTTAAAATAGTAATATTAATAAATATAATAACATTAATATATATTTTTAATATTTAATAACATTATTTATATTTAATGAATTAATCAATTATTTAATAAATTAATTAATGGTTTAATAAATTAATTAATAATGAATGAAAGATAAATGAATTATTAATATAATAATAAAAAACATTTTCCAGGGATGAATTGAAGTATTAATGGGCGTACATCGTTGAAGGTGGTTATCACATTTATTAATTTTATTATTAAATACCTAATTTATAATAAATAATTTAAAATTAAATAATAATAAATAACACTTAATAATAATAATAATAATAATAATAATAATAATAATAATAATAATAATAATATTATTATTATTATTATTATTATTATTATTATTATTTTTATTATTATTATTATTATTATATATTTATGAATGGTGGATACAAATGAAGCCTTCATATTCCTTGTAAATATTTCATTCTCTTTTAGCTTCACTCTAATGATGATTCAAACAATGCTTATACATCATAATAATGTCATTATAGTAATATGTTGTAATTTTAAATAAGAAGTAGCTAAAAATGAAAAAATAAAATGTATAAAAAATTGTAGAACTCTTTGTAAGTCTTTTTTTTTGTTAAGCTGATGTATAACTATGTTTGTGCTCAAGGTGGATTTGAAATGTGCCCCTTTTAAAATGTATTATTTAAATTAAAAAACAATGTTGTCTATATCCTAAAACAAATTTATGTTTGTGCTCAAGGTGGATTTGAAATGTGTCCCTTTTAAAATATATTATCGAAATTAAAAAACAATGTCTATATCCTAAAAAAATTAAAAAATCATGTTTGGTGTGTAGCAGAGGTGGTAAACATATTTCCCTCTCACTCCCATCATAATTAAAATATTTGGATATCATTTTCAATAAATATAATTTTATATTAAATTTAGAGAGAGATAAACTAACCAAAATGAAAAAAAAAACTTATATTTTTCACTTTTGACTATAAGGAAGATGTATCATTTCTTTTTAAATACACCCAAAGATAATTTGTACAAATTAAATGCGTGGAGAAGAACTTTCAATGCCAATATGGGGACATGTTTTAGAGATGTGAATGTTTCTAAACAATTCCATGTTGGATCCATTAAAAAATAATAAAGGCATAGAACCCAATATGGGAAGAAGTTGTGGTGTTAGTAAATGAATTTAAACATTTTAATATTCAATCAATTGAGATAAAAAGTTGAAGGTAATAAAAATAATAAAATTCAATTTGTTATATGGTAATTTTTTTATTAATAAAATTATGAAAAAAGTCATAGAAAAACAAAATCATAGTAGAGGTAAGACATTAAAAAATATAACATGTAAATAGTAGCTATAAATGAACATCCATTTTATCATATGCACCAAAATGACATACAAAGTGTCCTGCACCAAAATGACATACAAAGTGTCAAGATTGATTATAAAAGACATCATTGACTAGACCACCACTACATATGAATTCTAAAACACATTTCAATTGATCACCAGACTGTAGATACCACCATTAATAGATCACAACCCTACCACCATTAATAGATCACAACCCTCCAGCATTACTCGTCACTAGAAAAATAGGTGCATGCCCCAGAAAAAATGAAATCACATGATTGATCCCACTAGACATAAGACTTATGTGATCACCATTAGGATACTAGGGCTAGAACACAAAGAACGAAAATAAATATAATTTCTATAGAATAGAGAAAGGAGAGTAATTTCATTGATAAATGTCATTACACCATCATATGTGACCATACACTACAAATTTCTATATTTCCATTTTTGAAGATAGATAGACTCATTGCATCACATGTATCAAAACAAGAAGGAAAGTGCACTGCCTAGATTGCTTCGTTTAAAGACACGAATGCAATTCCACCTTTACTGATATATATCCATTTCTCCATGGTATGAATATCAAAATACGATAGGAATGTACAATAGAGATATAAAACTAAAGATCCAACCCAAAATACTTGGGGATTTTACCATGGAAATTAAGCCAATGCTACACCACAAAACTGACGAAGAATGACCATTAATCCCTCAACAAGCAATCTGGGTTATGAATGCTAGATGGAAAAAGATAATCATTATATGTTGTTAAATGTTCATAAAATGTAATAGAAATTCAAAACCTGCATTCACCTTCGTTTCTTATCAGCGGCAAAGGCCTTCAACTTCTTTGATCGTCATTATTACATTATGACACTATTATACAACTATATGTATTTGGAAATTGTCATAAAACTTCAAAACCCACATTTGATTAGTGGAAATGACATTTAACATCTTTCATCATCATTATGACATTATTATTATATAAATAACCTTCATAAGAGATCCACAAGGTTAAAATTAATGCCAACACCAAAATTTTCATCATTCTCCCTTTTTGGTGGGGATAGAAACTACCATTATAAAATACCATTAGATGTGAATTCTGCTTTCTCTCCGCCTTTGAAATTAATGGAAAAGGGTAAATTATGTTGCTATAAATAAGACAAACCAGTAAAAATATAATTATTATGATATTTATGTCAAGCAATAGATAAAATTGTAGACACTCAAGAAAATATTCTATTCATTTGAATGAGGAAATTACACACATATTTATACAATCAATAGTCTCAAGATAGGAATGCTATCTTAGATGTACAGTAGTGTGGTTGAGAGATTCTCTCAACCACACACTAAACTAGGAGAAACTATATTCTAGCTTATTCCTATTATGTAGGAAAAAACTCCTCAAATAGAAAATTACAACAATAGACAAGTAGGAATTAATTATTTCCAACTCCCCCCCTTAATGACTACTTGTCATGATAGTGAAATCCACCACCATCAGGCGAATTGCATGTACAAAACCTCTGAAAACAAAATCCTCCGCCCTCAGATAGATCCACAACTTCTCTGATCCCGCGGATCCCCTTGAAGGTGAATTGGCACGATCCTCAACGAAAAACCCGCGCCCATTGGCGCGATTAATGGCCTAACAGATGCGCCAGTTGGCCTTCTTGGTGAAACTGTCAGCGGGAAAAACATGTCAATCCCCTTCTACTTAGAAAAAGACCATCTGATTCCGAGCCAGGTGTTCTGCAGTCCACCTGCTGAATTGAGCACAAAGCTCTCGTGTACACACAACCACAAAGGCAAGCTGACTCAACTCAGCCAACGGTCAACACAGCCACGAAGGCTAGCTTGTCAAACAACGCATTGGCGTCCATGATTCCAGCCACAAAGGCACCTCAAGCCACATAGGCGATTCAACCACAAAGGCAAGCTGGCCACAAAGGCACTTCAGTCACAAAGACTATATAGATGGTTTCTGGCTCACCACCAACCCTCACATTACAGTGATAAAAGATGGCTTCAGGCTGACCATAAACCATTACAAAGTGGTTTTAAGATCACCACGAACTTTCATATGCCCTTAAAAAACTTACATCTGATTCCACATTTTGGAGTTTCTAGGTACATACAATGACTATGACAATAACATGCTAGGGAGTCTATTCCACAAACCACACTCACTCAAACAAAAAACTACTTTGTTTTCCACCATAAATGTTGTCACTGCTGCTTTGCCTCATCTATTCATTGTTCACATCTTGGGCATCCTTTTCAAATAACTTCTTGGAACTCCATGCTTAACCTGTCATTCGTTAGAGTCACGAATTCTAACAAAATAACTTCATATTGAGGTCGCGAATCTCAATATGTATACAAATTTCCAAGACTAATTTGCCTTTACACATACCCAAAAAAAAATTACACTGCAAAATTAACTTCAAAGTGGTCTCCACACAAGGCTAGGGCTGGTAATCTGCAACAACCTGTTGGATCTTAATCGACCATCATCGGCCCTGGCACACCCAAAAATGCACATAGAAAATGGTTGCTCCTCGATTCACACAACCTCACACATCTTCGTCCTCCTCTGCTATCTGCTATTTCGTCAAAGGAATTGAGACGAGTCTGATGTCGAAATCGATGGTTGGAGTCCCATCCCATCAGGTTCCCAAGTCGCAGGCCGCCCCTGCTGGGGCACTTCAACAACAATTTCTCGCCCCTTCTAACTGCTCGCATGCATTGACAATCCGCTGCAAAAAAAACGGCCTAGCCTTCGATGCACCAGATCTCCCTCCATTATGGAAGTTTGCAGCACTCGGAAAATTCCATTTCGCATCAATCTATCCTCTCCATTCCTCTAGAAATCGAGTAGAGATGACTGAATCCTGCATTCAGTGCACCAGATTCTAAGATCCAACGCCCACCATTGCTTCCAGCAATGAGCCCCGCGGCTTTGGCTAGGTAGTCGACTTCTCAGAGCACCAAGAGGTCTCGACTCTAGCTGTATGGAGGAACCAATCGCCAACAAGTCGGCCCTCCAAAAGACGCCCGCAGGTCTTCACTCAAATTCTCTGATATTTACAAAATTTACTGCATTTAGATCATCAAAACCTTTGAGATCGGAATATAAACTCCACGCCCCAAGCTTCAAAAATTCGAAATAAGAGTTGTGACACAGCCAAAGAAACCGAGAAATGACGAGAAAGCCTTGGAGAATTTGGCTATCGAAATCGACCCTGACTGATCCATGACATAAGATAAAAATTAGCCAATAATGAAGCAAAAGCCAATATTTGGGGATTCAAGGTGGGAATTGTCCCTTCTCTAACAGATTAAAGCCCCCTTCCCTAGTCGCACTTTTAATTCAATATCCAAATTGCTCCGTGCTCTGAATGACAATTTCATTGACTCCACATGCTCGTGAATATATGGCAGAGCTCCTCACAGATGGCACGACAACTCCACGCCTCGTAGCTTCTGTGCAAGTCCGCCATCCTCGGCCTTCCACAGGCTCCACGGGCTCTCTGCATCAAGTCTCACGCAGTAACCATCTCCATCACCGTCTCCATTCCGCCTGCGTGAATGGGCACACCCCCATCGGATCCGCAAACCACCACGTATTGGATCCCCGAAGGACGAGAAGATTGTTGCTGCCGTTTTGTTGACGAAGGAGCCCCAACACAAAGGGACAACTCCTAATAATGTTGAAATTACTCCAATGCTCTGTTCAACTTTGACACAAATGTACTTCACATAAAACTTGCGGAATCTAATAGATCTAAACCAAAGGGAAACAATAACGAGAGCCCCATTCTCAGCTCAGAATTTCACTGATGTGGTTGAAATTTAGCACTCACGATGGCGGAAGATGCCACGAATGCAAGTGCAATAGAATTAGTAAGATCATGGCACAGATCGTTGACAAAAAATCTGTTGCCACCGCAGTCAGCCATCACTGGCCCTTGCACACCAAAAGCTACGCCTAAGCTCCTCCGCTCCATAGGCGGTCCACCAAGAAATCACCAAGCACGAGCACGTTGGTCTGGATTTCCTCAGAGATGCACTTGGCACTTGCAGCCACATCGAATCAGATGCCACGCACACATGGAACTGCCCACGAACACATCAGCAAAAAATATTTTGGCCGGAAATGCATCTTTAGCCCCTCCGATAATTCGCAGTAATCAGCCACGCATAGAACCACTGCCAACAAAGCCCGCAAAACCCTGGCCATTACAACAATTAACAATTCAAAACATTCAATTGGTTCCCCTCACTTCGATTTCTCTGCCTCCGATGCAAACTGAAGGTAAATCATCCATTCGATTACAGACAATTCGTTGCTTCCATTAAAACCAAATCGATGAGAGTTTCGTAAGGGGTTGATTTCTCCCTACAACAATCATTGGAGCGTTGACACAGCATCCCATGCACTCCATTTCACGTCCTCCATGGGTTTCATGCGAGCAACTTTGATTTCATGGAAATTTCAATGCAATTCGCAGAGATCTCCTCTGGCGCTATGATCCAAAGATGAATTTAATTCTACGACGATTTTCCTCTACAACTTCCACCAAATTGAGCTCACTGGAAATGACTGTAAATTCTTTCAGCAAATGGCATGAAATGGAGAACAATAGATGAAAAGCATCAGGCTTACAACCTCGATTACTGCTCTTCTCACAACGCCGAAGTCAAAATGCAAAATGTGCATAAATGGAGTTCTTTCTCCACAGCGTAAGCCTCCACTATACGGACCAGTCAGCGTCTCCAGCGCAGACTTACACATGTAATGACTCTTATACTTGCAGATCAGACGCTGCTATCAGGACAAACAATGGCTGCAATGCTGAAGGTTCTTTTGTATTCGACTCCAATAGACTTACACACATCGAACCAGTGCACAAACAAACAAAAAATGAACAGATCTACAGATCCACAAAGTCTATCTTCTCAGCATCCGCTCCTCAATCGATTGGTACAGTGGCAGGGCTTCCATATCCTGGAAATTCCACAGATACAATGACCACTGATGCCACAGATCCTGCAACAGATCACCGCAACAAATAAGGCGCTCGTAAAAGCCACAACTCTTAGCTACCTCAGTCTGATCCTGCAGTGATCAAACCAAAACGTAGCCCCGAACTCTGGGTTCTCTTCCTTCTCCCGCAAGACACACCATTCTCCCGCAAGACGCACCAGCAACTGAATTCTTGCACCTCCTAACTGTGACCTCCTCCAAGCGTACGAATCAAGATCAACACCACTCTGGCAGATCGCTCATTACCCACACAACTTTCGATGGAAAAACAAATAATGAAATTATACACTCAATTATTTTCCCTCAGCCCAAGAAGGGCCAAGCACAGGAGGGGCCAGGCCCATGAGGGGCTCTGATACCAACATAAAATTGCAGACACTCAAGAAAATATTCTATTCATTTGAATGAGGAAATTACACACATATTTATACAATCAATAGTCTCAAGATAGGAATGTTATCTTAGACATACAGTATTGTGGCTGAGAGATTCTCTCAACCACACACTAAACTAGGAGAAACTATATTCTAGCTTATTCCTATTATGTAGGAACAAACTCCTCAAATAGAAAATTACAACCATAGACAAGTAGGAATTAATTATTTCCAACTACAATTGCTATATAATTCTTATGATATTTATGTCAAGAAAAGCAAAGCAATTGTTGGTCCATTCATGGCTTGTGTAACTTCCCGAGCATGTAGAATGTTCAGTTCCTTATAGTTGGTAACCCCCCTTAAGGATACGAATCAAGTCGTGATACACCCATTGAGTTAATAATAGGGTTTTTTTGGGTTCCAATGTCATAAGTGAAATCCACTTGGCCATTTCTTCCATGGGAGTTGATGTAACACCCCACTGTTGAATTAATTACTAGCTAGATAAATACTATTATTGATCATAACTTGGTAGATTTTTGATTAGCTGCTAAACTGGTGGTTAAGAGAAATTTAAAAACTATGTTTGAGAATGATATGATGCCTGAAATGTCATGGTTTTCAACCGAAAGAAAGAATAAACAAAGTAAAGAAGAAATTACAAAATATATTATTATTTCTTTATCATTTTCTATAGCGTTGGAATTAGTTAGTGTTCTTGGTTTCCTCTCCTTCCTCGAGAGAAAAAGGGGGCTCTAAGGTAAAAGGAGGGGCGGGGCTTGGAAGGAAAACCAGAACTTGTCATGAAAAGGAAGAAAACAGAACTCTACAGGGGAGAAGTGTTCTTGAGTTGAAGAAGAAATTTAGTGGAACTCTTAAACTGAATCCAAGGTAGAGTATTGGACTAGACTAGGGGTCCTAACCTTCAGATATTGAGTTACCAATAGTTGGGAAGTCCTTCCTTCATTGTCTGGAAGAAAGGCTCAGGGGGAAACATGGCATAATCACTAGTCTCAAGGTTGGGTGCGAGGGCTTTTGACATTTACAGAAATAGATAAGTATCTCTATCAAAGAAAATAGAAGAAGAAATATTATCTCTTGATTTTTTACTTTATTGTTGTAGATAAGAGGAAATTAAGAATAATCTTAGTGCTCCTTAGTATTCTTTATATTTTACTATCACATTTTCTAAACTGTGAAAGAGGGTAAACTATTAGAGAACCCTCAAAAAGAGAAGAAAAGACTATGCTAAACTATATGAAGAACCCAGTGTAAAGTGAAACTATGTTGATAATACTAGACCATAATGGTAATGTAACTATTTGTGCCAGAGTGCATACAGTAAGAAGGAAACGTTTGTAACAATTTCACCCCTTATTAACAACCACCACGAAATTACCTAGTCTTAGGAAATCTGGGGTTGGGTGCTTTCAGGGAAATGGCTAATCGCCTATAGGAGTAAGGACTATGTCCTAGAAACGTTCCTATCAGGATTGGTAACATAAAACTGAAATTCTTTTTTCTAAACAGTTTTTCGGATCTTTGAAATTCTTGCAATTTACTACAGGAGAAACCCTTTTACTTAGAGTAATTGACTACACTGAGTAAGCAAATAAGAACACTACCGGTACAGGGAAACATATAATCGAACTGCTTGAAAACACTTCTTAAAAGACATTATAGATTATAAGAGGTTGAGGCCATAAGAATAATGCCCAAGAGAACCAGAAAAATATGGACTTCTTTAAAAACAAACTACATATATATGAATTGAATCTGTGTCTCTGAAATTTGACACAAGATTGCAGAATTCTCCTATAGAAAAGTTCTTAAATACCTAAACATAGTTTAAAAAAAAATTAGACTCGTAGGCACCGACAACATGACTAAAACACCATATTTACAAAGCCTTTATGGAAAGTCATGCCAAGAAAAATTGGTAAAACCCAACGATTTAAGATCTTAGCAACACTCTTTGAAGCCGGAAATGTTGGAATGATAATTTAAACTGCTGTGGAGCGACAGCGACTGCAGCATTCTATTTCCAGAAAACCTCCATTTGAGTTCCCTGCGATGCGATCAAGTTCCAGATCGCATATCACACATTTCCTTGTCAACCTTCGCTGCGTCCCTTCGATTGTCTGCGACTGCGATTTCGCGATGCGATCTGATCGCATATCGCAAATCACATGATTCAACGGTTATGGCAGTGGCGACACATTTTTTCTCTTCCGCTGATGGGATGGTGCAATGTTGTGATGGGCCACGCATTAAATTCCGATAGGATATTTTCAGCCGTGCAATGAATGATATTTACCGTTGTTGGTAAATGTTGGTGAAATTTTTAATTTTATTGTTTTCTATTTTACGGAAGTATGGGCACAAGAAAAATGTATGTAAGATATTTTTGTGTTGTTCATTATATATGAAAATGCAATGGCAGACACAATAGTGTAGAATTAAAAAGAGAGAGTTTTTTTGTAGCGCACAACAGTGCTGAAACTGTAATTTTTTGAGATAATGAAATTGGTTTCTGGAACTAAAGCGTTCCTGCTGTAACCCCTCTGAAGAGGAAGACTATTTTGTAACAATTTTTTTTTACGATTAAGATCCTCTATTGAAACAGAGGATTGTTCTCTGTGCAATTTCTTTTGTGTTTGAAATTCCCAGAAATTTCCATCATGGTATCAGAGCTGATCTAGGCACTCAGTGAGTCAAAAACAGAGTTTGTTTTTTCATTGTAGGAGCTGTAAGAAGCTTATTGAGCAGATTTTCTCCAGTAAAGAAAGTTTTTACTTGTTTTTAATTATACAATCAGTATCTCTTCTTTACTTATACAGGTTAATATGGCAGATGCTGGAACCGGTTTGACAAATTCCCAACTGCCATAGTTTAATGGGAAAAATCACAGTTATTGGTCCATAACAATGAAATCATTGTTTGCTTCTCAAGAAATATTGGAGCTGGTTGAAACTGGCTATGCTGAACCTACAGATGCAACAACATTGGCTACTTTGACAGTAGCAGAAAGAGACCAGTTGAAGAGTGACAGGAAGAAGGATGCCTAAGCCCTCTTTTTTCTCTTCCAATCAGTACATGAAGGTGTTTTTCCATGGATTGCAGCAGCAACAAAATCCAAGCAGGCATGGGATACTCTCAAAACTGCCTATCGAGGCATGGAGAAGGTGAAGACTGCAAAGTTGCAGATGTTGAGGAGAGACTTTGAAACACTCATCATGAAGGAATCTGATACAATAGATTCATTCTTCACTCAGGTTATTGGGTTGATAACCTAGATAAGATCTCATGGTGATATTCTTGAAGAAAGAAGGATTGTAGAGAAGATCTTGATAAGTTTACCCTCAATGTTTGAAGCTATTGTGGTAGCAATAGAAGAAACAAAGGATCCCTCATAGTTCACAGTAGATGAATCGAGTGCTTCTCTTATGTCTCATGAACACAGACTGAGTAGAGGAACAGATTCCTCTTTTGAGCAAGCATTCAAGACTCAGATGTGTTTTCGCCAAGGAAAAGGTCGAGGCAGAGAAAATAACAGAGGTCGTGCAAGAAGCCAAAACAAAGGTAGAAATAATCCTGCAAGCACAAGTGGAAGGAGCTGCAATCAGAACCAAGATGAAGGTTCAAGCAAACAACAAGCTCATGGACAAAGGTATGACAAATCCCAAGTCCAATGTCATTATTGTAAGAAATACAGGCACTACGCCAATGAAAATAAAAACAAAATGACATGAATAGTAGGCAAAATGCTAATTTTCAAATGAAGAAGATAAGAATCCAAAGATTGTGTTGTTAACATGTAACATTGCACAAGACAAACAAGAATATTTTTGGTTCTTAGACTCAGGTTGTAGTAATCACATGACTGGAAATATTGCAATGTTTGCCAATCTGGATGAAAATGTAAAATGTGAGGTAACAACAGGAATTGATAGTAAGATATCTGTCAATGGTAAGGGCAGAGTCAGTATCCAAGCAAGAAATGGAGAACAAATGGTTGTGCTAGAGGTATACTATGTACCTGGTCTGAAATGTAATCTTTTGAGCATTGGACAACTCATTAACAAAGGTTACAATGTGTTCTTCAAAGATGATATGTGTACAATCATAGACATACCTCCAAGTAACAATATCATTACATAGGTGCAGATGAGCAACAATAGAATGTTTCCTCTCAAATTCAGGGCAGATTTGAAGGAAGGAAGAACTATTGCAGCTGTAACACAAGAAGTCTTTTAGGAACAAGTGAAAGATGAGAATTGGTTGTGGCACTTGAGATTTGGACATCTCAATTTCGGAGGATTGAATCTATTGCACAGAAAGGGAATGGTAAAGGGATTTCCATTGATCGAGAAACCAGACAACGTTTTTGAAGGCTGCATCTTGGGCAAGCAACACAAAGAAAGCTTTCCAGCAGGAAAGAGTATAAGGGAAAAAGCACCCTTGGAAATTGTTCACTCTGATGTGTGTGGACCAATGCAAATACCATCATTTGCTGGAAATAAATATGTTTTAACTTTCATTGATGATTACACCAGAAAGACATGGGTGTATATGCTGAAACAGAAGAGTGAAATGTTTGAGAAATTCCGCCACTTCAAAACTCTTGTTGAGAAGAAGTGTGGGCATTATATCAAAGTGCTAAGAACAGATAGAGGAGGAGAGTACATCTCCAAAGACTTTCTGCATTTTCGCAGAGAGAATGGCATACAAAAGCAGTTCACCTCGAGGTATACACCTCAGCAAAACGGCATTGCCGAAAGGAAGAATAGGACCATTCTTGACATGGTCAGAAGTATGCTGAAGGAAAAACACTTGCCGCATGAGTATTGGACAGAAGCTGTCACTTGCACAGTTTACATCTTGAATAGACGCCCAACTAAAGCTGTCATGAACAAAATACCAGAAGAAGCATGGAGTGGTCAAAAGCAAATTGTCACGCACATGAGAGTGTTCAGTTGTGTAGCATATGCACATGTACCAGATCAACTAAGGAAGAATCTTGACAGTAAGGGGGAGAAGTGTGTCTTTGTTGGCTATTGTGATGAGTCAAAAGCATACAAACTCTATAATCCATCCACCAAGAAATTGATAGTAGGCAGAGATGTGTAGTTCATTTAAGATGAAGCTTGGGATGGAAGCTTAGAGAAGACAGTGAATGTGAAGACAATTGTGTCTCATGAAGAAGAAGAGGAAGGGACAACAGCAAATAATCCTTCCTTGGTGGCTGCTCCTCCACCATAGCAAGTACAACAAACCACACCACAAGCTGGAATTCGAACAGCCTTGAGAAGTCAAGAAGTGCTTCTCCAAGCACACCACAGGGATCAGAAATACCCTCAAGTCCGGATGGAACTCCAAGCACACCAAGAAGACCAATATTCAGAAATATGAATGAGATTTATGAACAAGGAGAGGTAAGTAACAATACCAGTCTAAATTCGTTATTCGCTTTGTATTGTCCTGTTGATGACCCAGTTCATTTTGAAGATGTTGTAAATGAAGATAAATGGATTGAAGGAATGAATGAAGAAATTGGTGCAATTGAGAAGAGTAAAACATGGGAGTTAGTCAACCTCCCTGAAGGAAAAGATGCTATTGGAGTTAGATGGGTCTATAAGACCAAAAGCAATGCTGAAGGCAAGATTGACAGGCACAGAGCAAGACTTGTTGTGAAAGGCTACAAGCAGAAACAAGGAAAAGACTATGATGAAACCTTTGCACCAGTAGCAAGGATGGAAACAGTCAGAACAGTGTTGTCTATTACGACACAACACAAATGGAAGATTTATCAGATGGATGTTAAATCTACATTACTTAATGGAGTGTTAAAAGAAGAGGTTTATGTTGAACAACCTCTAGGCTATGAAGTTGAAGGCCAAGAGAATAAAGTCTGCAAACTGAAGAAGGATCTTAATGGGCTGAAGCAAGCTCCAAGAGCATGGTACAACATAATAGATGCTTATTTGATTAAGAATGTGTTTGATAAGTGTGATGGTGAACCCACACTCTACATAAAGGAAAATGATGGTAAGATTCTTATTGTTGTTTTATATGTAGATGATTTGATCTTTACTAGCAATGATGTTTCTCTCATTGCTGATTTTAAAGCAGTCATGAAAAGTGAATTTGAAATGACTGACTTGGTCTTCTTAAGATATTTTCTTGGAATTGAAGTAGACCAAAGTGAAAATGGTGTTTTCATTTCTCAAGTTAAATATGTAGAAGCAGTGTTGAAGAGATTTAACATGCAGAACAGCAAGGCAGCTGTGACTCCAACTGTAATTGGGTTGAAATTGACCAAAGAAGACAATAGCAAGGACTTTGATCCAAAATTGTACAAAAGCATAATTGGCAACCTTATGTACTTGACTGCAACTAGGCCGGACATTATGCACGCTGTGAGTTAATCTCCAGATTTATGGAAAGACAGAAAGAGACTCATTGGCAGGCAACCAAGAGGATTCTAAGGTATGTGAATGAAATGAAGGGGTTTGATATTTTATACTCCTCTTCTAAAAGTTTCATGTTGACAGGTTACACTGACAGTGATTGGGCTGGAAGTGTTGATGATAGGAAAAGCACATCGGGATATGTGTTTCATATGGGATCGGGAGCCAGCTCATGGGCTTCCAAGAAGCAAGCAGTTGTATCTTTGTCAACAGTAGAGGTAAAGTATGTGGCAGCAATAGCAGCAACATGCCAAGCAGTGTGGCTGAGAAGAGTTCTCAGAGATTTGTGTCATGAACAAGGAAAGGGCACAACCATTTACTGTTACAATAACTCGACAATATCATTGTCTAAAAACTATGTTTTTCATAAAAGGAAAAAGAACATAGACACCAAATTTCACTTCATACGTGAATTGGTTAACAATGGTGAGATTGTTTTGCAGCACCGCAGAACAGAGGCTCAATTAGTTGACATCTTGACAAAACCATTGGGAAAGAAAAGTTTTGATCATTTCAGGAAATGCCTGGATATGCAGAAAAAACCTAGTAGTTGAAATTAAAGGGGAGTGTTGGAATGATAATTTAAACTGTCGTGGAGCGACAGCGACCGCAGTGTTCTATTTCCAGAAAACCTCCATTTGATTTCCCTACGAAGCGATCAAGTTGTAGATCGCATATCGCACATTTCCTTGTCAACCTTCGCTGCATCCCTTCGATTGTTTGCGATTGTGATTTTGCGATGCGATTGATCGCATATCGCAAATCGCATGATTCAACGATTATGGCAGCGGTGGCACATTTTTCTCTTCCACCGATGCGATGGCGCGATGTTGTGATGGGCCACACATTAAATACAAATAGGATATTTTCAGCCGTGTAATTAATGATATTTACCGCGGTTGGTAAATGTAGGTGAAATTTTTAATTTTATTGTTTTCTATCTTACGAAAGTATGGGCACAACCAAAACGTATGTAAGATATTTTTGTGTTGTTCATTATATATGAACATGCAATGGCAGACACAATAGTGTAGAATTAAAAAGAGAGAGTTTTTTTTGTAACGCACAACAATGTTGAAACTGTAATTTTCTGAGATAATGAAATTGGTTTCTGGAACTGAAGCATTCCTGTTGTAACCCCTCTGAAGAGGAAGACTATTTTATAACTGTTTTTTTTATGATTAATATCCTGTATTGAAACAGAGCATTGTTCTCTATGCAATTTCTTTTGTGTTTGAAATTCCTAGAAATTTCCATCAAGAAATAGGAACCCAACTAGGCGATAAGGATCAACAAACCCTGAAAAAGGAAAATTACACCAACCTTAACGGTTTCATAAATTTTTTATACCATCAAAATTCCTCAATGAGTATGTGGATGACGTATGTGCCTGTGAAAGGGGAAACGGAAACCAAGATTTGGCTTGCGGTGTTCGCCCAACCTGTAAATAATAGCAGAAAGGAAAAAAATGGAGTAAAAGTCCAACAGTGAGACTGTTAACCCTATGCGAAGGTGGAACATAAAATAACCCTGAATTATTTACCTTCTTATAGTTGCAGTGGGTGATCCTATCATTCTCCCCGCATGCAAGCACGTACCCTTGTTATTACGAGGTATATTATCAGAGCGTGACTTTGTCTTATCCATGCAAGCATAAAAGTGAATTGTAGGAACCAACACCACATCACCGAAGAAACTTAAGTTATCAAGCTGCAAATGGCAGTGAGAGCCACAGGGAATCAACATTGTAATTCACAAGAGTATTTGCATTCTTACTGCCAAGGAGGAGAATAGCTGAGGCCGGAGACAATTTTCCATGTTGCAAAGTGGCTTAGCGGTTGCCAACCAAGCGGAATGAGGGTTTGGACAGATGGATGGGTAGGTCAGTTACCCCGATCATGGAGGAACAAATCTGAGCCATCCACGAAGCCCTCATCGTGCGATAGGGAGCAGGCAAAATGTCAATCGACTACAACCAATGCCTATAGGTTCAAAAAGCTCCCTGCTTATACATTATTTCACCAAACCAATAACATATGTAACATTCCAAACCATAGTCGCTTACTATGTTCGTGGATTAACTCCATTCGGATCAGAATCAATAATAGGTACCTATGTAATGTTATGCCGGATGAAAAAAATATGAAAGTGGTTTGATGTTGAACATAGCACCAAACTCATATCATATATATGTTTGTACATGGTGGTGGGAAATCACCTATGTAACTGTACTCTGTTTTGAAAATTCAAATAAATTTATGTAATCTGAAAAAGAAAATAATAATTTCAGCTATTAGTTCACCTCTATGGAAAAGTAACATATATTACTTACATATTGGAGCTTAGGTAGAAGGGGAAAATATTCTTTTCTATGATTTGATATCTTGGATAGGTTAAAAGGAGATCATCCCCATTTTCATTATAAGATAAATTTCTCTCGACGAAGATTTTTAGCAAAAATATTTGCAATATTCTCTTGTGTAGGAATATATTCTAGTTTCACCTTTTAACACAACACTTTCTATCTGAGAAAATGGTATATAATGGGAGTGTGTTTATTGTTAGAGTGCATTACTAGATCCTTGGATATATAAATGGCACTATTATTATCATAGAAGATAGAGATGAGTTATGTGAAACATACCTGACTGTCCTACGTATTTTGAATCATCCATAGTAATTGTGCACAACATGTTGTGGCTGCAATATATTTGGTTTCAATGAGACGTAAAGAAATAGAGCTATGTTTCTTTCTTAGACAAGAAATTAAGTAGTTTCCAAGAAAGAAGGTGCAACAAATAGTATTCTTTCTCTCATCAATGTTGTCATCCTAACCTCATGCTGGGTTCTCTCTGGGAAACTCTAACATATCACGTCCATTCCTAAAATCCTAAACAATACCATTAATTTGAATACTTATTGGAATATACCTCTAAAATTCACAATATTTAACCCCCCCCAATATGAATCCAATACACCTTCCCAATTTAGAAAACCCCTAATTTCACTAGATATTGTATTATCCATTCTTTCATTAACGTTTGTATACCCATTTATATTTTTTCATTAAATTTGAGCTCCATTTTGTATACCTTTCAATATAGAAACTCTTTACCCCATATTATATGCCTCATTTTTCCCTATTATACACTAATATATTCTTTTAGAGTAAATTTTTTATTTTTTAGAAAACCATAATCCAAAATCCAAAGTCACATGCAAATATTTGAAAATTCACTTGACTATGAGATATGTTTCACTAGGTTGAGCTTGAAAACACCCCATTATATCGACAACATGCGCATTGTTAGGTCTTGGATTTGTGATGTATAGTAAACTTCCAATAATGGACCGTATTTAAATTGACTGACATTTTGATATTTCTCAAACTTTCTAAGGTGCAACAACGAGTTACCGTATGTTTACATGTATGTTTATAGCCTTCCATCTTATATTTTCATAAAATCTCCTTGATATACTTTGTTCGACAAAAGAATACGTTGTCCTTTATTTTATGTACTACTAATACAAGGAATAAGGTCAATTCACAAAATAGAGGCATTTCAAATCTCTATAACATGGTTGTTGCAAATCCTTAAGTCATTTAGTCAACATTACTACCAAAGATGATATCATCACCATATACAACTACTACCAATAGTTTATATCCATCTACCTTGATATACAAACTGTTATTTGTTGATACTTTCTTGAATCCCTATTTATGTATGTTTTTCTCCAATAAATAGTACCAAGCCTTGGGAGTGTTGAGTAATTTAATTTCCACTTAGACTATTTGCATTAAATATCAATCTATAGTTCATACTCTTCTGAAGCACACTTGCAATATATATGTTAGAAGAATAAATTTTGATTTAAGAAGAGATATAGTCTATTAAAAAAAATTGTAGAGATTAAAATATTGTGTTGTCTATGAATGATATCCAAAATAAGTAGACACATCATGTTTAAAAAAACAAAAAATAAAAAAACTTAGATAAGCCTAAATCTATGGAAGGTAGTAAATTTTGAGCTAGAAGGAAATGTAATTATTAATCTACAAAACCGTAATTATAATTCTATTTTTGTTTTATGCTATGAAATATTTTTAAAGTTTGTAAATCTAAGTCCTTATTCTAGATCTATGAACATAAAAATAGATATATTCTATGAAAATCATTTATTCTATGAAAATTCAATTAACCATTCTTAATCTAGAAAGCAATAAAAATCTATTTCAAAGAAAAATTAAATTATTTTGTTAGAGAAAGATAACCGAGCTTCTATTCTAAGGGTAATTGAAAATGACAATTAACTACTTGAAAAAATGATCAAGAGAATGGAACCTTGTGAAACCTGTGAGTGTGCAGATCATTCAAAGTTCATTCATGTGCACCATTAACATCGAATAGAAACTTATTAAGAATTAATTCATGACTAAAAATACTATATATTTTTATTCTTTGTATATCTTTACTCGAGCGCAGTGACCTATGTTAGAGGATAGAAACAAGTAAGAAAAAGGCAGAGTGAAAGTAACTAAATAAAAAGAGCATAAGTCCCCATCTTTAAACATAACATATGATTCAAAATCAAAAAGAAACCAAAGTAATCGTAACTTGTAATTTCGCAGGGGTCCTCTTGAGATGTACGAGTAATTGTAAACTTCAGATCACAAACTTAAGTCAACTACCAGATTCTAAAAGTTCCATAATTGAGATTGTGTTACTGAAGTGCTTACATAGATTTTTGCAAATAAAAATGTCGAAACTTAACTTGATTGTCAATATGAGCTACCTTCTTCGTGATGAAACAATTTATGGAGTGTTTAACATAATTTTTTTCACGAGCTATTGGCCAAAACCTAGATGCATCAAGTGACATCTTAGTCACTTATTCCTAATATAATTCTCCCTCTTCATATTTTATATCGGAGAAGTGAATCATGAAAGGAAGACATCATCATATTTAATGTTTTTTTCCCTTCTTCACATCAGCAAATCTCACTCGTTTGACATTAATATCACTTGCTTGATATACATATTTCTCTCTTGATAATCTGCCTTCTGAATATGTGCCATGCATTCCTCTGACGAATATTTTGTCTTTAATGTACTGGTTAGTCTATGGATTTCGAACTGTGGTTGATAGGTGAATCATGATGTCAACAACTTTTTCCACCTTCCTATAAGCTTTAGCTGATTTACAGATTTTAAGATCTTATAGAACCTTCGAATTAATGGTAGAATCCTTGTGGAGTTATTAAGTATGCAAGATTCAATACCCTATACCTAATGAAATAAACTTTATAAAGTAAACCATACAGACTTGAGACAATAATTGACTTTTACCATGTTATTACATTTGTATTCCTCTTATGGATTGTAACTCGAAATAGAGGTATGGTGATGTGAAGGTAAGTGAAGAAAAGAGTGAAATATAAGAGATTACTTGTCAAAAAGAAAGAAATTTTGGAATCTTGACATTCCGCATGCTTAGTTTTTTGCATGTCATCATGCACCTGTGATTGACGAAAATTCAAAATTGCAATGATCTTTTCAAAGTAGTACTTTTGAAGCCTAGACCAAGATGTACAAATTATTATGGGTTCCTATGTTCTACACATTTATCGATCTTCTTGGCTTCCTCATTAACGACTAAGCTTTCAGTCCTTTGATCTTTTGTTGAAGCAACCTATTATTTTTCCTAATATTTTGATTATTTTTTATCAGTGACACGTGTATTTAAGCATTTTCTGATTCTATTCTTTAATCGATTGATTTTCACCTTTGATGTGACTATTTAAGAACTCAAACTCAAATACTTCGTCTTTCGATGTTCTAATAATTTATTGTTCTATTTGGGGGGGAATATTTACTTCTAGTTCACGCTTATCAAACCTATAATATCATCATAAAAATGTTTTTCATAAGGATATTTCACCTCTCCTTGTTGTCTCCTCTTTTCTAATGGCTCAAAGTAGTCATATGCATGTTGTTGGATAACATCAATTTCTAGACATTTTGTTGCAGAAGATTTTATTCGAAACTAAGTTCTTCCAATCTGTATGGTTTTAGGTGGACTTGAATTGACTTGCTTCTACATACTTCTTGTGAATCTCCTATTTTTCACTCTTTCTCTTCATATTCCTGTGTTCTCTATATATTTCTTCTTTTTACACTTTGTCTCGAAGGTTGATGAACTCCCAATGGCTGTCCTCAACAAATCTTCTTATTATTTTAGTTTACTGGATTTATTTCTTCTAGCATCCTTTGGTTCATATTTCTTCTACTTACCTCATTATTTATTTCTAGGTTTTCCCCTTCAGGGTTTTTCCTCAATCACTTGTTCCTTTGGCATAATATCTTGCTTCAAATCTTTGACATTATGGACCTTTGTCTCTATCATATCATTGACATCAAATTTTCACTTTATTTAATATCTTATACAAGGCTAGGATTTGAGGAAACCTTTCTTTAGCTCCACTTCTCTTCATAATCATTTCTTCATTTGAACCATCAACAAAGTGATTTCTAACAAATAATTATCTACAATTGTCATTGTTATCCTTTGATTCTTCCTTGGTGAGTATTATTTATTAAACCATGATGATCTAAATCCATGTCAATATTTGTTGAATCCAGTTGACTATTAAATGCGATTTTATTGACGATATATAGAATATAATATTAAATGTTTAATTCCTTTTATTTTATGAAATGCATCAATAATCGAGCATGGTAAAATAATAGGGTTCCATATCTTCCTTCAAAAGTAAGGAATTTTTGCAAAGTTGGAAATAATTAATCCCTACTTGTCTATGGTTGTAATTTTCTATTTGAGGAGTTTGTTCCTACATAATAGGAATAAGCTAGAATATAGTTTCTCCTAGTTTAGTGTGTGGTTGAGAGAATCTCTCAACCACACTACTGTACGTCTAGGATAGCATTCCTATCTTGAGACTATTGATTGTATAAATATGTGTATAATTTCCTCATTCAGATTAATAGAATATATTATTGAGTTTCCGTAATTTTATCTTGTTATCAGAGCCTCTGAGGGCCTGGCCCCTCCTGGGCTTGGCCCCTCCTGGGCTGAGGGAAAATAAAGAGTTTAGTATATGTTGTTTGTCCATCAAGTATTTTTTTGTGATCTGTTCAAGTGCTCTCTCACTATGTGTGTTAGCGCTGCAAGGAGTGTGGTCGGTGGTGCACTGTAAGAGAGTAAGATCCCTGCAGGTGCCTGGTGCCTTCGATTGCTGCAGGTCGTGGTGTTGATACTGGTAGAACCTCCAAGATCGGCAGCCTTGGTGTGTCTGCCAATCGGAGAGTGAGATCCGAGCAGTGTGGCAGCAGATCGGTTGATCAGGGCAGCCGAGCCGACGGACTGCAGATCGTAGGCTGAGTGGATCACTCGTGTGGTGGTTCGATCTGTCAGTGGATTGGATGGAAGACTACATATGATGGCAGGAGGAATAATTTCCATCAGCAGGAATGCAATTGCTGTCACAGAAACGCGAGTAGATCGAACCTGTGTTCAACATGCCGGATAAGCGTGGATCTAAACCTCTTTCTAGAAGTACTGCCCCAGCTACTGATGAGTCAAGATTGGCATTAGATGGCTCAGGGGAAACCAGTGAAGGTAATGGAGCAACAGATCAGATTTTAGATCCAGAGACGAGAAGGAGGACTTATTATGGTTCAGTACAGAAGCAGGGTAAAGGGATGTCTTTATTGAGTTCCAAATTAAGACAATCCTACAGTAAACGGAAGGAAAACAACAGAAAGTTGTTTCCATGGAGATATGATTGGGAGAAGGAACCGATAGAAGTAGAGAGAAAGATCGACAATCTGCGTGGATCTGCCATGCACAAAGATGTAATGCGTGTGCGGTTCTCTCTCGTGTATTAGAAGTTACAAAAGAAGCTTATCTTGAAATGACAGATAGGTTTCTTGATGAGAATCCAGAGCTTGCATTGATGTGCTCTTGTCTACTGGTGATGTTGATGAAGGACCAAGATGTGTATGTGACGAATGTTGGTGACAGTCGTGCTATTGTGGCACAGTTGAGTCCGCAGACAAATTCCAGTACAAAGCGGCATTGTAGTCATCCAAAGGGAGATGGGCATGATAGAGTGGGTTCAAGGGAGGCCTTTGTAAGGTCAGAATTGGAGGATATAATAGAGGAACATCCTGTAGATTCTGCGCCAATTGAAGCCAATGGGAACGATGGCTCAGAATTTCCAGCTCTTGGAACAAAGTTGAGTGCATTACAGTTATCAACAGATCACAGTACCAACATTGAAGAAGAAGTGATGAGAATTAAAGCAGAACATCTTGATGACAGCTAGTCTATTTTGAATGATCGATTCAAAGGCCGTTTGAAAGTCACTCGTACATTTGGAGCTAGATTTCTCAAGCAGCCTAAGTGGAACAATGTGCTGATGGAAATGTTTAGAAATGATTATAATGGGACGGCTCCATACATCACTTGCATGCCTTCCCTTCGTCATCATAGACTTGGTCCAAATGATCGGTTTTTAGTCCTTTCGTCAGATGGTTTGTATCAGTATTTAAGAAATCAGGAAGTTGGTTCCCATGTGGAGTTGTTTATGGCAAATAATGCGGATGGTGACCCTGCACAACATCTCATTGAAGAATTACTTGTTCGGGCAGCCAACAAAGCTGGTATGGACTTCTATGAATTGTTGGATCCCTCAGGGAGATCGCCGGAAATATCATGATGATGTTTATGTTATGGTAATAGCACTCGACGAAATTATGATGAGCTCCACCTACGTGAGAGAGATGATTTCTGTGTCAGGATTGCTAGCTGCGTGAGAGTTGTGGCCAATGTACTGTTGAGTAAGTTTGGAGCAACCTGTGTTGAGCTGCTCAGAAGTGGGGTATTCGGTTGGGTTTACAAGGCAGTTTTACCCAGCGATGGCTCTATTGTGGCCGTGAAATGTCTTTCTGAGAATAGCGAGCGTAGTAGCCGGGAGAAGAACTTTGAGGCCGAGCTCGCGGCTGTTGGGTAGCTGCGGCACAAGAATCTAGTGTCGCTCAAGGGCTGGTGCTTTTAAGAACAAGAACTTTTTTGGGTTAACATGAAACTTATTTTTTTAATTTATTTCTTGGAATTATGGATAAAATTATTAGGCCTTATTGAGCCTAGCTAACTCAATTTAGGCAAAGTTATTTTGTTAGAATTTGCAACTCTAACGAATGACAGGTTAAGCATGGAGTTCCAAGAAGTTATTTGAATAGACAAGGATGCCCAAGATGTGAATAATGAACAGATGAGGCAAAGCAGCAGTGACAATGTTTATGGTGGACAACAAAGTAGATGTTTGTTTTGAATTATTGTGATTTTTTTGAATAGACTCCCTAGCATGTTATAAACAAGTCTAGTGGTTGTAATGGTCATTGTATGTACCCAGAAACTCCAAAATGTTGAATGAAATGTAAGCCTTTTAAAGGTATTTGAAAGTTCGTGGTGATCTTAAAACCACTTTGTAATGGATTTCCTGTGTCGCTGGTTGGTGATGAGCCAGAAACCATCCATAGAGCCTTAGTGGCTACAGAATTTGCCCAAAGGTGGCACATTTAAGTTTTGGATTTTCCTAGTGGTGGCAGATCAGACTTGCTCGGTCGTGGTAGAGCCTTAGTGGCTACAGGATTTGCCTGGTGGTGGCAGATCGGACTTGCCCGGTGGTGGCATAGCTTTAGTGGCTACATGATTTGCCTAGTGGTGGCAGATCGGACTTGCCCGGTGGTGGCAGAGCCTTAGTGGCTACAGGATTTTCCCGGTGGTGGCTGATCGGACTTGCCCGGTGGTGGCATATTGCCTGAGTGGCTAACGTGTACATGGGAGCTTTGTGCTCGTAGGAGTAGGTGGACTGCAGTAACACTTGGCTCACGGTCTCAGATATTGGTGTGTCTGAGCATAAGAGGGTTGGTGCACTTTTCTATCTGACAGTTGCATCGAAAGGTGCAATCAACGCAATTGTTCATGATTGTTATTTGGACATGAATATTTGGCTTAGAAAGGCACTAATCTGTCTTTATTTTTGGGAAGTTCTGCACATGCAATTCGCCTGATGGTGGTGGATTTGACTATCATGACAAGTAGTCATTAAGGGGGGGAGTTGGAAATAATTAATCCCTACTTGTCTATGGTTGTAATTTTCTAGTTGAGGAGTTTGTTCCTACATAATAGGAATAAGCTAGAATATAGTTTCTCCTAGTTTAGTGTGTGGTTGAGAGAATGTCTCAACCACACTACTATACGTTTAAGATGGCATTCCTATCTTGAGACTATTGATTGTATAAATATGTGTATAATTTCCTCATTCAGATTAATAGAATATATTATTGAGTGTTTGTAATTTTATCTTGCAAAAGATATAGGAGATTATGAAATTTTTTCTTCATTACATTGAGATATCCATACGTGGATTGTGCAAGAAATATATTCATGTTTCATCCTTTAGCCTTTAATTTTTAGACCAGGTTTCACTAGTTTTGGGTAGCTTTGTTGCTTCTTCTAGGAATGAATTAGCCAACATCAGCTTGATATCTCCAATCTCTGCCTCGATCCCGTTAAATCATCATCCAAACACTCTTGTTATCTCTATCTCATATCCTTCAAATTTTTAAAACAGAATTAGCCAGACCACTTGTTGAAACCTTTTCTTTTGGATTTTTTGATAGGAAACTAAGAAATTCACTCCCACAGGTTCATCTCATATATTGACTACCATCACTTTCAAGATCATTGCCCTCAGATTGATTATTCGATATTCTATCACAGAGATCTTTGCAGAATGTATGGTATAATTAAATTAAGTGACGGATAATGGTTTTAACAAAAATAGAAGACTTTTTGGTCGCGTTATGATAAGACAATGCTTTTAATATCATAATTTCCCATTAATTCTTTTGATTCAATCATTTATTTACAAAATAGTATTCAGGTATTAGTGTTTTCATATTTTAGGATATCATCAAATAATATGGTAGGAAATAGGCTTGTAGTGTGCCATCATTGAAATGCATGAACCTTTTAAATCTTTATAACCAGTCCATTAACTCAAATATCTATAGTTTATACTTTAAATAAATTTTATTGACTATAGATATTGTTACATCTTTGCATTACATCACATATGTTCTTCGATTTTCTTTGCTTGGAGGTCCAAAATATTTTTTTGATGGATCAGCTCTAGAATGTCCAACTAACTACCAAATGTTACAAGTTTTAAGAATTTTCTTTTAATATTCAAAAATACTTGTTTTTGCTCAGGTTGATGACTTTTATGATATTAATAATATCGATGATGCTATTGAATGTTGATGAAGTTGGTAAATTCTTATGGGATCCCATTAAAATATAAACAAATTCTCTAAATAAAACAGTTTTAACTTACAAATTTGTTTGCAATAGGAATGTAAAAAGGGTAAAATCCAAGTTGCAGAAAGTTTAGTTTTTTTTTTTTTCTACTGGAATTTTCTGCATAGTTTATGCAAGTAATCATGGTTTTCATAAGTATGAATTTATTATTATTATTATTATTTTATTTTTATTTACCCCCATTATAAATATATATATATATATATATAGTAACATATCACCTTACCGCCCATGGTCCACAATAAGGTAGAGGGAGTTAGATGATATAATGACCCCACTTCCAATGTCTAGTTATGGAAATGGGATCTCAAAATTTGACAATGCAAACTCAATGTTTTTAATATAAACATATTAGAGGAACAAAGTTTCATGAAATTACAAATCTTATGAGATCACTATGTCACATAACCCCTCTAAATTTATCCTAACCACACTTGCAACAACTTGATTTTCATTTCTCATACAATTAGTAACATTTCTCTTTTATATATTTCATCAAAAAAAATTTGTGGTATTAAATAAAAAACATTTCACTTATTCCACTTGTAACATACTAATTGAAAAACATGCTACTTAATCATGCCACTTTTCCGTTTCTTCATATGCAACTTTTTAAATTCCTTGCATGCAACTTTCCAAAGTATTTGCATACAACTTTGAAAATCCTTTGCATGAAAATAGACATAGAACAACTAGAAAAACATTATCAAACAAAAATACTATCCCTTACAGAAAACAACATTTTCTTAAAACAATTTGCTATACTATTACATTTTTTTCAAACAATTACTATAATATTACATTTTCATTTAAGTATTTCTTCAAAAAGTTTGCATGCAAAATAATTTTGTGAATTCCTAGCATATGATAAAATATATCTCAACTACAACAATCCGATTACACAACAATACTATCTCCAACCACAAAACAACATACTCATTGGTGTAGTTCATCAAACGAGTTGTATGAAATGAATCATCCAACAATTTGACCATTTTTTCAATCACTTAAAATGCAAAATAATATTGTAAATGATCCATTGCATCTCTCATAAATTTTAGTAGTATAAGTTATCAAAACTAAACAAACTTACCAGTGACATTTTCCCCTCACCGTGGTTCAAGTTTTGACTTCTAGAACCTCATAAATGAAAATTTATAGCATAAATACCAACATAGCCTATTTGGTGCAAAATTACATGACTGTTAAGGAAGTTTAACTTCCTTTGTTAATATCTCCTAAAATATTGTTACTCAACACATGAAATTGTTACCACATTATTAGTTGGATCACCCCTCACAGTGGATAAATTTTTAGCTTCTAGGCTCTCCCATAAAATATGTTATAATAGAAATTCCAACATTTCATATTTGATTCATTAGTTTATGAGAATTTAGAAGCTCGAATTCCTTTGCTCATATATCATAAAATGTTGCGGCCTCCGATCTGGAATTTTTTCCACATGAATAGTGCGATTTGTTCTCAATGTGGACATTTTTTCAGCTTCTTAAAACTAATAGAAGATATGTAATGGTAGAAACACAAACATGGCTTCTTTAAATATGAATTTAGGAAGTCCATTTTCCTTAGACCATATTTCTTAAAATTTTGTGACCCAATATCTGAATTTTTTACCACATTACTAATGGGATTTCCCCTCACAAATTATTAGATTCTAGACCCTAATAAAAGATAAGTTATAATAGAAATGAAAATTGTTGTACTCATCCAACCCTACATGTTCACATGCGCATATTAATTCGTATATAAAAATCAAGACATGTTTGTTTTCTATGTAAGACTAATTCTATTAAAAGATACAAAAATAAAATTACAATGAGGCCCCGGCCTCAGCCATTGTGAGCATTGTTCATCAAGAGTATCTGAACTGCCCCATATTTGGGAAACAAGTTTGTCGTAACAAAAGAACCAAACATGAGACCTTGACACAACACAGAAGAACACAAAAGAGGTTTTGACACAACACAGAATAACAAAGGTGAAGCTTTGACAGAACAACTTGTTGTTAAGACCAAAAACTAACACAACAAGTGAATTGACCAAACCGGTCAGCATCTGAGACCTTAGCTGGCGCGTGGGTGGCAGCGGTTGCAACATGGCTTCATTTGGGTTCATCTGGGTGAGGAGACTCCTCAACTATGTGACATGCATACCGATACCAATCTTCATCCTCTTCCGCTACGCCACCTTGAGGCCCCCGCGTAGGAAGAGTGCCACTCGTGCTGCCAGCCATAGCCATCAAAATAGACGCTCCAATTGAGCTACCACCTAGTGGCTGAATGTCTTCAGTATGTCCACCTTTGGCATGCAGACCACCACTCCGCGTTCCCCTGCCCTCTTCCTGCTGGAGCATCCTTGAGTCTCGGCTCATTCCATGACTGCACTCCTCCTGATGCTGCACTTCAGAGCATCTCAATGGAATGCCTTGCTGCTCACTTTATTTAGAGAATACAATATTTATGGTGGCAGTGATGACAGGTCTATTTAGGTTGCTTCGAAACCTGAACTGAGTCGAGTGAGGATCCGGTATGGGGGGCAAAGGAAATGTAGCAGTATGAAGCTTGCGCACATCCCTGTCCATTGCGAGTGTGGGGATAATGCCTGTGAGTCAAGCTATGAGGGGGAGGATTTTCATGGGGGTGAGGAGGTGAGGCAGGTTCAGGGCTCTGCTCTACCTGTGGGTGAGCGCAACCACCACGAGTGCCACCTCTGTAGCTCCTCATGTGATAGCAGACCATGTCAATATGGTGGGAGGAGAATTCAGTGGGAGGGATGGATGGGAAAGAATGCAGAGGATGAGCAAAGGGCTTTTGAGCCAGATTCAGAGGGGAAAACCTGGAATGGGAGTGGTGATGCCGATTTGCAAGGTCAACACAACACAGTAGCAGCTAGAGGCTCCCAGTTACAGTTCGACTACAGGGATTTTTAGCTTGGGGCAAGCAAATATTGAGGGAAGGAGGGAAAACTGAATGGTTGGGAGGTTCGATTTCAGGGCATAAGATGTCCAGGTCTTGGTTTAAGCAGCCATTAAGTGCTGCTTGCAGGCGAGCCTGAGTTCGTCTTAGATGGGCATAGGATGGTGTGATGGCCACCATCTGGCTCATCGAAATGCCGCCTAACAGTCGTTTCCTCATTAATTGCCTCGGTGGTCACCCGCATCTGGGTAAAAATCAAGACATATTACTTACAACCTCAAGGTATAATTTATTATAATTCACATGTCGATTAAGACATTTTTCCTATTGAATTCCCTACGATAGTTTCCTATATCCATGCAAATTTATCACAAATCCATAAATAGATTTCAATAAAGAACTAAGAATCATTTTCACAACTCAAATTAATAAAACTAAATGAGGTTTTAACAATGATATGAAATGAAGGCGGGAGTTTGATTTTCAACCCAACCATCGACTAGGTGCAGCCTCTATCTCTTGTAGTAGTCACCCCAAGCCAGATCTACGATCCAAGGGAAATTCTTCTGGAAAACTTAGTTGGCAATCATATTCACAAGTTTTGGGTTCTTTTCCAAAACTCCAATTTTGTCCTCATGCTTCTCTCTTTCAACTAATATCCAACTTGAATTCCTCTGACCAATCCCTATAGTGCTGTCTAATTTCCTTTTCATTATTTTTATTATGTCTCTTCGTATTTTCTGTGCAATATTATTGTGTGTTTCTTCATGTTCATGTTAGAATCTTATTCTTCGTTTATTTTTCTACTTTTCCAAAACTCCAATTTTGTCCTCATGCTTCTCTCTTTCAACTAATATCCAACTTGAATTCCTCTGACCAATCCCTATAGTGCTGTCTAATTTCCTTTTCATTATTTTTATTATGTCTCTTCGTATTTTCTGTGCAATATTATTGTGTGTTTCTTCATGTTCATGTTAGAATCTTATTCTTCGTTTATTTTTCTACTTTTCCAAAACTCCAATTTTGTCCTCATGCTTCTCTCTTTCAACTAATATCCAACTTGAATTCCTCTGACCAATCCCTATAGTGCTGTCTAATTTCCTTTTCATTATTTTTATTATGTCTCTTCGTATTTTCTGTGCAATATTATTGTGTGTTTCTTCATGTTCATGTTAGAATCTTATTCTTCATTTATTTTTCTCATTCTTTACACCATAAAATTAATTTATGGTGCAAACTAATACCACTTCAATTCATGTTTCCTCTTCCCTCTTAGATCATGGATCTATGATCCCACGCTTCAAGCCATCAAATTATTATAAAAAAATAGGGCAAGAGGTACCATAGGTGTCACAAAATCCACCCCCTTAAAGGGAATTTTGTCTTGGGTGTTCTTATTAGCAGAAAAAAAAATGAATGTTGAGCTTCACACATGGCTCTTAGATCGATTTATCAAACAGGCAAAAGATGGAGATTGCACCCTTATTTCATCAATTATCCCCTAGATGTCCTAATGAGGAAGAAAGTGCTTCCATTTCACCTAATTTCATCTTGCGAGCTTGCATTTTTATGGAGTTGTTCCTCTTTCCATTATCCAACGTTATTATCGTTGTGCTTTTGCTTTTCATCGAATAGTTGCTAGCCCATTTACTCTTGGAACAAAACCAATGCCCTTCTGATTCGAATCATCCATGCTCATGACCCTTTAAAAACCATATCATTTTTCAAAATCCCCCTTCTTTTCTTCACAACCCTCAAGTGATCTCATCCCCTCTAGAAATCCATTCCTTGGAAAGGCTTCCTTGCATCAAAAGAGTCTCATAAATAAGGCATATTCATGCCTCAAAATTTTCATAAAGGTCATAACATGCTTCATTGTAATCGGTAGACACAATTTGGTGCTAGTGTCCCACAATGGCTCTGTTCTTGAAATCTTTAACTAGCATGTCGTTGAGAACTATGATATCTTCAAACTATTGATATTCACCTTGCAACACAGTCCATCAACCCAAATCAGGAAATTCCATGATTTCTGACATCATAACACATAAATCTCCATGTGTTTCATCATAAGAAAATTGAAATTATTTAAAGCATACCTCGTTAACAACTTATTCATGATGTGAACCTTGCAATTTCATTTTTCTTCATATCATAATAGGTCAAGTTAGATCAAAAACTAGCTATCATAAATTAGAATATCAATTAATATTCATAATTTGGAAATTAATGAAAATGAATGAAATGATGATACTTATCTTTAGATTTCTCTTTAATTTACACACAATGAGTCAAATTCCATGATTTCTGACATCATAACACATAAATCTCCATGTGTTTCATCATAAGAAAATTGAAATCATTTAAAGCATACCTCGTTAACAACCTATTCATGATGTGAACCTTGCAATTTGATTTTTCTTCATATCATAACAAGTCAAGTTAGATCAAAAACTAGCTATCATAAATTAGAATATCAATTAATATTCATATTTTGGAAATTAATGAAAATGAATGAAATGATGATACTTATCTTTAGATTTCTCTTTAATTTACACACACTGAGTCAAATTCCAAGTGTAACATCCACCCAATGGCCTTCTTTACTCTCTTACACACACTGAATTGATTTAACAAATATTGCAAGTGTCTATTTCCTTCTCTTATATTTGACCTAAGTCATCACGCATGAGCATCTCACAACTAAAAAAGTGCTCTTCGTGGCATGAGAAAGATATTCTCACACACTTTATTGGTAGCCCCACTCTGTTAAGCATCTAATGGTGGATATATATGGGATATATGGATATATATTCCCATTTTCTACCTCCAATATCTAGGAACTACCAGTCTTGATAGTCTTTTGTCGATAAGAATATAGGTGTACCGTATAGCTTCATAGGCCTAGAAAGACCCCAAACTTAGGTGGCCTACCTATCCTAAAATTGACCCGATTAGCCCCACACCTACCGCTCCCACACATTACTCGTCACATGAAAATATACACTATGTACAACACAAAAAAAATTACATATACACATGATACAACACAACGAATACACATGCTACAACATATACACAATACACATGGCACAATACAACATGTTCATAATAATATTCCACGTCTAGAGACAACACTGTCTCTATCCATAAACATAAGGAAATCCTGCGTCTACTACATTTCTTGTGCCTTACCACATTCATCCATAATCAAAATCATGGGTTTGTGGTTTCTTCCATTATCCATGCTTGTCACAACATGCTACAGATCACATTGCTTTCATTGTGATGTTGTATCCTTCACCATTCCCTAATGATAGCATAAACATGGGCATAATTATAATCATATGATATTAAAATCGTAAATCAACTTGGAGTACGTATTTACCAATTGATTCCTCATGCTAGTGGAAATATTTCAATGCCATCTATACCATAATTATCATACATGAATGATCCCCGAGAAGGTCCTTTTAGTCACAATGGCTTAAAAACTTTAATAAGCGATCATCTTAATGAATATAACACATTCATATACATATCAAATAATCTCCATGTTTAAAGAACCTCCTTTGTGCCATTTTCATTATAGGTTGTTTATCAGTTGTGAGAAGAACTTTGAGAGTGGTTTATAAACCCATAACAAGCACCTTGGGTGGTTTATCAACCTCCCTAGTAAATACCCTATGGAAACTCCATTAAATATTTTTCATTATAGGAGGTTTACCAACTACGCTAACAGTCCCAGTGTGGTTTATCAGCCCACAAAAATAAAATTCGGTGGTTTATTAACCTCCTCAGCAAGCACCCTCTCAAAAATCCATGCAATATTTTTTATTACAAATGGTTTATCAATGGCAACAAGCACCCTGAGAGTGGTTTATTAGCCCATAACAAGAACCTTGGGCAGTTTATTATCCTCCTTGGAAAGCACTATGTGGAAACTCCACGCAATGTTTTTCATTACAGGTGATTCATCAGCTTTGAAAAGCACTTTGGGAGTGGTTTATTATCCAAAAACAAGCACCTTGAGTGTTTTATTAGCCACCTCGAAAAGCACACTGTGGTAACTTCGCTCAATATTTTTCATTACATGCGGTTTATTGGCTGCGACAAGCACTCTATGAGTTGTTTATCAACCCACAACAAGAACATTGGGTGGTTTCTCGAGCATACCACAATTTCATAGTAACGGGTAGTTAATGAGTTTTGTCAAAAACTCTATGAGTGGTTTATCAATCCACAATAAGCACCTTAGGTGGTTTATCATCTAGTCAAGCACAATAAATTTTCATAGTAATGGGTGGTTTATCGGTTTTGTTAAGCACTCTATGAGTGGTTTATCAACCCACAAAAAGCACCTTTTCGCATGTGGCTTATCAGCCCTAGTAAGCATCCTTGTCCATGTGTTTTATTAGCGATAGCAAGCATGTTATTCACACATCTCATATTCTTATTAGCCACATATTCCAGGAATCAAGAAAACCAAGTTAGCATGGCTATTATATTTTAAAATCAACTTTATACGAAGACAAGCATCATCAAAATAAAAACCATTATTTTACCAAGATTAGCATTCATCAAATTAAAATGAGTATTTTACCATGAATAGCATCATTGAATTAAAATCAACATTTTACCAAGATGAGCAACCATGACATAGTTTAAAATCGGCTCATAGTTATCATCCATAGTGCTACAACTAGCCTCTTCTTACACAAGCAAGCCATAAATATACATAACCAACAACTATGGTGCCATAAAAAACACCCACTTGTACTCATGTGCATATCAGCTATCGCAACACACATTTTGTTAGTACAATTGCCTTAAAAAAAGATGCAATCTCATAAGAACATACTCATATTGTGCACTTAACCAAATATTCAAATAATACTTTAACAATGCATAAGTTCAATAATCATAATCAATGGTTCTTAGAACACATATCTAGAGAAAACCATTGGTTAGTAGTTATGCATCCACAACTTTGTCACAATATTCATATCAACAAGCATAGGTGTCAATTGTGCTATTCTCTCATCAGCACCTTATTTTCCATATCTTTGGTTTCTCAAGGCTATATACAATACTCTCATTGATTATTCAATTATGTTGTTAACCTAATAATTTTTACCTACTACTATTTAAGCACTCTTCCTCATCTAAACACATTATGACATCCATATGAAATTGTTTATCCATGAACATCCATTATTGTATGCAGTTAACATACCTTCATGCATCTAGAATATCGTTAATATCTATTGGATGGATATGCATCTCTGAAACAATTCATATCAATCATTTTCCTATCCATATGTTATTCCTCATAAGCTTATGAAAACTTCAAAGAGAACTATAAACTAGCAAGAGTTAAGTTGAGAGTTTCCCCCTCATAATTTTGGCTGCATCATTTAGTCATAAACTTTTGCAATTCATTGTTGTGATGCTATAGAGAATTTGGTCAACATTATGCATGTTTATCTTCCTGCATCAACTCAAATCAATCTTTAAGTAACTATTAGGTCCCTATAATAGTAATTTATTTTCCTTATTTTTATGAGTGTAGCCCCCTATTTTTATTGTTGTTCCCCATAGAAGCCCATTATTATTATTGTTGTGCCCTTACATTATTATTGTTATGTAAGCTCTAATTATATTGTGACCCCTTAGACTCCTAAATATACCAAGGAGGTCTAATCATTTCATTCATCCAATAATTGTTCATTTATGTAATGTAAATGAGGTTTTCCCCTCAAAGAGGATAATTTTTAAGTCATTTATCTATATTTTTTGTGAGCTAGTTGAATAACATTTGGTATTAGAGCTTTGGTTTCTAGGGTTTCACTTCTTCAAATAGCTGAAATTGGAATTTTCATGGACACTACATATGTAGCAATATTTTGATCTAAATTATATGAAACAGACAAACAATGTACACATTGCATCTTTATATTTAGAACCCAATCAATTTGTGTGGTATCGATGGATTTGTTCTTTTAAAAAAATTGTCATTTAGTCAATTTTTATGGAGGAAATTATAGCACATTGTGAGGATACAAAGAGAAATGCCTTCTTTATCCAATTGATAAATGGAAAAAAAAAGTGGTTCAATAGTGGAGCACATTGAGGAATTCCAAAAATTGAATATTACAGCAACTGATATTCCAGAGGAGCATAAGATGGATGTATTCATAGGGACTTTCAAGGATAACATCCAACATGAGGTTAACCTTTGCGAACTTGATTCATTGGAGAAGGCATTCGAGGTGGCGAGAAAAGTTGAAAGAAAAATTATTTTTTACAGTTGTGAGAGAAAATACACTAAAGGTCATACATCTACTGAGAAGAATTTATTATACATAGATTATGAAGAGTAGGAAGAAAAGGAACAAGAAACATCGAAAGAGGAGGATATACACCAGGAGTGAACCCAAAAGAAAGAAGAAATGAATCCAACCATATCTTGCAATGAATTGGTAGAAATTACCACTCAAACTCTCAACATAGAAGGATACATCAAGAAGAAAAGGGTAATAATGTTGACTGATTCAGGTAGTACTCATAATTTTATTCATTGAAATATACCCAACGAATTGAATTTCTTCCTATACCCAGCAACTGAGTGCCAAGTGATGGTTTCAAATGGAGGATCTATAAATTACTTTGGAAACTTCCATAATATCAAGATAGCCATGGGGGAATATGTATTGAATATTCCAATGCTTTCCATTCCAATGGGTGGTGTTGATGTTTTACTATGAGTCCAATGGTTACAATCTTTTGGACAATAACTTTTAACTTCCAAGAACCTTTCTTGATTTTCTTTTGGGAAGGAAAGAAAGTTGAATTAACGGTTATCAAAGGGAAAACAAGAAATATAATCAGCTCTAATGGCAGGAAAAATCTTATGAAGAAAGAAAAATGAGCCTTAACTGCACAATTATGCTCACTAAATGTTCAAACATCAAAATCATCTATTTTTCAATATCTTTAAAAAGTCTTGGACAATCATTCCAAGGTATTTGATACCCCCAAAGGCCTCCTACCTATCCATGATCATGATCATGCTATTCATTTGATTCCAAGATGTGTTCCTCCAAACGTCAAACCTTACAGATATCCCTATGCCCAGAAGATTGAAATTGAATGTATGGTTGCAGAAATGCTAGAGGCTCCTACAATTCAACCTAGTCAAAGTTCTTTCTCTGGTCCAGTAATATTGGTGCACAAGAAGGATGGATCATGGGGTATGTTTCTGGAATATATGGAGCTAAAAAAGCTCACTATTAAAGATAATTTTCCCATTTATGCCATTGATGAATTTGTGGATGAATTACATGAAGCAATTTACTCCAACAAGTTGGATCTTTGTTTAGGATATCATCAAATTAGAATGAAGATCGAAGATATTCTGAAAAAAACATTCAGGACTGATGAAGGTCATTATGAATTTTTCTTCATGCCTTTTGCCCTTACTAATGCACTTCGACATTTCAAGGTTTGATGAATTCCATTTTCAAACCCTTCCTTAGAAAATTTTCAATAGTATTTTTTTATAATACCCCTCTATGGTTATGTAAATATTCATTATTTAGAATGAACTATTTGTAGTATGATTGCTAAGAAGCCATAAGAAAATTAAATTTAAATATTGCATGGTGATGTATTCAATTAAATTGAATAATAAAAGTAAACTGGATGATTACTTGGGAATTAATATGAGTTAATGAGATCTTTCCCCAAAAAATCCGAAAAGGATAAACTTCCCTTAATTACTGCTAAAAATCCCTAGGAGGATATTAATGTTATTTGATTAGATTGGGAGATAAAAATCTATAAAATCACTCAGTGTGTGGGAAACCAGACTAAGAAAGGGTGAATAAGGCTGTGTGGAAGAAAAGGGTTGTCTTTAATGAAAAATATAATTTTTTGGAAAAATAATAAATGCCAAAGCTAAGATGCTGCTAGAACCTAGAAATCGAGAGGTAGTTAAGGAAAGTATGCTAGGGAAGTAGGCATAAAAATTCCTTGACCAAAATGATAAGAGGTTGTTGATTTCTAGAAGGGGAAGAGATAGATCTCTGTTTGCGAGAGAACCTATGGGAGAAAGGTTCGTGGTTGGGTGGAAAACTATTTTTCCCAAGTAGATCTAGTGGCTAGTGTTAGACATTCTGCTTACCAGAGAATTCAATAGTTATATGTTTTATATATCAATATTAACACTCTATGTTTGACCGATTGTAAATAGAATAAATTGCTATGCAAGTTAAGTACGGATTTTATCAAATAAGTTATTTCATGTTCGTGCATGAGTATTAGGGAAAAATATTACCTCATGTTGTGTAAAATATATACTACACAAATATGGACTCTAGCAGTGCGAATAAGTTTTACCTAATTTCCTTAGTTAAATTAGATACTAAAAGATAAAGAGATGTTAAACAAAATATATTAATTGAATTAATGGTAACAAATTTGGGCGTAGAGTTAATCAAATCCTAAAATTTGGGGGTTTCCTTTATATACTTAAGTAAAACTAAAGGAAAGGGTTGGATCTCTTAAATTTGACTAGAAGTTCATCTAGTTACTGAACCAATTACTTATAATAGGCAAGTGGTGTTACTAATTTGTGTGTGTGTATATATATATATATATATATATATATATATATATATATATACACACACACACACACAATTTTAAGAAATGTTTGAATCTAGCTACAAGCGTAGTTCATGCTTGAACATGTATATGTTCTATAAGCATTTCCTCTAATCAATTTATTTAGACGATTTCTCGATAAGAGGATATTCTAGTGTATGTATAGTAATGAGAAAGAAAAAAATGCAAAACTTTATGAGCCATTAGATAAACTGAAAACTTTGAATTTTATAGGAGTGTCAAAGCTTCAATAATCACACTACTTTTAACATATGTGTCATGTTATCACACCAAAATTTCTTCTAAGTTGTCAGAAAAAGAAATGATAGAGATAACCACAAAAAACCTTTGGAGATCAGGATCTAGCCTTCCTAATCTCAAAGAGTGCTCTCTCTTCTTAATTTAATTTTGTTTAGTTATTTACTTTAGGGTAGTTATGATTGTGATTGGGCTTTTGATTTGAATTTGTGTGGTACAATCACTTACCTAAATGAATAGAGGGTTTCTTTTACCATTGGGATATGGGGTCAAAATGCTAGACAAACGGGACTAGATCAAGTTCTAAAAAAAATGTCTACAGGTCAGGATAGAGGAGTTACAACAAATCTCAAACGCTTGATGGTGAAATGGTTTCTAATCAAATCTAGGGAGAAATTAAGGGTTCCTTAGGCCATATTATGAAGAGAAATGTAAGAGGTCAACTGGGATGGGAGAGAAATTAAGGGTTCTCAAATCCAGATATTAGAGGAAAACATATAAATGATTAATTGTGAAAAATAGAGTGTACTTAAACAAATTCAGTGTTAAATTTCCAGTTATTTCATTCAAATTTAGATAATATTTAAGTTTATGAAACACATAAGAGAGTAACAAAACCAAACAAAGAAGATACTTCACTGCAATAGCTCATCTCATGAATCTTGTAGTGCAATCTTTTTATTACTTGCTCCAATCTGTTGACTTGGAAATTGGTACAATAACCCTTAGGTTTAAGATCAAAATAATTCTACAAATGTATAGAAATCCACCCTCAATACTTCAAATTATGATGTATTTATACAAAAGGAATTTACAAAATATCCCAGACTATCTTGGGAACTAATCTAGGAGAAAGAAATATATTCATCCAAGAAGATAGAGAAAATTATTGAACTATTGTTTGTTGTCCCTGTTATTTAGGTTCTGATGGCTTATAATCTTTGATCTTTTGCCTTTCAATCTTCTTTGCTATTTGGTCTTCATGTTGGATGTTTTGTTTACTCTGACCTTTCATCTGATACACTTTGACCTTGCTGACCTGTCAATATCCTTTTATTGTGCTCTTTTACTTTTAATCTACATTTCATATTTTTACTGTGTATTCCTACAATAAATCATTTAGCTTCTCCCGTGTCTCAACATCTGGTAATTGGATATTGAGCATTTTTCTGTATATCTCATCTTCCTCTACATATTGGGAAAAAGTAGGCTTCTTAACAAAATGGTGTTTTATCTCATGCTAGAGGTAAAACAAAAGAAGTGTTCACCTGATCTTTGGCCACTTCCATGACCTTTTTATTATAATCCTCCTGTGTAATTAATTTGTCATTTATAACCAAGGGATTTGGTAAACCCTTTTGCCTCAAAATTATGAATTTAACCATGAATCTGTCACTTGTCAGTTGCATTGTTTGGCACTTATCCTCCAAGTTCAACATCAAATTCCTCTTGGTAGGACCTTTTTAACTTCCAAAATTGTACCTGTCCTGTCAAGTATATCCAATTCTTGCAGCTCATACCCATTTTTGGAGTTGAGGAAGTGAATGATCCTTGTAGCTTCGTCTGGCATGTCTCCAAGTTTTGCCTTAACTCTTTGAATGGCTTCTGCAACCTGCTTTATTAAATCAATCTCTTCAAAAATAAATTGGATGAATGGCCAAATGTCATTGATAGAGTCAATGATATTGGCCCATAGTTGCTCCTTATCCTAACCTAGATGCTCATTCAATGTCAGTTCCTTCTACAGGATTTTGACTCGTTCATTCATCCTAGTCGACATCTGTTATTCTTCTTTCTGCATGATTTGGGCTAATTTGTAATCTGTTTCCAGACTGGGCACTTTCTCCTTAATCCTATTCATCTGAATGGTATGAATGGACATTTCTTCCATTGCTTTGACCAACCTGATTGATTCATCACCTGTAGAACCTGTTGTTGATGTAGTTGGTGTATATGCTGGCAGTGTTGTGGCCATTGGAGCTGTGGGGGCCACGGATGCTGCCAAAGTAGAAGATACAACAGTGGTATCTGTTGGGATGACAGTTGCAGGAGCATCATCAAGACTAGCTTGTTTGATCTTAATCAGCTATCCAATTCTTTCTCCATCTTTTTTAACTGATCATTCAGCTGCAACGCTAGGTCCATCATCTCCTCATGATTGGTTTTGCTCTCTAAGACCTCCTTTGTATGTGGGTGTTGTAAATGTAGCTTCTTGAGTTGTTTCTTGAGGGTTGCTATGTCGTCATTCTTCTTTTTTATCAGCATTTCAGTAGCCTTAATGTCACTTGGATCACGGCCTAGCTCAATGAACAAGTCATCTAATGAATTTATCCTGTTATCTTTGGCCTGTGAGGAGGCCTTCTCCAATTTATACTGGGCTGTCACATTATCTAGTGAATCCTACAACCCATGGGAATCCATGGCCTTTCCAGTCAGGGTGGAGTAAATCATTTCTCTAGCCTATTTGTGGAACTCTATTTGGTCGATGGGATGAACATCCCTGGCCATCACCTCGAAATTAGTCCTCTTATAGTCAGTTGATGTATTGGGTTGTTGTATAGTGGACTGCAAAAATGACACCTGCATCTTTCCTACTTTGATGTCAAAGGCTAACATCAATTTGATCTAGTTGGGTGGTTTATGTTTGAAGTATTAGGCATATGACTCTGCCTTCAACTTCTCAATCCTCATCTTTATTTATTTGAAGTTGTCTTTGATATCCTTTTCCCTTTCAGCTGGCTTGACAAAGGAAGAAACCTCAACACTTTGTTCTCTCTATCATTTGGGTGTTGGAGGTTGATGGTTACTGTGTTTCACCTGATGCAGTTGTGTCTTTGGTTCTCTGCCCCATTGTTTCAGTGTCAGTTATTTCCAATGATTCAATATTCTCCTCTTGTTCAAACACAAGATTCAACTTGGGTCTTTTCCTTAGCTCTAACAACTCATTTGTCGTCTTCATGGTAGAGCTGGATGCCTCTTCCCTGTTCCTCTTTGGATTCTTCTTCTCATTGGCTGGGGTCTGAAGCACAGGAGGAGTTTTCATTGGCTCCCCTAGTTCTGGGACCTGCAGGAAGGAGTTCTGGTCAAATTGTTTTTCAAGATCAATGAATGTGTTTTCAACATCCACAACTGTGTTGTCCATATCAATCAATCTGTTTTCCACCCACTCAGATTGGTTGGAAAATTTTTTAATGTCAGGTCATGGGTGGTGGATGTACGGTGCAAACTTGACCCTGAGTCTAAGTTTATTTGTAACCCCAGGAGGGTGATAGTACCACATGAAGCTATTGTTGAATCTAATCTACTGAAGTACTTTTTCATCCTCTGGTCTAGCCTCTCTGTTGTTGCAAATGAATGGGCCCAGTTGGTTTTTCATATTAAACTGGGTTTTCTTCCTAGCATATGGGAAGTGGACCTCATCAGAGTTGATGATTTGTCTAGAGTAATCAAGCGAAAATATCGTCATAGGGAGGTATTTGGGAAACTTACAGGGGGCTAGTTGGCAACCGTAAACTCTGATTTTAGTGTGGTTCTGGTACAGGTACAAGTCTCGCACCTTGCTGTTCTTGGACAACTCTAGCACTCTCTTCATCTCTTGGTTGATGCTAGGTTGAGTATTAGAAGTCAGCATGTTCATGATTGGGTATACAAAGGAGTCTATGAATTCTTTGTAGGTGAATGATGCGGAAAATTTCTGGACCATGGGTGTCCAGTAGACCACTGATCTCTATTTTCCCTAGATATCTTCTGGATGAGTACAGGGAACTTATCTGTTTTTTAATACAAAAGAATATAAAACAACACTGAAGAGTATTTAAAAACTCTTTCAATGGGTAGTATGGTGAATTGTCCATGCATTTTGTGTGCAATAAACTGAGTATATTGTACTTTATAACAAGAGGCTTGCCTGGAGTAAAAATGTACACGAGGGCCAGGATGACTCCATCCACATGCTCATTTGAAGTGTATCCTAGGATGCATGAGAGCATAATTATTATGTGTCTGCCAGTCTCTAAGAAAATGGAGGCACCATAGGGTGGAGTATCTGTAGGACTATGGAAGTCTTCAATGATGAAAGTCTGGAAGATTCGCCTTATCTTAACCAACTCTAGTGTGGTGTACAAGTCCAACTGGTCTCCAATGGATAAAGGGGTCTGATTAGGGCTAGGCTGGATTTGTAGCATTTGATTGATGGACTCTGGTGTAATGGTAAATAACAATAGCTGGTTTGGGGCAACAATAGCCCTTTGGCTAGGGATATAACAGGCATGACAAAAATGTACTATATCAGGGAATGGGTGAACTTATATGATTGTGTATTTGGGTAAATTGGATTCCCAAAGGTGGATTTCATCTGCATGATTTAGAAATCTATCCTTAATCCAACAGTGGAGCCTCAGAAGGTTGGCTAGAGTAGTAGTGTCGTTTATTTGGAAATCTCTATCTGCATGTGATAAATGGTCTATGTCCAAGTGAGGGGTTGATAGAGGTCTCACGTTTGGAGAGGTCTAGGCAGCGATTTTTTAGGGGGAAAGGTGTGAATTAGGCTTATACAGGTTGTAGAAGTAAAACTTTGAAAACTCTAGTGGAGTGAAAGGGTAATTTAAAGTTTGCAAAAAAGGGGTTTGGGTATTCGGGTGGAAATACTCTCAAATCTAGGGAAAATTAATTAAATTCAATTAATTAATGTCTGAATTGACTGTACATTTTCAAATTTGAGAGGGTTGTTCTAGTTTGCTCTAAAAATACCTAGAAATTGGTCGTTCAGGCTGCAAACTGGTTTCAAAGGTGACTGTATAGGGTACGATTGCTCTAGTTATGCACTAGATGGGTGAATTCGGAATCCAAAGCATGTTTGGAAGGTAATCGGTGGTCAAATTTGGTTGCAGAGGCTCAGGGTGGTGCAGAAAGGCTTAGGGAGCTTTCACAATGCAAATGAGCAAAAAGAGTGAAAATGGGCATCTTCGGCCTTTTAAGTGGCAACGGTTAGAATTCGGGGTGGAATTCATAATGAACAGTGGCTAGTTTAGCTTTTGGTCGGGAGGCAGTTTCAGGGGCCATCACACCACTTTTGGTAGTTAGACGATATTTCCCCGAGAGCATGCAATTTCACCTGGAGCTACCACATAGCCGAAAAGGGCTCGAGAAAAACCGCGAATCTCGATTGCTGTCAGGATGGTAAAGATCAGAAAAAGAATCAACACAATATGGATGTGCGCCATCAGATCTGGGGGTGAAATATCTAACAGTTGTTCCATGGTAAAACAACACGAAGGGAATCCGGGTGGAGATTTGTGGTGCCTGGGGAATTAATTACAGTTAATTTTAATTAATTAATGAATAAACTCGGGATTAAATATAATAAGCGACTTTATGGAGTGGGACCGAGGTTTATTGTGGCAGGGTTTTCTTTAACCCCACCAAGGGTTGGTGGGTTAATAGGTTTATGTTGGGGACATATAAATCAGGGAATTAATTAAATAATGTCGGGGGAATAAAACTTAGGATAAATGGTTTTTATGGGATTTTGGGTAAAATAGGGAAATTAATAAGGGGGGGTTGATTTTTTCCATGGGGAATGGGTTTCACACTAGGGAAAGGGGATTTTGGATAGGTTGATGACCTTTAGAGGGTAATTTGCTAGGGAAATGTGTGAAACCAAGGGGTAAGGGTTAAAATGAAGGGAAAATGGTATATTAATGAGAAATGATGGGATAATGGGGAAATTAGTAAGTATGTAGTGGGGGATGAAATGAAATGAGGGGAAGTTAATTAAATCAACTTGTGAACATCCTTTCACTTTCATAACTTCTCCTGTACATTGAAACATAGGATTAAGTATCATAAATATGCTTATGCTTTAACAAACTTGTACATCTGCAACCTTTCATCTATCTACCCTTTACTTATCCTAACATTTTTTATTCATTTTAATGGGTGCATTTAAGCTAGAATACCCTTTTCTTTCCTTTTCTTTTGGCACGTAAACTATCTACTTCTAACTGTATACCTTCCAATGGCTCAGATTAAGTTGTTGAGTACATTTTATTTCTCTACCTAACTATTGATCTGCCAAGATTAAACAATTTGGCTAGATCTTTATTCTCTATCTACAAACATGAAATTTAAAACATGAACTAGTCAATATTAAGCTATTTGACTATCATGGGTTGTGGCATTTATGACAAGCTGCACACAACCATTATTTTGCACAGTGAACTAAAAAATAGTGGCACTTGAATTTGCACACTTTCATGATATATTTTTGTTTGGGGTTCATATTTTTCACTTTTCTGATCTTTTCTTTTTATTTTTGTCCTTTGATTATTCTTTTAGGAAACACCCTCTTTACATTTTTTAATTTTTAATATGGAAAACATTTTGCAGAAAGAAAAAGTATGTACAATATTACAAGACTAACCATAGCCAATTCAAAATTATGAATCCTATTATTATAGGACCCTAATAGTGGCTCCACATGGAGATGGTATTTCCTAGTTAAATGTCAAGAACTTTAAGATTAGTAGCCTTTGAATTGTGACTGTAGTTACCTTGTAAACTATTCTTCTGTGACTTCTACCTTATTCATACTTATTATGGTGAAACCTTAAAAGGTCAGGGCCTTCTCTTCTGGCTTCAACTTCAAAAGATTACCATCCACTCCAATCTAAATTCTACAACGTGATATAAAATGAGTAAAGTAAAGTGAACTATTGTTAATCTGTGAAAAAGTATTGCTTCAGCATTCCACCATTGACAGGTCCCCTTGGTAGATCTGATCCATATATCTATCTCAAGAAAAAACATTGTTACCTCTGTAACCATAAATCACATAAGGGCCTTGCCATAGAAAATCTAATTTTCCATGTTTTCCCTTGTCTTATCTTCTTGAATCCCACTTAAGAACCTTATCACCTATGTAAAAATCATCAGATTTGGTCTTTTTATCAAATATATTTTTGATTTTGTCCTAGATTACTTGTGATTTTACATATACTTGTTCTCTCTGGTTTACTACAAGTGTATGGTCTGATTTATCCTTCTCTGGATATCATTTGGTTCTACCTGCAACTCCTTGAGGATCTTCATCACTGGAACTCCCAAAGAGGATGGAAAAACAACATCCATCTCATATACTAACTGATAGGGAGATGTACCAATGGATGTTTTAGTAGTTATTCTGTTCTCCCATAAGGCATTGACCAATATTTTGTTCCATGTCTTTTTCTTGTCTTCCAGTAATCCCTTAATGATATTGACAAGGATTGTTTTAGAGGATTTTGCAAGTCCATTACATTGAGGGTAATAGGCAGTGGACAGGCCAAGGGTGATGTGGTATTTGTTATAGAAGCCTATCATTTTCTTGGACTTAAAAGCAGCTGCATTATGAGTGATGAGCTTTTGGGGCCATCCAAATCTTGTCAGGACATTGTTTTCCAGGAAGGAGATAATGACTGAGTTTGTATCCTGTCTAGAAGGGATGGCTTCTATCCATGTGGTAAAATAATTAGTGGATTTAAAAATCCACTTATGCTGTCCTAGGGAGGCTGGGTGTATTTCTACAATGAAGTCTAACCCCATTGTTGAAATGGCATTTCTCTGGAGATGGGTTTGAGAGGTAAAGGTAAAAACTTTCTTTTTCCCTCGGATATCTGGCACTTATGACAAGAGGTCACATTTTTCTTAACATCTGCAAAAAGGGTGGGCTAGTAAAAAGCAACCCTCAGAATATTGTCAGCAATTGTATTCCAATACAAGTGTCCTCCACAATCTCCTACATGAAATTCTTGCATAATTTTATGAGCTTCATCTTCCAGTAAAAGATTCAAAAGAATACCACCATTGTCTTTCCAAAAAAAAGCATTATCTATGATACAATATCTTAATGACTTCATTTTCAAAAATATAGCTTTAGCTCTTGTTGAACCAGGAGGATCTTGTAAGTTCAATAATACAAATATGATATCTGCATACCAAGGTGAACGTGTAAAAGGTTCACTAATCTGTGGAGTCACCATCTCTTCTTGATCATCAAGGGCACTGATGAAATTTATATCTAGGGCCCGACAGTTCAATTCAGCCATGAGTTTAGCCAAACCTTGGCCTTTGATAAGTTGGGTGGGTTTTATTTCTATGTCATATTCGAAAATAGTAGCAATCCATTTGCCTCTCTTTCCTTCAGGCCCATTTTGTGTCAAAATGTCCTTTACTACTGAGTTTGGAACATAAGCAATGATGTGGGAATAGAAAATACATACTCTAAAATCTTTGATAGCCTTTACTAAATCTAATGCTTGCTTTTCATTTATGTTTTATTTGAGTGTGGCATATGTTAAGGATTTACTAAAGAATGCAATTTCTTGTTCATATCCCTGGTCATTCTTTTGCAACAAGACTGCTACAATAGTGTGTTCTAAAGCAAAAGAAAAAATTATAAAATCTTTCTGAAAATCAGGACTTATAAGGACTATAGTTTTGGTTAGGGCTTTGTTGATGGCTTCAAAGCACTATTTTGCCTCCACTATCCATTTAAGTGCTAAATCTTTTCTTAACATGTTATTTAGTTCTCCAATCAATTCTACTAAATTTGAAATGAATCTCCTAAGAAAATTAATTTTGACTAAAAATGACTGTAATCCTTTGATGTTTCTAGGATGGGTGATGGTCAAAATGGCCTCTATTCTAGCAGGATCCATTCTAATTCCATCTTTGGATATTATATGTCCCAATAGTTTTCCTTCATCTAGACCAAAGAGTGCCTTTTTGGGATTTAAGGAAATACCAAATTTCCTATATTTAATGAAAACTCTTCTCAGGTGATCTAGGTGTTCTTCATCAGATTTAGAAAAGACTGTGATTTCATCTTGGTAAACCACTAAGAAATCATGGATCTCATTGGAAAAATATATATCCATAGCTATTTGAAATGTTTCTCCTACGTTCATAAATCCAAATGGCATCTTCAAATACATGAAGGTACCCCAACGAGTACTAAATGTAGTTTTGGCTTGGTCCTCTGGTTGAACTAAGATCTGGTTATATCCAAAAAATCCATCAAGCAATGAAATTCTGGATGAGCCTAGTACCCTCTGAAGGATACGGTCCATTTTTCGTAGAGGATAGTTGTCTTTTAATGAGACCTTGTTTAAATTTCTGAAATCAACACAAAGTCCGATTTCTCCAGTTTTCTTCCCAATAGTGACTATGTTTGAAACCCAATCTGAGTATCTAATGGGAGCTATAATTTGGGCATCATACATTCTTTTAAATTCTTTCTCAATAGATGCCATAAGAACTGGATTAATTCTCCTAAGTTTATGTTTAAAAGGATTACGATCCTCTTTGATAGGTATCTTGTGTTGAATTATGTTGATGTGATAAGATTTTAGGTCTTCACAACTCCATGCAAATACATCTTGAAACCCTTTAAACAGATCTTTTTATTTAACCTTCTCATCTAGAGGTAAGGCTTTTGATAATTTAATGAGTTTAGTTTTTTCTTCAATTCCTATGTTACATTCTTCTATATCTGCTCTCAAAGGTTAAATTTTTGGTTTCCTAGCTACATCGTTGGAATCAAACAAATCGTCCAAGGGGACTAATCCCTTAGGCAAAAAATTCTTTTTAAGATTTAGAATTTCAGGATCATCATTCGTTATTTCTTCAATTTCTACATTTTTAAAGTTATCTACTTCCAATTTAGTGAAATTAGTGGCTTTATCTATATCTAAAATATTTAAATCTATCCCACTATCTATGTCATTGTCTATTGTATAGTCTGTATCTGTATTACAATTCTGAAACTCACCCTGAGCATTCATGAAGTTATAAATTTGAGAATCCTGTGAGAAGATCTGCCAATAATTCAAATTGTCTGGTATGACAGGCATGTCTCACTTCTACAGTGTATGCATGGTTGGGCTGAAAGGGAAATTTGCAGGTACTAGGAAAAGTAGCCAAACTGTGGGCCTACATATTTTGTTTTCTAGGAATGGAAGCAAAATTTGTTTCCAAAAGGTACTTGATCAAATCTAGGTCAGTGTCTCTATATTGACTTAGTCTAGGATTTTTTACAGAGTATTCACCATTAATTTGTTTAATAATCAATCATGAGTCTCCAAGTATAGAAACTCTCTTGGCTCCAAGTTTTCTAACCATTTGTAATCCTAAGATCAGAGCTTCATACTCTGTCATGTTATTTGTGCATTTAAAATTTGACCTAAATGCATGACCTTTGGCATGATTATTCTCCATATTGTGGATCCACACTCCTGCTCCTACCCCTAACCTATTCACAAGTCCATCAAAATCCAAATTCCATAGGGACTCATGAAAAATGTTTTCACTGTCAATTGTTTTGAATTTTAGTTCTTCAGCTGTGATTTCCTTTTTGCCATGGTCTAAATTGTACAAGATGAAAGAGTCCATATCAGAATGCATGGAGTATATAGGGAATTTTGTGGTTTTTCTGCACTACTCACCATGTATTTCATAAAGGTCTCTCTATATATTTTTCTTTGTTGACGAAAAGCAGATATGGTGGCATATGGCATATCTAATTGCAAAGATCCTTGCAATTTTGCTCCCCATGAGAGAGATATCGGCATTGCATATTTGGGTGGGATGTATGAAACTACTATGTCCATCACAATACTCTTTTCTAGGCATTGGCCTAGAGTTACACATAACTCTTTAATTAGGCCAAGGCACTTAACCTAACTAGAGTGAAAGGAAAACAAATCCTTATATGGTCTAGTGATATCTAAGTTTAGTCTCTCCATGATTTCTTTTGCCATCAAGTTATGGGATGCCCCTAAGTCTAGAATAGAGAATTATGTAATACTTTGTCATGAATATTCAGGCTAATGTAGAAAGAAGGTATTCCTCCTTACTGATGAGTACCATTTATCTCAGGGCCAAACAATACCTCAGGTTGATCATCATTCAAATTGAACACATCTTCCCCTTCACCTATATTTAAAGTTTATGTGATTTGTGATCTATAGGATTTATTTTTCACTAGCTCAGTCAAAGGGACCGATACTTTCAATTTTTCTATTTCAGTCTTGAGGTTGAAAGGAAGTTGAGTTTTGTTTGTTTGGATGAGATCTTCCTTAATAAATGCATTTTGTGTGTTTTTATCTTGTCTTTCATTACTTTGCATTTCAGTCTGTGTTCCAGAAGTTTTGTTTTGATTACTCCTATTTGGAATTTTTTGAGTGACTGTTTCAGTTTGAGTTTCAGATGAAGTTATATCTACAATTTTTGGGGTAGAAGTCTCCTGTGTTCCCCTAGGAATGATTTGTAAAATTTTAGTGATAGGAGCTTCTGTTATGTTCTTACTTTTGGTCTGGATTGATCTTTTAGTGGGAGCTTCATTATTCTTTTTACTTCTTAAGCTATACTATTTGTGAACCTCATATATAGGTGACTCATAAACCTATTTAAAGTCAAAGGACTCACTAGATTCTAATTGCAATTTTGGTAGCATGTACAACTCCTATTCTTCTTGAGTAAGAAAAACAACGTCTTCATTTTTTATTCCTGTTAAGTGTATCTGGGTGCCATCCTCTCCTTCATGGCTTTGCCAACCCTCAGCATAGTTTTCGTGGAAGGGAGCCCTAATTTGTTGATCTGGTATAGCATTCTTTCCAGCATTAGGATTCTTCTTAATTTGGGGTTTCTTATTGGGGGTGGCTATTGCTTCTCCCACTAAGTTTTTCTTTCCATGTTTCCTGATTTATCCATTATTTTCTATGCACTCTTCGCTAAACTATCTATTTTTCCATCAGAAGTGGAAGTTTCTTCTTTAATGAAAACTCTCTTTTCATTTCTCATTCTGGATTTCTTAGCTAATAAGTTCGTCTCTACACTAACAACATTACTTTTCATTTGTTCCAATGTTTTAGGGTTTCTTTCCCTTAAATGGTATTACATGTCAGTGTCATAACCATCAGGTAATATGATTAATGCTAGGTCAGGTGGAGGCTTAGACTAGCAGGGATTGCATTGTAGACGCTATTGAACCTAGTAGAATAATCCTGAACTGAATCATTAGGAGATCTTCTAATGTTATCATATTCAGAAAGTATTTGCAAGGGGTTTTTCTTTCTCTCGCATCTATCAATGTATAATCTATGAAAAGCAGCTAAATCTGCAATATGATTAGCTAGTAAATCTTTGAACCATTTCTTAACATCCCCAGTTAATGTTTGGGAAAAACAACCTCATTTGGACATCAGATTCATCTATCTCATGCAACTCAAAATAGTCATTCATTTTGTTCACATGTTGCTGGGCAGTGTACTGACTAATAGCATAAAAAAAAAAATCTTTGATAATCTTGGGGCATGGCATGGAGTTGTGCTGTTAAAACCAGGGGTGCATTTTGGTCTGCCATGGCTTGGATTCTGGCTTAACTAGGGGGTAAGGTGTTGGTACTTCAGGAATTTCTTGGAATCGATGGAGATGAACTAGATGAGGATGAGGTGTTTGGCTGATGAATAAATTTTTTAGGGAAATGGATTGTGCTGGATACTATTCGTGAGATGGTGGTAAATGAAGGTGTATTTGTAGTGATTGAAGATTGTGTGAAAATTTCAGAGGCAGTAGCTGTAAGGGCAACTAATTCAATAGATTGTTGAAGGTAAGCATCATCTATATGGCTTAGTAATGTGGAGTTTAAAGCTTCTAACTTGTCAAAAGTATCCAACACAAATTTATCCAAATTTGGATGTATAGGAACCTTTTTTGATTCAATGAGTTGAATCAAATTAAGGTCTAACATAGTTTCATCAATTGCATCCTCTGATTTAGTTCTAAATAATGAGAGATCAAATGACAAATCAAATGGAATTTCTTCTAATGTTGATAATTCTTCAGGGAGTGAATTTTCTTTAACTAACTGGCTACTACTTGCTTGAGTTTTTGCCTTTTTTGGTTTTCTTAAAATCCTGTCTAAGTCATGAACTATATTAGCAGGGTGTGGATCTGGGTTTGCCCTGGTATAATGAACCTTTTTGGGAGAAACAATTTTAACCTTTTAAATTTTTTTTTATGAAAATTTTTAAGAACAACCTATAAAAATGACCTTAAGGGACTGAAGATGAAATTTTAAGGCTTCCTTAAAGTTTTATTTGACTGAGGATCGAAGTCCCTAGTATGGTCGCCAATTATGTTATCACTCCAAAATTTATTCTAAGTTGTCAGAAAAAGAAGTGATAGAGGTAACCACAAACCAACTTTAGAGATCAAGATCTAGCCTTCCTAATCTCAGAGAGGGCTCTCTCTTTTTTATTTAACTTTGTTTAGTTATTTGATTTTAGGCTAGTTATGATTGTGCTTGGGTTTTTTATTTAAATTTGGGTGGTGGGATCACTTACTTAAATGAACAGAGGCTTGCTTTTACCATTGGGCTATGGGGTCAAAATGCCAGACAAACAGGACTGGATCAGGTTCTAAAAACAGTGTCTACAGGCCAAGATAGAGGAGTTACTACAGATCTCAAAGGCTTGATGGTGAAATGGTTTCCAATTGGATCCAGGGAGAAATTAAGGGTTCCTTAGCCCGAATTATGAGGAGAAATGCAAGAGGTCAACTAGGATGGGAGAGAAATTAATGGTTCTTAAATCCGGATATGAGAGGAAAACATATAAATGATTAACTGTGAAAAATAGAGTGTACTTAATTTTTTTTTTGAGTTAAATTTCTAGTTAATTCATTCAAATTTAGATAACATTTAAGTTTATGAAACAAATTAAAGAGTAAAAAAATCAGACAAAGGAGATACTTCACTGCAATAGCTCATCTCATGAATCTTGTAGTGAAATATTTGTATTACTTACTCCAGTCTGTTGACTTGAAAATTGGTACAATAACTCTTAGGTTTAAGATCAAAATAAATCTACAAATATATAGCAATCCACCCTCAATACTTCGAATTATGAGGTATTTATGGGAAAGGAATTTACAAAATATACCAAATTGTGTTGGGAACTAATCTAGGAGAAAGAAATATCTTCATGCAAGGGGATAGAGACAACTATTGAACTGTTGTTTGTTGTCCCTGTTATTTATGTTTTGTTGGCTTTTAATATTTGATCTTTTTCCTTCTAATCTACTTTTCTATTTGGTCTTCAAGTTGGATGTTTTATTTACTCTGACCTTTCATCTAATACAATTTGACCTTGCTGACCTGTCAATATCCTTTTGATGTGCTCTTTTGCTTTTACTATACATTTCATATTTTTACTGTGTATTTCTACAGTAAATCATTTAGCTTCTCCCATGTCTCACCATTTGGTAACAGGATATTAAGAACTATTCTGTATATCCCATCTTCCTCTGTATATTTGGAAAAAGTAGGCCTATTAACAAAAAGATGTTTTATCTCATGCTGGATGTAAGACAAATTTTCAAAAGTTTAATACAATACTTTCCCGTTTGGTATGCCCTTCATGGATGAAGTGTTCACCTTATCTTAGGCCACTTCCTTGATCTTTTACTATAATCCTCCCGTGTCATTAATTTTTGTTTATAACCAAGGGATTTGGTAAACCCTTTTGCCTCAAAATTACGAATTTAACCATGAATGTGTCAATTGTCAGTTGCATGGTTTGGCACTTATCCTCCAAGTTCAACATCAAATTTCTCTTGGTGAGGACCTTTTTAACATCCAAAATTGTACCTATTCTGTCAGGTATCTCCAATTCTTGTAGCTCATACCTATTCTTGGAGTTGAGGACGTGAATCATCCTTGTAGCTTCCTCTGGCATGTCTTCAAGTTCTGTCTTGACTCTCTGAATGGCTTCTGCAGCCTACATTATTAAATCAATCTGTTAAAAAATAAACTGGATGGATGGCCAAATATCATTAATAGAGTCAATATATTGGCCCACAATTGCTCCTTAGCCTCACCTAGAGGCTCTTTCAATATTAGTTCCTTCTACAGGTTTTTGACTCTTTCATTCATCCTGGTAGACATCTGTTATTCTTCTTTGTGCATGATTTGGGATAATTTGTAATCTGTTTCCAGGTTGGTCACTTTCTCCATAAGCCTGTTAATCTCAATGGTATGAATGGACATTTCTTCCATTGCTTTGACCAACCTGTTTGCTTCATCACCTGTAGAACCTGTTGCTGATGTAGTTGGTGTAGATGCTGGCAGCGTTGTGGCCATTGGAGATATGGGGGCCAAGGATGTTGCCAAAGTAAAAGGTACAACAGTGGTATCTGTTGGGATGATAGTTACAGGAGCATCGACAAGACTAGATTTTTTGAGCTTAATCAAGCTATCTAATTTTTTCTCCATCTCCTTTAATTGATCATTCAGCTTCAACACTAGGTCCATCATCTCCTCATGATTGGTTTGGCTCTCTAAGACATCCTTTGTATGTGGGTGTTGTAAATGTTGCTACTTGAGTTGTTTCTTGAGGGCTGCTATGTCCTCATTCTTATTTTTTATCAGCATTTCAGTAGCCTTAATGTCACTTGGATCACGAACTAGCTCAATGAACAAGTCCTCTAATGACTTTATCCTGTTATCTTTCACCTGTGAGGAGGTCTTCTCCAATTTGTACTGGGCTGTCACATTATCTAGTGAATCCTGCAACCTGTGGGCATCCATGGCCTTCCCTGTAAGGGTGGAGTAAATCATTTCTCCAACCTCTTTGTGGAGCTCTATTTGGTAAATGGGATGAACATCCCTGACCATCACCTCAAAATTAGTCTTCTTATAGTTAGCTAACGTCTTGGGTTGCTATACATTGAGCTTTAAAAATGACCCCTGCATCTTTCCTGCTTTGATGTCAAAGGCTAACATCAATCTGCTCTGGTTGGGTGGTGTATGTGTGAAGTATTGGACATATGTCTCTCCCTTTAACTTCTCATTCCTCATCTCTATTTCTTTGGACCTGTCTTTGATATCCTTCTCCCTCTCAGCTAGCCTCACAAAGGAAGAAACCTCAACACTTTGTTATCTCTCTATCATTTTTGTGTTGGAGGTTGATGGCTATTGTGTTTCACCTGATACAGCTGTGTCTTTGCTTCTCTGACCCATTGTTCCAGTGACAATTATTTCCACTGATTCAATATTCTCCTCCTGTTCGGACACAAGATTCAACTTGGACCTTTTCCTTAGCTCTAGCGTCTCATATGTAGCCTCCATAGCAGAGTTGGATGCCTCTTCCCTATTCCTCTTTAGATTCTTCTCCTCATTGAATCGGGTCTGAGGGATAGGAGGAATGTTCATTGGCTCCCCTAGTTCTGGGACTTGCAGGAAAGAGTTATGGTCAAATTATTTTTCAAGATCAATTAGCGTGATTTCAACATCCACAACTATGTTGTCGATATCAATCAATGTGTTTTCCACCCACTCAGATTGGTTGGAAAACTATTCAATGTCAGGTCTTTGGTGGTGGATGTATGATCCCAACTTGACCCTAAGTCTAAGTTTATTTATAACACCATGAGGGTCATACTACCACATGAAGCTGTTGCTTAATTTCATCTGTTGTAGTATATTGTCAGCCTCTGGTCCAACATCTCTGTTGTTGCAAATTAATGAGCCCAATATGCTTTTCATCTTAAACTGGGTTATCCTCCTAGTAGATAGGAAGTGGACCTCATCAGAGTTGATGATTTCTCTGAAATACTCAAATGAAAATATACTCATAGGGAGGTATTTGGGCAACTTATAGGGGGCTAGTTGGCAGCCATAAAATCTAATTTCAGTGTGGTTCTGGTATAGGTACCTGTCTCCCACCTTGTTGTTCTTAGCCAGCTGTAGCAATCACTTGATCTCTTGGCTGATCCTAGGTTGAGTATTAGAAGGTAGCATGTTGATGACTAGGTATACAAAGGAGTCTATGAAGTCTTTGTAGGTGAATGTTGTGGAAAATTTCTAGACCAAGGTTGTCCAGTAGACCACTGATCTCTCTTTTCCCTTGGTATCCAGCTTCTAGATGTGTATAGGGAACCTATCTGTTTGATAATACAAAAACATATAAAACAACACTGAAGAGTATTTGAAAACTCTTTTAGTGTGTAGTCTAGTGAATTGTTAATGTATTTTGTCTTTAATTAACTAAGCATAATTGTACATGATAGTGGGAGGCTTTCTTAGAGTAAAAATGGATAGGTAGGCCAAGATGATTGCATCCACATGCTCATGTGAAGTGTATCCTAGGATACATGAAAGCATAGTGATTATGTGTCTGCCAGTCTCTGCTAAAATGATGGCACCATAGGGTCGAGTATCTGTAGGAGTATGGCTGTCTCCAATGATGAACCAGGTCTAGTTTGGTGTACAAGTCCAACAAGTCTCCAATGGATAGAGGGGTCTGATTAGGGCTAGGCTGGATTTTTGCCATTTGGTTGATGGACTCTGGGATAACAGTAAATAACAATAGCTGGTTTGGGGCAACAATAGCCCTTTCACTAGGGATATAACAGGAAGGACAAAAATGTACTATATTATGGAATGGGTGAACTTCTGGGAATGTGTATTTGGGTAAATTGGATTCCCAAAGGTGGATTTCATTTGCATGGTTTAGAAATCTATCCTTGCTCCAATAGTGGAACCTCAGAAGGTTTGCTGGAGTGGAAGTGTCTTTTATTTGGAAATCCTTGTCTGCTAGTTCCAAATGGTCTATGTCCAGGTGAGGGGTTGGCAGAGGTTTCACATCCAGAGAGGTCTGGGTAGCCATTTTTTAGGGGGAAAGTGTGAATTATGATTATAAAGGTTGTAGAACTGAAAATTTGAAAACTCTAGTGGAGTAAAAGGGTAATTTGCAGTTTGCATAATAGGGATTTGGGTATTCGGGTGGAAATACTCTCAAATCCAGGGAAAATTAATTAAATTTGATTAATTAATGTTTGAATTGACTGTACGCTTTAAAATTTGAGAGGTTTTTTTTGGTTTCTTCTCAAAATACGTGGAAATTGGTGGTTCAGGCTGCAAACTCGTTTCAAACGTGACTCTAGAGGGTACGATTGCTCTAGTTGTGCACTGGATGGCTGAATTGGGTGTCCGGAGCGTTTTCAGAAGATAATTGGTGGTCAAATTTGGTTGTAGAGACTGAGGGTGCGGTATGAAGGCTTAGGTAGCTTTCACAATGCAAATGAGCAAAAAGGGTCAAAATGGGCATCTTCGGCCTTTTAAGTGGCAACGGTTAGAATTTGGCATGGAATTCATAATGAATGGTGGATGGTTTAGCTTTTGGTGAGGAGGCAATTTCAGGGGCCATCACACCACTTCTTGCAGTCCGATGGTATTTCCCTAAGAGCACACAATTTTGCCTGGAGTTGCCACGTAGCCGAAAAGGGCTTGAGCAAAATGGTGAATCTCATGTGCTCCCTCGCTGGTAAAGATCGGGAAAAGAATTAGTGTGATATCGATGCACACTGTTAGATCTGGGCATGAAAGATCTAACAACTGTCACGTGGTAAAACAACACAGAGGGAATAAGAGTGGAGATTTGCGGGTCTTGGGGAATTAATTATAATTAATTGTAATTAATTAATGAATAATGTGGGGATTAAATATAATGAGCGGGTTTATGGAGTGGAACCAGGGTTTATTGAAGCAGGGTTATTTTAACGCACCAATGGTTCGTGTGTTAATAGGTTTATGTCGGGGACATATCTATCGGGGAAATAATTAAATAATGTGGGGGGAATAAAACTTAGGATAAAGTGTTTTTATGGGATTTTGGGGTAAAGTTGATTTTTTCAATGCAGAATGGGTTTCACACTAGGGAAAAGGCATTTTGTATAGAGGGATGACCTTTGGAGGGTAATTTGCTAGGGAAATATGTGAAACCAAGGGGTAAGGGTAAAAATGAAGGGAAAAAGGTATATTCATGAGAAATGATGGGATAATGGGAAAATTAGTATGTATGTAGTGGCGGAAGAAATGAAATTAGGGGAAGTTAATTAAATCAGCTTGTGAACATCCTTTCACTTTCATAACTGCTCCTGCACACTGAAACATAGGATTAAGCATGATAAATGTGTTTATGCTTTATCAACCTTGTACATCTGCAACCTTTATTCTACCTACCCTTTACTTATCCTCCATTTATTCTTCATTTTAATAGGTGCATTTAAGCTAGAAAACCCTTTTCTTTCCTTTTCTTTTGGCAAGTAAACTATCTACTTCTAACCTTATAGCTTCCAATGGATCAGATTAAGTTGTTCAGTACATATTTTTTCTCTACCTAACTACTGATATGCCAATATTAAACAGTTTGGCTAGATATTTATTGTCTATCTATAAACATGAAATTTAAAACATGAACTAGTCAAGATTAAGCTATTTGAGTATCATGGGTTGTGGCATTTATGACAAGCTCCACACAACCATTATTTTACACAGTGAAGTAAAAAGTAGTGGCACTTGAATTTGCACACTTTCATGATGTGTTTTTGTTTTGAGTTCATATTTTTCAGTTTTTTGATCTTTTATTTTTCCTTCTGTCATTTGATTATTCTTTTAGGACACACCCTCTTTACATTTTTTAATTTTTATTATGGAAAACATTTTGCAGAAAGAGAAAGTATGTACAATATTAAAAGATTAACCATAGCCAATTCAAAATTATGAATCCTATTATTATAGTACCCTAACATGTCGAGCATTATTACAAATCATAGAAATTACAATAGAAACCCCATGAAGGCTTAATAAGGAAAAATTCCCAATGATTCTTGTGAATCAGCCTTAGGCTCTTAGAAAAAAAGTTGAATGAGGATAAGATCGATATAGGGGCTAATTATTCAAAACATTTCACTTAAATTTTAAGTGAGCAATGCTACATCCAATCATGGAGTAACCTCTAGTGGTTATCACGTTATAAATTTATTTCCGAAAAGGATGTATTCCTCTTCAAAATATGTATAAGAACTGTCTAAGCGAGTGAAATTTGTGAAGGACTTGGTAAGTATTGTAAGGCTTGTAATTTCATGTTCAATTAATAGTAGTATGAATAAAAACAAATCGTGAATTGTTTGGCAATAGAAGAAAATAGAACTAAAAATCTATAGGAATTATTACACTTTGGAAATGATAATCAGTAATCATTTGAGACATCAAAATAAGAGAAAATATTTCTTGATTATTGTATTATAAACCATAAATGAGAAACAAATATATAAAGTAACCACATAGTGTACCTGCAACCCATAGTATAATATCACAAAGAAGCACAAGCTACATATAACAAATGTTCAACAAAATAATTAAGTGTATGGCATGCTATTGAAACCTTCACACGTAATTACATATTATAATCCCCTGGAAATTCAAGGACAATAGAGAACTCATAGAATTAAAAAAACTGTCTTTCTAATAATACCAAAATTACTCAATGAGTTTCAGTGAGCTTATACATTAGCATCGAAACGAGTGCATTTTATAAACATATCTTGTGTACAAGTAATCTCCATTAAACTGTTAATATAAAGATATGTAACAAGGGTAATATAACCCTTGGAGAGATATAACAAAGGCCCAGTAACTATAGAACCTAACCTACACCCTTTCGCATAAAAGGAAATATGTGAGTTTGCAGACAACATAGAAATACAATGCTGAGGTGTATAGATGAACCGATGTGGAAATATGCAATAGCAACGAACTCAGAAGGAAAGTGGTGTGTTAATTTGATATTCACGCTATGATAATTTAGGGGGGATGAGTCGGTTATGTATACCACTCATCTTACCATTAGTTGACACATAAAATGGCAAAGACTGAGAAATGCTAAGAAAAGAGACTAAACTTGCGGGAGAATATATTTATAAACCATAATTTTAGTAGGATAGAAACCCATTTATCCATATAAGGAAGGCTTGGAACATCTAGGAACTTTTGAAGAGAGGATTGAAGGCATAATAATTCATAATGATATGTGATAATTCGGGAAAAAAATTAAAATAATTAATGACAGAGAGAAACTGAGTGAGATTGTATGTGCCGGGTTAGGACCTGTCGAAAACTAAAGCCACCCGAACAGACTGAAACTTTTACCTATACCAAATTGAAACATATCACTAAATTTAAACCTTCAGTGGTTTGAAAAGAGACATATCCACAAGAAAGCATAGATAAAACATAGCAATAGTCAATACCAGTATATTTGAAAACTGTGTAAACCCTCGATGGTGTAGTTTCCCGAGTAATAAATTAGTTCATGGGAACCAATGAGTAGAGGATTATGGGGAAATAAAAGACCATGGAGAGTAGATAAGGTGATAACCATTCTCCCAGCATTGTGCCAAAAGAGTAATAAGTTGTATGTTGATATAAGAATTAAGGGAATATACCTAGAAATAATTAGATTAATGTACCCTGTGTAACGCCAAACACATCAAGTATATAGGGATTCAGTGCACTTATCAAAAGGTAGAAAGAACATATAAATATAATGTAATGGAACCACAAATTTCCGATAGTTTAACTACAAACCATCACTATGTTTCCACCTTACTAGGGATAAGTGTGTCATATTCACATCAAAAAGGAAAACTGTAGAGACGTCAAGGGAAACCACTAGGTGCCATTTATGCAGAGGTAGAATAACATCCATGAAAAGGATTCATGCTCTTGAAGTTATGATTAAAGGCCATGTGTGCCCAATCGTAAGGGGAAATTGCCACATTTCCTCTATAGTGACACCACGTTCATCTCAGGGAATCCACTAAAAGCTATTAATCAAATGAAATATGGAAAACAAACCATAGAGCAATGGTCATCGTTAAAAAGAAAGATCAAGGGCTAGGGTTTTGCCAAACCCATTTCCCATCATTCAATCATGTCGAGTGATATTCACCCATAATTTAAATATGGTCTGGTAACCACATGAAGCCCATGTGATCGACAGGTGGGTGTGAAAAAGTGGCAGTGCAAGATTTTTGATGTAACAACCTATGGCACAACCCTTAATATGAATAATGTGAAAAGTTTAATATAGCGGGGTGCACTATAATATTGGAACCCAATACAAATTAAAATGTTAGTATAATTAATAAACCAGTGGGACTGCATATGTGCCCAAATAATACCATGGAGAAATGGTTACTAATATATTACCATGTCCTAGAGGAGCAATATGGTGGTTGATTATAAAGTTATAAATTCTCATAGTGAACATAAATCAATAATTAGTGATGACTATGGTAAAGAATCTTAGGTACATGTTGTCTAATAAAACTTCGTGTAAAAACCCTAAATAAATTTTTTAAGGTGTAATCCCTTTATTACTCCATCTATATTATAAATTGAAGAAAAAAAAATTGGTAGTGCTAAGGTGTCTGAAAATTGGTATCAAAGCCCAACTTAAAACACAGGGCCTACACTAGATGATCACTATGGAAAAGAAAAAAGATTTAAAAATCAAATCATTTATTTTGAAAAATGAATGTGTTGTTACAAAAGTTCTCATAGTAGCTTATGTTTGTTTTATGGTACATAGGTTAAACTTGTCACTCAAAATGGCCGAGGAGTCTCCTCCAGCCATAACTGAGAGAGAGGATTTATACATAAAATTAGGAGAAGGTAGGACTACAAAAGATTCTTAGTTAATGGAAATGGTGAAAATTTTTCAACATGAATTGACTGACCTTCGCAACAACAATGAACAGTTGTTGAAATCCAGTGAGGAACAAGAACACAAGATAAGGGAACTCGCAGAAAAGTCCAACCATAATTGTGTAGAGCCAGAAAGGTTGAAGTGGAAAGAGGGAGAATCACCATTGGAAAAATCTAAAAATGTTGAAGAGTTCAAGACAACCAATTCAAAGTGACATAAAAAAAAAGAAAAATTTAGAGTTGCGGGGAGAATTTTGGAAAATTAATTGTCCTATGTTTGATGGGGAAAGAGAGGAAGACACAAAAGCATGGATTCTTAACATGATTAAATACTTTCAGGTGCATGAATATGAAAGTAATAGGAAGGCCCGATTGGCTGTTTACCAGTTACATGGCAAAGCCACCCTATGGTGGGAGGAGGTTAAAAGTATATATTTGTTGGAAGAAAAAATGGTGTCTTGGGAGAAATTTCGATAGAGGTTTAAGTTCATATTTTTAAGTGAACATTATTATGATGACTGTGTGAAGGAATTCCATTAATGAAGGTTAGGAAAACTTACCATGGACGAGTTTGTAACAAAATTTACAAACTCATTATGGTATGTGCCCTATATTAAAGAGGAGAAGGCGAAGGTGCATATATTTTTGAACTATTTACCAACACCATATAAGGACAATATTGAGTTTGAAAATCCCAATACCATGGGTGAAGCGGCAAGGAAATATAGACTACGTTACCAGCAACTCAAAAATTGAAAAGAAGGTTCCAAAACATGGAATAGTAAGGATAAAAGAAAAATTGTGATGAATATGAAAATACAAAAACATGTTTATCTGAAATTTTTTGGGAAGGATCATCAGAGGAAGAAGTTTAATAACGGAGGTGTGAATCATCCAGGTCAGTCTCACACTAGGTCAAAACCCATGGATCTAAACATCAAAAAAAATATTGGATGTAAGGATCAAGAGTCATTGAAGTGCTAGGGTTGTGGCAAGGCAATATGTTAAGGGATTGTTCGCATAATCCAAGGTCAATCCAAAATATTCAAGCAATGCATGAGGAAACTACTGTAAATGATGTGGCCATAAATATTCCTAGAATAAGTGTGGGATTAAAAGATAGGCACACTGAGCATCAATCTACTAAGATTAAGATCAAAGGTACTCTCCTAAGAAAATATCTGTCTGTTTTAATCGACCCTAGGGCTATTTTAAGTTATATTAGCCCCAAAATTGTGCAAAAATGTAAATTACAATAATAAAAAATTCAAAATGCGGGGTTGGTATAAGTAGCCACCGATACCAAATGAAATGTAACTCATCAAATAATGTAGTTTCCTTTGGACCTAAATGGTTATTTCACATACGTAAATTTAAACATTCTTCTGTTAGGAACATATGATATATTGATTGGCATGAATTGGATAGAAAAATAGAAAGCTATCATAAAATGTTTGGAGAAAACTGTAAATTGTGCAAACCAAACTAGGCAACCCAAATTAATAAGGGTAAAACCAAAATTAGTATGTGTAAGGCAAATTTTAGGATTACATTTGGAAAGGACAACAAGAAAAGGATGTCAAGTGTACATGGTGCATGTGGAAAAAGAGGAACAACAAACTTAAAATGAAACATTAGAGACTATATTTATCATAAGAGTGTTTCGAGATGGATTTCTGAAGGAAATTACCCAGTTACTCCCTAATAGAGATATACATTTCTCTATCGATTTGGTACCAGGTGTTACCACCTTGTCTAGAGCCCCATATAGAATGCGTACACCAGGGCTCCTAAAATTGAAATTACAACTACAAGAACTACTAGAAAAGGGTTATATCAGACCTAGTGTGTCACCATGGGAGGCCCTTGTACTATTTGTTAAGAAAAGAATGGTAGATTTAGAATGTGCATCAACTATAGATAGCTGAACAAATTAACAATAAAAAAGAAGTATCCACTACCTTGAATTTCTTGCATGTTTGACCAGGTAAGGGCTATCTTCTAAAAAATTGACTTAAGAACCAGTTACCATCAGTTGTGGATAAAATATGAGGATATCCAAAAAACAATTTTCAGAACTCAGTATGGACATTAAGAGTTAGTAGTGTTACCTTCTAGTCTTGTTAACGCACCCACAACCTTCATGTGTTTAATGAATAGTGTTTTTCTCAAATATCTAGATACATTTGTGTTAGTATACATATGACATATGAGAGTAGTATAAAGAAAAAGAGTAGTATCAAGAACATATCTGATTAGTGTTGCAAACTCTAAGAGAAAATCAGTTTTATGAAAAACTGAGTAAGTGTGAGTTTTATCAAAACATAATTTAGTATTTAGCCCACATTATTTCCAAAAAAGGACAGGAAGTGGACCCTGAGAAGTTCAAGGCTATCATGAATTGGCCTATACCAAAATATATGTCAGTAGTTAGATCATTCATGGGGATTTCTAGGTATTACGAAAAATTTGTAGAGGGATTTTCAAAATCAGCTTACCTTATCACCTCCTTGCAGAAAGAGGGATAAAATTTGAATGGAAAACTAAATGCAAAGAAAATTTTGATAAAGTGAAATAGTTATTGAGAGTAGCTCCTATATTAAAAAATTAGACCCAAATAAATAATTTATGGTTTGTACTGATGCTTGTCTAGAAGGACTTGGAGGTGTGCTAATGCACCATAATGCAGTAATTGCCTACGAATATTGAAAAAACATGAACATAATTATGCTATACATGACTTAAAATTAGCAGCAGTAATACATGTGCTAAAAATGTGGAGGCACTATTTACTGGCAAAGAAGTTCATGTTGGTGACTGGTCATATCATTTTGAAATACTTTTCCAATCAGTCTGATTTAGATGCTAGGAAAGCAAGGTGGTTATCTTTCCTTATCAAGTTTGAATTCGATATGAATCACATAAAATGGAAATAAAATAATATTGCAGATGCCCTAAGAATACACGCTCATGCTTTGGTAGGAAGTTTTGTGAGCCACAGTAGAATAAATTTTGGGGAACAAATCAAGTAGGTATTACAGCAAGATCCTCAATACCAAGAAATAAAATAAGAACTACAACAAAAAGAAGTCCTAGGATATGTTAAAAACTGTGAAAAATTATTAAATTACCAAAACCGATTGTATATTCCTCATGTGACCACATTAAAATAGATGATAGTGGATGAATACCACAAGAAATCATATGCAAGTCGCCGAGGATACCTGAAAATGATAACATCGTTAAGGAAAAATTTGTTCTGGCTAGGAACGAATAAGGATGTGGAAGAATATTTGATAAGATGCTTAGAATTAAAAGAAGTAAAAGTGGAGCATCAATGATGTAGGATCATGTGGCTTAGAGGAAAAAAATATTCAAACATATTTTAAAAATCCAAAAAAATCTACAGGCAAGGGAGTGGGGTCCTTTAGCCAACAATTTTCATGCTTTCTAGTTCAAGATAGGAATAGAGTTAAGAATAAATCATGCTAAATATAATCTCTTATGGATAAGTTGTAATAAAGCTTTACGCTTTAAATTATTCTAGATAAAAGCATGATTTTATGCAAGATAGAGATGAGAAGGCTTATCTATTAATTATAAATAAGAAATAATGACTCTCTGTTAACTGGTATTTTATCCATGTATCAGTTTCTATTTTGTTGTTTTCCACATTTATTAATGGTGATTCAATTGGTGTTTCCCTATGAACACTTAAGTGTAGGCCTGTTGAGTAGTTTCCCTTCATATCAGCGATTGCAGGCTCCTTGAGTTGTTTTATAAAGTTTTTAGTCAACTATGTTTTACACAAAGAAATCATAATATTTCCTTAGGCGGAACATAGTTCCGGACCTAAAATTCTATCGGATTTGGTTCAAACCCATATTGGGTCTGAACCGATATCGCAATATCGCAAGTGGAGCATGGAAGAGACCTTTGGAACTGCTAAGTGCCGAAGCCCCAATAGGCCAGACCTGAAATATAATAGAGAGGCTTGGATATATTTTTGGGTCCACAAGGACTGTCGCATCGCACAGTTGAAGTGGGAGGAGTCTATTATGTTGTCTTTCGCAGTCGCCGATAGCGATTGCTGATATCCACATATTATCGCATCGGAGGAAGAGAGTTAGAAGTGCCGTTTTAAAGCGCTGATAGTGTTATGGGAGTAATATGTGATCCTTTGAATTTTAAGCGTTGATAGTGTTAATTCTTCGAAAATAATACAAGACTATTTATAAGTTGCGATAGTGATATAAAGAGCCATTAGTGTGTTTTGTTCCTTTGGAACAAAATCCCCGCGATTTTGTATGTTGCGTGGAAAGCACAGTTTCTTTAGTTTTAAAGAACTGATCGTTTTTTTACGTAATTCCTTTGGAATTATAGTTCTAGTAGAGAATAAGGGCTCTATGTGAAAATACCACCAATAAAAAGTGTGGGGAAATTGGAGGAGAATCGATGAGGCTATCAGTTAGCTGTAAATGACTGATACACCAATAAAGACAAAGGGAGAAACTTGGCCTGATATTGAAGAAATTGTTGCCAGATTTGTGAGGTTATCCATATTGCCTGCACCCAGGCCACCATTAGTGGTATCAGAGCAGCTAGCTGACATTGGATTGAATCTCAGAAGTAGGAGAAGGAAAGTTACTATGGCTTTCAGATTTGGAAGAGGACGAGGACATGGTGGAAGATGACGACCTATTGCAAATACTGAAGTAATGGAAGCTGTGCAATAGATGTAAGGTAGATTGGATGCATTAACAATAGGCATGAACATAGATCATGGAGATGTTAGTGAACCTAAGGTTGAAGCTGAAGAGGAGGAAGTTGTAGCAGTTACTCCTTAGATGAGGTTCTTTCAGTCAATGTTGAGATCCACGGCTAGGCAAAAGACCGAGGTATCAATATATGAAGGAGGATTGGATCCAGAACAATTAATAGACTGGATTAATGGCATGGAGAAATTCTTCGACTATGAAGAAATAGAAGACAAGAAGAAAGTGAAGTTTTCTCTCACCAAACTAAAAGACCATGCAGTGCTTTGGTGGGATTGTGTGCAGACAGAAAGGAAGAGATTTGGCAAGCAACCAATCAAGAATTAGAGCAGGATGGTAGCGAAGCTAAGAGTTAAATTTCTGCTAAGTAATTATCAGCCAACCTTGTTTAGACAGATGCAGAATCTTAGACAGAGGTCTTTGACAGTGAAAGAATACACAAAGGAATTCTATAGGGTAAGCATAAGAGCTAGAGAAGCCCATGATACAGATGAGAAGGTGGCTAGATATGTGAATGGTCTTAAGATGGACGTTCAAGATGAGATGAGTCTATTGTCTCCCAAAATAGTAGAGGAAGCTTATCAGACAGCACTGAGAGCTCAATAAAAACTCATGAGGAAGTAGTTTGCTAGAGGGAGAGGTACTTTCCGAGGAAGGGGAAGTGAAAGTGGTAGAGGAAGATCTACATCATGTAAAGATGGAGCTAGTAGCAAATCAACCTAGCATGCACCCACAGGAGGTGATGCAAGAGGGAGAGGGAGTTTTTCTAGAGGAAGAGGAGAAAAAGGAAGAGGGAGAGAAATCAGATGTTACAGACGTAACAAGCTCGGACACAGAGATTTTGAGTGCCAAGAGAATGGAGAAACAAATAAGATGAAGGCAATTGTTGCTCAAGCTAAGGGAGAAGCACCAGTAGCAACAGTGACAGAAGAAGAAAATATACCAGAGAGAGGAGAATCTTTGGTAGTTAATAAAGTTCTGCTCAAGCCAATAAAGGAAATGGCTAAACCTTCACAAAGGAATACTTTATTCAGGACAGTGTGTAAAGTCCAAGGGAAATGTTGTCAGATGATCATTGACATTGGCAGCACTGATAATTTGGTCTCTACAGAAGTGGTGGAGAAATTGAGACTGAAGACAATGAAACATCCAACACCTTACAAGGTGTCATGGTTGCAAAAGGGACATCAACTATTAGTAAATGAACAGTGTGAAGTCAAATTTCAGGTGGGTATGTATAAAGATAAAATTGTTTATGATGTGATGCCAATGGATGTGTGTCACATATTGCTTGGAAGACCTCGGCAATATGATAGAGGAGCCATGCATGATGGGAAAAGGAACAACTACAAGTTTGGAAAGGATGGTGTCAATCATACGTTGCTGCCTCTGCAAGAAGAAGATGTACCAGGAAAGAAGATTGATCCAAAAACTCTGTTACTTGGAGGAAAGGAATAATTGAAGCAGATTGAAGAAAATAAGCTAAATTTTGTTGTAATTTGCAAGCCCAAGGTAACAATGACTTCTACGAAAGTTTCTAATTTACTCATTGGAATTCAAGAAATGTTGGAGAAATATTGTGATATTATTGTTGATGATTTGCCTAATGAATTACCGCCCATTAGAAGGATCAGCCATCATATAGATTTGATACTTGGAGCAAGTCTACCTAACAAAGTAGCTTACAGAATGACTCTTACAGAAAATGAAGAGGTTAGCAAATAGGTGCAAGAATTGCTTGACAAAGGGCTGATCAGAGAAACCTTGAGTCCTTATGCAGTGCCAAGAGTGCTGAGTCCAAAGAAAGATGGAGGCTGGTGAATGTGTATAGATTTAAGAGACATCAATAAAATGACAATCAGGTATAGGTTTCCTTTGCCTAAAATTGAATATTTAATGGATTTCTTGAGTGGCGTAAAGTATTTTTCAAAATTAGATCTTAAAAGTGGGTATCATCAGATAAGGATAAGAGAAGGGGATGAGTCGAAAACCACTTTTAAGACAAATGAGGGACTGTATGAGTGGAAAGTAATGCCTTTTTGGTTGTCAAATGCACCAAGTACATTTATGAGGCTCATGAATGAAGTTCTTAAAGAGTTCATTGGAAATTTTGTAATAGTATATCTGGACAATATATTAGACTACAACAAGTCTAAGGAGGAGCACGTGAGGCATTTAAATTATGTCTTACGAAGGCTACAACAAGAGAAATTATTGCTAAATTTGAAGAAGTGTTCATTCATGAAAGAAGAGCTAGTGTACTTGGGATTTTTTATTTCTGCTGAAGGGGTGAAGATGGATCTAGAGAAGACGAAGGCAATTATGGAGTGGCCTTCACCCAAGAGTGTTTTTGGGGTAAGGCGTTTTCATGGTCTTTGTAGCTTTTATAGAAAATTTATCAAGAATTTTAGTAATATTAATGCACCTATTATTGAGACCATAAAGAAGGACAAACAACCATTTAAATGGACTACTGAAGCAGAGAAAAATTTTCAGCTGTTAAAGAATAAAATCACTAAAAAGCCTATTTTGGTTCTGTCTGATTTTAACAAACCTTTCCAAGTAATGTGTGATGCCAGTGGAGAAGCAATTAGAGGTGTTTTAAGCCAAGAAGATAGACCAATAGCTTATTTTAGTGAAAACCTAAATGATTCCAAAAAGAAGTATTCTTCTTATGATAAGGAGTTCTACGCAGTTGTGCAGTCATTGAAAAAATGGAGGCATTACTTAATGTCAAAGGAATTCATCCTTTATTCAGATAACCATGCACTACAGTTTATAATGCAGTAGCCAAAGCTCAGCCAAAAACATGCCAAATGGGTAGAGTATCTTCAAGGTTTCCATTTTGTTTTGAAGTAAATAATTGGACAGTCAAACAAAGTTGTAGATGCCTTAAGTAGGAGGAATGTATTATCTCAAGAGAGTCAAATGCAAGTGTTGGATTTTGATTTTCTTAAAGAATTGTATGAGACTAATTCATATTTTAAGGAGGCATTTGAGGCTTGTAAAAATCCTGTTTTGATGGATGGAAGTAGATGGTTGGATTACTTCTTACAAGATGGGCTGTTATTTAAGAAAAATCAGCTCTGCATACTAAATTGTTCTATGAGGGATAATTTAATCAAAGAAAAACATACTGGAGGACTTTCAGGAAATTTTCCCATAAAGAAGACTTATAAATAGCTAAACAGATTTTATTTCTAGCAGAAAATGAAATATGAAGTGGAGAAGTATGTGAGAACTTGCAAAATCTGTCGATATGCAAAGGGAAGGAGCCAAAACAAAGGTTTGTACATCCCATTACCAATTCCAGATAGGCCTTGGGATATGGTAAGTATGGATTTGTTTTGGGCTTACCAAAGACTCAAAGAGGTAATGATTCAATTTTTGTTGTAGTGGACAGATTTTCAAAAATGCCATACTTTATTCCATGTTATAAAACTAGTGATGCTTCTCACATTGTTAATTTGTTTTTCAAGGAGATTGTAAGATTGCATGGGTTGCCCAAAAGTATTGTCTTAGAGAGAGAATCCAAATTTGTTGGACATTTCTGCATGACACTATGGAAGAAGGTGGGAACTAAATTAAGTTTAAGTTTTTCCTATCATCCACAAACTAATGGACAGAATGAAGTGGTGAATAGGAGTTTAGGCAATCTTTTAGGGAGCCTTACTGAAAAACATCCAAAGCAATGGGATCAAGTGTTAGCACAAGCTGAGTATGCATAAAATGACTCACCTAATAGGAGCACAGGATAGAGTCCATTCCATATTTTTTATGGAATGCATCCAAGAGGAGTAGCTGAGTTAAGAAATTTGGGAAAATATGAGATGAGAAGTGCAGAGGGTGAAGATTTTTCTTCAGAAATGTAGGCAATACATGAACAAATGAAGTAACAACTGGAGGATAGCAACGTCAAATACAAAACTAGAGCAGAAATGAGATGAAGAGAGGTGAAATTTGATGTTTGGGATTTGGTTTTAGCACATCTCAAAAAGGAGAGGTTTCCAAAGAGGGTGTATAATAAATTGAAGTTCAATAAAATTAGACCATGCAAAGTATTGAGGAAATTATTTGCAAATTCCTATGAGATTGAGTTACCCCCTGATGTTGGGATATCACCAATTTTTAATTTTACAGTCCTGTACAAGTATGAAGGTGAAAATGCAATGATACAACGCAAGATCGCGAGACCCAAGAGATTGATTGGGTAAAACAATTACCCCCAACAAAGAATTTGCAACCAGAAATAATTCTGGACAAGAAGGTGCTTAAGAAAACAAGGGGGTGAGAGTAATTCCAGTATTTGATAAAATGGAAGGGAAAACCGATCGCTGAAGCTACTTATTTTATAGAAGATAGGCTATAGAAACTGAACTCATGGATAGGAGCCTGTGAAGAATTTTTTCCTCAATAGTCTGATGTAGGAGTGTGTGGCTTAGAGGAAAAAAATCTTCAAACATATTATAGAAATCCAAAAAAATCTACAGGCGAGAGAGTGGGGTGCTTTAGCCAACAATTTTCATGCTTTCTAGTTCAAGATAGGAATAGAGTTAAGAATAAATCATGCTAAATATAATCTCTTATGGATAAGTTGTAATAAAGCTTTACGCTTTATATCATTCTAGATAAAAGCATGCTTTTGTGCAAGATAGAGCTGAGAAGGCTTATCTATTAATTATAAATAAGAAACACCAGGTCTCTCAGAATACAGAGAGTGTGGAAGCTTTATCAATTGAGAAAAAAATCTCTCTCTATCCATTGGAATTATTGACTCTCTGTTAACTCGTATTTTATGCGTGTATCAATTTTGATTTTGTTGTTTTCAACGTTTATTAATGGTGATTCAATTTTTGTTTCCCTATGAACACTTAATCATAGGGCTATTGAGTAGTTTCCCTTCATATCGGCGATCGCAAGCTCCTTGAGTCATTTTATAGAGTTTGCAGTCAAACTTTGTTTTACACAGAGAAATCGTGACATTTCCTTCAGCGGAACATAGTTCTGGACCTAAAACTTTATCGGATTTGGTTCATACCCATATTGGGTCCAAACTAATATCACAATATCACAAGTGGAGCATGGAAGAGGCCTTTGGAACCACTGAGTGCCAAAGCCCTGATAGGCCGGACCCGCAACATTATAGAGAGGGTTTGATATATTTTTGGGTCCGCAAGGACTGTTGCATCACACAGTTGAAGTGGGAGGAGTCTATTATGTGATCTTTCAGAATCGCCGATAACGATTTCCGATAGCCACGTATTATCGCATTGGAGGAAGAGAGTTATAAGGGTCGTTTTAAAGCACCGATAGTGTTATGGGCGTAATATGTGATCCTTTGAATTTTAAGCACCAATAGTGTTAATTCTTTGGAATTAATACAAGACTATTTATAAGCTGTGACAGTGATATAAAAAGTCAATAGTGTGCTTTGTTCCTTTGGAAAAAAATCCTCGTAATTGTGTATTTTGCGTGGCAAGCGTAGTTTCTTCAGTTTTAAAGAATTGATCGTGTTTTTATGTAATTCCTTTAGAATTACAATTCCTGTAGAGAATAAGGGCTCTGTGTGAAAATACTGCTAATAACAAGTTTTGGGGCAATCAGAGGAGAATCCATGAGGCTATCAGTTAGCTGTAAATGACTGATATGCCAATAGAGATAGAGGAAGAAAATTGGCCTGATATTGAAGAAATTGTTGCCAGATTTGCAAGCTTATCCATATCGCTTGCACCCAAGCCACCAATCAACATCCTGTAGGATTACTAAATCCATTATCTATTGCGGAGTGGAGGTGGTAGATAATCTCAATGGATTTTATTACCGGGTTAACAAGAACAAAGTACCAACATGAATCCATTATGGTGGTGGTAGACATGTTGACAAAAGAACCACACTTTATACCAGTACAATCAACCTTTTGAACTGCACAGATCACCAACATTTTTATGAATGAAATAGTCCGACTGCATGGTAATCCAAAAATGATAGTGTCGAATAGGGATGCTAAATTTACCTCAAATTTCTATAGAGCTCTATTTGGGGGCACAATGAATGAATTAAAATTTAGTACTGCATAATATCCTTAGACGAATGGATAGAAAAAAGGATAATTCAAATCCTAGAAGATATGTTACACATGTATGTTATGTATAAGCCTACAAAATGGGAGGATTTTCTTCATTTACCAGAGTTTGCATACAGTAATAACTACCAAAATTCCATTAAAATGAGTCCATTTGAAGCTTTATATGGTAGCAAATGTCCCACGCCAATTAGTTTGGGTCAACCTAAGGATAAATTGATATTGGGTCGTGAAGCCTTTTAGGAAATGGAACAAAGTGTACGATAGATTAGGTAGAATATCAAAACAACACAAGACAAGAAAAAGAACTATGTAGATAAGAAAAGGACATGTAAAGAATTTAATGTTGGGGATCATGTGTGCTTACGAGTAAAACATAGAAAACTTACTCTTAGAACTGGCACCTGTGCCAAATTGGCAACACGATTCGAAATTTTGGACCAAGCTGGTCCAGTGGCTTATCAGCTAGTTCTGCTGAGTCATATTAAAGTTCATAATGTGTTACATGTATCATTATTAAAAAAATATAATCATGATCCTTCTCATGTGGTTGATTGGAATTTGATTTAAGTGGAACCCATAGGATACATTTTGTTAGAGCCTCTCCATATTTTGGATCAGAAAGATATCGTTCCCTAGAATAGAGACGTCACTCATGTTAAGGTACAATGGAGAAAAATTACACATGAGGAGGCTACCTGGGAGCATGAGGATGTTATAAAAGAAGCCTATCCAACATGGTTAAAAAATGAGGCAGAAAAGGAATAAACATCAAGGACGGTGTAATTTTTTTTAGAGGGGGAAGACGAAATACCCCTCTATGGTTATGTAAATATTCTTTATTTAGAATGAACTATTTGTAGTATGATGGCTAGGAAGCCATCAAAGACTTAAATTTAAATACTGCATGGTGATGTATTGAATTATTTTCAATAATAAAAATAAATTGGATGATTACTTGGGAATGAATATGAGTTAATGAGATATTTACCCAAAGAAATCCGAAAAGGATAAATTTCCTTTAATTACTCCTAAAAATCCCTAGGAGGAGATTATTGTGATTTTCGTAGATTGGGATAGAAAAATCTATAAAATCACTCAGTTTGGGAAAAAAACACTAAGAAATGGTGAATAAAGCACCCTAGGGGAAAAAGGAGGTATTTAATAAAAAAACATCCTTTTTCGGAAAATTAAGAAAATCCTAGGCTAAGAGGCTGAGACACTCTGGAAAGCTGCTAAGGAAAGTATGGTAGCGAAGTAGGCATAAAAATGCCTTGACCAAAATGACAAGAGGTTATTGATTTCTAGAAGGGGAAGAGATAGATGTTAGCTTGGGGGAGAACCCATGGGAGAAAGATTCATGATTGGGTGGAAAATTATTTTTCCCAAGCAGATCCAATGGTGACATTTAGATACTTTGTTTGCGGATGGATTGAATAGTTGTCTATTTTATATATCAGCATAAAGATTTTTTCTTCTGCCAATTTTAAATAGACTAAATTGTTGTGCGAGTTAAGTATGATTTTTATGAAATAAGTTCTTGCAAGTCGGTGTATGAGTATGTTGTGCTCTACAACAACCCCCCCCATTTCATATCATCTCTATCTACAAAATTATCATATGAAATGGGTCCCTTTAGAAGTTAATTGGTGTCAATATTGTATTATTCAAAAAGGTCAGATAACCAAATGAAAACATTATATAAAAGCCTTTTGAAAAACCCATTTTGATCAAATAAGACAATCTTTTATCATTGCGATAAAGTGATCGCAAGATCGCATATCGCAATGACATAGAGAACACAAATAAGTGACATATTGGTTTTCGCCGATGCGATATCGCTATCGGCTATCGACGATACTCTATACGTAGTCTTAAAGCGCCCCAAGCCTTTCACCCCGATGTGATGCGATATTGCAATCGACAATTGGCAATACTCGATGCACATTTTAAAGTGCCCCCATGCCATTGGCCCCGATGCGATGCGATATCAGCGATCGGAGATCGGCGATATACAATACATATCTCATATGATGCCAATACTCCCGATGCGATGCGATATCGCTATCGGCTATCGGGGTTTCCAAAAGATGACAATATAAAAGGTTTAAGTTTGCCCCGATCACCGATTGCGATAAAGCGCAGGTTTCAAAAAACCGTTGGAATAAAGGGATATCATGATTTATTTCATATTAAAGGCTTGATCCATCCAACAATGATTCACCTGCGCGCAACCGCCAAAACATCCACATCACGCTTAAATGAATCATTCGGCCGATTAATGATTTAAGATTGGCAGGTTTTAAACGGCCATTTAATGTGATCGTAAGTCCTAAAATCCTCCCATGGATTGTATCTCCGCCCATTTTAAAAGCTAATCCCTTATTACGCATCAGTCAATATATCTCATCACTTTGAAGTTTTCATTGCCATTTCTCTGTGTTACGTTTAATTTCGCCTCTGTGCAGAATTCATCCAAAGGAGAAAGCTCAAGAAAAATGGGGAAGAAATCCAAGAAGACCACAGGCGCTTCCGCTGCGCCAGCTACAGGACAAGCTATTGCTGACAAAAAGAAGGGATTGATATCTGATACTACATGTTCGGGTCTCGTCAGAACTACTTGGCAAGGTACCTACAACCTGATTGAAGCTAAAGAACCAGCAGCAACAATAGTAAAAGCCACTGTAGATTTAACTCGGAAATCGGAGGGTACTCTAAAGGACTTAGCTGACTCTTTCCTTCATCGGGTAGCAGCTAGGGAACAAATTCTCCCATATACTGATGTAGTGCGGTGGGAAATTGAGGAAATCCCAGTCCTCGATAGAACCTCCAGCACCAGAGATGGATGAATTTTCGGGTCATTCAGGGCAGATGATCTAAGGCAAATGTATCATTTGCCTGAGCGAGAGAAGATATACAATAAGGCGTTCCTGGAAAAATTCTCAAACGAGAACGAAGTTGAATCCGAACCCATCTGGGATTGGAGACAAAATCCGGCAAAGCACAAACATGAATCTTTCGGTAAGTACTCGGTTGATTCCATAGCTTCTCCTTATTGCTACGCTGGAATAATGATGTGTAGATTATGGGGATTGCACGACTCTGCTAATTTCACTATAGAAATGGTTCCCCTAATGGAAGCAGCATGCAACAGTGTAATAATGGATTGGGCCACTATTCTCTTAGATAAAGTAGCCACAGCTCTTCTTGACTTTAGGAGTAAGACTCGCATCTCAGAAAGGATAATCCCCCCATTCTATTACAGTGCATATATTTTAGATACATTGTGTTTCAATTCTGAATTTCCCGTTCTCGGATGGAGGTGGAAGCCACAAGACCCCATGCCTATTCACATATATCATCAGAAGTTATGGAAATCCTCTTATAAGAACCATTTGTACCAAGTCTGCAATGGCTTTATGTTACCTGTTTATTATTCTATTTTTGATAAACCCGCTCCAAAGATTTCTTATCAAGCCAGAATTGATTTAACCTCAATAGGTAGATGGTTCGGGGAGGAGAAATTCACTTATATAAGAGTTTTCGGTACCCAAGCCGAAACTCATGTTCTCCCTTTATACATACCAGATAAACTGTTGGCAAGAGAAATCTGTTACCAGATTATGGCTGAGAGTGTTACACAGACTCTCAAGAAAAATAAGAAGCAGGGCTGGCCCTCTTTTCCCTTGAGATGTGGTGTCTATACTCTGCATGATCTCAAACATTGCAGAAAAGGAAGCCACGAAGATTAAATCATTAACTCTGGCGACTCTCCCAAATAGGCAGTTTGATCCAAACAAAGTTTCCTATACTGCACTAGAACAGGCCAAATTGACAAAATTTGATCATAAAGAAGATATGTTTGACGACCTGTTCTCTTCAGCTGAGACAATAAATTAGGTTAAAGCATTCGCCAAAGTGAAATATAATGATGAAGGGTTGACTGAATTTAATAAACTTAGAGAATAGAAGTTGCAAACTCTGCCTCTAGATTTATTAGCAACAACCCCAGCGACATCGTCAAGTGAGCCTGATCGGAAACAGTCAAAGGAACCTCCAGTTATAACGAAAGAACAAGAGAAGCCACAGGAGGAAAATCGGAAGAAAGAACAAGAGGAAAAGCAGAGAAGAGAGAAAGAGGAAAAGCAGAGGAAAGAACAAGAGGAAAAGCAGAAAAGAGAGCAAGAGGAAAGGCAGAAGAGAGAGCAAGAAAAAGTGCGGAAGGAGACCCAAGCTGAAAAGGAAAAACAAACCACCATTGATGTCAATATAGATACTCATATTGACCCTAAATTTCTCCAGGAATGGAAGCAATTTGATTCCATTATCAGTGGTTTGGAATGCTCAAAGGACACAGACACTTCAAAGGTAACGGATACACAGGATATCACTTCACCACAGGTTCTAAGTGGAACCTGTTAACACCCAGGTTGTCCCTATGACTCCCAAGGGAATACGGCCGGGGTAACCACTAACCAAGCTTTGTATCACAGGTTCTAGCCAACCTGTAATCAGAGAGGGCTCTCTCTTTAATTGTTTAACTTTGTTCTTAAGAATCTTAGGCTAGATATGAGGTGAGGGTTTGGTTTGTAATTTTGGTTGAATGATGTCTTTCAGTACTTAAGGTGATATCTTCAGACAGTTTTAGACCATTGGGAAATGGAGTCTGTAGTTGCAGGTTGTTTGAATTTGTTGAGTGTGATTATTGAAGCAACAGGGCCATTTAGATATTTCATGAAACAAACTTGAAATTGTAATGATAAAATATGCTTAACCAGTGGAAGGCAATTAAGAATTTTCCACTAAATTAGTGATGTGAGAAAGAGATGTATTGACCAGGAGCAGCTTTGAATTCCTGAACGATAATCTATGTGAAAGGTATAGTTTGGAAGTGCAGCAATTAAGAATTACACTCTTATAACTATAACTGAGGAAAACATACATAATAGCTTAGATTGAGTTCAGGGTATTCTATGAATAAATCCTGAAACTATTCTTTTTCTTTGCCATTAAATTGTGAAACACAGAGCATGAATGGATTATGAAGGAAATAACAAACAAAATGAACAGGTTAAAGAAACTTATTGTTCCATGAAATACGCAGGAATCCTGTAGCATTCAGCAAGCACACCAAAACACATCAGATAACACAGAACTTTGGAAATTCCATCAGCTTTGTTGTATTAAAACTCTGAACATTTACAGCATAGTACCTCCTGAAGAGAGAATCAACAACCCCCTACAAGCTTATGCGAGGGGGAATATATACAATCGGTTATACAAAAATATCTGAACCGCTGAGTCACTTGATAAATAAATGCGCTCACCAACTTTACAAAATAGCAGATAAGGAAGTTATTACTGCTCTAAATACAAAATGAATACTCTTTAATTCTGTCAGAAGTCTTTTTGACCTTTGGAGGCCACTGAGTCGGTTGAGCGTTCTGTATTAATGTTGAATGATGTGTCTTTATGGCTTTGTCATGCTGTAGCTGTCACTATTGCTTTAGTGGCCGAATTGGTTTGCTGAGCTGGATCAGTCCATTCTTCTCCAGACATACTGAATGCATCAAATTTTCCTGCACATGATGACTTATGTTTTTTGATGAAAAAACTTGATGAAAGCCTTTTGTTTACAGTAACAACTGTATCATTTTGGTCCACCATTCCTGTGTAGGCAGTTGATGCCTCAAAATTGCATCTAAGGTTTCATCTGCCTCTGTATATTTGTAGAAGTTTGGAGGCACTTCAAACAAATGTTTGATCTCATTCATAATAAAAAATAAGTTCTCTACTCTGTCATAGAGACTTTGCCCAGATGCCGGTCCTGTTTCTTCTGAAGCACTTGCTCCTGTAGTGATCTCGTTAGTGGCAAATGTATTCACCCTTTTGGCATAATTTTCATGTGATAGTAGCCTCCCTGCGCTGTTCAGCAAGCCAGGAAGGCCTCTGCTCTGTAATGCTGCAAACTTATCCAGGAATCTGTTTACTTCTGTTTGCATGTCCTGGCTTCTTCTATCGAGTGTTTGTACCATGCTTCTCAATGTAAGGACCCTCTTTATCAGCAGGATGGTTTCAATTCTATTGGGGATCCCAATTGCTGCCAGCTGAGGACCTATGCGGTTATTGAGCACATTGATCATTCTATTGGCTATCTCAAGCATATTGCCTAGAGATGCCCTTGCCCTTTGGACTTCCCTGTGTGCCTTGGCTATGAGCTCCATTTGCTCATGAATTGTCTCTATATACTGCCATTGATCTGTGATTGATTGGCCAATATTGGCCCATAAAACTTTCTTGATTTCAGTTACAACCTTGTCAAGGGTGAGCTCTTTCTCCAGCTCCTTTATCCTCTCCTTGAGAGCCTTCACTTCTCTGCCCTTTTCAGCTACATTTTGTTTGGATTTGTCATATTTTTCATTCAGCTTAGCTAAATTCTCCTTGGCCTCATTTAGCTCTGCCATTTGGGCTTCCAGGGCTTGAATTTCATTCATCAGTTTCTGCATGTCAAGGCTTGGAGCCTGCTCTGATGTTGTTGCTGGTGCTGATGTAGATGGAGCTGTGTCGACTGTTTGCACTGTAGGAGGAGTGACACTTTGAGGGGGTTCCTCAAGGTTGATTACTTGTGGAGGGGGCTGAACGGTTTGGCCTCCTTCTTTCTGCTGTAGGGCTGCCTGCAATGCAGCCTCTGTTTCTATTAATTTTTCTTCAGTCTGCACCAACTGTTTGTGTAGTGTTACCAGCAATGTTGTTGTATCCTGGTCCTTCCTTTGTTGGGCAATCTCCTCTGTTTGAGGGTGAAGAGTTGCTGGGACCTTTATCATCTTCCTTAGAGCTGCAATGTCTGCATCTCTTGTCTTTAGCAGTGCCTGAACAACTTTGGGATCCTTTGGGTCATGCCCAAGCTCTATGATTATATCCTCCAGAGACCTTATCCTGTTGTCTTTAGCCTGGGAGGATGCCTTTTCTAACTCCAATTGTGCAGTTGTATTATTCAAAGAGTTCTACAATCTATAATTTGTAAATGTATTGTCTGCTAGGGTAGCATACACCATCTCACCCGTCTGTTTATGCAACTCAATTTGATCCATTGGGTGGATTTCCTTGGACAATATTTCCAAGTTCGTTCTTATATAATCAGCTGCAGACTGTGGCTGCAACGCTGTGGGCTTGAAATGGCTCATTATCATTTTTCCCTCTTGCACATCATATGCAGACATCAACCTTTGCTGGTTTGTAGGAGCCATTTTCAACAAGTGGTTATATAGTTGTAACCTCAATGGCTCATTTCTGGTCTTGATGTCTATGAACTGTTTCTTTATGCTGGACTCACCCTTTCTTTGTTGCCCTGAGGAGCTGACCTCTCCTCCAAGTGTTCTTTGCTGCTCTTGATGTAATGAGCTAGTTGATACCTCTGTGCTGGGGGGACCCATCTGTGTTTGCCCAAAAGGCATCTCCTCCTCTGAGAAAGGATCGAGCCTTTGTCTCTTTTCCCCTTGTTGTGATGTTGCGGTGCTAAGGGGAGTTTGTTCCTGTCTATCTCTCTTCTTACCCTTCTCTTCATTTGCAGGGGTTTGGAGCACCGAAGTCTCCACTGTAACATTCTGCACTGAGGCCTCCTTTTCTTGCGTTTTCTCATCATTAGGACCAGGAGCCTCTGCCATTCCTTCCTGCTGTTCAGGATGATTTTCAGGCTGTTGATCTTGGGCTGATTGCTGCTCTTCAGGGGTCCCTTGTTGTTATGTTTCCTTGCCTTTATCCTTGGCTGAAGTTTCTGCTGTAATTGGGGCTTGGGCTGTCTTTTGTGGAGCTGTAGATGATGAGGCAGCTGCTCCCACTTGAGTGCCTGGAAGAGAAAATACCTGTGCACAAAGCTCCAAGTCAGCCGACTTTTGTAGATTTCTTATTCCTCTTTGAGCTAGTTCTTCTTGTGTAGTGGCTTCTTCTAAGGTGCCTTCCCTCCATTCTAGTTGATTTGCATATTTTTCTATGTGAGGCAACCTTACGTGACCATAACTGGCCAGCCTGTATCTGATCCTTCTTAAGCTTATAAAATGAGTGGGGTCGTATGGTTTCCAAAGGAAACTGGTTTGTAAGCCAAGGCTTTCTAGCATTCTATCTGCCTCTTGCCAACCTTCCTCCCTTTTATTGTAAATGAAGTGGCCTAATTGATTTCTAACTTTAAGTTGTGCTTTCTTGCCCCTGCTTGAGAAATGGAGCACATCAGCATTCCCAAATTGCCTGAAGTATTCAAGGGCAAACAATCTCATGGGAAAATATCTGGGCAATCTGTATGGGGGAAACTCACACCCATATATTCTAATAACTGTGTGGTTTTGGTAAAAATACCAATCCCCAATGCTGTATACCTTGGACAACTGAAGAATCCTCTGCATCTCATCAGTCAGTCTTGGAGGAGGTGAGCTCATAAGCAGAGACATGGCTGGGTGGATGAAGAGGTCTATAAACTCAGAATAAGTGTATGGGGAATAAGATCTGTAGTGGAAAGCAGAGGACCAATAGACCACTGACCTTGGATTGCCTTGTGCATCCACTCTTCTCACAGGGAAAGGAAATTTCTCATGCTGATAGTATAGGATTAAATGGTAGATATAGGAGGTATATCTGAACAGCCTTTCTCTCGCCAAGTTTATCAATTGCTCATGTATTTTATTGGAGATGTAAGTGGCATAGTCATAACAGATTGGGGGCTTACCAGGGGAAAACATGGCCATCATTACCAGCACAGTTTCATCCACAAATTCTATTAAATTACAACCCAGTATGGGACTAATCATATCTGCAAGGTCTCTGCCCAATTGATTCAGGTATACATGAGAAATGAGAGGGTACTTCATGGTCTCAGAGGTTGAATCAATGAATAATGGATTTATCTTAGTGATTTGAGCATCTGTCAGTTTAGCTCCTTGTTTTATCAGATCCAATAGTGACAAAGGGACTAATTTCTTATCAGTCTTGAAGTTCAGCATCTCTCTGATGGCTTCAAGGGTGACATAAAAAACAATCAAGCCTGAAGGGTCAAGCACAGCCCTCTGAGTGGGGTCATAACAGTCAGCACATGGGTGGATTAGGTCAGGGAACTGGTTGACCTGAGGGAGCTTGAAGATGGGGAGGAAAGAGTCCCAAATGCCCAATATATCCATTCCACTATCATGCTTGAGTTTCAATTCATTTAGCAAGTGAATGTGATACTTGCTATGCATTAGCATTTCCTCTGATATTTCGTAATCTTTATCTGCTAGTGGTTTCCACTCCAACTCTCTCTGAGGGCCATTCAATGAAGCAACATTCAGGGCAACAGGTGCTACTGGTGTATCCATGTTTTATAAATGAATTTGGGGTGAATTTCGGCTATTTTTGGGAGAAATATCGTCCTGCGCAGTAGGTGAAAAAAATTTCTGAATTACAGCCCGTTTCAGAGCAACAGGGGTGTAATTGGGCACAATTGGCCGGTTAAAAAGAGGAATTAACTTAGCTTCAAGGTGTAGTAGGTCTATTTCTAAGGTGAAAATGGTCAATTTCCTGGTTTTTAATCAATGCAGGACGTAACAGAGTGCGCAGTTAGAGAATTGGTAAATACCTGGTGTTATAACGATGGAGGAGCTTGGTTGCAGTCAAATGCTGAGCGGCAGGAACTCCGAAATGGTCTTGGTAGGTTGGCGGCAGCAAAGGTCGTAAAAACACATGAAGGAGGCAGGGCAAAATAACATAGAAAAATGTGTAAAATGGCAAAATTCGGCCAAATATGGACTTTTTGGTGTTGGCGCGAAAATTTGGATGATGTCAGCATGACATCATCAAGTAGGGTCAGGGTCGGGTGACATCAGCATGACGTCATCGGGTGACGTGGTGGCCTGTGAGTGGTCCACGGGGACTGCATAGGTGGAGGACATGTCGGAGCGATGGCGGGCGGGGGTGCTGACGCGGCGGTGAAGTGGCGTGACGTTGGCATGACAGGACAGCTGAAAAACCGGGAGTGGTAAGCGGTATGATATCGCACCGCTCTTCATACGGAAGCGGGATTGTCAGAAGGCAACCCGATAAGATTTGGGGGCGACGCGTGGCAGAGGCCTGACGTCACCCTCTGACAAATTTCGGGAGGTAACGACAGTACATCGGGGCCGCTCCGAAATTGATAAGGGTCGTCGGATGGGAAAGCCCAGATCCGACGGCTGGCGGGAGGCAAAGTTGGCCGGACGATACGGTCGGGCAGAGATAATAAAATAATATTATTTGTTGACATATGTGCCCGGCGGAACATTAGAAAAGTGGGTTTGCGGGTTTATTTACAGTGTTACGGGTAAAACGGCTTATGAGGGGTTTATTTACAAAACCGAGTTTAGGCTATTAATCCAAGCAGATCTTGGATTAATCCCAGGATTAATTTTTTAGTGCTCTTTGGGTCGCGCTCAATGTTTTAGCGCTTGCAAATATTCAAAGCCGATCATAGGGCTATAATGCCCGGGGAAGGGGATATGTAGTTTTTTGGGTTTTTTGCATAATTTACATAGTAATAGGGGGAATAGGGGTATAGGGAGTTAAATAGTAAGAAATTAGGGGTTAATATGAGTGGAAGAGGTAGATGAGGGGATAAAAACACTAAGTTTTATATGAAATCAACTTAGTTTAGGAAGTAGATCAAAATGAAAAGAATTTACACAAGAAATGTGGCTATTAAAGAAACAAGAACCAACATAAGGCCTTGATCTCTTTCAAGAACATAGCTGGTAATGGGATGTTAGCAATGAATCTGAGGGGGGGAATCAGGAAGTTAGACATGCTTCTTTGTATTGCTGCAAAATGATGGAGAAGGGGACCCTCTCTATCCACTGATGTTTCCTTTATGTTGGACCAGCAAAATGCAAGGAATGACATTTCTGTAACCCACATCTACCTACCCATCTACTTACCTAGCATTTTTTGTTTCTTCATGGAGGGTGCACTTGAGCTAGCAGACCCTCAATTTCTCTTTTCTTTTCTTTTTCACTTTTTCTTTTGCTTTTCTATCGAGAACTACCCTTATCGCTTCCAAGGCCCCAAATTAAGCAGTTGGGAACCTTAATTCTCTACCTAACTACTTGTCTGCCAAGATTAAACAGTTTGGACAGACTTCTTTCTCTATTCTACAACAAGACATTGAAACATGGCATGATCCAGATTAGGCTGTTGGATCACCCATCCAAAATTCAATCAACATCAAGCTATGTACACATATCACCTTCTCTTGAAAATATGGGATCTTTGCATCACCAAAGCAGAGCATATTTGGAACTTTCTTTGCCAATCATGAAATATGAAACCTATTGGTATAGGTATCTAACAGAACCAATGACCCACCCATTTCTAAAGAGGTAGAGGTAATACCAAAGGACCCCTCCGACCAAATCATTATGTAGGTAGAAGATATTCCTCCCCTGGATGTTTTCTACAGCCCAAGGCATAAAGCGGTGGTTAAACGACAAAGGAAAAGAAGAAGGATTGATCAACCTTCCCTTTCCCCAGAGCAAACTGTCACGGGCAATGTAATTTGGAAGGAGGAATTTGACCCCTCCGATGACCTGACAAAACTGTCATAGTATGCAGGAGCTTATTCGGCAGCGACAATAGACAAGGCATCGGAGGTAAGCCTTTTACTAAAAACAAAGGATCAGGAGATTTTCTAATTACAGGCACAGTTAACTGAAGCAAAGCAGAAAGCGGAGCAGGCAGAGCAGCAATTGTTGACACAACAGCAAGTGAACAGTCAACTAACACAACAATTGCAGGCAGAAAAACAAAGGATTGACCAAAGCACAATCCAGAAACAGAAAGAATTATCAGAGGCATTGGCACAATTGAAGGCAGCGAACGAACAAATGATGAAAACAAAAGATGATCAAATTGCTCAATTATCATCACAGCTCGAGAAAACAAAGGGCGTTCCACAAGTGGCTGAATTTAGAGCAAAAGCATTACAAATAAATACTGCATTAATATCCCAAATTAAGCTTCTGTGTCAACAAATAGCCCAGGCAGAGCCACTATGTGAATTAACGGCATCTATAAGTAAGCAAGTAGACAAGGCCAGGACTGAATTGGATCAAGCTGAAGAAACGATAGCTGCATTTCTCGACTGGCAAGATTATGACCAAGGACAAGCGACCAATTTACCCAGGATCTTAGAATCACACAAAGATATACTCTTCACTGAATGGCAATCCCAGTTAATGAAAGCAGAGAGGGCGGTTTCAAGATGTAAATCAACTTCTAGCAATTTAGTGGAATTGGTCAATAACACTCTCTACTTATCAAACATGATTTCCCAATGCACACCAGGAAAGTTGACAACAATGAAAACGTTGGAGCAATCATGTTATCCAGATCTGGAAGAAAAGGGGAGGTTAATCGCTGGGATTAACAATTTAACTTGGGACACATATTGGTTCTTCCTGGTAAAGCCGCACACATAGAGAGCCGCCCTCAAGTGCCTAACAGATGCAATTGGGTATATTATTCCCGATATTCAGGATGCCACCTATGCCGCCCAGCTCAACTCGCGCCTCAACAAACCACCTGAAGTAGAGCCAATGCTTGCGATAAGTCAGCTCAGATTTAAAGGCAAGCAGCCTACTTGATGAATCATGCCGCCGACTGCCAGATCGCTGAAGAAAAATAGGATCAAGATTTATTGATACCAATTAAGTAGGATTTCTGTTTTATAGATAGATAGATTAATTAAGTATTTATAGACCCTTTCATTGTTTTGGAAAGGGTCATAAAGTTTTGTACTTGACTTAAAGGCTAAAGTTGCACTATTGTGCTTCAGTCATATTCTTTTATGAAACTGGACCAGTTGTTCTTAATTCGATAAGGAAGCTTTTTATGCAATTGTGCACTATTGTCTTTGTATGGAAAATGTTTTTGCGTTGAAGAAAGAATTACAAGTAGCGATTGATATTGGGAGTGTCAAAGCAGCTCATATGGTATTTCTATCTATGTCTGAATTCATTCCTTTCATGTGAATTGTTATTTGATTATCCTTGTTATTATTGATTATATGCATGTGCTTTAACAACAATTCTATATTCCTTCCACTATTGGATGTTTTATGATATGCTTTTATTTTAACCATGTATGTGTCATTGATATAAATGATGAGTGTAGTAATATCGCTTTAATCGCTTTGCTTAACTATTTAGGCACAGTAATCTTGAATGAAATAATATCCATGTCTGTTAGATGGAGTCATCTATATGCCTGTCTATAGACACAGACCATCAAGCGCTACACTTTAAAGCTCAATAGGTTCCCGGGATAGGTCATAATTCTTGTATTCTTGTTAATAGATTTAGTTATTCGCCCATCACTAGCTTAGTTAATAAATCATCCATTCACCCCGTTTATCCACTTTTAGGAAACTGGTCCCATTATCCCCAGTCGGAGCCACTATTCCAAACGGAAAAGGAGTTGTACTAAGGTCCGGACTGGGTGGTTATCCCCAATGTTGTTGCAGCGATTTTCGAGGCATCAACATTTTTGGCGCTAGAAGGAGGGCCTCAACTGTGAATGGCAAATAAACCCAAATCTGCAGGCCATTCTAAGAGTAATTCTCCCTCCATATCTCCTCGTTCTTCCCAATTGTATGCTGGTTCTCCAGTATCCAAACGAGAAGAAGAGGAATCAACTACCACTGCTCAAACCCATCATACTCCAGAACAATTAAGTCTTGAATCACCTGAAATCCAGTCTCTTATCCACAAACTTCAGAGCTTCTTGATTTCACCACAGAAATCTGAGGTATCACAAAGCAGTGCGACTTCGCAGTTCAATTTACCTCACCCTCTCACCAAACTTCAGAGCGAAAAGCTCGGTATTGAACCCACTGAGTTCCCTTTACCGAAAAGGAAAAAGGCAAAGAAATATACTGAAGGATCTGACAGTGAAGAGCTTTCATACACATCCTCCATTGCATCTTCCCCTCTGCAAAGTCAACCATCCACTCCCCCATTACATATTGTTGTTCATCAGGGATTAGGAGCTTCAACATCCCAACTTGATCACTCCTCAATACTGTTTCCTTCCCAGACATCTGGAATTCCAGCGGTAGTATCAACCACTACTGCTATTATAATGGCAGACCCATGGACCAGACCAGATGCTCCTGAAAAATGGCTACCCAAATTTAATCCAGATGATGGGACCCAGGCCGAGGAACACATTAATAATTTCATGTTGGCAGTCAACTTGAAAGGAGTAACAGAACAAGATGTTGTTGTTAGACTCTTCCCTTACACCTTGCAAGGATCAGCAGGATCCTGGTATTTTTCTTTACCCTCTGGTTCCATTACCAGTTGGAACACTTGCCAAGAGCATTTTCTTACCAAATATGGAGATAATAGGTCTTTGGCTACCCTAATAAACGATCTCTCCAATCTTAGGATAGAGCATCGGGAACCAATTAAGGAATTTAATGCTAGATTCAATAAACTCCTGAACAAAATCCTAACGGCCTCCAAACCAAGTGAACAGATTCGAAGCAAATGGTATATAACCGCCCTACCTGCCAATATATCCATTTTTGTAGATAGGGCTGGGAAACCTACCTTAGCTGAAAACATGAGAGAAGCACTTGCTGTGGAAAAGCGCATTAATGCTCTAGAGAAGAAGGCTGCTCTGGAAGACAGAAAAGCCAAAAAAGTCTCTTTTAAAGATGACTCAAGAAAGAAAACCCCAAAAGACCCATATTACATGGAAGGTTTGCAAAAGGTCCTAAAAACTTTATCAAATGAAATGGTTGAAATAAAAAAACAGGTAGCTGAAACCTCAACCAAAAGACCCTTTAGGAATTATAAGAGAAATGAATCAAAGCCACCAAATGTCATATCTAATGCAGATTCAGAGCAAGAAGAAGAAGAGGAAGAGGAAACAATTTAACCAACTGATGATGAAGAAGAAGTAGTAGAATGTCATGGAATGTGGGATTTTATACTCCCCAACTCCGATACCGATAATGAAGAAGAAGCATTCCCGGTCACTACTAGGAGCAAAAGTACTTCTGAACCTGTTCAGGTAACGTCAAAGAAAAGGAGTGCAGGTGCCGCTACAACCAAAGAAAAAATACCTGCAAAGAAATCACCTGTAGCAGTTCCCCAAAACCAGCCTTCAACTTCTAATACTCCTTCAACATCTAAAACATTAGTGGTATCCGATTCAATGGAGTATAACATTGTTGATGACATGAAGAAAACTAAAGCAAACATTACTATGTTTGAACTTAGTAAATTAAAGCATCAGCAGAAATTACTTCTTAAAGAATTGAATGTTGTTCCTTCTACACCTCTTCCCAGTGCTAAAGCTGCTAATGATTCAGGCCAACCTCCTCCCGGTATGGTTGAAGCTACCGATTCAGTTTTGATTGGCGATAGATCAAATTCTCATACCCCACCTTTCCTATTGACCTATGAAATCTATAACAGAAACCTGCACAACTGTTTGATTGACTCTGGGGCATCTTCTAACATAATGCCAGCCTCAGTTTGTTCTAAACTGAACATTGAACCCCAGAAGTCTGTTATCCATATTGTATAGTTGGACAGGACCAAAGTGTAGGTTGTGGGAGAAATTAATTCCGTAACTATTAGGTTGTCTGCTGATCCCAGAGTAGTACAAAGGATTGACATCCTAATAGCCGATATACCTGAATTTTACGGTTTAATTTTGAGTAGGGATTGGTCTGAAAAATTGCATGGGTATATTTCCACTGATTGGTCACATATGTGGCTTCCCTACAAGGGTAAGCCAAATCAAATAAGGATCGATTGGGAAAAACATATGACCCATACAGTTACAAAATTCAAACAAGAAAACCAGCCGGTAGCATTCAACAACAACATTTTGGGGAATTATTCATCAGAGTCATTCTTTGGCAACTTCGTTGCCCAACCCTCTCCGTTCTCAGTAAACCACTCTACATCTCAGATCGAAAATTTTTCACAAACAGATCGATCAAGATGTTTCAATGATACTGAGAAAATTGTAAATACAATTGTTAATACTTCTTTATTTTGGTCTTTATATTTCGATGGGTCCAAGTCTAGTGAGGGCTCAGGAGCAGGATGTATTCAGGTTAGTCCACAAGGAGAGAAGACAATGCTGTCCTGTAGGCTAGAATTTGAATGCACTAACAATACAGCTGAATATGAAGCCTTAGCCCAGGGACTATATAAAGAAATCGGCCTTAAAGTGCAATATCTAAAAGTATTCAGCGATTCTGAAATTATTGTTAAACAGGTGAGGAATGCAATCCATTGTCTTTCAAATTGCCTCAAGCATTATCAATCACTAGTACAAGAACTTACCTCGCACTTTTCCGCATTCAACATTTCCTCCATCCCTAGGTCTCAAAACTCGGCAGCCGATCTCCTAGCCAATGTAGCTTCCAAGCTCCTACCTTCTGAAGACTACACCCCAGATAGATTTTTCATAGAATTGCTTTTTAGGCCCTCAATTCCTGACAATGTCACTAATTGGAGAGTATTCAACCATGATGAGGACATTTTACAATTTCTAACTTCTGAAAAGTCCTATGACGATCAAATTATTGAGGAAAATGACCATGATCTACAAATGAAAGAAATGCCTCAGGAAAATTCAATCCCTAAGCCAGTGGTAAAGCTTGAGGATCTTTATGATATCAAAGACAGGTTTAAACCTGTAACTAATGCAAAGCTCCAAAGTTCTACCCTTAGGTTTGAATTGATAAATCTTGGCACCGAGCAAACTCCTCAAAACATTAACTTAGGACTAGGACTTTCCTTGGAAGAGAAGGAGGCATTCATTAGACTGTTAAGGAAAAATAAACAGGTCTTTGCTTGGAAATACGATGATTTGAAGACATATGATACATCCATTATCCAGCATACCATTCCAATGCTTCCCGATCAGAAACCGATTCAGCAAAAGTTAAGAAAAATACATCCAAACTTAGAGAGCCAAATAAAATCGGAACTTAAAAAACCCTTGAAAGCCAAGATTATCTTTCCTGTCCGCACTCAAAATGGGTCTCTAATATGGTGCCAGTCAGAAAGAAAAATGGCGACATTCGGATTTGTATTGATTTCAGAAATTTGAACAAAGCAAGCTTGAAAGATAATTTCCCATTACCTACTATGGAGCAAATACTTCAATCAGTAGCAGGCTCTGAATTAATGTCCTTTATAGATGGTTTCTCAGGATATAACCAAGTCCTGGTTCATCCTGATGACCAGCTTAAAACCACATTCAGAACAAAATGGGGAACATATGCATATCAGAAAATGCCTTTCAGACTTATAAATGCAGGAGCAACATTCCAAAGAGCGATGGATACAGCTTTTAGAGGGATGATTAATAGAACAATGGTCGTCTATCTAGATGATATTAATGCATTCTCTAAAGAGAGGTCTAATCATTTGCATGACCTAAGTGAAATCTTTCAACGCTGCAAATGATATGGTATTTCTCTTAACCCTAAAAAATCTTTCTTCACTCTTGACCAAGGAAAGCTCTTAGGTTTTATTGTGTCTAAAAATGGCATTTATATTGATCCTGATCGGATCAAAGAAATCTCTGAAATCCCTTTCCCGCATAATAAGAAATCCATGCAGTCATTTTTAGGCCAAATCAATTTTGTTAAAAGAATTGTTCCAGAATTTTCTCAGATTATTTTGCCACTTCAAACTATGATCAAGAAGAATTCAGTCTTTAAGTGGGGATCAGCGGAAAAAGAAGCGTTTGATCTAATCAAGCAATCAATAATCAATGCCCCAGCCTTAAATACTCCAAATTTTTCTAATCATTTTACATTGTATACCATCGCATCCAACTTCTCTTATGCTGCAGTACTCACGCAACTAAATGATCACAATCTGGAAGCACCCATTTCATTTTTTAGCTCAAATCTTCAGGGTGCTGAATTGAATTACTCCGAGGTAGAAAAACAAGCCTTTGCTGTATTTAAAGCAGTCAAACATTATAGACCCTTCCTTTTGAAAACCCACACAAAAGTTATAGTTCCTTTCCCTGCAGTTAGGCAACTATTAATCCAAAAAGAACTGGGTGAAAAAAGGGCAAATTGGGTCACAGCGCTTCAAGAATATGACTTAGAAATTAGGCCAGCAAAGATTGTTAGGGGCCAAGGTTTTTGCAGGTTATTGGCAGGAGCATCCAACATCCCAGAATCAGGTGATACAGATCAAACTGAAGAAATCAACCAGATAAGTGTTACTGATTCTGAGTCTCAATATGCAGATTTAATCTTTTATTTGAAAAATGGATATGCACCTCCTAACCTATCTTACAAAAACAAAAGGGCCATAAGGTTAAAAGCGAAAAATTTCACAATTATTGATGATGTGCTTTTTAAGCAGAATTATGATTCCATCTTATTAAGATGCCTTGAGAAACCTGAAGCACAAAAGGTTTTGCAGGAGTTACATGATGGACCAGCAGGAGGACATTTTGGAGCTGACACAACAGCTCACAAAATTATTCATGCTGGATACTATTGGCCAACTCTGTTTAGAGATGCCCACGAGTATGTAAGGAAATGCCGCAATTTTCAAACTTCTAGTGGAAGACAACGAAAACCAGCTTTCCCTCTACAACCAGTCAACATTGAACAACCATTTGAGCAATGGGGATTGGACATCATTGGGGATATTACTCCACCTTCTTCCAAACAGCGTAAGTATATCCTTACTGCTACCGATTATTTTACTAAGTGGGTTGAGGCAATTCCTTTGATGACAGCAAATTCTGAAGCAATCATTGAGTTCATAGATCAATTCATCATTACCAGGTTTGGTGTTCCAAATGCTCTTGTTTTTGATAATGCATCTTATTTCTCAGGCAATGCTATGTTTGATTTCGCTATTAAAAGAGGATTTAAATTGAAATATTCTACTAATTACTATCCCCAGGGTAATGGTTTAGCAGAGTCTACTAATAAGAATCTGATCAAGATCATTAAGCGAACTATCAAATAGAATCATAAAAACTAGCACAAATCCTTAATGTTTGCATTATGGGCTGATAGGATAACACAGAAAGCTTCTATAGGATCTTCCCCATTCAACCTTGTGTATGGAAAAGAAGCAGTACTGCCCACAAATCTTGTTCTTCCTTCTCTAGCCCTAGTTCAGTTCATTGAGGAAAGTCCATCCTCTTCTATTCAACTTAGACATGATCAAATTCTAAAATTAGAAGAGGAAAGAGAAAAAGCCAGAGTTATTCATGCCAAACATCAGCAAGTCATCAAGGCAGCTTTTGATTCAGTCTCATCCAGTTCAAAACAATTTCAAGTCGGTGATTTAGTTCTGAAATGGGACAAAGCCCATGAGGACAAGGGAAAACACACCAAGTTCCATAAGATGTGGCTTGGACCATTTCAGATCTGTGAGAAGATAGGCCATTCAACCTTCATATTGCAAGATTTATCAGGTTTGAGAGATTCTCTCCCTGTTAATGGCCTTATCTTGAAGAAATTCTTTAATTGAGGAGGTAACCCCTTCTCCTTTCAGTTTGATAGAGTTTTGTAGTTTGTAGGATTTGTAGAAAATAATGTTGTAAGGTATCTTCCATTGACCTTTGCTATGATTAAAAACTTGATCCACAGAAGTAGTATGATATTTGCTTTTAAATAATAGAGCTCACAACCAAAAGAGATAATTTCTAGGAAATTAGGTATCATTGTATTCTGAAACCACATTTCAAGTTTTGTTAACACCTCTCAAAGTTTAGAAGTATTGTAAATCATTTTCTGTTTTCAAATTGGTCTCAAAAGGTTATCAATATCAAGATAGAAGCTAATCCAATTTCAGCATCTTCAACTCTTACCCTGTCATCCATTTACTCTTAAGGAGAAGATTGTTCATCCCATTCACTAAAGTTTATTATTACTCAAAGTGTAATTCTAAAATATCGGATATTAAAGATAAGAGGTCTTATTACAAGCCTGCTTACCATGTTCATAGGGAAATAGTTTAACCGACATTACCAATACTGCATACCAAAACAGGGTAATGGCTTAGAATTATAAGACAAGGGGTCTCATCACGAGCCAGCTTGTTCGGTTAGATTACTACCAGTGAATGGCATTGTCAATAGCTGGCCACCAAACTAGGACAATGGCTTTTTATCTTATCAATAACAGAAAAAAGAAATGAAATACAAAATATGAAAACATGTTTTGAATTCATTCTGTTAATCACACTCTTAATTGGATGGAACAATGGACAATAGCATGGTTAAAAGGTATCCCTGTCGAAACTATAAATGTTTGCTGGCAGCAGAGGCTCTACCTATGACAGAAGAGTTCACTATAAAGCTGATTTGGAAAAGTTTTCTATTTTATCATTATTAACCAATAGAGGCCTATTTAAAACTTAGAATGTATCTATTTTCTTAAAAAAGAGAGGAAATTAGCAAAAATAGATTCATTTTACTTGGAATGCATATATACCTAATTATATTAGAATTTTCCCCTTTGATTAGAACTCTATTTTGAAAAAGTTTAAGTATTTCTATACTTTTCAGAGATAACTAGTTCTTCCAGCGAATCGCCAATTGTTGTGCTCTACAACAACCCCCCCCCATTTCATATCATCTCTATCTACAAAATTATCATATGAAATGGGTCCCTTTAGAAGTTAATTGGTGTCAATATTGTATTATTCAAAAAGGTCCGATAACCAAATGAAAACATTATATAAAAACCTTTTGAAAAACCCATTTTGATCAAATAAGACAATCTTTTATCATTGCGATAAAGCGATCGCAAGATCGCATATCGCAATGACATAGAGAAAACAAATAAGTGACATATTGGTTTCCGCCGATGCGATATCGCTATCGGCTATCGGTGATACTCTATACGTAGTCTTAAAGCGCCCCAAGCCTTTCACCCCGATGCGATGCGATATCGCAATCGGCAATCAGCAATACTCGATGCACATTTTAAAGCGCCCCCATGCCATTGGCCCCGATGCGATGCGATATCGGCGATCGATGACCGGCGATATACAATACATATCTCATATGATGCCAATACTCCCGATGCGATGCGATATCGCTATCAGCTATCGGGGTTTCCAAAAGATGACAATATAAAAGGTTTAAGTTTGCCCCGATCGCGGATTGCGATAAAGCGCAGATTTCAAAAAACCGTTGGAATAAAGGGATATCACGATTTATTTCATATTAAAGGCTTGATCCGTCCAACAATGATTCACCTACGCGCAACTGCCAAAACATCCACAACATGCTTAAATGAATCATTTAGCCGATTAATGATATAATGGGCATTTAAGATTGGCAGGTTTTAAACGGCCATTTAATGTGATCGCAAGTCCTAAAATCCTCCCATGGATTGTATCTGCGCCCATTTTAGAAGCTAATCCCTTATTACGCATCAGTCAATATATCTCATCACTTTAAAGTTTTCATTCCCATTTCTCTGTGTTACGTTTAATTTTGCCTCTGTGCAGAATTCATCCAAAGGAGAAAGCTCAAGCAAAATGGGGAAGAAATCCAAGAAGACCACAGGCGCTTCCGCTGCGCTAGCTGTAGGACAAGCTGTTGCTGACAAAAAGAAATGATTGATATTTGATACTACATGTTCGGGTCTCGTCAGAACTACTTGGCAAGGTACCTACAACCTGATTGAAGCCGAAGAACCAGCAGCAACAATAGTACAAGCCACTGTAGATTTAACTCGGAAATCGGAGGGTACTCTAAAGGACTTAGCTGACTCTTTCCTTCATCGGATAGCAGCTAGGGAACAAATTCTCCCATATACTGATGTAGTGCGGTGGGCAATTGAGGAAATCCCAGTCCTGGATAGAACCTTCAGCACCAGAGACGGGAGAATTTTCGGGTCATTCAGGGCGGATGATCTAAGGCAAATGTATCATTTGCCTGAGCCAGAGAAGATATACAATAAGGCGTTCCTGGAAAAATTCTCAAACGAGAACGAAGTTGAATCCGAACCCATCCGGGATTGGAGACAAAATCCGGCAAAGCACAAACATGAATCTTCCGGTAAGTACTCGGTTGATTCCCTAGCTTCTCCTTATTGCTACGCTGGAATAATGATGTGTAGATTATGGGGATTGCACGACTCTACTAATTTCACTATAGAAATGGTTCCCCTAATGGAAGCAGCATGCAACAGTGTAATAATGGATTGGGCCACTATTCTCTCAGATAAACTAGCCACAGCTCTTCTTGACTTTAGGAGTAAGACTCGCATCTCGGAAAGGATAATCCAACCATTCTATTACAGTGCATATATTTTAGATACATTGTGTTTCAATTCTGAATTTCCCGTGCTCGGATGGAGGTGGAAACCACAAGACCCCATGCCTATTCACATATATCATCAGAAGTTATGGAAATCCTCTTATAAGCACCATTTGTACCAAGTCTGCAATGGCTTTATGTTACCTGTTTATTATTCTATTTTTGATAAACCCGCTCCAAAGATTTCTTATCAAGCCGGAATTGATTTAACCTCAATAGGTAGATGGTTCGGGGAGGAGAAATTCACTTATATAAGAGTTTTCAGTAACCAAGCCGAACCTCATGTTCTCCCTTTATACATACCAGATAAACTGTTGGCAAGAGAAATCTCTTACCAGATTATGGCTGAGAGGGTTACACAGACTCTCAAGAAAAATAAGAAGCAGGGCTGGCCCTCTTTTCCCTTGAGATGTGGTGTCTATACTCTGCATGATCTCAAACATGCAGAAAAGGAAGCCACGAAGATTAAATCATTAACTCTGGTGACTCTCCCAAATAGGCAGTTTGATCCAAACAAAGTTTCCTATACTGCACTAGAACAGGCCAAATTGACAAAATTTGATCATAAAGAAGATATGTTTGACGACCTGTTCTCTTCAGCTGAGACAATAAATCAGGTTAAAGCATTCGCCAAAGTGAAATATAATGATGAAGGGTTGACTGAATTTAATAAACTTAGAGAACAGAGGTTGCAAACTCTGCCTCTAGATTTATTAGCAACAACCCCAGCGACATCGTCAAGCGAGCCTGATCGGCAACAGTCAAAGGAACCTCCAGTTATAACGAAAGAACAAGAGAAGCCACAGGAGGAAAATCAGAAGAAAGAACAAGAGGAAAAGCAGAGAAGAGAGAAAGAGGAAAAGCAGAGGAAAGAACAAGAGGAAAAGCAGAAGAGAGAGCAGGAGGAAAGGCAGAAGAGAGAGCAAGAAAAAGTGCGGAAGGAGACCCAAGCTGAAAAGGAAAAACAAACCACCATTGATGTCAATATAGATACTCATATTGACCCTAAATTGCTCCAGGAATGGAAGCAATTTGATTCCATTATCAGTGGCTTGGAATGCTCAAAGGACACAGACACTTCAAAGGTAATGGATACACAAGATATCACTTCACCACAGGTTCTAAGTGGAACCAGCGGCCCACCCATTTCTAAAGAGGTAGAGGTAATACCAAAGGACCCCTCCGACCAAATCATTCTGCAGGTAGAAGATATTCCTCCCCTGGATGTTTTCTACAGCCCAAGGCATAAAGCGGTGGTTAAACGACAAAGGAAAAGAAGAAGGACTGATCAACCTTCCCTTTTCCCAGAGAAAACTGTCACGGGCAATGTAGTTTGGAAGGAGGAATTTGACCCCTCCGATGACCTGACAAAACTGTCACAGTATGCAGGAGCTTATTCGGCAGCGACAATAGACAAGGCATCGGAGGTAAGCCTTTTACTGAAAACAAAGGATCAGGAGATTTTCTCATTACAGGCACAGTTAACTGAAGCAAAGCAGAAAGCGAAGCAGGCAGAGCAGCAATTATTGACACAACAACAAGTGAACAGTCAACTAACACAACAATTACAGGCAGAAAAACAAAGGATTGACCAAAGCGCAATCCAGAAATAGAAAGAATTATCAGAGGCATTGGCACAATTGAAGGCAGCGAACGAACAAATGATGAAAACAAAAGATGAGCAAATTGCTCAATTATCATCACAGCTCGAGAAAACAAAGGGCGTTCCACAAGTGGCTGAATTTAGAGCATAAGCATTACAAATAAATACTGCATTAATATCCCAAATTAAGCTTCTGTGTCAACAAATAGCCCAGGTAGAGCCACTATGTGAATTAACGGCATCTATAAGTAAGCAAGTAGACAAGGCCATGACTGAATTGGATCAAGCTGAAGAAACGATAGCTGCATTTCTCGACTGGCAAGATTATGACCAAGGACAAGCGGCCAATTTACCCAGGATCTTAGAATCACACTAAGATATACTCTTCACTGAATGGCAGTCCCAGTTAATGAAAACAGAGAGGGCGGTTTCAAGATGTAAATCAACTTCTAGCAATTTAGTGGAATTGGTCAATAACACTCTCTACTTATCAAACATGATTTCCCAATGCACACCAGGAAAGTTGACAACAATGAAAACGTTGGAGCAATAATGTTATCCAGATCTGGAAGAAAAGGGGAGGTTAATCGCTGGGATTAACAGTTTAACTTGGGACACATATTGGTTCTTCCTGGTAAAGCCGCACACACAGAGAGCCGCCCTCAAGTTCCTAACAGATGCAATCGGGTATATTATTCCCGATATTCAGGATGCCACCTATGCCGCCCAGCTCAGCTCACGCCTCAACAAACCACCTGAAGTAGAGCTAATGCTTGCGATAAGTCAGCTCAAATTTAAAGGCAAGCAGCCTACTTGATGAATCATGCCACCGACTGCCAGATCGCTAAAGAAAAATAGGATCAAGATTTATTGATACCAATTAAGTAGGATTTCATTTTATAGATAGATAGATTAATTAAGTATTTATAGACCCTTTCATTGTTTTGGAGAGGGTCGTAAAGTTTTGTACCTGACTTAAAGGCTGAAGTTGCACTATTGTGCTTCAGTCATATTCTTTTATGAAACTAGACCAGTTGTTCTTAATTCGATAAGGAAGCTTTTTATGCAATTGTGCACTATTTTCTTTGTATGGAAAATGTTTCTGCGTTGAAGAAAGAATTACAAGTAGTGATTGATATTGGGAGTGTCAAAGCAGCTCATATGGTATTTCTATCTATGTCTCAATTCATTCCTTTCATGTGAATTGTTATTTGATTATCCTTGCTATTATTGATTATATGCATGTGCTTTAACAACAGTTCTATATTCCTTCCACTATTGGATGTTTTATGATATGCTTTTCTTTTAACCACGTATGTGTCGATGATATAAATGATGAGTGTAGTAATATCGCTTTAATCGCTTTGGTTAACTATTTAGGCACAGTAATCTTGAATGAAATAATATCCATGTCTGTTAGATGGAGTCATCTATATGCCTGTCTATAGACACAGACCATCAAGCGCTACACTTTAAAGCTCAATAGGTTCCCGGGATAGGTCATAATTCTTGTATTCTTGTTAATAGATTTAGTTATTCGCCCATCACTAGCTTAGTTAATAAATCATCCATTCACCCCGTTTATCCACTTTTGGGAAACTGGTCCCATTATCCCCAGTCGGAGCCACTATTCCAAACGGAAAAGGAGCTGTACTAAGGTTCGGGTGGTTATCCTCAATGTCGTTGCAGCGATTTTCGAGGCATCAACAGAGTATTAGGGAAAAATATTTACCTCATGTTATGTAAATTATGTACTGTAAAAATATGGAATCTAGCAGTGCGAATAAGCTATACTCGATTTCATTATTTAAATTAGATACCAACAAATAAATATTTGACAACATTCATTAATTTAATTACTGGCAACATATTTGAGCGTAGAGTTAATAAAATCCTAAATAATATTGGAGGGTTTCTTTTCTATACTTGAATAAAACTGAAGAAAAGGTTTTGATGCCTTAAATTTGACTAGGAGTTCATCTGGTTACTGAACCGATTACTTGTAAGAGGTGGGTGGCGTTAATAAACTGTATATATACACACACAGAATATTTTAAGAACAGTTTGAATCCAGATACAAGGGTAGTTCATGCTTGAACATATGCTTGTTCTGTAAGCATTTCCTTTGATCAATTTATTGAGACAATTTGTCGATAAAAGGATCTTTTAGTGTATGTATAGTAATGAAAAAGAAGGAAACGTAAAAATCTATGAGCCATTGGATAAACTCAGAAATCCCCATTTTATAGGAATGTCAAAGTTTCAGTAATCACACTATTTTTAACATATGTGTCAAGCATTATTCCAAAATATAGAAATTACGGTAGCATGAAGGTGCAATAAGGAAACATTCATATCGATTCTTTTGAACCAACATTACGCTGTCAGAAACAACGTTGAACGAGGATAAGATCGATACAAGGGATAATTGTTTGAAATGGTTCACTTAAGTTTTTAAGTGAGGATTGCAACATCCAATCGCAGAGTAACCTGTAGCGGTTATGTGGTTATAGATTTATTTCAGAAAATGATGTATTCCTCTTCAAAATATGTACAATATCTATCTAAACGAGTGAAAATTGTGAAGGACTTGGAATTATTGTAAGGTTGGGATGTGCATGTTCCACGCAAAATAATATCAATAAAAAGAGATGCTAAATTGTTTAGGAATAGAAGCAAACCGAACTAAAGCTCTGTAGGAATTATTACGCATTGGAAATCTGTGTTACCAGAAACGGGACGGTAGCCACCGTTCTCGGAAAAAAACACACAAGAAACACAACGGCACGGGAAACACCGTTTTCTACGGCCCTTTTTGTTAACCTGTATTTTTCCAGAGCTCAGTTCGTTGTAATTTGTTTCTTTAGAGTTCGTTCTCAGCTCTGTTTTTTTGCTCTTTGCACATATTTATTTAAAAATTTCAGGTACCAAATTCCCTTCCTGTGTGTTCATAGATTCCTGCAATGAAGCATATGTTTACCAATGAAGTACCAAATGCACCAAATTTTAATAGAATCCACAGCGACGAGAATTTCCGCAAGCGCTGTGCTGAATTTGAAACGCTATGATTCGATGTCTTTGGGCCTTCGGATCCTTCGCCATGCATCTCATCTAAGTATTTTTCTATTATATTCTGAATTGCCTCTACTTTTTCTTAATGTCTTGGAGTTTGGAAAAGAGTTCTATAGATGTAACATTTGGATATTCTTTATGAATGTAAAAGTGTTTGCAGTTGTTTGCATCATTCACAAAGAAACCTGAAGAGTAGAGTTTCACTAAGCTCATCAAACTGAGAACTACTAGCACTCCTAATAGCAATTGAAGACCAGATACCACCTAGGTCGATTTCCCTTTTTGAAAACAAGTTAATCTCTGCATTAATTTTAAGTTAATCTCTGCATTAATATACATGTGTAAAACTCATAGCTTAAACATAATTCCACATATGGTTTAAGAAGTGTATATTCAATTGTAGATTTTACTTATTGTTTCTCTCCGAATGGTATATTTTGGTCTTGGGTGACATATATACATATATATACAATTTTTTGAAATTTCCACACATAAACAATAATTAGCAGAAGGCATAAGAAACAAAAGACATATATTTAATGGTCAATTTGTTAATTCAAATCTAGTTGTAAATCTAGTTGAAACTATATTGAAAATTAAAATTAAATCTGTGTTTTTCATACTTTTGTTATTTTTTCTCTCTCCTCGTTTCTTGAATGCGAAACATCCAAACTACGTTCCTCGAATAGTTGTCGTTTCTAGTCTCGTTTTCAATTTCTCTTTTCTGGTAACATAGTTGGAAATAATGAGTAATATTTTGAGGAAAAAAAAATTGTATTATAAGCCATAAATGAGAAAGAAATATACTCAGTAACCATGTAGTGAAATTGAAACCCATAGTATAAGATCAAAAAGCATTACAACCTATATATAACAACTCTTCCGCAAAATAATTAAGTGTATGGCATGATGTGGAAACCTTCACGCATCATTACATATTATAATCACCTTTCATTCCGACTATAATAGACAACTCAGAGAACTAAACAAATGTATGGCTAATAATACAGAAATTACTCAATGAGCTCTGGTGACTTTATACATTAGCACCAAAACGAGTGCATTTTATAACAAGATCTTTAGTACAAGTAATTTCCATTAATTTGTTAAGATAAAGGTAGGCAACGGGGGTAATATAAGCCTTGCAGGGATAGAAAAAAGGCTTCGTAATTATACAACTAGCGTACACCATTTTTCATAAAAGGCAATATGCGAGTTTCAGGATGACATAGAAATTCAATACCGAGGTTTACAGACGAAACTACCTAGTAATCTGAAGTAGCAACACCCTGATCAGGAAAGTGGACTATTAATTTGGTATTCGCATTATCAGAATTCAGGGAGGAGGAGTCGGTTATGGATACCGCTTGTCTTAGCTGTAGCTAACACATAAAATAGAAAAGACCAAGCACTGGTAAGAAAAGAGACTAAAATTGCAGGAGAATACATTTACAAACCAAAATTTCAGTAGGATAGAAACCTAGTTACCCGTAGAAGGAAATATTGGAGCATTTGGGCACCACTGAATAGAAAACCCCAAGAATAATCATTTTTAATGATACGTAATAATTTTAGAAAAATAATAAAACGAATCAACATCAGAGACAAAATCACTAAGATTTTACATGTCAGGTTAACACTTGGTTAACTAAATCTAAAACTAAAGCAACCTGAAGAACTTCAAACCTTTTCTTGTACCAAACAACAATATCTGATTAAAGTTAAACCTTTAGTGGTATGAAGAGAGACACATCCACAATAAAGCATATATAAAATGTAGTAATAGTAATTACCAATAAATCTGAAAGCTTACTAAACCATAGATGGCCTAGTTTCCTGAGCAATAAATCTATTAATGGGAATCCACAAGTAGAGGATTAATTTGAAATCCAAGACCATGGAGGGTAAAGAAAGTCATAAACATTCTCCCAACATTGCACCAGAAGAGTAATAAGTTGCAAGAGCATACAAAAATCAATGGTTTATAACCGAAAATAAACCATTATGGTACCCTGCGTAAGGAAAAACACATAAAGTATATAGGGGGGTCATCGTACTGATCAGAAGGTAGAACGATTTAAATAAATATAATGTAATGGAACCAAAAAGCTTAGTCATTCTAACTGAATACCATTGATAAATTTCCATCTTACCAGGGCTAAGCATGCCATATTCACATATGGAAGCAAAACTACCAAGACTTAAAGGGAAACCGCCAAGTACAATTTATGTAGAGGTAGCATAACATCCATGACAAAGATTCATGCTCTTAAAGTGATGATTAAAGTAGATGTGTGTCGAATGGTAATGGGAAAGAGAGACATTTCCTCTATAGTGACACCGTGTTCATCTCAAGGACTCCACTGAAATCCATTCATAAAATGAAAACTAGAAAACCCCAGAGAGTAATGGGAGTCGTTAAAAAGAAAGGTCAAGGTTTAGGGTTTTTCCAAACGCATTTCCCATCGTTCGATCATCTCGAGCGATATTCACCCATCATTTGAATACGGTCTAACAGCCACATGAAGCCCATGTGATCAGCAGGTGTGTATGAACAAGTGGCAATGCAATATTTGTTGCACAACAACCCATGGTACCATCCTTACTATGAATATTACGAAAGCTTTAATATGGGGGGGTGCATTATAATATTGGAACCCAATACAAATTAAAATTTTAATATAATTAATAAACTAGTGGGATTTCATATGCGCCCAAATAATACTTTGGAGAAATGGTTAGTAATAAATTACCACGTCCTAGAGGAATAATATGGTGATTTATTATAAAGCTGTAAATTACCATAGTGAACACGAGGAATAATATGGTGATTTATTATAAAGCTGTAAATTACCATAGTGAACATAAATGAATAATTAGTGATGACTATGGTAAAGTAGCTTAGGTACATGTTGCCTAATAAAACTATGTGTAAAAATCCAAAATAAATTTTTGAAGGTGTAATCCCTTCATTATTCCATCTATAGTATAAATTGAAGAAAAAAATTGGTAGTGCTGAGGTGTGTGACATTTTTCATAATATACTAATTTATAGCAAGTCTTGGAAAGATCATATTCAACATGTTGACAAGGTGCTCAAATAATTGGATGAGAAACAATTATATGCTAAAAACTCCAGATGTTTCTTTGGACTATAGGAGGTGGAATATTTCAGTCATATGGTATCTCATGATGGTGTTAAGGTAGACCCTAACAAAATTAAAGCCATTATGGAATGGAAAATCCCCACAACCATAAAGTATCTTCGAGGATTTCTCAAGTTGACACGGTATTATCGCAAGTTTGTTACAAATTATGGGAGAATAGCAGCACCTCTAACGACAATACTAAAGAAATATGCATTTTGATGGAATCCATAAGTGACTAAGGCCTTTCAACATCTTAAAGAGTAAATATGCCAAGCACCAATATTAGCTACGCTTGACTTCAAAAAAACCTTTATTTTGGTATGTGATGCCTGAGGAAATGAAACTGGTGTTGTATTAATGCAAGAAGGAAGACCCATTTCTTTTGAAGTTCATCCAATCAAATGAAAGTATTTACACAAACCTATTTATCATAGGCAAATGTTGGAAATACTACATGCACTAAATAAAAGGAGACCTTTCCCAATGGGAAGAAACTCCAAGGTAAAAATGGATCGTGATAGTCTTAAATACTTTTTGGAACAAATATTATCTTCAGAAGAGCAACAAAAATGGGCCACAAAGATGTTGAGTTATGACTTTGAAAACATCTGAAAGAAAGGGAAGAAAAATGTTGTTGCAGATGCACTCTAAAGAAAGAATGAGGATGTGGAAGCATTACTTTGTTTCATTTCTATTATCCAATTTGACTGGATAACTGAAGAAATGGATGAATGGAAGAATGATGAAGAGGTGTGGGCAGTCATTAAAAGTTACAATATCCTAGTACATCTGATACATTTAGAGGGAAAAAAGATTCATTATGCTACAAATATTGCTTATATCTTTGTAAGAATTGCCAACTCAAGAAAAATATTCTTTTGGAATTGCACACCTCTCCCTTAGGAGGGAACTCAGGATTTTTGAAAACTTACCATAGGGTCAAGAACGATTTTTTTTGGGATGGCCTTAATCTTAATTCCCATAATTTTGTGGCAGAATGTTTGGTTTTCCAACAAAATAAAGTTGAGACAATTAGGACATTGGGTGAGTTGCAACCTTTAGCTATTCCAAGTTAGCGATGGGAGGATATCTCAATGGATTGTATCATAGGTTTACCCAAGTCTAAAGGAAAGAGTTTCATCATGGTGGTATTTGATAGACTTACCAAGTATGCACAGTTTTGCGTATTATCTCATCCTTTTAAATCTAGTACAAGGTTTACTGCATTTATGGAAACAATTCAAAAGCTACATGGAAACCCAAATATTATTGTAAGTGACAGAGATTGCTTTTTCATTGGAAATTTTTTGACAAAATTGTTTTCTTCTCTTGGTACTCAACTAGCTCATAGCTTATCTTGTCATCATTAATCTAACAGGAAAACTAAGATAGTGAACAAATGTTTGGAAGCATATCTTTCGTTCTTTGTATCAGATAAATAAACATAATGGGTTAAGTGATTACCTCTAGCTGAATGGTTGTATAAAACTTCATTCCATAGTGTTGGAAAAATGACCCCATTTATAGCGCCTTATGGATATCATCCATCATCCATCACATCATATTTAAGAGAAAATTCTAAGGTTTAATAAATGAAATGTCAGATCGTGTATCAATAACAAGTTCTCCAACTCTTAAAGGATAACCTCACTCTAGCACAGAATCAATTGAAACAACAGGAAGATCAACATCGCAGTGAAAGAAATTTTGATATAGGCGAATGGGTATTTTTATGGCTACAACAATAAAAGCAAATGCCCCTCAAGAAAGCTAGGAGGTATAATAAATTATCACCCAAGTACTATGGTACTTACAAGGTGTTGCAAAAGATTGGTACTATGAAATATAAATTGGAGTTTCTTTCATCTTTTTTAGTACACAAAATTTTCCATGCTTCATTCTTAAAGAAGGTTATTGATGACAAGCTCCCAGTTCAAACAATGTTGGGATAACTTGGTGAAGGAGGAAAAATCATGTTGTAGGATGAAGAAGCCATGGAAATAAGAACCCAACAAATACGAAATTTATTAATTTGAGAGTACCTCATTAAGTGGGAGAGCTTACCCGCTAAATATTCCATATGGGAGGATGAGAATCTTATATAGAAGGATGCAAAACTACTCAAGTGTTGAGGACAACACTTTTTTGAAGGAGAGGGGCATGGTAGGCCCCTATAATACTAGTGTATTCGACTTATTGTTATTAGCGTAGCCCACTATTGTTATTGTTGTGGCCATGTATTCCCCCATGTTGTTATTGTTTTCCCTATAGAAGCCCATTATTGTTATTTTTGTCCCCTTACATTGTTATTGTTATGTAGGATTTTCTTATATTGTCACCCCTTAGACTCCTATATATACCAAGGAGGTCTTATAATTTGAATTATCCAAGTATTGTTCATTTATGTTTTGTAAAGGAGGTTTCCCGTAGAAAAGGATAAGTTTTAAGTTGTTGATATATATTTTATGTGTGATGGTTGCATAAAAGTAACATCAGTATAACAAAATAGTTTCACATAATCATATATGAAAGTAATAAATAATCACTATTCAAACTGAAAAAATAGTAACCACTTGGACAGAACAAGCATTCATTCTCAAAATAACTCAAAGTTCCAAAATTTTAATCTCATAAGGTCTAGTGTAAAACCTTTTCTCTTCATTTCATTTGTGATAGATCCCATCTAGTCTAAGTGTTTTAACCTCAAATATCTCATACCACTTTGCAACATACCCCCTTACAACTCACGGTCTTTTTGTGGCCACAACTACCACCCTATTAAAACATGATCTGATAGCAAATTTTTGAATGGGTCCCCTAGAAGTTTGATCTTTCCTCTTTCAGAATGATCTATTTTATTACAGGGATGTGAACTCTTTGCCGATTCAAATTTTCAATGCCTGATGGCTAAGCCATTGAATAAACCTTTGCTGCTTGGTTCATTCCTGACACAGCCTAACCCTTTATTCACGCCCTTCATTGGGACCTTTTAATCTTCACAAACCTGCATGGTACATTTGCACCTGCACAAGCCATAACCCCCACCCTTATTATAATCGTTTTGTTTGTTTGACTCAAAAAACCCCATCACATCATTATTCCCATCGTGGCCTTTCATAGCGGAAATGCTTATAACATGCATAAATCCTCCCTCTTTTTCTTATCACATTCGAACTTGGCACATAATGCATGCCATAAGGCACTAGACTTGACGACATTATAAACCACAATATACATATATGTTGGGTCCAAAATCCTGTCGCATATTGCAATCGGCCTAGGTCTAAGGCTTATACATATAAGGTGTGCCGCTATGCTCCAGACCCTACGATACCTTTAACCATACTTCATACATATGTCGGGTTCGGGGCCATATCGCATATCGCATATCAGTGGAGCTCGTGCCTTACACACAATGCACATAAATATATAGCGGACTTGTCGAGCCTATCAAATATGGTATATATATTTTTGGGCTCGAAACCTCGTCGCATGTCGCAATCGGTGAAGCCCCAGGCTTGTGCATATTATGATATGTGATATGCCAGACCCAACGATATCTATAAGCCTCGATATATAAAATTTGAGGTCCGACCTGAGTGATCGAGGCAGGATTTTCTTTATTTTCCCATGTTTTCAAAATTTTCCGAAATAATAAAGGGATCGGGTTTTCAGTGTAAAAGGAGGTCTTTTGGAGTCCCGATAGTGTATTGTGCATCGAGGAAGTGGAAGGCATGGGTACTGCGACTGACGGAGGGGCCAATACTTGATTGCGATTTAAAAGAAGCCCTCAAAAATCATGCCAAGACTATGGATTGAGCAAGAAATTTTGTTGATTTTGTTCTATGCGTGAGAAGTAAAAGACGCAGGAGGGGATTCGAAGAGCCATGTATGTAGAAGTGTTGTGTTTAAAGGACTAGCCTCAAGTGTTCTGGGTCAGAACCCCACGCATCGCGTGTACATTCCAAAAGCAAAGTTGTCCTGGTTTTCATCATGGGAAGGCGATACACAGTCACCCCTTTTGCCAACATCTATTAACTTCCTGAGGAAACTAATCACTCCAGCAGATAGTCTTCCTATGTGTCAGCGGTTACCCTGACGGTCTTATCTCTGTATATTTGATTTGCATATGGAAAACAATGTGGAAGATGAAGATGCAGGGGTAGACCTAGAGTCAAGGGCTTTTGCATAAGTAATACCTCTGGAGATGAGAAGGTTCTTTTGGTTTGAGAACAACAACTTTGATTATTGTGAATAAAAAGAGACTATTTAGCTCAATAAAGCGCTCATGTTTTAGATTGATTTTCCTCTTCTTTATATGTTAATAATTAGGATGTTGTTGTGAGCATAAATATGAATGTGATTTTTGTTTGTGCCTATTGATGACTTACAGTTTATGATTAGCTTTGGTTGTTTCAATGTGATTCTTCATCATAGTTAATTCATGAGCAGTCCCTGATTTGAAGCTATGTTAAACATTAGTTGCAAGCTTTAATTCCATAAAAGGAATGTGTATTCTTGTATGAGTGATTGGATTGCAATTTATGTGATGTAGCCTGTTCTTATGTGAACCAGTAATTGATTCATTTAGACTTGGGATTCATATATGATGTCTAACCTTTCTTTCATCATGCTCCTACAAGATAGATTAGGATAGCTAGAACTAGATTAGAGTAGTTAGAAGTAGTGTAGATAGGATCCAATACTTAGAGGTTAGCTGTTTTATTTTTGTTGATTTAACTGAAGTCTTCCACTCAGAAGCAATCTATCAATGCATTTAATAGTTTATGGGGTCCCTTAAAACCCGTTGGAACTAGCCATTCCAAACGAGAGTAGGTCTAATTAGGGCTTACGATCGGGCCAGTTCCCCTTGTTGGTATAGAGAACATTCATCGTGTCAAGAAATTGGCGCTAGAAGGAGGGCCTAAGCTGCCATCCACAACTTTTCAAGAATTCATTTATAAGTTCCATGCATGGATTCAAAAGGATTAATGCATGGATTGTGAAGGTTGAAAAGACCCTTCCTCTCATTTGAGAAGCCTCACTTCGAAGAAGAGACACTATGGGAGTATCTTGTCACCCAGGAACAACTAGTCAGAAGACTTACTCAGGCTTACGGTCATTCCCTATCATAGCTCCCTATCTTTCAGTCTTTACCTCCATCAACAAAAGGAACGTCAAGATTCTATCACATAAACGAAGACACATCTGCAGCACCTTCTCTTGAAGATATTATGCTTGATTCTTTGCGGAGTATTGACACTCATTGGGAAGAAATTCGTGAGCATTCCTCTCCTGAAGGCAATCCCTAGCCTGATTTGGAAAATCCTAACGAAGAAACCCTCAACCAAAACATCCCTATCCTTGATATATCTAATATTCCTCAACCAGGTGGAAAGTAACTCCCACCTCTTCTGAGAGCACTGCCTTCCTGGCCCGCTCATGATGCCATGGGATACCTAGGCAGCAGCATCCCTTACCCAAGAATGCAAAAAACGTACTGCCTAAATTCGACCCTGGGTGGGGAGACATCGCTGAAAACCACATCAACTCATTCTCCTTAGTCATACGCATGCTGGGGGTAGCTGATGAAGATATAGTTTGTCGCCTATTCCCTTTTACCCTGATTGGCACAGCTTCCACATGGTACTTTAGCCTGAGAACAGGATCAATCACTTCGTGGGATGCCTTTCAGTAGGCCTTTTTAGAAAAATATGGTGATGACAAAATCCTTGTGGCCTTAGTTTTAGAACTATCTCGTTTGAAAATAGAAACCAAAGAGAAGGTCAAGGATTTTAACATCTGATTCAACACCCTATTCAATAGAATCCCAGCCACCATTAGACCTACTGAGGATGTGCTCATGGAATTCTACATCACTGCTCCCCCTGTTCGTACTGCAATGGGCGTTAAGAGGAGTAATGCATGAACCTTACAAGGTGCTATCGATGAAGCAGTAAAGGTCAAGAATGAAATGCTCAGTCTAACAGCATGGCACCCTACAGCTAGAGGAAAGAAAGCCTCTCATGCATCCAAGAAGAATAATGGAAATGATAACAAGGAGGCTGAAATTAAAGAAAAGGACACCGTAGATGTGGAAGGATTGCATCAGATCATTAAGAAACTAACAAACAGAGTCATTGATATGAAAAGGAATCATGGAGAGAGTAATAGTGGTAGTGGAGGAGACTATAACAACATAAAGCCCTTCAAGCCTCCCTATCATAAGAAAACAGAAGGTGTTCATGGTCAACTTGTGCTACCTGCTCCACCCAATGAAAGGGATTTAAATATGTAAGAGATGGCTCTTATTGGGTCACTCCTTAACAAAGAAGAACCAATAGTGGATCTAGAACTAGAACAAGAAAATAAGGAAGAATATCATGTAGAAGAGCCCGTGGACGAAGAATCTCAGATCAATGTATTGTGGGATTTCTATAAAAATGAGAGCGATGATGACCAAGGAGACAGTATGGCAGAAATCCACACTAATGAAACACACACATGAAGCAAGGGGCCACTAGCAGGTGTGATGATGCGTGGAGATCAGACCAAGAAAGATGTCTGCCCTGTGAAATCCCCTGGTCCCAAAGTTCATATTGAGAAGGGTAGACCAAGTGGCCAGTCCAGGAATACCCCTGTTGGAAACCATCCAGATAAAGAAAATGCATCTCCCACTGCAACGAAGCCTACTCAAGATGGTAAAATCCCACCTAAGAATGGAAAAATTGGTATGTTTACTCTGCCCAATCCTATTTATAACATTGATTACAATATTGTGGATGATCTCAAGAAATCTAGGGCTAATATTACATACCTTGATTTGCTGAAATTAACGTAGCAAAGAGATTTGATCTTGAAAGCTATGAATGAGCGGAACTGTAAAACTCTTACCATCCTAAGCAGCCAAACCGAAAATTCAGTCTCCAGACCTGTTAGTACTCCTAGCATAGCCCAAAATCCAACAACCATGGAAGCTACCCTATCAAAAATGAATTGAAAATCCCAAGATGTTAGTGCAGCCATGATAGGAAGGAAATCTAAATCTATGACTCCCCCTTTCCTAGTCATGCTTGAAATCTTTAACATGAATGTACAGAACTGCTTGGTAGACTTAGGTGCCTCACCCACTGTGATGCCTTATGTTGTTGCTAAAAGACCATGTGATACTTGAGAAAATTGGAACTCGAATCATGCAATTAGATAGGACAAATGAGAAAGTGATTGGGGAGTCGAAAGATGTATTGATTCGGATGACTACTAAGCCTCAATAGACATAAGTCATACATATAGTGATAGTCGATATAACCGAGGCTTATGGAATGCTGCTTAGTAGGGATTGGTCAGCAAAACTGAATGGATACTTCTCAACTGATTGGTCCCATCTCTTGCTGCCTCAGAACGGGAAAGGTGATATGATGAGAGTTGATCGAGAGAGATACATGAAGTATGTAGTGACAAAGCTACATGGTCCCAAAGAACCTGTAATGTTTACCAACTCTATCCTTGGGAATTATAGTTTCAAGGTTTATGCCGCGAAGACATGTTTTGGAGAATTCGATGAAAAAATAGTTGAAGGAACTTTGACATACACACAGTTGGAAATCCCCTCCGATAATCCAACTGATGAACTATCTTGTATTATAGTAGATGATAGGACTAATTTCTTACATAGTAGTTCAATTGATGTAATGTTAGACTCTAATTTTTGGACACTCTATTTTAATGGTTCTAGCTGCCTTGAAGGCACAGGTGCTTGGATAATTCTTATGGACTTACAGGGGAATCAACATTCGATAGCCAGCCAATTGGAGTCTGCGTGGACCAACGACACAGAAAAATACAGAGGCTTGCAATAGGGCTTGAAAAGGGCCCTTGATATGAAGGTGAGAAATCTCAAAGCTTTTGGTGACTCACAGATAATTGTGGACCGATTGAGGGAAAGGGTACATCACAATTCACCATACTTGGAAAGATACCAACATGAGATATGGAGTTTAATCAATAGTTTTGATTCTTCTAATGTCATACACATACCTTGATGGAAAAATAAAAATGTTGATTTGATTGCGAGTATGGATGCTAAACTTTCACCTGATTTTAGATTCAAGAAGAGCAAATGTTATGTTGAATTAATTTTTAGACCATTCGTGCCTGATAACATCTCAAATTGTTAGGTGTTCGAAGATGACAAGCTTATGAATGGGAATAAAGAGAAGGCTAAGCCCTACCAACAGAAGCTTTGAAAGATGCATCCTGGCCCATGACCGTTGGTGAGGAAAGAGTTTAACAAAACGTTGGATGTCGAAATCATCTCTCTAGTCCTGTACACCCCCTGGGTAGCCGATCTCATGCGAGTAAGAAAGAAAATTGGGAATGTCAGGCTATGTATCGATTTCAGAAACCTAAACCAAGCATCCCAGAAAGATAGCTATCGTGTCCCTCCTATAGAACACATTCTCTAGTGCGTTTTTGGGTCTGAAATGTTGTCCCTGTTAGATGTGTTCTCAGGACATAATCAAGCATTGGTGTCTAATGGAGATCAGGTTAAGACAAAATTCCAACACTTATGGTTGAGCCAATTCCAAGTTAAAAAAAAGTTGGTTAAGGAACTTACAGATTCAAAACTTTGTTGGGAGAAACTGAAAAATTCCCTGTTGGTGGCCAGCATGTGAAGAGATACTTCCAATATCCACCACATGGTGGTTACCTCTTGAGTAGAACAGAGTTCATTTCATTTTTCTGGTAGTTTATTGGTATTTCTGTCTTTTCCATTATGTTTTCTGCAAAGTTTATTTTCCTGTTGTTTTGAATTACAGTCCTTTTTCAGCCCACTAACTTCGGCCCTCCCATCCTTTTCTCACTCTTCTCAGATTTTCTCTCATGCACTGCCTCCAGCTTTTCCCTTCCTCATTAACCTGCTGATGATTCCATTGTTTTTGAATCCATCATTACCTTGCAAACCAAACAAATTTCAAAAAGCTCGTGAGAATTTGAAAATCAGCGGTAGAATGAAAACCGAAACCCCTCATTGGCATATGTTGGGAACTATGTGAGATCTATTGATAACTTGGATATCTAGAGCATGTAGGGGCATCTTTATAAAACATAAAAAACTATGTAACTACAGCTGGACTAGCATGGAGGAACACTGCATCTTAAGTAAATCCCACCCAGACCTAGCCTATACTTGCCTATAAGGTTTACAGTCATTCTCCAGTGGTCCCATACACCACACTAAATTGTCCAATACCTATTATCTATAGGTAAACCTCCTTTCATGGGCTAAGCCCACTGTCATATACCCTGTGGCAAATCCAATTGTGCTCTAGTCCTTGTGCCTGAAAATGGAAGGACTTATTTAAAAGAAAATGAAATGTCAAGTCCTTGTGTCAATGTGGAAGGACATGTTGTTTAGGAAGTTGTTTAGAGTAAGGACTATTGTTGGACTCAGAGTACTAGTTGATACAGCAAGCCCAACCTTGCTTAAGCATTTTAAAAATATGGTATGATCCATGACTGCGCCCCGTTCAACCATATGAAAATATAGCACTGAAATTCTCATATAAAGTGCAAATAAACATATCTACATCAACTTTGATGAACAATAAAGAGCTTAGGTACACACCTAAACAAGTGTTAATAGACCAGTGATGGCCCCAAAAGGATTTTTGAAAGTACGAAACATGTAAAGGAAGGTTAATAAATCCCATAACATTGCCATTGGAGAATGCCTGCCAAAATCCTATCAGTAAGTAGAAGTTATTTGTCTCTACCCCACCTAAAGCAACTGATGTTGAAGGGGAACCCATGCTTGTCCATATATATAGTTTTCATTTCAATTTTATCTTAACACCCTAATGTTTTATTGTTCTAAGTATTATTTGGAAATAGAGATAACTGGTTCGCCCAACAGTTCGCCATTTGTTGTGGCGCCGACTACCACCCTATTAAAACATGCTCTGATAGAAAATTTTTGAATGGGTCCACTAGAAGTTTGATCTTTCATCTTTCGGAATGATCTGTTTTATTACAGGGATGTTAACTCTTTGCCAAGTCAAGTTTTCAATTTCTGATGGCTAAGCCCTTGAATAAACCTTTGCTGCTTGGTTCATTCTTGACACAAGCTACCCCTTTATTCACTCCCTTCATCGAGACCTTTTAATCTTCACAAACATGCATGGTACATTTGTGCCACACAAACCATCACCCCCACCCTTATTATAATCGTTTTGTTTGTTTTACTCACAAAACCCCATCACATCATTATTCCAGTCATGGCCTTTCATAGCAAAAATACTTATAACATGCATATATCTTCCCTCTTTTGCTTTTCGCATTCTATCCGTGCACATAACGCATGCCATAAGGCACCAGACCTAACGACATTATAAACCACAATATACATATATGTCGTGTCCAAAACCCCGTTGCATATCGCAATCGGCATAGGTCTAAGGCTTGTAGATATAAGGTGTGCCGCTATGCTCCAGACCCGACAACACCTTTAACCATAATTCATACATATGTCGGGTCTGGGGCCATATTGCATATTGCATATCGACGGAGCCTAGGCCTTACACAATGTATGTGGCTATATGTTGGACCCACCGAGCCTATCAAATATGGTATATATATTTTTGGGTCTGAAACCCCATCAAATATCACAATCGGTGAAGCACCAATATTGTGCATATTGTGATATGCGATATGCCAGACCTGACAATATCTATAAGCCCTGATATATAAAATTTGAGGTCAGGCCTGAGTGATCGAGGCAAGATTTTCTTTGTTTTCTCGTGTTTTCAAAATTTTCTGAAATAACAAAGGGATTGGGTTTTCAATGTAAAAGGTGGGCCTGTGGAGTCCTGATAGTGTAATTGTGCATCGGGGAAGTGGAAGGCATGGGTATTGCGATCAACAAAGGGGTCGATATCTGATTGTGATTTAAAATAAGCCCTCAAAAATCGTGCCAAGAGTATGGATTGAGCAGGAAATTGTGTTGACTGTGTTCTATGCGTGAGAAGTAAAGGACACAGGAGGGGATTCGAAGAGCCATATGTATGCAAAAGCGTTATGTTTAAATGTTTGGCCTCAAGCGTTCTGGGTCGGAACCTCACGCGTCACCTTTATATTCCAAAAGCAAAGTTGTCCTAGTTTTCACCATGGGAAGGCGACACATAATCACCCCTTTTGCCAACATCTGTTCACTTCCTGAGGAAACAAATGGCTCCAGCAGATATGCTTTCTATTTGTCAGCGATTATGCTGACGGTCTTATCTCTGTATATTCGATTTGCAGATGGAAAATAGTGGGGATGATGAATAGGCATGGGTAGACCTAGAGTCAAGGGCTTTTGCATAAGTATTACCTCTGAAGAGGAGAAGGGGCTTTTGGTTTGAGAAGAAAAAATTTGATTATTGTGAATAAAACGAGACTGTTTAGCTCAATAAAAGGTTGGTGTTTTAGATTGATTTTCCTCTTCTTTATATGTTAAGAATCAGGATGCTCTTGTGAGCATAAATATGAATGTGATTTTTGTTTGTGCCCATTGATGACTTACAGTTTATGATTAGCTTTGGTTGTTTGAATGTGATTCTTCATCATAGTAAATTCATAAGTAGTCCCTGATTTGAAGCTATGTTAAACATCAGTTGCAAGCCTTAATTCCATAAAAGGAATGTGTATTCCTGTATGAGTGATTGGATTGAAATTTAAGTGATGCAACCTATTTTTATGTGAGCCAGTAATTGATTCATTTAGAATTGGGATTCATATATGATGTCTAACCTTTCTTTCGTCATGCCCCTGCAGGATAGATTAGGATAGCTAGAACTAGATTAGAGTAGTTAGAAGTGTAGATAGGATTTAATACATAGAGATTAGCTGTTTTATTTTTGTTGATTTAACTGAAGTCTTCCACTCGGAAGCAATCTATCAATGCTTTTAACAGTTTACAAGGTCCCTTAAAACCCATTGGAACTAGCCATTCCAAGCGAGAGTAGGTCTAATTGGGGCTTGCGATCGGGCTAGCTCCCCTTGTTGGTATAGCAAACATTATCTGTGTCAACAGGTCCACACTAAGGTAGAAGGAGGCAGATACTATAATGAACTAGTGTCCAATGTCCAATTATGGAAATGGGATTTCCAAATTTGACAAGCAAACACAAAGTTAGGAAATAAACATATTAGAATAACTAATTTTGATTACATTACAAATATCATTAGATCTGTTTGTCAAGTATCCCTACTAAATTTATCCTGAACACAATTGCAAAAACTTGATTTTCATTTTCATACAATTTCTAAAGCACTTTTCAAGTAAACATTTCTTCAAATATTTTGTATACAAAAAATTTAGTAGCATTTCTCTTATATATGTTTCATCAAACATTTTGTATAAAGTTAAATAAGAAACCTTGCACTTATTCCACTTGTAACACACTAACTAAACAATAGGCCACTTAATAATGCCACTCTTCCATTTATTTGCATGCAACTTTTCAAATTCCTTGCATGTAACTTTTCAAATTCTTTTCATGCAACCTTGCAAAATATTTGCATGAAAATAGCCATAGGTTAGCTACAAAAATATTATCACACAAAAATACTATACCATCAACAAAACAACATTTTCTTTAAACAATTAATATACTATTAGATTTGCATTTAAGCATTTATTCAAACACTTTGCATGCAAACTAATAAACTGAATTCCTTGCATACAATTAAACATACAAGAACTACAAAAATACTATTACATAGAAATATTATCCCTAGCCACAAAATAACATACTCATTGGGGCATTTAAAATTTGTATGCAATGAACAATTGAACAATTTGAGAATTTTTTCAAACACTTAGCACGAAAACTAATATAGTAAATGTTGGCATTATGACACAGGTTTGGCACTATTGCACAGGTGTTGTCCTTGATGGCAACTCACTTAGATGGCAGATCACTGTTCAAGCTCTCATAATGAAAGAAAAAGAGGTATACGTAGGTTTCCTTTGACGAAGACGCATATACACGCGGGATTGCCGATCAAAATTTGCATATGCGTATGAGCACACTTTCATGCACGGAAAAGCGTGTACATGTGGGAAAGCTTATTTTTAGGACCATGGTATTTGGACTTATGGTTTTGGACCTTGGTATTGCGTCCGAAGTATTGAACCCTGGTTTTGGGTCCCTAGTATCGGTTCTCTATGGCTTTGGACCATTGTTTGGATAAGGCCTAAGACTATAAAAAGGAGGAGATCATTTGGCAAAGGTATTGACTTATGTGTTGAATATATTGAGAGGAACAAGATCACGAATACTAGTGATTGGTTGGTGAGTTACAGTTGGATCTGGATCAAGGAGGAACCTGAGCATTACATGATGGTTCAAATCTATTGATGGGTCGAGATCTCAAGGCTTGAATAATAGTATCATTGTGTGTTTTTGATCTATTATTTTTGGCACATGATTAGATCTATAAATTTGATAATCTGGGTATAACTGATGTCTGACTAAGTAAAAGGATAAATTATCTTTTATAGATTTGTAAGTAGGTTTGACACAGCGGAGGTGCATATACACGCAGGTTAACCAAGTGAATATTGCGTATACGCTGGTTGGCATTGGCATAGTTGTGTATGTACAAAGGTTTTTATTGGTGAAGTAGCGTACGTCTCTTCAAATATGTTTTAGTTGCTTCTGTTTATTGCTGCAGTATTCTAGGTTCAGAATTGGTGTTTGGTTACTGGTATTGTTTTTCTGGTTACAACATTCTAAGAAGAGATTGGTTGATTAAGTATTTGTACAAAGGAGATTGGTTGTTGCAGATCTACTTGATGTTTGATTGGTATTCATGGACCTAGTCTGAAACATTATGAAATGTGGTCCCTGGAAGAAAAGAAAAGGTTGTAGCCTTTTGTAGATCAGCACCTATGTACTAGTACTTCAGCTAGTACAAGAGCTAAGGGGGTTGTAGCTCCCTTCCAGGAGAGACTGGAGAATGAGAGAAGGTTGTAGCCTTCTGCAAGTTGAAGCTTGCGTATTGGTATAAGTCTGCACCAGTACAGAAACATTGTAAAAAGAATTTTCTAATTGAAAGAAGATAGAGATGCATTGTAGCAGGTGGTTTTCACCCACATTGGGTTTCCACCTTATATCTGGTGTTCTTATGTGTTATTTCCTATTTTGTTTTACTGTTCCTAGTTACTGTTCATATGTTTTGATGCACAGATTAATGATCAACATTGGAAGAATAATCTAAATTACAAGTCTGCTCATATACGCTTGTTTCCTTAACTGAAGTTGCGTATATACGCGGTATTTTCTAACTGTAGTAGCGTATATAAATCTGATTGTGAAATGAAAAATAATTGACCTGATAATAGTGATTCACCCCCCCTCTCAGTATTATTTCCAACAATTGGTATCAAAGCAGGTCCTCAGAAGAAGCTTGATCGCTTGAAGGAAGATCTATCATCATGAGCAACTACGAAAGAGAAGCATCGATCAGGACACCGATTTTTGATGGAAGCAACTTCATCTATTGGAAGGTAAGAATCACTGCCTATCTTCAATCTGTTGGTACAGAAGTTTGGGATATTGTGGAAACAAGATACACTTTTCCATCAGCAACTCCTATATACACGAGTGGTAAGAAGCAGTATGAAAAAAATGCAAAGGTTGTCAATACTCTATTAGGGAGCCTATCTCAATCAGAATTCATAAAGGTTATGCAGCTCAAAACTGCAAAAGAAATATGGGACAAGATCGTTCTGAGCTATGAAGGAGATGAAAACGTAAAATGAGCAAAACTACAAACTCTCAGAATTCAATATGAAAATCTCATAATGTATAATGATGAAAGTGTGGCTAAATATTTCCTACGTATAGATGAGATTGTCAATTGTATGAAAAATTTGGGTGAAGAAATAAAAGAAGTTGTTTTGGTTGAAAAATTTCTACGATCTTTGTCTTCTACGTTTGAATCAAAAGTTTCTGCAATAGAAGAAAAACAAAATCTATAGAGCCTTACCATGTCACAACTACACAAAATCCTAACCGCTTACGAAATGAGAAAAGGGGGAGCATCAGACAAGAGAGAAGCCGCATTCAAAACCTTAAGAAAAGGAGATTACAATGACTCAAGACATATGTCCGAAGAAGAGGAAGAATCAAATTTTGTCAAGAACCTTCAATGGGGTTCTGGAAGATTCAGAGGTATGCTACCTCCCAAATGTTTTGCTTGTGGAAGAGTTGGTCACTATGCTGCAAAATGTCCTCATAAAGATAAGTTTGACAAAGGTAAGGAACCAGTTAGATGGAATAGAAAACAAAATGTAAGTAAGAAGAGCTATTATAAACATGAAGACAGTGATGGACTTTCAAATAGCGATGAAGATGAACAAGGTAATGATTATAGACTTTTGATGGCTTTTGAAGATGATGATTTCTTGGATGCTATAGATGAAGAAAGTCTTTGTGAAGAAATTTCTAGACTCAAAATTTTCTTAGAAGAGAAAAATATGATTATAGATAATCTAACATCCCAGCTTGCTGAAATGGAGAAACACGATGAAAAGTTAGAATGTGGAATTGTGGGACTTAGAAAGGACATTGAGAAAATGAAAGCTCTTAATCTTGGATTTGCTAAAGGATCAGAAACTTTAGATGAGATTATCAAAGTGCAGTGTTCTCCTCTAATAAAGACAAGTCTTGGGTACACCAAAGAAACATCTCAACCATAGAGGCCATCTACCTCCAAAAGTTATCTTGAGGCTGCAAGGAGAAGTGAACAGGTTGACAATCGACAAAAAGGCCCAATGGAGATCACCAGGTAAATCAGGGACAATTTACTTCAAGAATGAACAGAAATCACCAAGTAAATTGAGGGCAACCTACTTCAAGGATGAACAAAAGCTACAACCAACCACAGGTAAATCATTCTCAATCTACCTCAAGAATGAATGGCTATTACAATGGAAGGTTTGATGATTGCAGGAATTTCTTCAATGGCCAATGTTTCTCTTGTCATAACTTTGGACATAAAGCAGTTCAATGCGTGGCCTACAAGACCATCATGACCAGAGAAGCACAAAAGCAAAGGAGTGTGACTGGAATCATGAAAAGAACCTACAACAACTTTTCTGCTCTTGAAAATGAAATAGAATGTTCTATCTGTAACAACTTTGGTCATGAAGATTCTAAATGCAGGAGTAGGTTTCGGCAAACAACTCAAAAGGAGCAAGCTTCATTGAGCCCCAAAATATGGAGGAAGAAAGAACTGCTACCAGAAAGATGTGGTATAGCCTTATATGTGAAAGGACAAGACAATAAGTGGTACATCAACAGTGAATGATCGAAAAATATGACAGGTGATAAAGAAAAGCTTCAATCATATAGCGCCTTAGAAAAGGAAAAGAAGGTCTCATTTGGAAATGACACCCCTGCATTCATAAAAGGTAAAGGTTCATTTCTTTTAAAAGAAAAGTTCAAAGTTGGGAATGTTATGTATGTTGATGGCTTAAAGCATAATCTTCTAAGTGTAAGTCAAATGTGTGATCAAGGAAATGAGGTAATATTTCAATCAAATGGATGTATTGTTCGTGAGCTTGATACAAGAGAAACAGTGATCAAAAGCATAAGAACTCCAAATAATTTATACATACTCAAGGGAGGACAACAACAATGCTATCTTAGCAAGAATGATGAACACTAGCTATGGCATAGAAGATTGGGGCATCTAAGCTTCTCTCAGATAAGGAAAGCATATAAATATCAGGCGGTTCGTGATCTCCCGGACATCAAAATTCTAGGCAATACAATATGCAAATCGTGTTAGTTTGGTAAGCAAACCAGAACTAATTTCCTAGATAAGGAATGATCAGCTAACAGACCCCTTGAACTTGCCCATACTGATGTATGTGGACCATCTAGGAAAAGGTCACCTTGAGGTGAAGAATACTTTATTTTTTTCATTGACGAATATCCCAGGATATGTTAGTTAGGACTTATGAAGCATAAAGACGAAGCTTTCGAAAAGTTAAAAACATTCAAAGCCTTAGTTGAAAATGAATCAGATCACAGAATCAAATGCCTCAGGTCTGATAGAGGTGGGGAATTTACCTCAAATGTGTTTTTCGATTTTTGTGAAGAGCATGGAATAAGAAGAAAATTCTGTACTACAAAGACTCCTCAACAAAATGGAGTAGTGGAAAGGATGAACTAAACGGTTCAACAAATGGCTCGTGCTATTCTTGATGAGTCCTGAATGCCCGCAACCTTTTGGGGTGAAGCCGCATTTGCTGCAGTTACTATTCTCAACAAGACAAACATCTGGGTAAACAGCACTCAGACTCCTCATGAACTTTGGTATGGTAAGACTCCCACAGTAAAATACTTCAAAAATTTTGGGAGCAAATGCTACATCAAAAAGACTGATGAAAACCTTGGCAAGTTTTAACCTAGAGCAGATGAAGGCATTCGCCTTGGTTAATCTCCCCACAAAAAATCATATAAGTGTTACAATAAAAGACTTGGAAAAATTGTTGAAAGTATTGATGTAGTGGTTGATGAAGAAGGAAACATTCCAAGGCAAGTAAAATATGAAGAGTTCGAAGATGATGAGGACTATCCTTCTACAACAAATCAGACTCATGATGAAGAAGAAGAAACCCACGAGGCACCAGAACAAAAAATAAGGATAGAAGAAAAGACTCTATCCAGGTACGTTCAGAAGAATCATCCAGAAACTCAAATTCTAGGGCAAAAGGAGGCAGGTGTATAAATAAGAAGAAACATTTTAGAAGCTTCAAGTTATCTAGCATTAGTCTCCTCTACTAAACCACAAAATGTAAGAGAGGCATGCAAAGATGAATGCTGGGTAAAGGCCATGGAGGAAGAACTTGAGCGGATTGAAAAGAACAACACTTGGGAGTTGGTTCCTAGACCAAAAGATAAGAATGTCATAGGAACAAAATGGATTTTCAAAAATAAGCTAAATGAAAATGGAGATGTGATTAGGAAGAAGGCCAGACTTGTTTGTAAAGGGTATGCTCAACAGGAAGGCATAGACTTTGAAGAAACTTTTGCACCAGTTTCCAGACTAAACGCCATAAGGATGTTCCTTTCTCTTTCTAGCTTTCAGAAGTTCAAAGTATTTCAAATGGACGTGAAGTCTTCTTTTCTAAATGGAGACTTGGATGAAGAAGTGTATATTGAGCAACCAGATGGGTTCATCCATAGAAATGATCCAAACCTTGTATGCAGACTCAAAAAGGCTCTCTATGGCCTTAAACAGGCTCCAAGGTCTTAGTATTATCGCTTGGATAAGTACCTCCATCAACAAGGTTTTACAAAAGGTTCCACAGATAGCAATCTATATATAAAGGTTGACAATGAAAAGTTGCTAATACTTGTTGTGTATGTTGATGATATCATATTTGGTAGCAATGAAGAAGACATGAGTCAAAATTTTGCCTTGGTGATGCAAAAGGAGTTTGAAATGTCCATGCTTGGTGAACTCACATATTTTCTTGGTTTACAAGTCCAACAAAACAAAGGCGGCATTTTTCTATCACAAACCAAGTATATCAAGCAGATCTTGAAGAAATATGGGATGGAGGATTCGAAACTAGTATGTACCCCTATGGTAACAGGATGCTGCCTCAACGCAAATGATGAATCGACAACAGTACACCAACCAACCTATAGATCCATGATTGGTAGTCTGCTCTATCTAACAGTTACCCGACTAGACATTATGCATGCAGTGGGAATAGTTGGAAGGTTTCAGGAAAATCCAAATGAAACTCATCTTCACGTAGTTAAGAGAATTTTCAAGTATCTTCAAGGAACTCAAAACTATGGCTCATGGTATCCTAGAGGTACATATCTCACACTTCATGCATATACAGATGTGGATTGGGCAAGAAGCGTGGATGACAAAAAAAGCACTAGTGGTGGTGCATTCTTCATGGGTCCTAGATTAGTATCTTGTTAAGCAAGAAACAAAGTTCTATTGCATTATCTACAACTGAAGCAGAATATGTAGCTGCTGCATCTTGCTACACATAACTCCTTTGGATGATGCAAACATTGCAAGACCTTCAAATCATGTGTACTCCACCTATCTCCATTTTTTGCGATAATACGAGTGCAATCAGTATTTCAAAGAATTTTGTCATGCATTCAAAGACTAAGCACATACCGATCAAGTATCATTTTCTCTGGGAACAACTGCTTGAACAAAAAGTCAAATTGGAGTATGTTCCCTCTAAGGAACAAGTTGCTGATATCCTCACAAAACCACTACCCAGGGAGACATTTGAATACCTCAGACAGAAGTTGGGGGTAGTTGATGCATCATTTTTCTGTTCAATCTTGTCTGTTTTAGAGAAAAGTGGTTTTATGCGAGTTGAATGAGGAGGATCCACGTACATACGTCGGTTTATTAAGGTACAATCGCGTATATGTTGGTTTGAAGACAAACAGTGGGCCAGGCTTAGGATGAAAGGAGTTTGATATGGGTTTGACAGAGACCATCTGGCACACGTTCAGGGGGAGCATATATATTCTTCTAATAATGCATTGTTGGCATTATCCAAGAAGATCTTGTTTCAAGATCACGGTGTTTTGGTTTCAGGGGGAACAAGTGCAGACGAAGAACATGGTTTCTGGTCTGAATGATGATTAACAGATGCTGTTGATGATAGTTGTTGATAGCTATCATAGTCTAGTTATAGATATTTTGTCTCTATGTCATGTATTTCTTTTCTTATCAAGGTCATGTAATGGCCTTCTTTGATTTCCCCACTATGCCTGCGATGGTTGATGTAATGTTCTTGTTTTATCTTGTGTAAACTTTTGGTGTACCCCCACTTGGTTGGGTGGATGAGTCAATATTGGTATATCCCCACTTGGTTGGGAGATGTATGTATGTATGAGTCTTTGGTGATAGGAAGGTCGCTTATGATGTATAGAGTCATGGTCTTTCTCATAGATCATTTTTCTGCAGACCTTGCCTACAATCAGGGGGAGCATGGAAAGCACAGTAGAGCAGAGATTTCAGCATGTACTCACAGGGAGTATAACCATTTTCCCTTCATGTCAAAGGGGGAGAATGACTTTCAATTATTTTGGGTTGCCATCAAGTCCAAATGGGGAGATTGTTGGCATTATGACACAGGTTTGGTGCTATGGCACAGGTGTTGTCCTTGATGGCAATTCACTTAGATGGCAGATCACTCTTCAGGCTCTCAGGATCAAAAAAAATAGGTATACGCAGGTTTCCTTTAACAAATACGTGTATACATGCGGGATTGCCCATCAAAAGTTGTGTATGCGTATGCATGCACTTTCATGCACGAAAAAGTGCGTACATGTGGGAAAGCTTATTTTTAGGACCATGGTATTTGGACCTATGGTTTTGGACCTTAGTATTGCGTCCGAAGTGTTGAACCCAGGTTTTGGGTCCCTAGTATTGGTTCTCTATGGTTTTGGACAATGGTTTGGGTAAGGCTTAAGACTATAAAAAGGAGGAGATCATTTGACAAAAGTATTGACTTATGTGTTGAATATCTTGAGAGGAGCAAGATCTGGAATACTGGTGATTGGTTGGTGAGTTACAGCTAGATCTGAATCAAGGAGGAACCTGAGCATTACACGATGGTTAAAATCTATTGATGGGTCGGGATCTCAAGGCCTGAATACTAGTATTATTGTGTTTTTTTGATCTATTATATTTGGTACATGATTAGATCTATAAATCTGATAATCTGGGTATAACTAATGTCAGATTAAGTAAAAGGATAAATTATATTTATAGATCTGTACGCAGGTTCGACACAGTGGAGGTGCATATACATGCAGGTTAAGCAAGTAAATACTGTGTATACGATGGTTGGCATTGGCATAGTTGCGTGTGTATGCAGGTTTTTATTTGTGAAGTAGCGTATGTCTCTTGAAATATGTTTTAGTTACTTTTGTTTATTGTTGCAATATTTTAGGTTCAGAATTGGTGTCTGGTTACTGGTACTGTTTTCTGGTTACAACATTCTAAGAAGTTATTGGTTTATTCAGTATTTGTACAAAGGAGATTGGTTGTTGCAGATCTACTTGATGTTTGATTGATATTCATGGATCCAATCTAAGAATTTATGAAACGTGGTCCCTGGAAGAAAAGGAAAGGTTGTAGATTTCTATAGGTCAGCACCTACGTACTAGTACTTCAGCTAGTACAAGAGATAAGGGGGTTGTAGCTCCCTTCCAGGAGAGACTGGAGAATGAGAGAAGGTTGTAGCCTTCTGCAGGTTGAAGCCTGCATACTGGTATAAGTTTGCACCAGTACAGAAACATTGTAAAAAGAAGTTTCTAATTGAAAGAAGATAGAGACACATTGCAACAGATGGTTTTCACCCACATTGGGTTTCTACCTTATATCTGGTGTTCTTATGTGCGATTTCCTTTTCTTTTTTATTCTTCTTGGTTACTGCTCATACGTTTTGATGCACAGATTATTGATCAACATCAGAAGACTAATCTAAATTACAAGTCTACTCATATACGCTTGTTTCCCTAACTGAAGTTGCGTATATACGTGGTATTTTCTAACTGAAGTAGCGTATACAAATATGATTGTGAAATGAAAAATAATTGACCTGATAATACTGATTCATCCCCCCCCCCCCTCAAGTATTATTTCCAACAGTAAGTGATCCATTGCATATATATTAAATTGCAGTGGTACAAGTTTTTGAAAATTAACCATATGATTAGTGCAAGCTAACCCTAACCATGGCTCAAGTTTGAAATTTTGGAACCTTGTAGATGAAAATATATAGTAGAAATACCAACATAAATTATTTTGTGCACAATTCTAGGAACATTCAGGAAGCTCCACTTCCTTTCTTCGCATTATCTAAAATATTGCGACCCAACACGTCAAATATTACCACATGATTAATGTTTCTTTACTCAATATGGATAATATTTTGTCTTCCATAATTTCCTAGAAAAGAAGTTATAACCATAATTCCAATATGACCTGTTTGATGCATTATTTTATGAGAATTCAGGAGGCTCAAGTTTCTTAGCTAATATCTCCTAAAATATTATTCCCTAATATATAAAACCTTTACCACATCATGAGTTTGATTTTTCATCAATGTGGACAATTCTGTATCTTCTAAAACCTAACAGAAGATATGTTATGGTATAAAATCCAACATGAATTATTTAAAGATGCATTTAGGAAGCTAATCCTCCTAAGATCATGTTTTCAAGATATTGTGACCCAATATCTGAAATTTTTACCACATTATTAGTGGGACTTCCCCTCAATATGGAAATTACTTCATCATCTAGAACCTAATAGAAGGTAAGTTATAATAGAAATGAAAGCAATTTTACACATACAAACATGCATGTCCACATGTGCATATTAACATACACATAAAAATAAAGAAATATTACTTATAGCCTCAAGGTAGAATTTCAATATACTTCACATATCAATGAAGACATCTTTCCTATCAAATTCCTTACAATAGTTTCATAACTCAAATTAATAGCACTAAATGAGATTTTTAAAATGATTTAAACTGAATGTGGGACTTCGATTTTTGACCTAAGCATAGACTAGTTGCAAACCATATATGTTGCATCATTCAACCCCATGATGGATCCACTCTCCAAGAGGAATTATTCTACCGGACTTAGTTGGAAATCATATTCACAAGTATTTTCTTCTTTCCCAAAACTCCAATTCTTTCCTCGAGCTTCTTTCATTCAACCAAAATCAAACTTTAATTCCTCAAAAAAACCTATATAGTGCTATTCTAATTATTTTTGTATTATTTTTTCTTATGTCTTTCCATGTTCCTCATAGAATATTCATGGGTGCCTCTTCATGTTCCTCTTGGAGTCTTCTTCTTCTTGTATCCTTCTTATTATTTACACCATAAAATTAATTTAAGATGGCAGCTAATCCCACTTGTTTCATCTTTCCTCTTCTCTCTTATATCATGGATCTATTGACCCATTCTTCATGTAATTTCATAATTATAAAAATCAATCGAATAAGTACCAGTGGTGTCACACACACACACACATATTTTTGTGTGTGTGTATGTGTGTGATTGTTTGCGTATAAATGAAGTCAATCTTGTTTTTTTAGTAGAGGAGAATTACCTTTTTTTTCTCCCAATTTCAAATCATAACTCTCTTGCAAACTCTGAAAAAATTATTGCCTTGTTAAGGGCTTGTGCTAGATCTTTAATCAATGTCCATTAATGAGAAAAGTGACCCATTCTTCATCAATGGTATTAATCCTTACTTCTCCATTGTCGAAAATTGTTCTTATATGATAGGGGCCTAACCAATGTGTTTGAAATTTCCCTTGAAAATATTTAAATTTGGCATCAAAGAGAAGGGCCCAATCACTTAGTTTGAATTTTTTTCCTTCATAAACTTGTCATGCCATGTTTTCGTTGGTTATTGGATTATGATTTTCCTATGAATTACATTGTGTTTAATCTCATCCAATTCATTTCATTAAGCCATTATTTCCTTTTGGGCCTCAAAAAGGTCTAGCCCCAATTTTGTTGTTTTACTGTAGGTATCCACTTGGAATTTGATAAGAACTAAAACTTTCATTCTATAGAAAAATATATAAGGAGTATATCATGTGGTATTCCTCCATGTGATCATATATGGTCAGAGTGCATCTAGAAGTCAATCTCCCCAATTTCTTCTATATAAATGCACAATCTTGGTTAGTATGGCTTCAAGAATTTTGTTTGTGGATTCCACCTATCCATTGGCTTGTGGATGATATGGAGTGGATTTTTTATGCATGATCTTGTACTACAAAATCTTCTGCGCTAGATTCGATATAAATTTTGTACTCTGATATTTCAGAATTTCTCTTGATATACCAAAACGAGTGAAAATAGCCTAACAAAAAATGTAACAGAAAAAAAATAACTAAATAAATAAAAAAAAAAAAAAAAAAAATAAAAATAAATTAGTAGCAAAATTGAGTGCCTTAGGCTCTACCCATTCACTAACATAATTAGTGTAAGCAATTATGTAGCTCTTTTCCCTAGATTATGATTAATCAGTCAAAAAAATATAGATATCTTTTCTCAAAAGTATTTATTACTATTTGTGGTTGTATAGGCATCTCGTCTGATTGAACAGGTCTCCCATTCTTTCACAAATATCACATATTTTGACATATTCCATGGAATCCTTCAAACGGGAAGGCCAATAATATCCCAAAGGAAGTACTTTATATGTAATTCATCTCTTGGAAAAATGTCCTCCACAAAGTTCATCATGACATCCTTTAAGTATCTTAGGTACCTCGTCATCTCGAACACATTGTGTAATGGTAATGTTAGCTCTTGTTTGATATAGTTCTCCTTCTATCGAAGAATAGGGTGCAATGGATTTTATGTCACTTTGTCTCTCTTTTGTTGATAACTGACAAAGAAATTTCCTTGAAGCCAAATAATTAGCATATTTGGAAACGATGCAATTTTAGTAGATATCATAAAAATATATTCACCACGAAAATTATCAATTAAAAGAGTATTAGTATTATCATTTTACATCCTGGAAAGGAAATCAACAATTATGTTTTCTTTTCATCGCCTATCCAAAATGGCGATACTAAATTCCTACAATAGAAAAATCGACCTAGTAATTTTTTGTTAGTGATTCGTTTCCTCATAAGATATCTAATAATAGAAGGATCCGTGTGAATAAATTTCTTATACCTATTGATGTTGTCTCTAAATGTATTGATACCATGGAGAACTTCAAAAGTCCTTTTATGTTATTGTGTAATTCAACTCTAGATGAGTTAAATATACTTGTATAATATATAGCATAAGGAGTTAACTCTTTTTGTACTAACAAAACCTCTAAAGTTGTATCTGAGGCATTAGAAGAAATATGTAATAGAAGGGACCAATTTGGCCACTCAAAATAGGTGCCTTGGATATTTTTTGTTTCAACAATTAAAAATATTTTTGACAATCAAAATTCCAATGAAATTGACAATATTTAGTGACTAATTTGAAAAGTGGTGAAGCAACCTTTGTGAAGTTTTCTATAAGCCTTCTACAATAGCCTGTGTCTCGAAGAAAACATTGAACATCCCTTTGACATGTTGGTATTGAAATCTTGGAGATGATTTGAACCTTTGATGTGTCTACTTTGGTTCAAGAACCTAAAATATGATGACCCAAAAAAACTCCTTTATGAAACATCAAAAATAAATCTTCATTACTTAATGAAAGATTAGCTTCTCTACATATAACAAGGATTTTTACCAATTTTTCCATATCTTCTTCAAAAGTATTCCCATAAATATTGAAATCATGCATATACACTTCTATGTAATCATGGATCAAGTAAAATACCTAATACCACACTTTGAAATTTAGCAGGTTCATTTCATAAGGCAAAGGGAAGTACTCTATAATCATGTGTACCCCATTTAGATGTAAATGTTTCCTTATCTTGATCTTCGGGTGCAATTTGAATCTAATTGCACACATTGAAACCATTGAGAAAAGAGAACTATTCCCTTCCTGCTAATTTGAATCTAATTGTACATGAGAGGACTTTTCAACTCATCTCGTCCTGCATAGCCAAGAGAGTCTGTAATCGTTCCTCTGAGTAAGTAGTGGCTCCAATGCCCGTGCTAGGAGTTACTGATGTATGGTGTAACAATGTGTCTTAGAAATTTCACTTAATTTGGAAGCCTACTAATAGGCCAACACGTTTTCACACATGTATTGTAATTGTTGTAAGACTAATCTTGAACAGTTGTAATGCATGCTTTTTTAACCTGTGTTGAACACTTGAAATATTTCACTTGTTGTAATACATAATCTGCTAATGGAAATGTGTTGTATATGCTGTTAAGGTTGTTTTTCCCCTGGTGGATACCTTCCCGGATATCAGACAAACTTTTCACCTAAAACTTGTTGTAACAACCATTTCACTCATGCAGACTCATTCGCTGAGTGTTGTACGTATTATCTTACCTTGTGTGTTGTGATTACCTCATCTATGTGGAATGCTCATCCAGAAGTTGTGCACGTCCTATTGTGTTGTGTGCTCCTAGCTGAGTTGGGACTTCATCCCAACCAACTTGGGACTCACTCTCACACTCTCCCTTTACAGTGAAAGAACCATTGATAGATGTACACTTGCAATCACCAGGCACGTGAACATCACTTCTTGAAGACAAAGAGAACCACTCTCATGTGCTGACAAGTAAGAGTTGAGGCAAATCCTTAAGACAATGACAACCAAACCATCATACCAGATAGGACTCCCACACCAAATGGTGTGAGGTCTAGTTGGAACTTCTTGCCAAGGTGATCCCCTGAATCTTTGCGTACCCAACACCATCAACATGAGAGGAGTCAAAATATTTGATAGGAATATCTAGTGAAAATCATATTAGTCAATACTGAATTTATGTCGGTGATAGTATCTCTATTTTTCTTCTTTATGGACACAATAAGGCATTAACTATGATCTTAGTGAAGGCATTCTTGAAATTACTATTTATTCAAAGTGAATACAAATGCACTAGTGACAAGGACTTTCTTACATCATTGAAATCAACCACAATCCTTTTGGTGATTTCCATAAAATGAGAAGGTTTAAATGAAAGTAAAGGAATAATTTGTTGGAAAAGTGTGAGAAATGTTCGCTCTTCCTTGTAAACAGTAAGGTGCATGCATTGGTGGCCTATGCCTTGGATGTCAAAATATTAGATTCACATACATTCTAATGTAATAGAGAATATGTTGACCTATAACCATGAATTCCTCAGTTGTTATGAAACACAATTTATAAACCATTCCATATCCTACAGAGGTGGTTTGGCCGTTAGGTCACAATATTTGAACTTAGAGCTTTGATACCATTTGTCACATACCTCCTTGACCCAATATTAACAATCACCTTCTATGCTCCAATCAAAATCATTTTACTTCAATTAAATTTATCTTCAGTAGTTGTCACATGCAAAAGTATTCAATCATATTATACACAAGGATAACACATGAAATTATACTCATATGCTTAGAGATTTGAAAACATAGAGTAAGGAGCCGACATACTAAAAATCCCATGGAATTGAATCAAACTAGAGTAGCTAAAACAATGTCACTTGGAAAATCGAGCACCTCCACATAACCTAGAACTAACCTCCTCCAATTCACCCCTGACCCGAGAGTTCTTTCCATGGATCAACTGCCCCTTGCTTATCTCTTCAATGGGTATTTAATGCTCTCTTTCATGATATTGTTTCCTTTAGTAGTGTCCCTCTTTTTAGGGATCCTTTTATCCACTTGCATAGGATTTTCCCATAAAAGCTTTCTTTTGTCACCTGTGAATCTTTTCCCATAACATCTTACCCTTCTTTCCTATAAGTCTTTTATGTTTTCCTTGCTCACCTTTCTCTCCCACAAGGCTTTTCCCATAAAACATATTCTTTCTTTCTCGCAAGGATTTTGTGTTTTTATTAAACCTAGCATCTTTCTCTAGCTAAGAAACTTAATGGATATTTATCTGCCATTCCATTAAACGTATCTAAATATGATATAGAAGTATTATTGTGAAACAATTATCCAATCCCATTCAACAATGGCATTTCATTTGGAAATAATATCATCTCTTGGTGTCTTGTTTTCAAAGCAATTAAATTGTCGTTATTTAATTAATAATAAAGTATTTACTTTCATTATTACACCTCAGAACTAGCGTTTCTATTAGAATTTTGTCTTAGCTTAGGTCCGGTATGATAGCAAGAAAGTGTTATATACAACGAAGGGGTATTACATTAGCTTTGATGTTGATTTTCCTATTCCAATATTTGGCTTCCATAGATTTCATTGGAATCACTACCTAACATGTTGGTTATTCAATATGTAGATTTATGTAGGCTTTATTTTCCACAATCCTCTCTCAACAGTGACAAGGCAAATTTTTTTCGAGGGTTCTTTCACATTCTTTTTTTTTAATGAATTTTGGGTAATTTCCACTAGAGGTTTGTTTTTTTCTTTCTGTAATTTTACCCAATTGGTAATTTGGGGTTGGGAAAAGTTGATCTTTGCCTTCGTGTCAAGTCTTAGAATGGTTTCCATGATGGCTTGGTTTACATTATCCTACCATAGGTTCTTCCCCAATAGATGTTATTTTAGGTTGTCTTTTTAAAACTGTGTACCCTTGCCTATTCTTTCGGTACTAATGGAAACCTTATGGCAATTTGTAGAAGGAGAATATTAAGAGTCACACCGACTAGAGGTAATTGGTTACTATTTGGTAATAGCATAATTTTTTTTTTCCTTTTCCTAGTTATTTTTACCCTCGAAATACTTGTACTTACTATCTTCTTCTAAAACTATTTCCAGGTATGCACGAAGCTGTGGAAAACCCAAAACGTTTTCAAGACAGAGGTTGTGTTGCTTGTCTCTGACTCCTCTTTTCTCTAGTATAGGTTGTCCTTCACTATATATTTCTCAGCTTCTTGCTATACTCCTCAGGGCGTAGTGAAGTGTGCTTAGCAATCCCTTCATAACTCTCGATATAGAGAGGGACTTCTATCAACTTTCCCATTTGAAGGAAGTGGAATTTTAGGGAAATTTTTGTTCTGTTAGTGGTGCAAAATATCCGAAAGTAGCTTATGGCCCCTTTTTCCTTTTTTATTTGAAATCGAGTAATATGTTATGTAGGATTTGTAAAGCTTTTATATCATAGCACCTAATTTCTCAAAAAAACCTATGATATAAAACCTATGAAGGAGTATGGCCTCAATACATTCCAACATCTTCCTTATGCAATGTAACTGCATAGTCCATGCTACTATGTGGTAGTATGTACCTCATATGATTGGACCTTTGAGTGAAATTAAAATTTCACGTATTTATTTTCCTATAGAATGGTGCATGTGAAGAAAGTATTGTGTTGTTGTATCTAAAAAAAATCATATCTGAGAGAGATAGTGATTGAAAAAATCTAAATCACTAACCGAAAACTCTATTCAATTATTCATGTTACACAAAACAAGTCGGCACTCCTAGTTGTATTGTGACATGGTTTAACCACCTGTCATGGCTCCTTAAATATCGTGATGCATTCATTGACTTATACCTGTAGGCATTGGTCTAATTAGGCTGATAACCCTTCCTTTTGAATCAGTCGACCGTCTACACTTCTTCTCTCCAAATGACATGTGTGCGCACATATTTAGGCTACCCGCAACCTCTACACTTGACACTTGACATAATTTTTATCTAATAGATCATGCATAATAAGTTGTTATTCTCTCCTACAAACTTTTTTTGCTAATTTTCCCATGACTGTTTCCTACAGTTTAAGATTAATCACGGAAATTTTCACTGTTGTATGGTGACATAATTAAAAATTATACTGAAGACTACTCAATATTGTATGAAACAACTTCTAGAGATAAATGAATCACACCTTCATCTCCTCCATCATGGCCGCCTTCGTATCCTCCGCATTCGTGGCCTTCACCTCCGTCGCCCTCACAACGTTCACCTTCTCTGCCACACTTCCTGTGCCCCAGGAGATCATCACCACATGAGCACTGGTATGTATGCTCCATAAATGAATCATAATGCAGGTCAGAAGATCCTAGCTCTTTCGATTTGGCTTGAATCCCATGCACCACTGAGTCGACCCAGAGTATCAGATTCTCCTCACATTTCTCTTGCTTCTCTTGTAACAACACCGGTATTTGCTGCTTCTCTGCTGAAGGTTGTTCCTCCGACAATATTCATTGCTACAGAATGTTGGGTGGGATCTATGGTTTATTGAATGGATTGTTAGGATGTTACAATAGATGTTTCTCGGAAAAAGACGAGCGGGATAAGAGTTATGCACCCTCTTGGTCTTGCTGCTCCACCTGATTTCCCTTTTAATGCAAATTCTCCTGTCATGATTGCTGCATGAGTAATACCATCATTATTTTTTGGGTTGTTATATAGACTGTAGTTTCCATAAAAGAATATGGTTAGTAGAAAACTTAACAAAAAACTATGCCAAATAATATGGCAAATCTCATGTTATTAAACTTTGCTCTTTGGTTTATGTTGAGTTAAATTTTTCTTGGATTGTAGGGTAGTGCAATTGATTGACTAAGTGTTAAGTGTCTTGGAACAGTCAAAATTCTACGATACATTTTCATATTTTACATTTATAATGTGATACTTTAAAGATGACCATAAGACATAGGAAATTTAACTTAAAATTATGTTTTTGTCAATCTAATAGTGTAGTGCAGCTTTGCTTATTTCCTTTATTGTACTCCTTGTAGGTAGAAATATAACTTATGAGGCCAATAAATTTGAGGCTTAAGGAAAATTTGTCTTTTTAAGATTTTAGGTGTGTAGTAGTGATGTTGAGTTCACAACTCTATTTTCACCAATTTTAAATTATTTCATTAAATTCTTCTTTGGAAGAATTTAAGGATATATAGCTGGACATTGGAATATGGAGAAGAAAAACAAATTTCTAAAGTTCAATGTCCACTTAAAAGATACAAATAAATGCACATTTTCTTTCGAGATGGTTACTTGATTGGTTCTGAAATCATGAATGGTCTAGCATTTGATAAATAAGAGAACATGCATCAAGGACTAGAGTTACGAGAATGGTTGGCGAGAAGCTCTAAGTTAATTGTCCATTTTCCTTTTACCAAGAACAATTTCAATAGATATCGATACGATGAGCGATTTTTTTAGGTTTTTGCGGATTTGGGTAAATATTTTGGAGAAGATTGAAAAAAAATCAGATTGTGTTTCTGTGAAAAAAATAGGAAATCCACACTGAATGGTAAATTCATTTTCTCAACTCAAGAATATGATATTGGGAAAGATATGAATTTCATTATGAAATTTATGGTATCTGCACACTCTCTATTCACACAGGTTAGAATAGTCTCGCCCAGGATGTATTGAATATTTCTTTGTTTAAAGATTTCGTTCTTTAGACATGGTAAAGATATGTTTTATATTTATTGTTAAATTTTAGATTTTCGGTTTGTTGTTGGATGTTATCTCTCTATTGTCATATCAATATTGTTATTATTATCTAAAATGTTGACATATATGTATTTTTTAAATTTAATTTGAAAATTTTATAAAATAATTTATATGTTATTATAATTTAAATTAATAAGTATATATGATAAAAATTAAAAAATTTAAAATTAAGTGCATAAATCATCTACATTTTATAATTATTTATATAGAAATATATAATTTTGAGATTGGTATGTGGACTTTTGCATGTACCATTTCATACATAAAATATTCACATCAAAACAAATGGTACAAGTAAAGAAATCCATAAAGAATGTTGATTTTACATGGGTTTTAATTTCAAAGAGGTTTGAGTGAGGATATGAAATACATTGTAAATTTCAATAATTGACATCGTATAATTTAATTAGTTTAAGGTATTATAATATAATTTAGGTAATGAAAATTTGTAATTTTCATAATAGTTTTATAATTAAATTCAGAAAATAATTATTAAAAGTAATAAAAAATAAAAAAAATATTCAAATTTATTTATATCAAAAAAATATTTTTAAATTAAATAAATTATCAAATCTAAGAGGGTGAAATATTACAAAAATCTTTTTTAAAATCTTTTAAACAAAATACTAATCATGTTGCACATTTTATGTAGGTTATTAAAGATTAGTCATTTTTAGAGAGATATACTAGACAATGAAAATTTATCTGGAAAGACATCATTAAACCACACCTTAGTAACATGAAAGATTAACACGATGAAGAGGAGAATGATGCAAGGCTTGGCAACATTTAATATCTCTGCGGGAATCACTACGTCACTCCCATTGGAAGTTACGCCTTAGGGTTACCTCACCTAGTCTTCTTACTATAAATGCCATAGTCAAATAGTTGTTAAAGGGTAGTATGAGGGTATGTTGTTTTACAGTTTTTGTCAAGGAGGAGTAATGATAACCTCAATGCAGGATCGATTCGCAATCTCCCCGAATTTTTTACATCACATTCTTCACAATGATTCATGAGAGCATATTTTTTGAATGGTTGGAGGGTCTTGAAGAGTGTGTCGGCCATGCCAAATGTCTATTCAATAACTCAACACTCACCATAGAAAATCCTCTCATGATGGTAAGGTATTCTCATTTGACCTTTATAACCGCATGAACATCTCTCATCAGTGGCAAATATGCACATAGTTTGTTATGATGCTTGTTTAAGGTACTTGAATCCCATATTAATTAAAAAATATGGTTGGTAGTACAAAAGAATTTCATGGTCACAACCTTATATGTCAAACCCTGAAGATATGAAATTCACTAAATGAAAACATGTGACATACATGTCCAATTGAATTTCGCTTAATTAAAGATATATATATATATATATATATATATATATATATATATATATATATATATATATATATATATATATATATATATATATATAACTTAAATTTAATAGAATAATTATTATCTGCATGATTATGGAAATCCAAAAACAATTTTTTATTTTTAATAAATCTATCTGCCTCTATTTCAACCTTTCGGGGCAATTGTAATCATGCTCCACTTAAATTGGTATCTAAACATAGGTTACCAGCTCAATCCACACAAAACTTATGTAACAATTACATTACTATAAGACACAATTCAACACTCTCTATTGTATCACAATATGCTTTAACTACCTCTTATGGATCCTTAAATCCGAGTATGAAAGATGCATGTTTTGACTACTGGCTATAAGTTTTGGTCTAATGAAAATTTTGCTCCATTTAAAGAAGTTAGAGATGCATTTGTTGACTACAGGCTGCAAGTTTTGGTCTAATGAAAATTTTGCTCCATTTAAAGAAGTTAACGAAGTTGGAACTGTGTCATTGATGTCAACTTCACTGCCAATGATATCAAAGTAATCTTTGAGCAGGTTTACAATGTCATTAATTTTCAGGGAAGTTCACATGGAAGCTCAAGTGGGGGGAAACCGTGATCAAGAAGAAGAGAGTGAGAGAGAAAAATAAGAGGTCATAATAATTTAATGGAATATAATTGGTGCCTGAATTGAAATCTGTCCTTTCCATGGTGCATTGATGAAATTTGGTGTTTTCTACATGCATGAAAAGTGAGGTCCACTATAAACCTCCAAGGAGGTGGTCTAACATAAGCTAAAGGTGTCGTACTGGTGTAATAGTTCATCTGGTGGGGAAAGTATAAAAGCTTCGTGAATCACTTATAATCGATAGGTGTCACTCTGCAGAAGCTCAAGGTTTAACATAGGACCATATAGCGACTAATGGTGGCAGCGAAAAAGGCCCGCACACTTTAAATGAACAAGATGAACAAGAAATCACGGGTTTTAATATCCTCACTAGCATAGAAAATTTTAGGGGCGAATGTTTGCTCTTTGACAATATTAAGGGGTTTTAAATTTTTAGTGGGCGAATATTTTGTATCATAGTACATTTTTACAAATCACCTCAAATAGCCCACCTTATTTTAAGGGAGACGGTAAAAAAGGTAAATTTAGCCCTTGAAATTAGGAGTTACAACCTTCCATTCACCCATTTTTAAGAATAGGTTTTATTTAAGTGAATCCATTCGCCCATTTTCAAGAATAGGTTTTATTTAAGTGAATCCTATGGGCCAAAGGCCCAAATACCATATTTATAAAAGAGGTGGTAAATTAATAAAAATATAAATAAATGAGAGGTATGGTAAATAAATAAAACATTTTTTATATTTACTCCATATGTCACCTTATATATATGCAAGGGTGTAAACAGATAAAAATATAAGTAAAGTGGAGGTATGGTAAATAAATAAAACGTCTTTTTATACTTACTCAAAAGGTATGGTAAATAAATAAAAATATAAATAAACTAGACGCATGGTAAATAAATAAAAGCTCTTTTTATATTTAGTCCATAACCCTCGTTCTATTTATGAAGGCTCAAGAAAGAGGTTTTATTTAAGTGAATCCTATGGGCCAAATACCATATTTGTAAAAGAGGTATGGTAAGTTAATAAAAATATAAATAAACCAGAGTTCTGGTAAACAAATAATTTTATTTTTTTTATATTTACTCCATAAGTCACCTTATATTTATGAACACTCAAAAAATGTGTTATATTTAGGTGAAACCTATGGGCAAAATACTATGGGACAAATACCATGGACTAGATTGTTATTAATACCATGCAAAAAAACATTATTAACCCTAATATTAGTATTAATAAAAATAAAAATGGCACATGGTATTGACCCATGGTATTCACCAAAATGGCACATGGTATTGACCAATGGTATTCACCTAGAATGTAGCCTATTTAAATGGGGGAATTAAACTAACATAGATCCATCTTTACTCTGAATCTACTAACCCGAGAGGTATCAAATATCGTGATATGCAAACTAGCATAGAGTGAAAAAATATTTGATCCGATCAAGAGTAAAAATGGATGTTGTAATTAATGTATGTTAGACATTTTAACTTGGTTAAAATAAAAAATAAAATAAAAATCAACTATTAATTTTATTAATTTTTATAAATTACTAATAGTAATTTTTAAACTCCAGGTTTATGATAACCCATGGTATTGACCCATGGTAATACCATGGTATTTGTGTCAGTATATCCTATTTAAAGGGGAAATTCTGTCATCTTAGATCCATCTTAATTCTGGGTCTACCAAGTGCTCAAAGGGATAAATAGATTTCATCCCCCTAAGAGTGGTAGATGTGGAGTTAAGATGGATATAGGTTGGTTTTTATGATAATGAAGATATTAAATATAGTTAGGAAATTATACTGTAAAAACATCTTAAGGTGAATGGTTAAAGCATAGACATTGGACAAACATATTTGTATACTTCTGTTTTAAACTGAAACAAATCCAGGGCTAAAGGGAATGGATTGATTGCACTAGTCATAACTTTCTAACGTATGCTCGAGTAAACAGATTGTAATTTGGGTAATTTTTCTAGTTGCAAACAGGAACATACTTGTGTATTGGCAGGGTGGTTACGAGGTCCCTAAAAGTGATGAATTTGAATTTTTCTTCGTTTTATATATAGTATTAGGTTTTTTCTCATGCTTTCTGTGAATGACACGGGTTAATTTTATCCTACACCCACTAGGTTATCGATATATAATTTCGGTAATTTTGATTTCAAAAGATATTTTAAAGAAATGCAATGATTTCATTTGTGTATTCAATAAACACAAGATTTTATAAATGAGTAAAATATTTGCCATGCCTGGTGATACATTCGCTAAAAAATTATATATACATATCATATTATTAATAAACTCGCCTTCCATTTTTCCTATATACCATGGAGATTCTCCCATTTATTATACATGTAAATTTAGGGGGGGTTCTTAAAATTTTCCCTACTCAGCGGTCACTTGCAATCAAACACTTTTCCTCTCGACCACACAACAAATGAAACCATCAGCGTGGCAGTCTGCACACAAATTTACAGATCTAGTCACTTACAAACTAAACGGAATGGACCTTACCGAACCAAATGGATCCGTTCGTTACCAATTCGAAGAATTGAATGGACAAATACACTCAGTATAACACTCATGAAAAAACTTATTAATTCCATTACTTCCACTGAAAGCATATAAATATGCACCAACTTGAAGAGTTGAATAGAAAAATACGCATTCATCAATAATTTGATTCATTCCTTCGCTTCCACTAATAATATATAAAAACATACAAATAAAATAATCCAGAGCAGATTCATCTGAGACTCCATCCAGCAATTTGTTTTTTGAATTTTTAGTGAACAAATTAACAGTTGGCATTGTTTGATTCCCACAATCTAGGATCCGAGGAACATAAAATCAACTATTAATTGTCAAAATATTCCAGAATCCTACGACATAAACTATGTCAATTATTTAACCTCGTCAATTATTTAAGCTCATCCATGTTCGTCATGTGGAGGTTTTACATTACACCAAAACCCGTAGGTGTTGGTAAACATTACAAACCAGTAACTAGGATCCCCAGTGTCACACCCCTACACCTAGGGTAATATTTCAACCACTTATAGTGAGGTGCGGCACTACCAATCATTTTCTTTTCACCAATACTTACGATTGTAGACTACGCCTAACATTCCACTTATCATACTTATTATGTGTTTCACAACCAAGTATTATTAATGTGTTCCTTTATACAAGTGAAAGCCCATAACATTCACATAAACAACACTATACAAGAGAAATACACAACAGTATAAAGGGAAGCGCAACTCCTTGTAATATGAGTCTACCCGATTCAATATATATAATATTCTTTCACAAGTACAAGTTAAATCTTGGGAAACCCCAAATTTTCACTTAGCCAATTTTCAACTTCGGCAAACTCGGTTGCCCAGCTTGTTGGCACCTCTGCATGGTCGCCGAACGAATCACCAACCCTTCGTTCACCTCGTCGCACGATCGTGTTGTTTGCCCAACTTGGGCGCGCTTCATCGTACCAAGTCACCACATATGGGTGCCTCCGCACGAGTCACACCTCCGTTCACAATCTCAACACTTCACCATTTCCACCATTTCATCGTGCATGGTGTGCCCTCACCCAGTCACCCATCCCCATGATTCTTCGTTTGGGCATGCATGGAACGCTCTTGCCCGGCCGCCCATCCGCACATCCACCCATTCACCAAACCTCGTTCACCCGAGTCGCCACACGACTTCACCCTGGTCGCCACATGACTTCACCTAGGTCACCCGAACGACCCCACCCAGGTCGCCACATGACTTCACCCAAGTCGCCCAAACAACCTCACCCGGGTCGCCACACGACCTCACCCGGGTTGCCCGAACGACCTCGCCCGAGCTCTTCCCGAACGATTTTTCTTAACAACTTTTCTGAACGACTTCTCAAATGACTTTCTCGAATGACCTTTCAAATGAATTCTCGAACGACTTCCTCGAACAACTTCTTGAACGACCTTCTCAAACGAATTCTCGAATGACTTTCTCGAACGACTTCTAGAACGAATTCTTGAACGACTTTCTTGAATGACATTTTGAATGAATTCTCAAACAACTTTCTCGAACGAATTCTTGAACGACTTCCTCGAACGACTTCTCGTACGAATTCTCGAACGACTTTCTTGAATGAGTTTTACACTTGAGTTCTGCCTGTCATGCGGGCTCATCCACACACTGTATAACTCCTTGTTCAAAATTGTGTGATCGAATGATGGTTGTTTGCCTCCAAATTCCCTCCAATATATACAAGCGGGTGGCAGGTTATGTCACCCGATCGACCCACACCAAATGCCCAAGCCGACTCGTTCAACATGTGTTGTCTCAGCCAAGAGGAGGGTCAACCTGCCCAACTCGTCCAACACCTTATAAGCTCATTTGTTGGCTCATTTCATTTCATATTTTGCACGTCCTTCGCACGGTGGAGTCGCCCTGCCCATCGCATAGACCGCAGGGCCTAACATCCTCCCCCACAGGAAGTCATTGTCGTCCTCAACGATATTTCATCCCGGCAACCATCTGTCACCAAGATCACCATACCAAGGTATACACCCCATCGATATGTCATACATCGGAAATCATCTCAATCCATGACCATCGACTACCCTGTCACAATCTCCACATGCTGCTCCCCACCGCGAAAGGTTGGTCCCTCCATCTCAAACTACATGCCCACTGTAACATCTCATGTCGACCCCATCATGTGTCGTCCTCATGTGAACTCCTACCATGATGCTCCAACAAATGCTAACACATTTATGTACATGCTGGCCCCCATGTTTTAACTAGTCAGGTGATCAGTCCAACTGTCATGCCCAAACCATGAGAATGCACATCCTCATGCGACCATCAATCGTTTCTCAGAACATCCTGTCACATCATCAACTCGATCAAGAATCCATCTCCATATAAGTGTAAGCCATGCTCAGGTCCATGAAGTAGTCTCCATCTCATCTGCAACATGTTGCCCATGATGTTTGGTGTCAATGTGCTGCATGAAATCAACCGCATCTATCCCATCATACATCCATCTACAAAGCATCCATCTCCTCATGTCTTCCATAGAAACAAGTATATATGTGTCTCATATATCCATGTGTTGCCCATGATCACAGATCAATCAGCTCCCATGTGTCAAAGGTGGTTAAGTCTCAGCTCAACCCATGCCCAAGTGTTGCCACCAAGGCATCATCATCACTCCAAAGTGTCTCATATCGATCCTCCACATCAAGTCACTATTTCAAGCCATTCCCATACATGTACTTGAAAGTATGCACCCCATATTGCATCAAAGTCTCTGATCTCAGCTCCTCAATTCATCAGATCCTCCAAGTCCACCATATATGAAGTCCCTAAAAGTCACAACCTCATGTCATCATGAGCTCCATGAGTCATCTCCAACCAACACTCTAGCAAGCATACAAGTCTCAGGCCAAAGGTCCTTGTAAGATGCCTCAGCTCTCCATGTAGTAGGAATGCTCCATAGTCTGCTCACAACTCCATCCAAGTCCATGGTCTTGTTGTACATAAGTGCACAACCTCTCCATCGACTCATAAGTAATAAGTCTCCATGTCACATTAGCAAATCCACCTGCACAACATCCCTGCCTTGGCACTCCTCATTGGATGCCCATAAGTGACACCTCTACAAGTGCTCCTACATCATGTCCCTACATAAGACTGCCATTCTCCATGTCTCCAACCTGATGTCCATGACTATGTTGCCCATGTAGTCAACCAAGTAGACCCATCACAACAGCCAGTCATCCTCATCCAAGTCTGCAACCTTTGGTCTAGTGAACTTGGTCACCCAACCATATCATCATCATCAGAAGTCCCTTCCATCATAGCTCCCCCACTAAAGGTTCAATCAAGACTATCTATTGGTCTCGGCCATGATAAGTCCAACCAAGCATCATCGTACCTCAAATGTGTGCCCTCCTCAATTTGTCCATGAGTCATGCCAGGCACTTAGCCAATTCTCCATGTGGCTAAAGCATGACCCAATCCTCTGCAATGATCATCATGTTCCTCCCTTGTCATGGGCCTTTGTACCTTCTACCATAGGGTCACAACCAACCCCAACAAGTCCTGCAACAATCAACAATCCTTGCTTCTCCATACAAGGTCTCATCATAGACATCCATGGTAAGATCCTCCCTAGCATCGGCAAACTGATTTTTCCCTTCCCTGCATATGGTCCATCCAACAAATGCTAAAATGAAACACAAGTATCAATACTTACTTCATCATCATCATGAGGCTCCTCCATAGGAGTGTCCTCATCCATCCATGTCTACAAACTGCATGATCCTGGCCCAACTTGATCAATCTCAAGTTCATCATCCATCGTTGTCACTTCTGCAACATCCTCAATCATCACGGCTTCCTCTTCCTTGTTAGCACAATCTGCAACTTCGTCTTGCTTTGTTTTCCAACCGAGTTGAAGAAGTTTGTCTTCAACGTTCTTTTCCAAGACATCAAGTTCGTTTCGAATCCGGGGGTTCTCTTCTTTCATTCGCTTCAACTTGTATAAGGTAAGTAAGAGCTTCCCTTCGCATTCTTCCAAACCTGTCATGCCTTTTCGTTCAGCTTGGTCCAAGCACAAAGCTTCTCCTCTGCCAAACCTATTTCACCATTCACCTGAATCACACTGATATTCCACCTGTCTCCTGTGAAACTTGAACTTCCTACTAAGTCTTCGGTCTTCGTCGAATCAGCTCCTTGATTCAGTTCACCAGCTCTGATACCACCTGTAACAAAGTGCAGGTGTGTATCAGCTTCAACTCTTCAACACCAGCACCAGCTCCATGGGCACTAGCTCTGATACCACCTGTCACGCCCCTACACCTGCAGTAATCTTTCAATCGCTTATAGCGACGTGTGGCACTACCAATCGTTTTCTTTTCACCAATACTTATGATTGTAGACTATGCCTAACATTCTACTTATCCTACTTAGATGTGTTTCGCAACCAAGTATTATTAATGTGTTCATTTATACAAGTGAAAGCCCATAACATTCACATAAACAACATTATACAAGAGAAATGCACAACAATATAAAGGGAGGGGCAACTCCCTGCAATATGAATCTGCTCAAATCAATATATATAATCTTCTTTCACAAGTACAAGTTAAATATTGGGAAACCCCAAATTTACACTTACCCAATTTTCAACTTCGGCAAACTCGGTTGCCCAGCTCGTCCGCACCTCCGCACGGTCGCCGCACAACTCACCAACCCTTCATTCGCCTCGTCGCAGGATCGTGTTGTTTGCCCAACTTGGGTGCACTTCATCGTGACCAAGTCGCCACACACGGGTGCCTCCGCACGAGTCACACCTCCGTTCACAATCTCAACACTTCACCATTTCCACCCTTTCGTTGTGCACGGCGCGCCCTCACCCTATCGCTCATCTGCATGATTTTGCGTTTGCGCTTGCACGGCGTGCTCTCGCCCGGCTGCCTGTCCGCACGTACACCCATTCACCCAACCTCATTCACCCGAGTCGCCACATGACCTCACTCGGGTCACCGCACGACTTCACCCGGTTCGCCCGAACGGCCTCACCCGGGTTGCCACACGACTTCACCCGGGTCACCCGAATGACCTCACCCGGGTCGCCACACGACCTCGCCCAGGTCATCACACGACCTCGCCCGGGTCGCCTAAACGACCTCGCCCGAGTTCTACTCGAACGATTTTTCTAAACGACTTTCTCGAATGACCTTTCGAACAAATTCTCGAATGACTTCCTCAAACGACTTCCTCGAACGACTTCTCAACGAAGTCTCGAACGAATTTCTCAAATGACCTTTCAAACGAATTCTCGAATGAATTCCTCGAATGACTTCTCGAACGACTTTCTTGAATGACTTTCTCGAACGAATTCTCGAACAACTTCCTCGAATGACTTCTCAAACAAATTCTCAAATGACTTTCTTAAATGAGTTTTACACCCGAGTTCTGCCTGTTGTGCGGGCTCATCCATGCACTGCAAAACTCCTTGTTCGAACTCGTGAGATCGAATGATGGTCGTTTGCCTCCAAAAACCCTCTAATATATACAGGCAGGTGGCGGGCTATGTCACTTGGCTGACGCACACCAAAAGCCTAAGCCGACTCGTTCAACATGTTTTGTCTTGCCCAAGAGGAGGGTCGCCTTGCCCATCTCGTCCAACACCTTATAAATTCGTTTCTTGGCTCGTTTCATTTCATATTTCGCACGCCCTTCACACGGTGGAGTTGCCCTGCCCATCGCACGGACTGTAGGTCCTAACACCTAGGGTGGAAATTACCTATTCCATAGAGGTACGGTGATTTTTCTGACACCCCCCCCCTCAAACGCAACTTGGGGAATCGAACCTGGGTCCAAGCTCTCATACCATGTGGCTGTTCCATGTAAATCTCCTCTGATAGGTCTCCATGAAGAAAGGCATTCTTCACATCCATCTGATGTACTTCCCACCCCTGGGCAGCCACATTGGCAAGTGTAAGGTGTATGGAATCCATCTTTGCTACTGGAGCAAAGGTCTCATCATAATCAATGCCATGCACTTGTTGGAAGCCTTTAGCTACTAGCCTTGCTTTCCATCTGGTGATTTGCCCATCTGCAGTGCTTTTTGTCCTGTATACCCATTTGCATCGGATAAGTTTCCTTACTGGAGGAAGGGGGACCAGATCCCAGGTCTGGTTCTCGAGGAAGGAGTTATACTCCTCCTCCATGGTGAACTCCCAAGATGGATGCCCAGTAGCCTCAGCATAAGAGTGTGGATCAGAAGACTTAACCAAATGATAATGCCAGGATGGCAATGGTTCAGTGGCATTGAGGACAAGAGGAGGCTCAATAAACTCTAAGCTAGTCCTCTGTAGATCAAAATTATCCCCCACAAGACCATTTCTAGCAGTTGGGTGGTCTTATGCATATATCTCACGTAAACTCCTTGTTCTCTGATTCATGACAGGGGAATTTGATTCACTGCTGGAAGCTTGATCTGGGCTTGGATGTGGGTCGTCATATGCATGCACTGGATTTGTATCTGAACACTTTGTCTCTGCATCTGCATCCTCTGTATCTGCATCTGCATGCTCTACTGCGGCATCTGCATGCTCTATATCTGCATCTGAGTGTACTGAGTCATCATCTCAAACATGAGGTAGATAAAAAATGTCTGCATGTGACAATTGAGGTGCATGCGAGAGACTTTCCTCAAATTTGACACTTCGCTCAATGATGAGCTTGTCTGTAGAGGAAATTAGGAGTCAGTATCCCTTCACACCATGAGGGTATCCAACAAAGATGCTGTCAATGCTCTGTGGATAAAGAGATTTCCTCTTTTTAGAGGGGATCCTGGCCCATGCTCGAGAACTAAAAACACAAAATTGGGTGACCTATCGTTTAGTGTTGCTCCAAGCCTCAAAGTGGGTCTGATCCTTGATAGACCTATGAGGAGATCTGTTCTGGATGTAGTTAGCACAATTAAGTACTTCAGCCCATAGCTTATGAGGCAACTACTTAGCATGAAACATGCAGGAAGCCATCTCTCTAAGAGATCAGTTCTTTCTCTCAGCAACTCCGTTCTGCTACGGAGTGTATGGAACTGTGTATTGCAACTGTATGCCAGACTCACGGCAAAGGTTCTGAAGTGTTGTGTTAACATATTCCCCCCCCCCCCCAATTGTATGTATAGAGGGCTTTGATCTTCTGGCTGTGTCTCATCTAGTGCTTTGAAATCTTCAAAGTGCGCAAAAACTTCAGATTTGTTCCTGAGAAGATACTGTTGAGATTTTCTGTTTTATTAAATTTGGCAAAATTCTCATGTAGGTGACAACAATAGGATTAGTTGCTATATTAGCTCCATTATTCTTGAGTAGGAGTTAATGCATCCTATATTTGTTGTGAGAGAATTTATGATTCAGTTTTATACTCCAGCTATAAAGGAAATGTAAGCCCGTAGAGGAGATATATGTAGAAAATAGGGTGAGCTCAGAGTAGGTGTGAAGAATTAAATTGTTGTAATCTCCTGTTGAAAAATAAGATTTCTGATGCCTCTGTTTGGTGGATGTAGCCCAGATTGGTTGGGTGAACCACGTTAAATCTTTGTGTTATTTTTTTTTTTTATGTGCTGTGTATGCCTGTTAAATTTCCGCTGTGCATTGTTTGCTCCAACAATTAGTATCAGAGAATGTTGTGGAGCTAGTACGTATGACAGAGACGCCAAGTCTGCTGTGAAAGGTGGAGCTTTTTTGTTGGCGCGGTTTTGGCACAAACAATTGCGCCAATTTTGAGCTAAAGAAGTATTGGCGGGGTTTATTGAGTAACAGTCGCACCCATTGGCGCTGAAGATTCAGGAACTACGTGCTGGCACACCAGAAAGGGCTATTGGCACGGAAACAAAAGGTTTAATCGCGCCAATTTCAGGTGCGGGTATTCTGCAGTCGAGGAGCACCAGGTATTTTTCCCTCTGGTAAAAGTGCAATTTTTTTGTTTTTTGAAGTTATAATGACATGGTACGGCAGAGGCATTTTAGTATAAGGTAAAGGCATTTGTTAAATCACAACTTCTTTTATTAAAAGTTGGAATTGGAGATTTTGTTTGTTACAACATAGGAAAAACTCAAAGTGCTCGTTTTGAGATCGAGAAGTTCAATGGAAAAGACAACTTCGAAATCTGGAAAGTGAAGATGCATAATCTACTTATGCAACAAGGCATGGCGAGGGTGTTGTTGGGAAAATCCAGACAGCCTTACACCATGACAAATGATGAATGGAGCGATTTGGATGGAAGACCACTCAGCGGTATTCGACTGTGTTTGGCAGATGATGTTTTGTTTAACATCGGGTCAGAGAAAACTGCTACTAGTTTGTGGAAAAAGCTAGAGAAGTTGTACATGACAAAATCCTTAACCAATAGGATTCTTCTGAAGTGACAGTTGTACAGTTTGCGCATGAAGGAAGTTACAGCTATTACTGATCAATTGAATGTCTTTAATACTCTCCTGGTGCAATTAGAAAGTATAGAAGTAACATTTGAATCAGAAGATAAAGATATAACTTTATTATGCTCGTTGCCCGAGTCATGGGATCATTTTGTTACTTCTATAAGTCTTAGTATATGAGAAACCCTTGAGTTTGATGATGTTGTTGGAGCTTTGTTTTCCCAAGAGACAAGGAAGAGGTCAAAATCAGAAACCTCTACATCGGAAGAAATGATGGTTAGAGGTCGTTCTAAAGAAAGATGTTTCAGTAAGCACAACGAGTTGCGTTCAAAATCGAAAGGGAAGAAGAGTAAGGTAAAGTGCTGGTTTTGTGGCAAATCGGGACATTTGAAGAAGGACTGTTGGAAGAGACAACAAACATCCAAAGAAGACTCTTCAACAGAGAAGAGAGAAGCAAACAGGACAGATACAGGTTCGGCATCCAACACAGGTATGAATGATGAAGTGTTATCATTTGATTTTTGTAATCATGATCAACATTGGTTGTTAGATTCTGGTGCATCAAATCACATGTGCATTCATAGAGAATGGTTTAAAACTTATAAATCAGTTAATGATGGATTAGTTTACATGGGAAATGATGTCACATGTAACATTGTGGGAATTGGAAGCATCCATCTTAAAATGTTTGATGGGACAAATAAAATTCTAACTGATGTAAGACATGTACCTGAACTAAGGTAAAATCTCATTCCACTAGGAGTACTAGACACTAATGGATATAAAACTTTTATTCAAGGTGGAGTAATGAAAGTTTATAAAGGAATTTTACTAGTAATGAAAGCAAAGAAAGTTGGAAATATTTTTCAGTTAGAAGGAAGAACAGAGTCAGATCATGTTTCTACAGTGTCTGAAAATGATACTAATTCTATTCGTTTATGACATCAAAGGTTGGGCCATATGAGCGAAAGAGGTTTAAATATTTTATCTCATCGTAAATTACTTCCTAATTTAAAGTCTGATAAGTTAGATTTCTGCAAACAGTGTTTGTTTGGGAAACAAAGCAAGCAGAAGTTTGAAACTGGAAAGCATACTAGTAAGGGAATCCTTGATTATATCCATTCAGATGTTTGGGGTCCGTCTCCTACAACCTCATATGGAGGTTCGTCATATTTTGTATCTTTTATTAATGATTTCTCTAGAAAAGTGTGGGTCTACATGTTAAAGAATAAGTCTGATGTGTTTACAGTTTTCAAACAGTATAGAGCATTAGTTGAAAACATCACTGGAAGAACCATTAAATGTTTAAGAACTGGAAATGAAGGTGAGTTTACTTCAAAGGAATTTGATAATTATTGCAAGGATGCTGGGATCGAAATACATAAAACCATTGTATATACTCCTCAACAAAATGGAGTTGTTGAACGCATGAACAAGACTCTTTTAGAGAGAGAAAGAAGTATGCTGAGTAACGCCAATTTGCAGAAGGAATTGTGGACAAAATCGGTTTCTACAGCTTGCTATTTGATAAATTGATCACCATCAACTACAATAGGATGCAAAATTCCTCAAGAGGTATGGAAAGGTCATCCTTGTGATTATTCTAAACTGAAAGTTTTTGGTTGTGATGCATATGCTCTAGTTCCGAAACATCAGCGTTCTAAATTAGATCCTAAATCAAAAAGGTATATCTTTGTTGGATATGGTGATGGGTCTAAGGGATACAGATTGTGGGATCCTACTACTCATAAGATCATCATTAACAGAGATGTTAAATTTAATGAATCCTCACTTTAAAATCCAGATGTAGATGATAAATTGAAACAGGATAATGTATCTAAGCTTCAACACATTCAGTTTGAAACTAGTTCAAATACTGATGATAATCAAGATGAACATGGTTCAGATGTAAGTCATGAATAGGTTTCAGATGCAAACCATGAACAAGTTTCAGATGTAGATCATGAACATGTTTCAGATGCAGATCATGAAGAAGTTCCTACAAATAATAATCAGCAAATTGTGGAAGTACCAGAAACATCTTTAAGGAGGTCCACAAGAATTAAACGTCCTCCTAAAAGGTATGATGATTATGTTACTCCAGTTGCTTTACCCGCTAACGATGATGAACCTTTGTGCTATCAGGAAGCTGTAGAAGGTTCTAAAACTGAAAAGTGGAATGAAGCTATGAAGGACGAGATGATGGCATTAGACAAGAATGGCACATGCGATCTGGTAAAACTTCCTAAAGACAGAAAAACTGTGGGATGTAAATGGATTTACAAATTGAAAAGGGGTGTTGATGATACAGAGGACATGTACAAAGCAAGGCTGGTCGCAAAAGGTTTTTCTCAGAAAGCAGGCATTGATTTTCATGAGATCTTTTCACTAGTTGTAAAAATTGTTTCAATTTGAATTGTATTAGCATTAGTTGCTTTACTTGATTTAGAATTACAACAACTAGATGTTAAAACTGCATTTTTACATGGAGATTTAGATGGGGAGATTTACATGGAACAACCAGAAGGGTTTGCTCAAAACTGCAACAAGAAATTTGTCTGCAGGCTCAAGAAATCATTGTATGGTCTGAAGCAGTCACCTCGACAATGGTACAAGAAATTTGATTCTTTCATGATGAGTCAAAATTATATAAAAAGTGAATATGATCATTGTGTTTACCTTAAGAAATTAAGTAATGGCATGTTCGTTATCTTAGTGTTGTATGTTGACGATATGATTTTAGCAAGAAAAAGAATAGTAGAGATCAATAGGTTAAAGGCTCAGATGGATAGGACATTTGATATGAAAGATCTAGGAGCAGCAAGAAAAATTTTGGGCATGGAGATTTTTAGAGAGAGGAGCAATGGTAAGTTGTGGCTATCACAACATAAGTATATTGAGAAGATACTCTTGAGGTTTGGTATTAACAATTTGAAACTTGTTTCAGTCCCTTTAGCTTCTGATTTTAAACTTTCTTCTAGTTTATGTCCTAATACAAATGAAGAAAATGAATGTATGTCTCGAATTCCATATGCCAATGTAGTAGGTTGTTTGATGTATGCGATGGTTTGTACTCGACCAGATATTTCACATGCAGTTGGGGTTGTTAACAGGTATATGGCAAATCCAGGAAAAGAACACTGGTCAGCAGTGAAATGGGTGCTTCGGTATTTGAGAGGCACAAGTGATTATTGTATCACTTATAACAGGAGTAGTGAATTTGTTTGCGGATATGTTGATTCCGATTTTTCAGGTGATTTGCATCAAAGAAGGTCAACTTCAGGATATGTCTTTACTCTTGCAGGTGGAGCTATTAGCTGGATGTCAAAGCTACAGAACATTGTTTCTTTATCCACTACTGAAGCAGAATACATAGCTGCTTCACATGCTTGCAAAGAAGCGGTTTGGTTGAAAGGTTTGTTTGGTGAGTTTGGTAGGTTGTAGGACAACATCAAGTTATTTTGTGGTAGTCAAAGTGCAATTCATTTAGCTAAGAATCCGGCCTATCATAGTAAATCAAATCATATACCTATCAAGTACCATTTTGTAAGACAGGTTATCACTAAAAGGGGAGTCTCTCTTAAAAAAGTGCATACGAAGGAAAACTGTGCAGACATGTTCAGGAAACCGGTTTTGTTAGAGAAGCTATGTTGGTGTTTGGCTTCTCTTGGCTTGCAGAAAAGATAAAATAATAAATAAACAGGGTATGAGGCTAATTGTTGTCAAGGTGATGATTGTTGAGATTTTATGTTTTATTAAATTTGGCAAAAATCTCATGTAGGTGAAAACAATAGGATTAGTTGCTATATTAGCTCCATTATTCTTGAGCAGGAGTTAATGCATCATATATTTGTTGTGGGGGAATTTATGATTCAGTTTTATACTCCAGCTATAAAGGAAATGTAAACCCGTAGAGGAGATGTATGTAGAAAATAGGGTGAGCTAAGAGTAACTGTGAAGAATTAAATCGTTGTAATCTCCTGTTGAATAATAAGATTGCCGATGCCTCTGTTTGGTAGATGTAGCCAAGATTGGTTGGGTGAACCACGTTAAATCTTTGTGTTATTTTTTTTTTCTGTTTTTTATGTGCTGTGTATCCCTGTTAAATTTCTGCTGCGCATTGTTTGGTCCAACAGATACACGCAAGTATACTGTGAGAAATCATCAATAAATGTAACCACATACCTTGCTTTGTTGATATAAGGATGAGGAAAAGGCCCCATGAGCTCACTATGGATTAGATCTAGAGGAGAGGATGCTTTGTGAGTCTTGCCAGTGTCAAACTTTTCTCTAGGATGTTTTCCAAGGACACACCCTTCACAAACTCCATTGGAGAAACTGATATTTGGCAAGCCTTCCACCATCTCATGCTTGCTTAGCTGCTGCATATACCTGCAATTTAAGTGACCAAACATCTCGTGCCAAAGCTTACTACTATCATGAATATGTGTAAGCAATAAGGAGGATTCAGATTCAATAAATTCAGAAAATGTATACAGTCTCACTCCATTGTTTACCTCATCGATTCCAATTTTAGAGATGCTATGTAGGTCATATATGTTCACTGCATATGGAGTGAATTCCACTCTCTTTCCAGTTCCAAAATGAGTGATCTGATAAACTGAAAGTAGGTTTATCGAAAGTTTTGGAACATGAAGCACATCTTCAAAGCTTCTGTGTAAAATTTCCACTCTACCTTTTCTGGTGACCTCAATAGGTGAGTCATCTCCGATGAGGATGGGAGGTCCTTTGCATGCATCCAAAGAGGAATAAACTTCCTTTGCAACAGCCATATGATGTGATGCACCAGAATCTATAATCCATGCATCAGAGGAAGAATTAATTGCAACTAAAGCATGAAAATTGTTACCTTTCCCGTGTGGCGGATCCTTATTTTTCTTCCTGGCGCCCTGAGGGATGTGGTCCCCAAGGTTGTGGTTCTGAAGGATTTCTGCCATTTGGTCAATTTGTTTCTTCATGAAAGAGGATTCTCGATGGAATCCTCTTTGACAGTGGGTCATCTATTTCCTTTCTTCCCTTTCTCATTTCTCGAGCTGGAGGAGTCAATGAAGGGCTTGGTGTACCCTTCCTTCCTTGGATGGGAATGCACTTTTCCCTTGTCTTTTTGCTTCTGATTTTTCTGATTTGAATCAGATATGTGATTTTTATTATGGTTGCCATCATGCACACCAAGTGCATGTGCTTTTGGAGGTTTGATTTTCCGCATGCCAATGAGTTTATCTTGCTCAAAAGTAAGGGACTCCATGAACTCTTTGAGAGAAGGCATAGGGTAGGATTTACCTATTGCGAGCCTTAATGAATGAAATGTAGACACAAAGACGGAGTATTCCAGTTTGAGCTTTGACATAATAGAGAGAATTTGGCGACTCTCCTCCTTGGATTTGTCAATTCCAACCCTTGAGTTGCAGTAATAGATCATTATATTTGGTGAAGAAGTCTTGAATTTTGTCATAGTTTTGTGGATCCAATGACAGAAGCTCCGCTTCAAGCAGATGTCCTTTCATCTCATCCTATTTCCCGTAGAGTTCTTCAATCTTTTTCCAAATCTCATTGGGAGTATTGTAGGCAGATAGATGAAATTGCAACTCTGGGGAGATGCACATGCATATGGATCCGTGGGCCTCGTCCATGCGGTTGAGGTACTTGGATTTCTCTATGGCTGAAGTGGGTTCCACTTCTGCAGCCATGGTAATCCTGTACAACCCTTTTTGATGAAGGTATCTAGCCATTTGTTCATTCCATTCGTGATAGTTGTACGGTGTTAGGATCGATGCTTTGGGAAACTTCATTTTTCTATCAATCTTAGATCTCCAAGCTGTAATACCTGGAAAATAAAGTACTGGTGCGCCTTTTATCTAGCAACATGTGGGCTCTGATACCATGTGGAGGTTTTCCATTACACCAAAACCCGCAGGTGTTGGTAAACATTACAAACGAGTGACTAGGATCTCTAGTGTGGAAATTACAGATTCCATAGAGGTGTTGTGATTTTTCCAACAAGTTAGAAATCCCAATAGATTTAAGCTTGGGATCAGCTACTAGTTCACGGATCAACTAGTAGCACTAGAGAGAATAATTACCATTTCCCACATATACTCGTTTTTTTTCATGTTATACTATACATCGCTCTCCTTTGGCTGACAAATTCCATCTTGGGTGAGATGGAACCACCGTTTTGTGACAGCCGAAAGCTAAATGTTGTCTCTAGTTTGTCCCTCTTTAATATTATTGAAGTTATAAATTGCAAAAACGTGAGATTCAACATGGAATCTGATATGTTTTGTGTCTAGCTATCATTAATGTGATAAAGTACAAAAACGTAATAAAATAGAAAAACAAGAGATTGTACCATGGAGTCTGATTCCATATGTTAGGGATCATCTGCACCTCATCGTTTGCCCATTTTGACATGATCTAATATAGTTGTTTTGTGTCTAGCTATCATTAATGTGATAAAGTACAAAAACGTAATAAAATAGAAAAACAAGAGATTGTACCATGGAGTCTGATTCCATATGTTAGGGATCATCTGCACCTCATCGTTTGCCCATTTTGACATGATCTAATATAGTTATTGCCGCAATTAATTCATCGCTACTCGTTCAACTGTTTATTTTTCATCGCAATCTAATAAGGCACCATGAGAAAAACTCTGAAACTCTTGAAGACTCATAAAGGAAGCACAATCCACGGCATAAAGTGGATAAAACTATAATCTTCAAAAACGACCAATACATATAGATATTACTGACTTCAGATGAAAAAAAAAAAGCATATAGATATTACTGACGAGCCAGGTCGCTCTAGAGCCATGGGTCAGGGGGATTATCTTGGCCTATCCCTGGCCTATGACCGGATGATGATGGACGAAACGCCATCACTGCAATGGCCGTCTTCTTTGCTGGCGCATTTTTAGGCCGTGAAAAAATTTGAGTTCCACCGGCCTTGCTGGCTAGCGTCTCAGCCTCCTTGCTTTTTTGGGCCTCGTTATGACCAGGAAAATATTGTACTGACACTTTGAACTGGTTAGCTGCCAGTATATTCTCCGAGCTCCTTCTCACGCATGCGTCTTGAAAGAAGCTCTGTTCCTCCTTGTTGTGATGAAGGTCAGCTCGAGGTTTGTAGGTCATATGCCTAGCTTCCCCAGTGAAGGAGGACGGTAGAGCACATGATAGCATGAGAGCGGCCCATATTGACAAGAAACCAAACCTCATTGTGTCTTTTCCAAAATCCAAAATTGTAATAACGAGCAAAGGAGAAGCTCAGCTTAATAATAGACTTCCAAGGGTGTTAAGAAAAAACCCTATTATGGGATAAAGTGCAAAGAAGGTTAGCTTAATAATAGAGCTCCAAGGGTGTTAAGAAAAATCCGTAATCGATCACAAAGAGAGAGAAAGAAAACAACGAACGAATGTTTCAGCACATTGCAGTTTATTTCAACGTACATTCTTGAAATTCTTTGAGAGTGTAGAGGAATACTCTGTCACTATCAATTACGTTACCACAACTGTTTACTCAAAACCTCCACGCACACTCCCAGAGTCCTCAATTTTAGGCTGTGACACTACTATGACCCTTGAAATGTATATGAAAGCACAAATGGTTAATCAACACAAATCCTTCTCCTTTGGAGTTCACAGGATGTGAAATTCACAACAAAGCGTTGGTGTGACACGCGATTTAACAATCTGGAACGAAATAAAACCAGCCTCTGTGGTAGGAACCAGAAGAAACAGGAACACAAGTGTGAAGGTATCTGTGAGAATGGGTAGTATTTCAGCTGTAAGATTCCTCCAGCCCATGCATGGCAGTCTCTAAGGCCTCACTCCAGCTAACCATCAATTTAATATTCAATCCACGTCCGACAATGACTCCCGTCCCATCACATAGCAGATACAGTTTACATTTTTGTGTCGCCGACAAATTCACCTGCTTTTTTTCACTTAAACAAATTCACCTGCTTGCTTATCGTTCCACAGCAAGGGAGGGTGTCTGCATTAATTAATCGGAATACAGTGTCTTCAAGTACTTTCTCTAACTGGGCGCAAGAATATACCATGAATCTAAGGTATTGTCGTTTCCATTCTTTTTTGTTGACAAACAGAGTAACTTTTGCTTTATTCTTTGTTTAATTGAAAATTTCGAAGTGCTTTCCTTACGCCCTCTAGTGAGTCAATGTGAGACCAGAGATTAAATAATTACGGAGGTGGCGGACATAAGTAGAAACTCATTTGGATGTCTCACATTCTGCGAATCTAAATTTAATCTTCAAAGGGAAGTGGTAGTTGCAAGAATGATCGGCTGTCATTGGTTGTAGAAATTTCTTATGAGCAATATATCTTGTTCGTTCCTTTAAATTTCCATTTTTCTGCTCTCTTTTCTGCTAACATGACAACGAGGAAAAAATGTACGATAGAATCTCTTTCCCTGTACTTACCAACTGGATCTCTCATTGTTAATGTTTATTTTTACATATTACAATTTACGGGTCTCCATAGTCACAAGCATTTATAGCGTTCTCACAATGGCTCACTTTCTCATCCTGAACTCTCCAATGAATCTCCAATTGTTTACAGTTATTTATACATTTATGGTTTACGTGGTTGTTGTTAAGAATCTCATTCCAGAGCGTTAATCATGATGTCTCGCTTTGTAAGAGTGGACCACATGGAAGGCACTAGAAACTTTATATACTTGTCAAGGAAGAACTTTATATACATGTCAAATTCTATAAATTTCATTGTTTTGTAAAAATAACTGAATATGAATATTAATTGTTATTTTTATTAATTAAAATATTAAATAAAATTATGAAACATGAATTTTAAAACATATAAATAAAATACAATTTAAAAATTATTTATATTTTATGAATTTAAATTTTAAAAATTATTTAAATTTTTTTAAATGTAACAAAGTTTTTTCAGCAAAGGGATTTAGTAACTTAATGTAATTGATGATATATTTGAGTTTATAAATTATTAAAGTCTGATTATTTCAATTAATATTAAATAAATTTAAATTACTAGGATAAAAAAGATAATTCTGTTTCATAAATTATTATGCAAATTTTAAACCATTCATACTAGGTGCACTTTATTAAATTTTAGAAATGTGAAAAAAGCTTATTATAATTAGATTTTTTTTGCAAAAAAAATATGGAAGTCAAAAAAACTTAACTTGTAAGTATTCTCGTTACATAGTAAAAAAAACTTAACTGGTAAGTATTCTCATTACATAGTTTACAAGTATTCTCATAACATAATTTATTAATGATTATGTGAATTCAAACTATAATAAATTAAAAATATATATTTTTTATTATTAGAATTAAAATATTTGAATTTATATTTATGTTGTAAAATATTTATTTTAATAAAACATTGAAGGATTATTAGGAGATTATCATAAAATATTTTTTTCTCTTAAAAATATGTAATAATACATAATATAATTTTGTCTTATTAGCTATGTCATTCCCATGTGGCAAGGGAAAAGGTTTTTATGGCTGATTATTATTATTTATGAGGGTTGCCTCCATGTTTTATTTGGGAGACTTAAAGGCATCTTTTGATTAGGAGAAGCATTAGTGTTGGACGAAAGTGACAATGAATTTTCTTATCTTTGGTTTGGAATTTGTCATCTTATGCCCCTAGTCAATTCCTCAATTCCTTAATTTTGGCCGTAAAGTATTCTCATATCTACCGTATTTAATGTAACTCCATATAGTCCATGCTACTATGAGGGAGTAGGTCCCTCATATGATTGGAAGCTAGAGTGGAATTCTAATTTTGCTTTTTTATTTTACTAGAATGGAGTGTGTGAAGATAGTATGGTATTCTTATATGCCAAAAATTTTCACATCCGAGGGAGATAGCGATTCGAAAAACCCAAATCACTAGTGGAATACTTTGTTCAATTATTCATGTTACAAAAAATAAGTGAGCACTCCCTAGTTCATCAGGACATGGTCTAATCGCCTCTCATGGATCTATAAATATGGTGATGCATTCATTGACTTATGCATATAACTATTGGTCTAATGGTAATCATGATCCACTTAAAGTGGTGTCAAAGCATAGGTCACAAAATCAATACACACCAAGCTTATGTCAGGGGTAGATTATTACAGAAGACAAGTCAGGACTCCCTAGTATATCACAACATGCTTTAACTGCAACTTATGGGTCCTTAAATATGATGATGTGTTTGTTGACTACTCATTGTAGGTTTTTATCTACTGAAATTTTTGCTCGATGTAAAGAAGTTGTCACTATGTTCATTGATTTCAATTGCAACATCATTGATGTCAAATGAATCCTCGACCAGGTCTACAATGTTATTAATTTTGAGGAAAATGCACTAGGAAGCTCAATTGGGGCCAAACCATGATCAAGAAGAAGAGAATAACAATAGAGGGTATAGTAGGCAGATGGAATAGATTTGTGGCATGAATTAAGATTTTCCCTCTCCATCACATGCTCGCATAAATGAAATTTGGTGTTTTCTACATGCATGAAAGATGAGGTCTAGTATAAACCCCGAGGAAGTGGTCTAATATGAGCTAAAGGTGTCATGCTGATGTAATTGTCCACATGGTGTGGAAAATATAAAAGCTTGGTGAAACACTTTTAACACAAATCAACCATTTTTATGGGAAATTGTTGAGCCTTAATCAAGGCCACTAATCCATCAATGGTGACAATAATTAAACCATGTTGAAGTAGCTACCAAACATAATTAGTATTCCTTAAATATATGAGGGTATACAATCACTAAGCACTCAATGTAACATATAAAATCATTAGGTAGCATGGTGTGGCAGTAGTATGACATGCCACTTCTAATAGATGATAAGTGGCATCTCCACTTATGTGGAAAAAATAACGAGTGAAACATGGCAAGAAGAAATGGTGTTTTGGTCACGAATTTGACTATTGGCAGGTGAGACATGGAAGGTAAATGCCAACACTGAAAAATATGGTAGGCTTTGGTTCGTCAAAGCATCTAACATGGAAAATTACTTTGTAGGTGATGTAGCAGTGGTGGGTCTTATAGTAGGGTATCGAGGTTCCATTCATGAAAGTGCAACATTTTTGTAAAAAATCAATACCATTGTTGGATATGACGTGGTAGGTATGATCAGGTAGAGATGACATGGAAAAGGTACCATGTGGCACTCTATGATTAGCCCACCATGAGTTGACTAGGTAGACCTACAGTTCTTGGGAATTATCACTGACCATGTTTGGTGATATTTTCTTTTATATTTTATTTTAGCTAAAATGTTGAAAAAACAAGTGTGCTAAAACTAGCACATCTAAAGGTTCTTCCCTTTTGGTGCCCATATTGGTGTACGGCTAGAATGGATACATGTTAGAGTAGTCTGTTATGGCGTAGGTAAGTGTGGCTAGAAACTACCAACATTTGTAGCCAAGGGAGAAAAGGTCCATCACTTATGGATTTTTCTACTAGCTTCAGGGATCATACTAGAGAAATATGTTAGGAGGAGGTCATAACCAATGGTCTTGGGAGATAATTGGGCTAGAACTTGGAGCTGATGTTTCTATAGGGTCTTCAGTATCTCGTATGTAAGCACTAATTCAAAGCACTAGGCCACAATGTGCTAAAATCAAGCACCCAATGGTTGTGAGTGTAGATAAACATATGGTATAGTGGAATCTATTATGTAAAGGAAATTGTTCCAACTCACCAAGGATCTACCAAAGGAATTTGGCCATGCAAGTTATGGTAGTTTAGCATTAAAAGGTTAAAGTTCTTGTGGTGTAACTAGTTGGATGAAAGGGATCTAAAAAGTAAATAAACACTATAGAGGTAATAAAAAACATGCAACTCTAAATGGTGCTATGGAAGAAGAAACGTGGATTAAAGGAAGGCACCCTAGTTAGAACATGATATGCACCGCTAAATTTGACCTAGGTGAAATTGATGTTAAGAGGAAATGAACCATGCCTAAATTTTAATAGGATCCACAGTACCATGTTTCAATAGCATGGATCGACACCCATGGTAAAGAAAGCCCCTAAAATATAAAAACAATTAAAATAAATTGAAACAAAGGTTGAGTCTATGCATATGTGAAGTGAAAATTACTCAAGGAAAATATCAAAAACCTATAAAAGACCAAGTGAAGAAGGGTAAGTGAAATTAAGTGTAGGAATGTTGAGTAGATTGTATTGTAGAATGAAGCATGATGATAATGCTGAGTTTGTTTAAACAAAGAAAGAAATATATTAGAATGTAGATCTATGGTGCATTTGAATATCAAGTTAAGCTAAGAGATGAAGAGAGCAAGAGCGGGGCATGAGAAGTAAAAGATCTAAGCTAGCAAAAAGAATAATCGAGATTAATGAATCTGAATTTATAAAATTGAATGTGATTCCTTTGGATGTCATTTAAAAATGTGAGGAAAAAATGATTTCATAGGAAAATCAAATTGGTGTCTATAAATAAGAAGATATAGGTGTCTACTTCATGTTAGTGTTTGTAAATCAAAGGTGGTATGTGTCACGTTCAGGTTGGTGCTTGTAACTTCGACGAGATAAAATTCTCCTTCAGGTTGCTTCATGTATATTAGAGGAGATAAGTGTGTTATTTAGGTTGGTTCCTACAAATTAGAGGGCGTTGATCACTCCCATAGGTTGGTTTTTATAAATTAGAGTGGATTGATATCTCCCTTAGCTTCATGCATTTAAATCATAAGGGTTGAGTGTTGCATTTTGGTTGGTGCTAGTAAATTAATGTAAAGGTAGGTTGGTTCCTTAACTAATTTTTAGAAAAATCAGTTTTGTGCTTTTTTCCCACCAATGGTTCCATGAACATTTTTTCTTGTTATATGATTGATATGTTCAATGGCTTGAGTTTTCTTACATTATTAAAATAGTAAAATCGATGATTATACTAATTCAACCCCGCTGCCCCACCCTCACAGTATAATCATAATTCCAATAAATGGTATTAGAGTAGGTTCCTTTAGGAGTAGTCTCACCACTCGATGGAAGATCTCAAAGGAAACATGGTTAATCAAGATGGATTTCAAAAAGATAAAATATCATTATTTAATTGATCAAATTATGCAATATAGAAGGTAAGAATTAAGTATTATCTAATGGGTGTTGATTTAGATGTATTAGTGTGACCATTGGATGGAAGACCTCAAAGGAACCATGGTTAATCAACATAGATTTCAAAAATATAAAGTATCATTATTTAATGGATCAAATTATGCAATACGGAAAGTAAGAATTAAGTATTATCTAATGGATGCTCACTTAGATGTATGTAAATATTTAATAGATGGGAATATATATATATATAATACAAAATCCTTGAATTCCATATTTAATGGGCTATGAAAATTAAATTCTAGTAAAATGATTTATTGTGAAACCATAAATGAAATGTGAGATAAGCTATAATGGTCTATAAGAAAGATGGTATGCAAGCTTCAAAATGAGAGGAGATTACAATGCGCAATTGTTAATTCCTTTCAAGTATATCATCTCCAAATCATGTGCATTTTTTTTCCTTTTCTAAGATTAAAAGCGAAGAGTAAGAATAACACTGTTACAATAAGATTGAAATCCCTCTTTCTCTTATACAATATTTTATTTCCTAGCTATTATCCCGTATGGTACTTCGGCACTTCCAGATTTTTGGTATTAGGTTAGTTCTTTTCCTCCTAAGTGAAGCTACGGAGCTAGTTTTAATTTTTGGGAAAAAAACAACAAACTAGATTCACTCATTTTATGCCTATTAGTGATAAAGATAGGCTCTAGCTTAAACTTGTATATTCCCATTGTATGAATATTGTTAATTTTCTTCAAATAATTTTATACATACCTTCACTTATATCTAAATTTTGTTTTGATTTTGCATATGTCTAATCAAGTTTTTCTCACAAATACATAATACTCTTAAAATGACCATCTATCTACTTACAAAGTCAAGCATCATCATTACATATCCATAAGCAACACATGTCGAGTGAAATCAGTTTCATATGAAGAACCATTTAGCCTAATTTATCACTAGTACATCTAAGTATTAATTCATGCAACCAAACTTCTATCATTTATAATGAAAAAAGGTTTTTAATATTAAACGACAATATGATATAAAAATAATATAATTCCTATGCTCCACATGTTTCTGGTACCGGGGTACTTCAAATACCCGGGACAAGTATCCCGCATGACTAGAAGTTTTTCCCGAATTTACAGGAAACACCAAGTTGGGATTAAAAATAAAAATAAAATAATTTAATTATTTCCATCCAAAACTTGCCAATGAAATTCCATCTTGCAAAGAAATATGTAAAAGATTGAGCTTTGAAACATTGCCAAAAAAATCAAAATATTAATATATCAACAATTTTCCAATCAAATTCCTTTCGAGCAAAGAAACATGAAAATATATATTTTATACTTAAATCAATATGAAAATTGAATTAAAAAATGGCTTTTTAATAATATTTATATTTCATAATTTCAACTGTAGTTTTCCATCTTTTGTCGAGTCTGTTTAAATGTTTTTATATCCATCCACCATCAGTGTATATGAGGAGAATGAATAGTTTTGCAATGACAAAGACCAGAATAGGTCGGACACCTCATCTTCATTTGGATAGAATGGCATTCCATAAATGGGTTGTTTCTCTTAGTTCGAGACCCATATCCAGATCTAAACCAACAACATACCCTTCCCTTCGCAATTTGCATAGTGCCATGAGTTGCAACCTCAAATACTCCTAAGTTTGCAGTTATTCATTGCATTGAAGCTCTCAAAATGTCAAAAAATTGTTGCAGTGAAGCTCCCGAAAAGCTCCAAAGTACCTGTTGAAGCTCCCGACGGTTTTGGAGCGTTTCCGATCAGCTCCCAAGCTCCCAAAAGTGAGAGAGCTTAGGGTATGTGCTATCCAATCCCTCGAGCATTAATTCTTTCTTGGAAAATTTCTAAAATTTCTAACTAGCTCACCAATTTAATCTTCTAGTTGCCCCAAACTAAGATAGACTTGCCACTAGAATCAACAATCTTTTTGCATCTTCGTGCCTTTTAGTTTGGAGGCCCAAATGCATTTTTCTCCCACACTACTTTATTTAACCTCAAACTTAATATCTTTCTCCATCTAAGATGTTTATTATAGTATTTCTCTCCCATCATAATATATATTTTATTTTCCATTTTTTATCCTCTTAATTTTGATTTTTTAGGGAAAGTGCATCTTGGATTTTTCCACTCATAGTTGTTTCCAAGTGGTAAGAAATATTTTGACTCTCGTGCTATTTCTTTGAGTAATTTCCAACATTTGACTTATTAATAATAATAGATTAAGTACATCACACTAATTTAGATTGGTCACGTTGGTTCACAAATCTAAGGTGCTGGTTTCTTTGAGTAATTTTCAACATTTAACTTATTAATAATAATCGATTAAGTACATCACACTAATTTCTATTAATCATATTAATTCACAAATCTAACAATATTTTGACTCTCCAGCTTTTCCTTTAAATAATTTCCAAATTTTACTTATTAATAAAAATCTACTAAGTAAATCACACTAATTTTTATTGATCACATTGCTTCACGAATATAACAGCAAATAGGGCATATCTTGTCTGGGCAAAACTACTGAAATAATACCTTTATTACCATGCCTTCCAGCTACTTTATCACCCACTTGTATCTTACGTTTTTGTGATATATATACGTGTACTGTTTCTGCATCACCTTCCTGACCTTCAACTCTCACTGTCTCATGCTGGGGAACTGGTCCTATCTCATTAACACGAAACAACCGGACAAAGGGGAACGGGTCAATGGTTTTCCTATCAATCCATTTCTACACATAGTAAATCATTAACATAGATAGATAAGTGAAGGGTATTAAAATCGAATTGAAATAGAAAATTTAAGATCAAAGTAGTTTTCTCTCAAAATCACTTGACTAAATAGTCTATTGGCATGTTCGAAATAATGAACTCCATCCAAAATGATATGTGGTACAGGCCCAAGCTGTGGCCTCCATATTCTTTCCATAGATAGTACCATCGGCAGCAACACGACTTGGAAACAAAACCCCAATTTTAAAAATCAGCTACCAAATTTAGGGCTACATATCACATTTGGTTCAGGTCATTAAGCTCCGCCTGATTGTTGCTTCAAATTCTACATGTCAATACAGAAATAAACACAAGAGTAAATGGTTACACAATTCACCTATCATTGAGAAATTGAAATAATTGCTCAGTATATTAATAAAATGTATTTTTAATCTATTAATTCCACGCTCTGCGCATACTGTTGGTGATTGAGTACGTGGACGAGCCATCCAGCCCAACAAAGATGTTGCAGAAACTCAATAAAACCATTTTTTTTCTTTTCATTGTTGTTTGCATAAACAAATACATGTATTAATCATAAAATATGCAGCTCATTAAAAAAAATTACAAATTCAGCCATACACATGACAAATATTCACAAGATAAATCAAATCTGAAAATGAAAATAATGAAAGATTTAAGGCAACAATGAATATAGATGGTCACACTTAGTCTGATGGCCACGGTATATATCTTCGCAATATGTAATTATATTCATTGGAAGACGAGTGTGCCACGGTATATATCTTCGCAATATGTAATTATATTCATTGGAAGACGAGTGTGCCACGGTATATATCTTCGCAATATGTAATTATATTCATTGGAAGACGAGTGTGTTTGATTGACTTTTTTACATGAAAGAAGAAAACAAAATTTGAAATAAAATGTTTTCTATCCTGCAACGTCAATGAGTGTAAAGTGAGAAACTTAATTGCTCCTTCTTTAGCAGAACAATGTGAACAGATTAACAATGTCGAATAGGCGCGGGCCTAAACATTAATCTCAGATTAATCTTGGACATCCGTAGTTACAGCATGCAGGATTAATATTTACAACATAACTTTGGATCTCAAAGAGCCAAATAATGCAGCCATGAATACACAATTACAACATAAAATGAGACTCCCTAATTACCTGTAGGCTTGTATTTGACGCCATGAAGGGTCTGGTGGATGGCGCCTTCATGACCTTGAAATAACAGAGCACATGCTTTTGCCTTCCATTCCATGCATTTCTTAGCATACCATTTGTGGTTGACTATGTGGGCGGGCTATCCACAATGTTAGAAAGATCTAGTGCAGCCATGAATAGTGATGGTTAAATAATTTTAATGCAGTCATTTTAGAATGTGAACAGTCTTATGTATTTAAGAATGTCTAAAACCTAAAAACTAACATTATTAATCTATTGTTAAAATAAAAAATGCAATAAATGAAAATGCCTTAATTCTTTTCACAGTTGTGTTCATTTGGTTTTGTGTAGAATATGAACTGTCAATGGTTTCAATATAAAACATTATGGAATAAAACGTTATGAACAACGTACAATATGAACGTTTTTTTCGTGTTATACTATACATCGCTCACTCTTGGCTGACAAATTCTATCTTCCGTGAGATTGAACAACCGTTTTACGACACCCAAAAGCTAAATATTGTCGCTCGGCTGTCCCTCTTTACTATGATTAAAGTTAAAAATTAGAAAAACGTGAGATTCAACATGGAATCTGATATCATTAATGTGATAAAGTAGAAAAACGTAATAAAATAGAAAACTAGAGATTGTACTATGTATTCTGATTCCATATATTAGGGATCGATCTACACCTCATCGTTCGTCCATTTTGATATTAGTCAATATAGTTATTGCCTCAATTAATTCATGGCTACTCTTTCAACGGTTTCTTTTCCATCGCAATCTAATAAGGCACAACTCATGAGCAAAACTCTGAGACTCTTGAAGACTCATAATGGAGGTACAATCCACGTCATAGCGTGCATAAAACTATAATCTTGAAAAACGACCAATACATATAGATTTTACTGACTTCACATGAAAAACGACGAGATCGCTCCCCGGGCTATGGCCAGATGATGATGGACGAAACGCCATCACTGCAATGCCCTTCTTCATTGCTGGCGCATTTTTATGCCGTGGAAAAATTTGACTTCCACCGCCTTTGCTGGCTAGCGTCTTAGCCCCCTTGATTTTGTGAGCGTCGTTATGGGCAGGGCTGTTATATTGTACTGACACTTTGAATTGGGTGGCTGCCAGTTTATTCTCCGAGCTCCTTCTCACGTATGCATCTTGAAGGAATCTCTGTTCCTCCTGGTTGTGATGAAGGTCAGGTTGATGTTTTAAGGCCATATGCCGAGCTTTCACAGTGTAGGAGGACGGTAGAGCACATGATAGCATGAGAGCGGCCCATATTGACAAGAAACCAAACCTCATTGTGTCTTCTACAAAATCCAAAATTGTTATGATGAGCAAAGAAGAAGCTCAGCTTAATAATAGATCTCCAAGGGTGTTAAGAAAAAAACCTAATATGGATAAAGTGCAAAGAAGAAGCTTAGCTTAATAATAGAGCTGGAAGGGTGTTATGAAAACCCCTAATGGATAACAAATATAGAGAAAGAAAACAACGAACGAATGTTTCAGCAGAGTGAAGTTTATTTCAACGTAGATCGTTGAAATACTGAGAGTGTAGAGGAATACTCTGGGTCACTAGTTAGGTTACCACAATTGTTTACTCAAAACCTCCACGCACAGACCTAGAGCCCACAAATTTAGGCCGTGACACTACTATGACCGTTGAAATGTATACGAAAGCACAAATGGTTAATCAACACATAATCCTTCTCCCTTGGAGTTCACAGGATGTGAAATTCGCAACGAAGCGTTGGTGTGACAAGCGATTTAACAATCTGGAACGAAATAAAAACAGCCTCTGTGGTAGGAACCAGAAGAGACTGGAGTACAGGTGTGAAGGTATCTGTGAAAATGGGTCGTATTTAAGTTATAAGATTCCTCCTGCCAATGCATGGCCGTCTCTAAGGCCTCATTCCAGCTAACCATCAATTTAATATGCAATGGACGTCCGACAATGTTTCCCGTCCCATCATATGGCAGACACAGTTTACATTTATGTCTCGCCCACAGATTCACCTGCTTTCTCTCGCTATTTTAGTACAACTTGTGTTTCGTTCCACTGCAAGTGAGGTTGTCTACATTAATTAGTCGGAATACAGTGTCTTCAAGTACTTTCTCTAAATGGGCGCAAGAATATACCATGAATCTAAGTTATTGTCGTTTCGATTTTTTTTGTTGACAAACAGAGTAACTTTTGTTTTATTCTTTGTTTAATTCAAAAGTTAAAAGTGCATTCATGATTCCTCAGGCCCTGTCATTAGTCAATGTGAGACCAGAGATTAAATAATTACATAGGTCGCGGACATAGGTAGAAACTCATTTGCATGTCTCAGACATTGTGCAAATCTAATTTTAATCTTCAAAGGGAAGTCGTAGTTGCAAGAATGATCAGCTGTCATTGGTTGTAGAAATTTCTTATGAGCAATATATCTTGTGTGTTTCTTTAAATTTCCATTTTTCTGCTCTCTTTTCTGTTAACATGACGACGAGGAAAAAATGTACGATAGAATCTCTTCCCCTTGTTAAAATAATAATTTCAACTTCAGGTTTATTTGCGATGCGATCCATGGCAGATCGCTGCCCCCTCCACTTCTTGTCCCATGCGCTGCGATGACGATGATGATGCTATGCGATCCGATCGCATATCGCAGTTTGCTCTATATGTTTGTGATTCAATTTGTTGTGTTCAGACAAATGCGATTTCGCGATGCGATTTGATCGCAAATCGCAAATCGCACCAACATAATGTTCCATTTTTTGATGCGATCTAAATGAAGTCGATGGTTGAAGTACAACAAAATAAATTTGAAGTGATGTAAAAGTTTCTTTAAAGCGAGTAAATGTGATTAAAAAGTAAATGCAATTTACTTTGGTTGGTAAGTTTTGGTGAAAATTTTAATTTTATTTCAGCGGGAGTATGGGCTCAAGGAATAGTTGGTAAAATCATTTAATTTTTATTATTTCTTTTACGGAAGCATGGGAAGTGAAAACATGAAGTTCTTATTGTTGATATATATATCTAATGTGCTTTTTGTTGTGTTGATGAGAGTGAAGAAGGAATTGTAATGCACAGCAGTGCGAAGTAAGAAGAGTGAAGAGGGAAGAACGCATCAGTGCGTATATATACACAGCAGTGTAAATTGTATTGTAATGCACAGCAGTGCGAAGAAGTAAAAATATAGAACGCAACAGTGCGTGAATGAAAAAGAAAGGCAGCAGCAACAAAATAGAATATACAGCAGACACAGCAGTCTGAGTCTTTTGTTTTTGTAAATCCCTCTGTGAGAGAGGAATATCATATTTTTGTAACAACAGTTTCTTTCCTTTATTAATGAATAAAAATTTGTTGGTGTGTGAGAAGTCTGTGAGCTGCAAATAATTTTTTTTAAGTTTCTGCTGTGTTAAGATCCTGTGTGTGAAAAACAAAGCATTGTTCCCTGGTCTTTTGAGTTTGAAATCATCTGAAATTTCCAACAGTGGTATCAGAGCTAATCCAGGCTCTTTGAAGGGTTTAAAGAAGCTGAAGGAAGGATTCTTATTGCAGCAACTTCTCCAGCAGTGTGAAGACTCACGCAAAAGAATCCAAGGTATTTCTGAAGTTTTTTTTATGTGTTGTTGTCGAAGACAGTCTCTTATTTTAAATACACAGTGAAGTATTTGAACCATAGTTAAGAGTGCAAAAATGGCTGGCACCAGCACCAACAATAGCATGGGTATGCAGCTCCCATTATTTGATGGTAAAAACTATGACTATTGGACAATAACAATGAAAGCCTTGTTTGCTTCCCAAGACTTATGGGAAATAGTTGAGGACGGTTTTGAACAACCAGCAGATGAAAATGAGTTTAATGCATTAACTGAGGGAGAGAAGGATCTGTTGAAGAGCTATAAGAAGAAGGATTCAAAAGCCCTTTTCTTCTTGTATCAAGCAGTGCATGGAAGCGTGTTTCCAAGGTTAGCAGTAGCTAAGACATCCAAAGATGCATGGAAAACTCTCAAGACAGCCTATCAAGGCATGGAGAAAGTGAAGACAACAAAACTACAGTTGCTGAGGAAAGATTTTGAGACCCTGTGAATGAAGGAGTCAGACAATATTGACTCATTCTTCACTCAAGTAATTGGCCTGGTTACGCAAATAAGATCTCATGGAGAGATACTTGAAGAAAGGAGGATTGTGGAGAAACTATTGAGGTGCCTACCCTCAAGGTTCCATGTCATTGTCACAACCATAGAAGAGACAAAGGATCTCTCAAAATTTTCAGTTGATGAGCTTCATGCATCACTGATCACACATGAGCAGAGGTTGAGTAGAAATGAAAACTCATCTCTAGAGCAAGCCTTCAAGACCCAAATGTCCTTTGGAAGAGTAAGAGGTCAAGGCAGAGGAAACAAGAAAGGAAGAGGCAGCAATCCAAATCAGAACCAAGGTCAAGGCAGCAGCCAACAAGGAGGACAACATCATGCTCAAGGACAAAGGTATGAAAAACCCAATGTCCAATGTTATTATGGTAAAAAATATGGGCATTATGCCAGTGAATGTAGGAAGAAGCAGCATGATGTGAATAATAGATCTAATGCAAATATTACTAGAGAAAATGTGAGCCAAGATAATGTATTGTTAGCTTGTAACATGGCTGAAACAAATAGTGAAGATATATGGTTTCTAGACTTTGGTTGCAGCAACCATATGACATGAAACATAACTTTGTTTTCTGTTTTAGATCAAAGTGTGAAGTCACAAGTCACACTTGGGACTCATAGCAAAATTTCTGTTATGGGTAAAGGAGAAGTTAAAATATTTACAAAGCAAGGAGAAAGGAAAACCACAACAAATGTCTATTATATTCCTGGAATGAGATGTAACCTCTTGAGTATTGGACAGCTTGTTCAAAAGGGTTACAATGTCTTCTTTGATAATGATGTATGCACCATCATGGATAGAGCACCGAGCAAGCGATGCATTGCTAAAGTGAAGATGACAAGGAACAGGATGTTCCCTCTCAGAATAAGAGCAGAATTGAAAAACAAAGAAGTAATTGCAGCAGTTTCCCAATTGGCTTTCCAAAGTGTGCCAAAGGATGAAAATTGGTTGTGGCACTTGAGATTTGGACATCTCAACTTTGGAGGTCTTAACTTGTTGAGTAGAAAAGGAATGGTAAGAGGATTACCATTGATAGAGAAATTGGACAACCTTTGTGAAGGTTGCATATTGGGGAAACAACACAGAGAAAGTTTTCCATCAGGGAAAAGCATAAGGGCGAAAGCACCCTTAGAGATTGTCCACTCAGATTTATGTGGACCAATGCAAAATTCATCTTTAGCTGGCAACCAATATTTTCTAACATTCATTGATGATTTTACAAGAGAGACATGGGTTTATTTCTTGAAGAACAAATTGGAAGTGTTTGAAAATTTCCGAAATTTCAAAGCACTTGTGGAAAATCAAAGTGGGCTGCGTATTAAAGTCTTGATAAGAGATAGAGGAGGTGAGTATATCTTCAAGGAATTCCTACGGTTTTGCAGAGAAAATGGAATTCATAAACAGTTTACAACTAGGTACACCCCACAGCAAAATGGAGTTACTGAAAGGAAGAACATGACCATTATGGATATGGCGAGGAGCATGTTGAAGGCAAAGCATTTGCCAAATGATTATTAGGCTGAAGCCATAAACTGTGCTGTATATATCTTGAATAGGTGTCCTACAAAAGCTGTAATGGAAAAAGTGCTGGAAGAAGCATGGAGTGGGAGAAAGCAAGGAGTCACCCACATGAAATTTTTTGGATGTGTGGCCTATGCACACATTCCTGATTAGCTAAGGAGGAAGTTGGACAGCAAAGGGGAGAAATGTATCTTCAACGGATACAGTGAGGAATCCAAGGCTTACAGGTTGTATATCCCATCCACCAAGAAATTCTTTGTGAGCAGAGATGTTCAGTTTATTGAGGAGGAAGCTTGGGATGAAAGCATAGAGAAAATAGTTAATGTTAAAAACTGTTTGTCTCATGATGAAGATGATGAGGAAATGGTAGAAATACATCCCTAAACAGCAGCGCCAACACAAGGACAACAAGGAACACCCTTGAGGAGAAATGAGAGTGCTTCTCCAAGCACACCACAAGGAGAAAATTCAAGTGCATCTTCAAGCACTTGCACACCAAGTGAAAGAGGTAAGAAATTCAGAAACTTAAGTGACATTTATAATGAAGGAATGAATTCCTTATTTGCCTTGTATTGTCATGTTGATGATCCTATTCATTTCGAAGATGCTATTAAAAATAAGAAATGGATAGAAGCTATGGATGAGGAGATGAATGCCATAGAAAGAAACAAGACATGGGATTTTGTTGAGCTACCAAAAGGTAAAGAAGTCATTGGAGTCAAATGGGTCTATAAGACCAAGTGCAATGCTGAAGGAAAAATTGAAAGACACAAGGAAAGACTGGTTGTCAAGGGATACAAGCAGCAATATGGGAGAGATTATGAGGAAACTTTCACACCGGTTGCAAGAATGGAAACCGTGAGAGCAGTGCTGTCCATAGCAGCACAAAACAAATGGAAATTTTACCAAATGGATGTGAAGTCGGCATTCCTAAATGGAGTGTTAAAGGAGGAGGTTTACATTGAACAACCACTAGGCTATGAGAAGAAAGGCCAAGAGCACAAAGTGTGCAGATTGAAGAAAGCTCTTTATGGGCTGAAGCAAGCGCCAAGAGCGTGGTATAGTAGAATAGACTCCTATCTACTGGAAAATGAATTTGAAAAATGTGAGCGAGAACCCACAGTCTACATCAGAGAAAAGGATGGCAAGATTTTAATTATTGTCTTGTATGTTGATGATGTTATTTTTACAGGTAATGATGACTACCTCATTGAAAACTTCAAATCAGTCATGAAAGAGGAATTTGAGATGACTGACATGGGCTTGATGAGGTACTTCTTAGGAATAGAAGTAGATCAAAATGAAAATGGGATTTTTATCTCTCAAGCAAGATATGTAAATGAAGTGTTTGAAAGATTCCACATGCAAGAGTGCAAGGAAGCAATCACTCCCACGGTAATGGCATTAAAACTCAGCAAAGAGGACAACAACAAGGATTTTGATCCTAGATTGTATAAGAGCATAGTTTCCAGCCTTATGTATTTAACTAAAACTAGGCCTGACATAATGTTTGCTGTTAGTTTGATTTCCAGATTCATGGAAAGGCCAAAAGAGGCACATTGGCAAGCAGCAAAAAGAATTCTGAGGTATGTCAAAGGTACAAAAAGATTTGGCATTTTCTATACTTTTTCAAAAAGTTCAGACTTAGTTGGCTACACCAATAGCGATTGGGCTGGAAGTGTGGATGATCGGAAAAGCACTTCCAGTTATGTCTTTCACATGGGTTGAGGAGAAATTTCATGGGCTTCCAAGAAACAACCAATTGTGGCGTTGTCTACAGCAGAAGCAGAGTACGTGGCAGCTACAGCAGCAGCATGTCAAGCAGTTTGGATGAGAAGAATGTTGAGGAGCTTAGGCCAAGAGCAGGCAAAAGCAACAGTTATTTTTTGTGACAATAGCTCAGCTATTGCGTTGTCCAAGAATTCTGTGTTTCACAAGCGAACGAAACACATTGATACAAGATTTCACTACATCAGAGAATTGGTGAACAATGGAGAAATTGTTTTACAATATTGTAGCACTCAAGAACAGGTTGTAGATATTCTGACAAAGCCATTGGACCAGAAAAGCTTTGAATTTTGGAGGAAATGTTTGGGTATGATTGATAACCTAGCAGTTGAAATTAAAGGGGAGTGTTAAAATAATAATTTCAACTGCAGGTTTATTTGCGATGCGATCCATCGCAGGTCGCAGATCGCTGCCCCCTCCACTTCTTGTCCCATGCGCTGCGATGACGATGATGATACGATGCGATCGGATCGCATATCATAGTTCGCTCCATATGTTTGTGCTTCAATTTGTTGTGTTCAGCCAAATGCGATTTCGCGATGCGATTCGATCGCAAATCGCACCAACATAATGTTCCATTTTTTTTCCTCCCGATAGCCTTCTACGATGCGATCTAAATGAAGTCAATGGTTGAAGTACATGCCAGCAGCAAAATAAATTTGACGTAATGTAAAAGTTTCTTTACAGCCAGTAAATTTCAGTAAAACAGTAAATGCAATTTACTGTGGGTTGGTAAGTTTTGGTGAAGATTTTAATTTTATTTCAGCGGGAGTATGGGCTCAAGTAATAGTTGGTAAAAGCATTTAATTTTTATTATTTCTTTTACGGAAGCATGGGAAGTGAAAACATGAAGTAAGTTCTTATTGTTGATATATATATGTAATGTTCTTTTTGTTGTGTTGATGAGAGTGAAGAAGGAATTGTAATGCACAGCAGTGCGAAGTAAGAAGAGTGAAGAGGGAAGAACGCAGCAGTGCGTATATATACACAACAGTGTAAATTGTATTGTAATGCACAACAGTGCGAAGAAGTAAAAATATAGAACGCAGCAGCGCGTGAATGAAAAAGAAAGGCAGCAACAGCAAAATAGAATATACAGCAGACACAGCAGTCTGAGTCTTTTGTTTTTGTAAATCCCTCTGTGAGAGAGGAAGATCATATTTTTGTAACAGCAGTTTCTTTCCTTTATTAATGAATAGAAATTTGTTGGTGTGTGAGAACTCTGTCAGCTGCAAATAATTTTTTTTAAGTTTCCGTTGTGTTAAGATCCTGTGTGTGAAAAACAGAGCATTGTTCCCTGGTATTTTGAGTTTGAAATCACCTGAAATTTCCAACACCCCTGTACTTACCAATTGGATCTCTCATTGTTTATGTTTATTTTTACATATAACAATTTACGGCTCTCCATAGTCACAAGCATTTTACAGTGTTCTCATGTTGGCTCACTTTCTCATCCTGAACTCTCTAATGAATCTCCAATTGCTTACATTTATTTATACATTTATGGTTTACATGGTCGCTGTTAAGCATCTCATTCCAGAGCGTTAATCATGATGTCTCACTTTGTAGCACTTTGTAGTAGTGGACCACATGTAAGGCACCAGAAACTTATAACCCTGTTGGGTGGAAGGAAGAGCTTTATATACTTGTCAAATTTTATAAATCTCATATTAATTGTTATATTTTATTAATTAGAATATTAAATAAAATTATAGACATTGATTTTAAAACATATAAATAAAATACAATTTAAATTTAAATTTTTATTTTATTTTATTATTGTAACAAAGCTTTTTCAGTAAAGAGATTTAGTAACATAATGTAATTGATGATATATTTGAGTTTATAAATTGTAGGAGTCTAATTATTTCAATTAATATTGAATATTGAGATAATTGGGTTTCATAAAGTATTATGCAAATTTTAAACCATACATACTGGTGCATTTTATTAATTTTGAGGGATGTGAAAAAGAGTATTATTATAATTAGAAATTTTTTGTAATAAACAAATATGGAAGTCAAGAAAATTTACATAAACATGTAAGTATTTTCATTAGCAATCATTATTTGAATTTAAATTATAATAAAATGAATATATATTTCTTGTTAGATCTAAGAGTTTTGTGATCCATGTTGTAGATATTAATTTGAAAGACTTATATCTATATATTTCTTCTTTATTATTTAGAATTATAAGATTTAAATTAATATTTCAAAATATTTATTTTAATAACTTTCTATATTTGAAAACGTATAATAATACATAATATAATTTTGTCTATGAAATTTTAGAATATTACAGTTTTGGATATCTTAGGTATATTTATCTTGCAAAATAATTTTAAAAATTGATGAATTTTATGGAACATTTAAAAGCCAAAAAAAAGAAGAGAAGTCATTCATCCAATGGTTTTACACCTGACTTAATTGTTAGCCATGTCATTCCAATGTGGCAAGGGAGAAGGCTCTTGTGGATGATGAATGTTCATTATGAGGGTTGCCTCCATATTTTCCTTTGGGAGGCTCAAATACATCCTTTGAATAGGAGAAGCACGAGCGTTGGAGGTTCAAAGTGAAATCAATTGAGGAAAAGAAGGCCAAGCTTCTTTTTGTTCCTTAGAGTCTGTGTAACTCCTTCGGATGTAATCTGATATGCTACCTCTCGGGCTAACAGTTTATCGGGTATATACAAAGGGAGGACATGAGGCTTGGCCTTGGCTGCCGAAAACTCTTACATATGTGAACTTTTCTTCTCCGAACCATCTCCCTATGGATGTCAACTCAATCTCTGCTTGGTAGGAAATATTAGGAGCAAGTTTGTCAAAAATGGCATAGTGAATGGGTAACATAAAACCATTGCAAACTTGATATAAATGGTGTTTATAGTGGGCTTTCCATAACTTCTGGTGGTATATAGGAATGGGCATGGGGTGTTGGGGAGTCCATCTCCACCCAATCACAGGAAATTCAGAATTAAAACACAGGGTGTCCAAGATGTAGGCATTATAGTAAAATGGGGGAATGAACCTTTAAGTAATGCGGGATTTGTTTCTAGATTCAAGGACTGCGGTTGCTAGCTTATCAGACAATATATTTCCCCAGTCCATTATTTCACTATTGCATGCTGCCTCCATCAAAGGCACCATCTCTATAGTGAAGTTTGCGGAATCATGTAACCCCCAAAACCTACAGATCATTACCCCAGCATAACAATAAGGAGAACACAAGGAATCGACAGAGTACTTACCCGAAGACTCATGCTTGTGTTTTGCTGGGTTTTGCCTCCAATCCCGAATGGGTTCTGATTCAATGTTGTTTTCATTCTTGAATTTCTCCAAGAATTCCTTGTTGTATTTCTTCTCTAGTGCAGGCAAATGGTACATTTCCCTCAAATCATCAAATTGAAATGAGCCAAAGACTCTCCCGTCCATGGTATAAAATGTCCTATTTGTGATTGGGATTTCTTCAATTGCCCATCTCACCACATCTGTATGTGGGATAATTTGTTCTCGGGCTGCTATCCGATGAAGGAAAGAGTCGGCTAAATCCTTTAGAGTAGCATCAGACTTTCGAGTCGTGTCTGCTATGGATTGCACCGTTGTTACCTCAGGCTCTTTGGCCTCAGTCAGATTGTAGATGCTTAGCCAAGTAGTTTTGCTGACTCCTAGACATGTAGTGTCAGATATTAGTCCATTTTTGCTTGCTCTTGGATCGGCAGTGTGTTTCCCTGTAGCTGCCGAAGCGGAAGCTGTTGCAGTTTTCTTAGATTTCTTCCCCATTTCGCTTGAATTTGCTGCTTCGGAAGAGCTATGCACAGGAGAGAAAATGAACGTAATCCAGAGAATTGGTAGCGCAAACCAAAGATGAACGAGATATATTAATCAATGAATAATGGAGGATTTAACTTAAGGTGGCCGCGGATACAATCTCTGAAGAGATTTTAGCCTTACTGTTTCATTAAATGGCCGTTTAAACCTGTCAATCCTTTAAATGCTCATCATGTCGTTTATTGGCCAAATGATTCATTTAAGCGTGGCTTTGATGTTTTGGTGGTTGAGCGTAAGTGAATTGCTATTGGGAAGAGAAAGGCCTTTAATACTAAATAACCGTAAAATATCCCGGCTTTACCAATATTTTTGAAATCTGCGCTTTAGTTTTATCGCAATTGGTGATCAGGGGAAAGCTTAAGTTGTTATATTGGTTTCTTTCAGAATCCCCGATTGCTGATAGTGATATTGCCAATTGGCATCGGGAGTTTTGAGCGAGGGCTTTAGATGCATGCATGGTACATCCCCGATCGCCGATAGCGATATCGCATCGGAGCGAAGAGGGGCCCTTCGTTATGATTGCTTGCCTTCCCGATATTCGATAGCCACTTGTGTATTGTTGCGTTGGGGAAAATCAATGGGTCTTTTAAGTCATGCATCCTTTGTCATTGCGATATGCGATCTTACGATCGCTTTATCGCAATAATAAAAGATTACTCATTCTTTATTATAAGACCGATTAAGTAATTTATCAAAAAGGTTTTATAATGTTTTATTTTATTTCGGACCTTTTGGATAATGATAAGTTGATACCAATTTAAATGAACAGGGACCCATTTCATATTATAGTTTTGAAAAACAATAATATGTATGAAATGGGGGGTTGTTGTAGAGCACAACAGTTTCCAAGTCGTGTTGCTGCCGATGGTACTATCAATGGAAAGAATATGGAGACCACAGCTTGGGCCTGCACTACATATCATTTTGGATGGAGTTCATTATTTTGAACATGCCAATAGACTATTTAGTCAAGTGATTTTGAGAGAAAAATACTTTGATCTTAAATTTTCCGTCTCAATTCGATTGTAATACCCTTCACTTATCTATGTTAATGATTTACTATTTGTAGAAATGGATTGATAGGAAAACCATTGTTATATTGGTGAACCAATGTGATCAATAGAAATTAGTGTAATGTAGTTAATAGATTATTATTAATAAGTAAAATGTTGGAAATTATTGAAGGAAAGAGCTAGAGAGTCAAAATATTGTTAGATTTGTGAACCAACATGATCAATAGAAATTAGTGTGATTACTAAGTTAAATGTTGGAAATTACTCACGTTAGATTTGTGAACCAATGTGATCAATATAAATTAGTGTGATGTACATAATATATTATTATTAATAACTCAAATGTTGGAAATTACTCAAAGAAAGAGCACCGGAGTAAAAATATTTATTTCCACTTGGAAACAACTATGAGTGCAAAAATCCAATATGCACTTTCCCTAAAAAATCTCCTAACAAAATCAAGAGGAGAAAAAATGGAAAATAAAATACATATTATGATGGGAGAGAAATATTATAATAAACATATTATATGGAGAAAGATATTAAGTTTGAAGTTAAATAAAGAAGTGTGGGAAATAAATGCAAGCTTTAATGAAAAAGAAGTCATCTTTGTCAAAAAAAAAACAAAACAAAAGGCCTAGGAATTTGGGCTTACAAAGTAAAAGGCACGAAGTTGCCAAAAATCTGCTAGGAATTAAACTTATAAAAGAAAACTACCAAAAAATCGAAGAGATGGAAAGTCTATCTTAGTTTGGGGGAACTAGAAGATTTTGTTCATGGTGGGAGAAAACTTGGTGAGTTAGTTAGAAATTTTCCAAGCAACAATCCTGGTTAGAATTCTATTATTTTTATATCATATTATATTTTAATATCAAAAAACCTATTTTTCATTCTAAATGATAGAAGTTTGGTTGCATGAATTATTACTTAGTTGTAGTAGTGATAAATTAGGCTAAAAGGTTCCTCATAGGAATATTCCACATGTGTTGCTTATGGATATGTAATGATGATGCTTGACTCAGTAAGTAGATAGATGGTCATTTTAAAAGTATAATGTATATGTGAGAAAAACATGATTAGACATATGCAAAATCACAATAAAATTTAGATATAAGTGTAGCTATGTATAAAATTACTTGAAGAATATTAACTATATTCATCAAACGGGAATATACAAGCTTAAGCTAGAGCCTATCTTTATCATTAATAGGCCTAAAATGAGTGAATCTAGTTTGATGTTTTTTTTCCTAAAATTAATACTAGCTCTGTAGCTTCTCGTAGGAGGAAAAGAACTAACATAATACCAAAAATCTGGAAGTGTCAAAGTATCATAGGGGATACATAACTAGGAAACCTTATACTATATAAGAGAAAGATGGATTTCAATCTTATTGTAGTTGTTTTATTCTTACTACTTCCTATTAATCTTAAAAGAGGAAAAAAAATTGCACAGGGTTTCGATATGATATACTTGAAAGGAATTAAAAACTGTGCATTGCAATATCCTCTCATTTTGAAGCTTGCATACCATCTTCCTTATAGACCGTTACAGGTTATATCACATTTCATTTATGGTTTCACAAAAAAAAATTATTTTACTAGGATTTGATTTTCATAGCCCATTAAATATGGAAATCAAGGATTTTGTATTATATATATATATATATATATATATATATATATGTATGTGTGTGTGTGTGTGTGTGTGTGCTAAATATTTCCATACATCTAAATCAACATCCATTAGATAATACTTGATTATTACTTTCCATATTGCATAATTTTATCCACGAAATAATGATACTTTATCTTTTCGAAATCTATTTTGATTAACCATGGTTCTATTGAGGTCTTCCATCCAATGGTCAAACTAATACATCTAAATCAACACCCATTAGATAATACTTAATTCTTACTTTCTATATTGCATAATTTGATCCATTAAATAATGATATTTTATCTTTTTGAAATCCATCTTGATCAACCATGGTTCCTTTGAGATCATCCATCGAGTGGTCAGACTACTTTTGAAGGAAGCTACTCTAATACCATTTATTGGAATTATGATTATACTGTGAGAGTGGGGACACCGGGTTGATTTAGTATAATCACAATTTTACTATTTTGATAATATAAGAAAATTCAAACCATTGAACATATAAATCACATAAGAAGAAAAAATGTTCGCAGAAACCATTAGTGGGAAAAAACCACAAAACTTATTCTTCTAAAAATTATTTTAGGAACCAACCTACCTTTACATTAATTTACTATCACCAACCAAAATGTAACACTCAACCCTTATGATTTAGATGCATGAAGCTAAGGGAGATATCGATCTAGTCCAATTTATAAAAGCAAACCTAAGGGAGTGATCAAATCCCTCTAATTTATAGGCACCAACCTAAAGAACACACTTATCTCCTCTAATGTACATGAAGCAACCTGAAGGAGAATTTTATCCCGTCGAATTTACAAGAACCAACCTGAAGGTGACACATACCACCTTTGATTTACAAAAACTAGCATGAAGGAGACACCTATATCTTCTCATTTATATACACCAATTTGATTTTCCTATGAAATCATTTTTTCCTCACATATTTAAACCACATCCAAAGGAATCACATTGAATTTTATACATTCAGAGTCATTAATCTCGATTATTCTTTTTGCTAGCTTAGATCTTGTACTTCTTATGCCTCACTCATGCTCTCTTCATATCTTAGCTTAACTTGATATTCAAATGCAACATAGATCTACATTCTAATCTATTTCTTTCTTTGTTTAAACAGACTCAGCACTATCATCATGCTTCACTCTACAATATAATCTACTCAACATTCCTACACTTAATTTCACTTACCCTTCTTCACTTGGTTTGTTATATGTTTTTTATATTTTTCTCGACTAATTTTCACTTCACATATGCATAGATTCAACCTTTGTTTCAATTTATTTAATTGTTTTTATATTTTATGTGCTTTCTTTACCATGGGTGTCGATCCATGCTATTGAAACATGGTATTGTGGATCGTATGAAAATTTAGGTATGGTTCATTTCCTCTTAACATCAATTCCACCTAGGTCAAATTTAGCGATGCATATCATGTTGTGACCAGGGTGCCTTCCTTTAATCCACTTTTCTTCCATAGCACCTTTTGGAGTTGCATGTTTTTTTATTACCTATATAGTGTTTATTTAATTTTTAGATCCCTTTCATCCAACCTTAGACCACAAGAACTTTAACCTTTTAATGCTAAACAACCATAACTTGCATGACCAAATTCCTTTGGTAGATCCTCGATGAGTTGGAACAATGTCCTTTACATAATAGACTGCACTATACCAGATGTTTATCTACACTCACAACCATTGGGTGCTTGATTTTAGCACATTGTGGCCTAGTGCTCTGAATTAGTGCTTACATAAAAGATAATGAAGACCCTTCAGAAACTTCAGCTCCAAGTGGTAGCCCAATTATCTCCCAAGACCATTCGTTATGAACTCCTCCTAACATATTTCTCTAGTATGATCCATTTGCAACCATCCAAGTACCACTATGATCTTTGAAGCTAGTAGAAAAAGCCATAAGTAATGGAACTTTTCTTCCTGGGCTACAATTGTTGGTAGTTTCTAGTCATACTTACCTATGCCATATGAGACTACTCCAACATTTATCCATCCTGGTCATATGCCAATATGGGCACCATAAGGGAAGAACCTTTAGATGTGCTAGTTTTGGCACACTTGTTTTTTTCGACATTTTAGCTAAAACAAAATATAAAAGAAAATATCACCAAACATGGTCGGGCAGAATTCCCAAGAACTCTAGGTCTACCTAGTCAATTCATGGTGGGCTAATCATAGAGTGCCACATGGTACCTTTTCCATGTCATCCCTACCCTATCATACCTACCACATCATATCCGCCAATGGTATTGAACTTTTATAAAAACGTTGCACTTTGATGCGTGGAACCTCGATACCCTACTATAAGACCCACCACTGCTACATCACCTACAAAGAAATCTTCAATGTTAGATGCTTTGACAAATCAGAGCCTGCCATATTTTTGAGTGTTAACATTTACCTTCCATGTCTTACCTGCCAATAGTCGAATTCATGACCAAAACAATTTCTTCTTGCCATCTTTCACTCATTATTTTTTCCACATAAGTGGATATGCCACTTATCATCTATTAGAAGTGGCACATCATACTACCGCCACACCGCGATACCTAATGATTTTCTATGTTCCATTGAATGCTTAGTGATTGTATACCCTGATATAATTAAGCACTACTAATTATGTTTGGTAGCTACTTCAACATGGTTTAACCATTGTCACCATTGATGGATTAGTGGCCATGATTAAGGCTCAACAATTTTTCAAAAAAATAGTTGATTTGTGTTAAAAGTGTTTCACTAAGCTTTTATATTTTCCACACCATGTGGACAATTATACCAGCATGACACCTTTAGGTCATGTTAGGCCACTTCCTCAGGGATTATACTAGACCTCCTCTTTCATGAATGTAGAAAACACCAAATTTCATTTATGCGAGCACATGATGGAGAGGGAAAATTTTAATTCTTGCCACAAATCTATTCCATCTGCCTGCTATACCCTCTATAGTTAATCTCTTCTTCTTGATCATGGTTTGGCCGCACTTGGGCTTCCTTGTGTATTTTCCTTAAAATTAATGACATTATATACCCGCTCAAGGATTAATTTGATATCAATGATGCTGTAATTGACATCAATGAACATAGTGCCAACTTCTTTAAATCGAGAAAAAATTTCAGTAGATAAAATCCTACGACGAGCAGTCAACAAACAAATCATCGTATTTAAAAACCCATCAGTTGCAGTTAAAGCATGTTGTGATATAATAGGGAGTCTCGACTTTTCTTTTGTAATAATGTACCCCCGACATAAGCTTGGTGTGTATTGAGTTTGTGACCTATGCTTTGATACCACTTTAAGCGGATCGTGATTTGCATTATACCAACAGTCATATGCATAAGTCAATGAATGCATCACCATATTTACAGATCCGTTAGAGGCTATTAGACCATGTCTTGATAAACTAGGGAGTGCTCACTTGTTTTTTGTAACATGAATAATTGAACAAAGTATTCCACTAGTGATTTGGGTTTTTCCAATCGCTACATCCCTTGGATGTAAAAATTTTTGGGATACAACAATACCATACTTTCTTCACACTCTCCATTCTATAGTAAAATAAATACCCAAAATTGTAATTCCACTCTAGCTTCCAATCATATGAGGGACATACTCTCTCATAGTAGCATGGACTATATGGAGTTACCTTACATACAGTAGATGTTAGAATGTGTTAAAACCAAAATTAAGGAATTGGGGAATTGACTAGGGGCATGAGATGAGAAATTCGAAACCAAAGATAAGAAAATTCATTCTCACTTCTGTCCAACACTAGTGGTTCTCCTATTCAAAATATGCCTTTAAGTCTCCCAAAATAAAAGATGGAGGCAACCATGATAAATAACAATAATCAGAAATAAAAACCTTTTCCCTTGCCACATGGGAATGACATAGCTAATCAGACAAAACTATATTTTGTATTATTACATATTTTTAAGAGAAAAAATTATTTTATAATAATCTTCCAATAATCCTTCAATGTTGTATTAAAATAAATATTTTACAATATAAATATAAATTTAAATATTTTAATTCTAATTATAATATATATATATATATATATATATATATATATATATATATATATATATATATATATATATATATAATTTATTATAGTTTGAATTCACATAATTATTAATAAATTATCTTATGAGAATACTTGTAAACTATGTAATGAGAATACTTACCACTTAAGTTTTTTTGACTTCCTTATTTATTTATTGAAAAAAAAATTCTAATTATAATAATACTTTTTCACATTTCTAAAACTTAATAAAATGCACCTAGTATGTATGCTTTAAGATTTGCATAATAATTTATGCAATAGAATTATCTTTTTTATTGAGCAAATTAAAATTATTTAATATTAATTGAAATAATCATACTTTAATAATTTATAAACTCAAATATATCATCAATTACATTAGGTTACTAAATATCTTTGCTGAAAAAACTTTGTTATATTCAAAAATATAAATAATTTTTAAATTGTATTTTATTTATATGTTTTAAAATTCATGCTTGATAATTTTATTTAATATTTTAATTAACAAAAATAACAATTAATATTCATATTTAGTTATTTTTACAATACTATGAAATTTATAAAATTTGACAAGTATATAAAGTTTCTAGTGCCTTCCATGTGGTCCACTCTTACAAAGTGAGACATCGCTCATCGCCAAAAAAAGCCAAAAAAATCGCTCATCGATATCCATTTCAATTGTTGTTTGTAAAAGGAAAAAGGACACTTAACTTAGAGCTTCTCGTGAGCCATTCTCGTGACTCTAGTCCTTCATGCATGTTCTCTTATAACAAATTCCTACGTAAGTAGGAATAAAGTTGCCAATACTTTAGGTCTCTTGCCGAGCAAGAGCTACTACAACAAACTACATTTTTGTAAAAAGGAAGCATGATCTTTATCAAATGTGAGACCATTCATGATTTCAGAACCAATCAAATAACCACCTCAAAAGAAAATGTGCATTTATTTGTATCTTTTAAGTGGACATTGAACATTAGAAATTTGTTTTTCTTCCCCATATTCCAATGTGGAGCTATATATCCTTAAATTCTTTCAAACAAGAATTTAATGAAAGAATTTAAAATTGGTGAAAATAGAGATGTGAACTCAACTTCACTACTACGCACCTAAAATCTTAGAAATACAACTTTTCCTTGAGCCTCGAATTTATTGGCCTCATAAGTTATATTTCTACCTACAAGGAGTACAATAATGTAAATAAGCAGAGTTGCACTATACTATTAGATTGACAAAAACAAAATTTAAGTTAATTTTTTTGTGTCTTGTGGGCATCTTTAAGGTATTAGAGCATAAATGTAAAATATGAAAATGTATCGTAGAATTTTGACTCTTCCAAGACACTTAACACTTAGACAATTAATTGCACTACCCTACAATCTAGGAAAAAATTAACTTAACATAAATGAGAGAGCAAAGTTTAATAACATGAGATTTGCCATATTATTTGGCATAGTTTATCGTTAATTTTTCTACTAACCATATTATTTTATGGAAACTACAGTCTATATAACAACCCAAAAAATAACAATGGCATTACTCATGCATCTATCTTGATAGGATAATTTGCATTAAAAGGGAAATCAGGTGGAGTGGCAAGACCAAGAGGGTGCATGACTCTTATCCCATCCTTCTTTTTCTGAGAAAAATCTATTGTAACATCCTAACAATCCATTCAGTAAACCACAAATCTCACCCCACAATCTGTAGCACCGGATACTGTCGGAGGAATGCCCTTCCGCAGAGAAGTAGTAGATCCAGTGGTGTTACAAGAAAAGAAAGAGAAATACGAGGAGAATCTGATACTCTAGGTTGACTCAGTGGTGCAGGGGTTCAAGCCAAATTGAAAGAGCTAGGAGCTTCTCACCTGCATGATGATTCCTTTATGGAGCATACATATTGGTGCTCATGTGGTGGTCATCTCCTTCGACAGAAGAAGCGTGGCACTGAAGGTGAACGCTGTGAGGGCGGCAGAGGTGAAGGCCACGAATGTAGAGTGGATGAAGGCAGTGATGATGGAGGAGATGAAGGCATGATTCATCTGTCTCTACTTGTTGTTTCATACAATATTGAGTAGTCTTCAACAGAATCGTTAATTATGTCACCATACAACAATGAAAATTTCCCTGACAATTCTTAAACTGTAGGAAACAGTCGTGGGAAAATTAGAAAAAAAATTTGTAGGAGAGAATAACAACTTATGATAGACGATCTATTAAATAAAAAGTATGTCAAGTGCCAAGCGTAGAGGGGGTGGTTAGCCTAAAAAAGTGCGCACACATGTCATTTGGAGAGAAGAAGTGTAGACAGTTGACTGATTCAAAAAGAAGGCCTATCAGCCTAATTAGACAAATGCCTATAGGCATAAGTCAATGAATGCATCACCATATTTAAGGATCGATGAATAATTTGTTGAATTGTTTTGTGTAACATGAATAAGTGTTGACTTGTTTTGGGTAACATGAATAATTGAATAGAGTATTCGATTAGTGATTTAGATTTTTCAATCACTATCTATCTCAAATATGATTTTTTTTGAGATACAACAACACAATACCTTCTACACACACTACATGAAATTTTAATTCACTCAAACTTCCAATCATATGAGGTATGTACTCCCACATAGTAGCATGGACTATGCAGTTACATTGCATAAGGAAAATGTTGGAATGTATTCAGGCCATATTCCTTCATAGGTTTTATATCATAGGTTATTTTACAAATTCTATATAACATATTACTAGATGTCAAATACAAAAAGAACAAGGGGCCATAAGCTGCTTTTGGATATTTTGCACCACTAACACAACAAAAATTTCCTTAAAATTCGACTTCCTTCAAATGGGAAAGTCGATAGAAGTCCCTCTCTATATCGATAGTTATGAAGGGCTCGCTAAGCACACTTCACTATGCCCTGAGGAGTATAGAAAGAAGCCGAGAAATATATAGTGAAGGATAACCTAGACTAGAGAAAGTAGGAGTTAGGGACAGGAAACACAACCTATGTCTTCAAAATGTTTTGGGTTTTCCATAGCTTCGTGCATAACTGGAAATAGTTTTTGAAGAAAATAGTAAGTACAAGTATTTCGAGGGTGAAAATAACTAGGAAAAGGAAAAAAATTACACTATTACCAAATAGTAACCAATTACATGTAGTCGGGTGACATTGAATATTCTCCTTCTACACATTACCATAAGATTTCCATTAGCACTGAAAGAATAAACAAGGGTACACAATTTTAAATAGACAACCTAAAATAACATCTGTTTGGGAAGAACCTATGGTAGGATAATATAAACCAAGCCATCATGGAAACTTTTCTAAGACTTAACACGAAGTCAAGGATTGATTTTTCCCAACCCCAAATAACCAATTGGGGAAAATTACAGAAAGAGAAAAACAAACCTCTAGTGGAAATTACCCAAAACTCATTAAAAAAAAAAGAATGTGAAAGAACCCTCGAAAACAAATTTACCTCGTCACTATCGAGTGAGGTCCGTGGAAAATAAAGCCTACATAACTCTACATATCGAATTATCAACATGTTAGGTAGTGATTCCAACAAAATCCAGGGAAGCCAAATACCCGAACAGAAAACTCAACATCAAAGCTAATATAACAGCCCTCTGTTGTATGTAACACTTTGTTGCTATCATACTGGACCTAAGCTAAGACTTAATTCTAATAGAAATGCTAGGTCTAAGGTGTAACAATGAAGGTAAATACTTTATTATTAAATAAATAAAGAAAATTTAATTGCTTGGAAAATGATACACCAAGAGATGATATTATTTCGAAATGAAATCCCATTGTTGAGTGGGAATGGATAATTCTTTCACAATAATACTTCTAGGTCATATTATAGATAATCTTAATGGAATGGGAGATAAATATTCATTAAGTTTCTTAGCAGGAGGAAGATGCTAAGTTTAATAAAAACACAAAAGTCTTTGCAAGAGAAAAAAGAAAGCTTTTATGGGAAAAGCCTCATGGGTGGCAAAAGTGAGATTTTATGGGAAAATCCTAGGCAAGTGGATAAAACGATCCCCAAAAAGTGGGACACTGCTAAAGGAAACCATATCATGAAAGAGGGTATTAAATACCCATTGAAGAGATCAACAAGGGGTAGTTGATCCATGGCAAGAACTCTTGGGTCAGGGGTGAACTAGAGGAAGTTAGTTCTAGGTTATGTGGAGGTGCTCGATTTTCCATGTGACATTGTTTTAAGTACTCTAGTTCGATTCAATTCCATGGATGTTCTGTATGTTGGCTCCTTACACTATGTTGTCAAATCTCTAAGCATATGAGTATAATTGCATGTGTTATCCTTGTTTATAATATGATTGAAAACTTATGCATGTGAGAACTACTGAAGATAAATTTAATCGAGGTAAAATGATAATGATTGCAACATAGAAGGTAGTTGTTAATATTTGGTCAACGAGGTATGTGATAAATGGTATCAAAGCTCTAAGTTCAAATATTGCGGCCTAAGGTCCAACCCACCTGTGTAGGATATGGAATGCTTTATAAATTGTGTTTCATAACAACCGAGGAATTCATGGTTATAGGTCAACGTAGTCTATATTACATTAGAATGCATGGGAATCTAATATTTTGACATCCAAGGCATATGCCATCAATGCATGCACCTTACTATTTACAAGGAAGAACGAACATTTCTCACACTTTTCCAACAAATTATTCCTTTACTTTCATTTAAACCTTCTCATTTTATGGAAATTGTCGAAAGGCTTATGGTTGATTTCAATGATGTAAGCAAGGTCTTGTCACTAGTGCATTTGTATTGAATTCAAATAAATAGTAATTTCAAGAATGCCTTCACAAAGATCATAGTTAATTACTTATTGTGTCCATCAAGAAGAAAAATAGAGATACTATCACTGACATAAATTTGTTATTGACTAATATGATTTTCACAAGATATTGTGGTCAAATCTTTTGACTCCTCTCATGTTGACGGTGTTGGATCCACAAACATTCAGGCGATCACCTCGGTATGAAGTCCCAACTAGACCTCACACCATTTGGTGTGGGAGTCCCATCTCATATGATGGCCTGGTTGCCATTTCCTTAAGGATTTACCTCAACTCTTACTTGTCAGCATAGTACAGTGGTTTGCTTTGTCTTCGAGAAGTGATGTTCACATGCCTGGTGATTACAAGTGTACTTGTGTCAATGTTTAATCCACTGTAGATGGAGAGGATGAGAGTGAGTCCCAAGTTGGTTGGGATGAAGTCCCAACTCAGCTAGGAGCACAGAACACAACAAGACGTGCACAACTTCTGGACAAGCATTCCACATGGATGAGGCAGTCACAATACACAAGGTAAGATAACACATACAACACTCAGTGGTTGAGTCCACATGAGTGAAACAGTTGTTACAACAAGTTTTATGTGAAATGTTTATCTAATGTCTAGGAGGGTATCCACCATGTGAAAGACCAAGTTAAAAACATATAAAACACATTTCCATTAATAGATTATGTATTACAACAAGTGAATTATTTCAAGTGTTCAACATAGGTTAAGGAAACATGCATTACAAGTGTTCAAGATTAGTCTTACAATAGTTACAAACATCTGTGAAAACATGTTAACCTGTTAGTAGGCTTCTAAATTAAGCGAAAGTTTGAAGATACATCGTTACACCACACATCACTAACCCCTAGCATGGGGCGTTGGAGCCACTACTTACTCCTCAAAGGAATGATTACACACTTTCTTGGCTATGTTGGAGGAGATGAGGTGAAAATTCCTCCCATGTATAAAAGAGGGCATATTTATAGCCAAGGGTGAAGCTGACCCTTGTGGTTATTCGACTACCCTGATGCTTATTGAATTCCATGAATTTTTGACTTTATATGACTCTTTGTATAACAAGTGAGTCTCTTGGACTTCCACATTACATTACATTGATTTGAAAACATGGCCCATAGTAGAGATGTGGGCAACATGACTCATGACATGACTCAACATGATAGTGCTAGTACATTTGTGCTACTTTTGGAGTGCATGTCGAATTGCAGTGCTATTAGGTGATGGTTGTCTTCATGGTGTACTACAATGTCACCTCCGCATGGAAAAGAGCATGGAGTCTTTGATGGTTATTAGTTTTCTTGATGTTTCTTTGGTGTATTTCTCCTTGCTTGTATGTTAGAAGGCTTGACAGGCTCATATGTTCGCGAAAGGTGCATGTTCATCCGTTCATCCATCCGTGAGCACATATTTTATGTTTTCTCATCTGTCCATCCACGAACACATCTTTTCATGATCATCCATTTGCGAGCACATGTCTTCACATGCATTTTTCATTCCTCTATTGGTGAACTTCTCCTTCTAGATGTGCTCCCTTCGTTCATCCTGTTCGTCATGGCACCATGCTTGTTAGTGTACCTATGCTTGCAGTCACTCATGACGAGATGACATCAAATAGAAAAATCTCCTAGTCTACCAAGACACATGATCATTCCAGATGCAGGTGACTAGGAGAGGTAGTAAGGTTGTGAGGCAGGATGATGGCTTCGGGCACTGCTGATGAAATCTACCCAAGAGTCACTATGTGATGAAGATGGGAAATCTAAGTTGACAATGACTATCCACAAAGTCTGGCTTGGCTAGAATGAAAAACTGTGCAAATTTTGCGAGGGACAGATTCGGCTCCATAGAGGATCAACAAGCAAGAATTGCAGAGTTTTTTGGAGGAACTTCCTGGGAGACTGGCAGCCAAAACTACACAATTCCTAGAGGAAATTGGGAGTTGGCTACTTGGTCACTAGGAACTGCACAATTCCCAAGCGGAAAACACAGTCAAATTCTCAAAGCTTGGTAGTAGGAACTACGCAATTCCTAGAGGGAACTAGTAGTTTGTTGCTAGGAGCTGGTGGTGAGGAAAACTGCACTGAGACTATGAGGCTAGCCTGCTGATCATCTCTATGCAATTTCTGTGATGAGTGAAATTTTGGGCAGCAAAAAGCCTACTCATGAAAACTGCACAATTTATTGGATGAGCAGCTGGTCGACTATCAGGAGGACTCACTGGGAAAACTGCGTAATTTTTTGACGGAGACAAATATGGACACTTTGTGTATATCTCACTTGTTTACACAATTTTCTCAGTCAGCAGAGTGAGCAAGGTCAATATCCTTTGTGGAATTTTTGAGGGGATTTACTCCCGTGGTGGATTTCGGGTCCAACTCTTTGGGTGACCAACATGAGAGTTGATTGGATCACTTGTGATCAACGTAGCTTGGAAAGTCCTACCTAGTGCTTCTACACTGTTCTACATGACAGTCGATCAAGTCGATCGCAGGGTGATGGTTCGGCTGTCAGAGGGGAGTCTGGTTGTCATAACTTCAGTAAAATGACTAAGTGTGTGTATAATCAAAATATTCATAGATGATCATGAAAACACAAACTCACATCAACTTCACGAAAATACGACTCAAGCCATGAAAACACACACTCACATCAACTTCACGAAAAGACGACTCAAGCCATCTGGACAAACATGTTCAACATGACTGATCAAAGTTGCAAGTGATAAACACGACACTCGTGATTGATTTTTGATCGACTGTGATGACGCTCGTGCGACAGTGAATGTGACTCTATGTGTGAGTGGGACAGATGCTTTCGTAGCGAACATAAAAAGTAAACACGAAGCAAATACTTTAATCATAACTAGAACATGGTTGCATGCATGACTTAGATACCAACATGAAAAAACTTGTATGAATTAAACAATCAAGGCAGATGCAAAGACTCCCAGGGGCTCACGGAGTGAACTTGAGGGTGTGTATTAATCAAGGGAAACTCTCAAGGGAGGCTCCGAAATTGAGTTTAGGCCAAAATTTTGGATCATGGTTGTAGCCGCTACAACACTTGGTGACACACTAGTAGAAATCCAACTTATCTGTTTTGGTTCACTGATAGCACCGGGCCTTAGTCTTTTGGGGAGTATTGAATCATTCTGCAGGTTACTTTGGCTTCCTCACCTACCCCATAGATATACATGGTTCACCCTTTGCAAACTCAGTCAAACACAGTCAAAATTTTAATTTAGATCTCAGTGTTTCAAATCCGTGAAAGGTAGTTTAGCTCGTGAGTTGAAGATTTTCAGAGTATATGTTTTTATCTTTGGTGTTGATCCACTACCAGCAGGCTTGGACAGTACCCCAACAGAGTCACGTAGGAACGAACACATTGCTCCACTATGAGTGAGCCTGTCAATACCATAGTGGAGTTGCATGCTTCACCTCTCTACGCAGGAAACCTTTCTCTTCTTTTGCCTTTGTATTTTTTAAGAGGACTGTGCATAGACACTTATTTATTTTTGGGGCAGAAGAGGTATCCCAACTTATTGAGAGTAGAAGAGGTTGTTCCTTCAGAGAAGAATGTAAGACCTCTGACATAGGTTTTCCCATTTGGATTCTCCCCTTTTCCGTTTCTACTAGTTGGATGAGCTTGAACACATAGAGTAGAAGGCTAAGTACAGGCATTAGGTTTCCCAATGTGGACAAAGGTTCATCATTGGACCAAAAATTACCTTGCAGGTGGTTCGTATTTTCAATCAAGACTTCATCGGTTGAAGGTTATATCCAAGCACATGGAAGACGAATAGAAGACTGGCCAAGTGCTGTGGTGTCACAAGTGTCTTCAAATTTCACCCACATACTCTATTCAAAAGCCAAAATGTAGTAGTTGGCAGCACTTATTTCTAGAAACAAAAATAGTAATATACCAAGAAAAAAAAAAGTAAAAAAACTGTAAGTAGAACAAATAAAGTAAAAACCAAGAAAATAAGCAAATCAAACAGGATGAAAACAACAAGTAGCAAGTAGACTATGTACATGGCATGGGTGCAGCCCGACCTACTAAAGCTAATGCTTGAGATCTTGGTAGTTGATAGGAAGTTTGTCAATCCTCCCGTCAAGTTATTGCAAATGGTACGTGTGTTGCCCAAGCTTCTCGTCGACTAGTGTAAGTCCATCAGGCTCTGCTACTAGAACTTAGTGGCATTCGAAAAGACCTTTAAGTGAAGAAAACAACACTTCTTCAAGTACTCCATGAAACATAGGCTTGGATGATGGCACAGAGTAGTTTTTTTATTCTGGGAATAGTTCAAGTTTCTCAAATCAATACATAAGAGGATTTTATGGGATTTCTTACATGCAGAATTTAAATTAAAAAACCAAATATGATCACAATCTTTGAAAGTAATCCAATCATCCAAAATGTTAGTCAATTTTTTCTGTGTAAGGAGGTCAAACAACATATGTGTTTTAACTAGTATGTTCTGCAATGGCTTGTCTCCACCTTTATATGGAATCCCGTGTTGAATTGCTCACATGTAGTGTGTACTCAAGTCATCATTTCCTCATGTAGACCCATACCAGTACTATTTGGTCAAGCATTTAAAGATTTGCCATTGCTGTGGTGTGTAGCTTGGACTGAAATTGGCTATCACTACAAGAAAAAAGGACATTGGTGAGGGGAAAAAATGTCACCATAAGCTCATTGGTGACAGTAAAAAAAGCCTCGTCACCAAAAACTGAACATCACCAAAGGTGGCGTTGCCAAAAATATAGGTGTCGTGGTGACATTCAATGTTCGTCACCAATAATGAGTCATAATGATGGATAGAGTTTGTCACCATTTCATATGAGCAATGGTGACAGACCATAGCCTCTGTCACCAAAAACTGAACGTCACCAAAGGTGTCGTCGCCAAAAGTATAAGTGTTGTAGTGACATTCAAAGTCTATCACCAATAATGATTTATAATCACAGATAACAACTGTCACCATTTCATATGAGCAATGGTGAGAGAACATAGCCTCAGTCACCAAAAACTGAATGTCACCAAAAGTGGCGTCGCTAAAAGTATAGGTGTTATAGTGACATTCAAGGTCCATCACGAATATGGATTATAATGAAGGATAATGACCGTCACTATTTCATATGAACAACAACGATTTATTGTGATGGATATTTCATGGCCGTCACTGTTGGTGCATATATATGGTGACGTTCGTTGATCGTCAGCAAAAGTCGCATTGCCAGAAGTATAGGTGTTGTGGTGACATTCAAGGTCCGTCACGAATAATGACTATAATGACGAACAACGACCATCACCATTTCATATCAAAAAACAATGATTTATGGTTATAGACCTTTGAGGGTCATCACTATTGATGCGTATATATGGTGACGTTTGTTGAACATCACCATTTCATATTTTGGTGAGGGTCGAAAAATTTCACCAATACTCATTGGTGATGGTCAAAATAGTGTCCATCACCAAGAATTGATCATTGTCATTCTATATGGATTTTAGGGCATGATGGAATCGAACCACCAACCTGCTGCTTGTAAAGTAGGTGTTCTTCCATTGAGCTAGCACTCTTTAAAGAATTAGACTTTGAAACTTCACAAATTGTAAATTCTACAAATTTCGATAAATTAATGTCTCAGAAATATTTTATTAAACAAGCAAAGCAACATCAAAGCTACAGGTCCCTACCTAATGGTTATCGAAGTTATTAAAAGTGGGTGAAGGGGAAAATAGTTATGTATAAGTGAATAAATATGTTTAGTTGAATACTCAATTAAAAGTGGAACTCTGAAGACATTTATAACCTATAAATGACCTTTAAATAACAAATGCATCAAATATTGCAAACGAAATGTCATAAGTGGATAGCATATGGAAGAAGAGAATTGATGAAGACAGGTGCAATATGTTATAGGTTGAGTGAAATAAAAATCTCAATGTTGTTGTTTGGTGTTTAGATATCAAAATGATATCTAAAATTCTATGCAAACGTAACACGGATCTTCGGAAAACATGAACGACATGTAATAAAAAAAAATTATATATATTTCCCCTTCACATAAACCAACATGCAATTTGGAATTTCATAAGTCTACACTCAAAACATGAAAACAACTAACAAATAAAAAAATTGACTTGGACAAAAAGTAATAGCTTCACCTTCATTCTTAAGCTGCTTTTGTTTATTTGAATTTGACTTGTGACATTGTTTATCTGACAAGGAATCAAAATCATTACTAGTATTAAATTCATCCAACACAAACTTTGGAGACCCTACTGACATCTGCTTTTTTGTTGCCATGCCTAAAAACCATGGAGATTCATGTTGATAGTATAATAAGATGTGTGTCTGCTACTCAAGAACACATTCCTTATTAACCATTGTTACCTGACAAAAACCAAAGAGACAACAAAATATCAGAGTACACAAAATCCCCTAGCGAAATATAATCATAACTTAGCTAAGAAGTCTAAAAGATGTTCTTAATTAATAAACTTTGTATTTGGGAATCACTTCTATCTATTTATCTAGGCAATTATATCATAGCATATGTCACACAGTAGCAATCTACAGTACCTAAAGTAAAAAGACAAATTTTCTCAAGAAAATAAATTTAGAAAAGAGCTTTGAAAACTATATGTTTGTCATCAAAGCTTTAATTAGTTTAACAACAAACTAGAAACAAACAAGACAATGGCCAAAGTCACTATTCATACAAATAAAGCTAGAGTCATTATTTCCATTACAGATAACTGAAATTTGGGCAGTGGTTTAACAATTAAAGCTTATTTGCAGGGAAGAATTGTTAATACCGTCATTTTTTTCCCTTTGAAACGGGAACTGATACTGTTACCCGTTTTGTAGAGATAGCAAAAAAGTGACCCGATTTTGAAAAGGGGTGATGCAGAACACACATGTTTTTTTTAGAGCATAGTTTTTGGCACTTTAATTTTTTTAAATTCTTGTTATGTACATTGCATTTTAGAATGGTAGTGATTTTCATGCCGATTTAAAAAAGTGGTTATTCTGCATCAGACCCTTTTTTTAAAAAGCCTGTTTTCTTGACTTTAACTTTTCTAATGTATGAAATGTAAATAATTATTTTGTAAATTTAATAATTTTGGAAGTGGTCTTCCTCTTCATAGTTTTTTGTTTTTATTTTTATTTTTATTTTTTTTGTAGTGAGGTTTTTATTGATTTTCATATTTAAGGAAGAAGGTCGATATTTTTCATTTTCGATATTTTACATATTTATACATCGTTAATTAAATTTTCAATCAAAATGAAATAATTCTCTCTAAAAAACAAATAAAAAATTATATATAAAAAAATACAAAAATAAAAAATAAAAAATGTTAAAAAAAATATCTTATAAACCATAAAACAATTTGGAAATAAAAAACAAAATTAATATAGATATATATAAGTCAGTAAAAATTGAGGGAAAAAAAAACATGAGCAAAAACTAGGGAAAAAAAATTAAAAACAAACTAATTAAAAAAAAAAAAAAATTAATGAATTTTTTTTTTAAAAATAGTAAAATTAACATTTAAAAAATAATGTTAAAAAAATCATCTCACAAACCATAAAAGGATTTGGAAAACAAAAAAAACACAAAATTAATATATATATATATATATATATATATATATATATATATATATATAGTAAGTAAAAGTAGATAAATAAATAAAATAAAAAACATTAGAAAAAACTGGGGAAAAAAAAATTAAAAACAAACTAGTTTAAAAAAAAATAGAAATTAATGAAAAAATTTAAAAACTAATAAAATCAATATTAAAAAACAAAAAAAAATTCAAATTATAAAAAAAAAACAACAAAAAAAATGTGTGTTTTTTATTAAAAAATAAAATAAAATGTAATTATTTTTTATTAAACATAGATATTTTGTTTAAAAAAAAAAACAAAATTTTATTTTTTTTAAACAATCTCTTTTATTATTAAAAACAAATTTTATTTCTATTTCTATTTTTTATTTAAAAATAAAACTATCCAACAGATCTTTTTTATTTAAAAAAAAAAATAAACCTATATTTTATATTTAAAAAAGAAATTTACATTAAACTTTTTTTTAAACAATGTTTAAAAAAACAAAAATGAAAATTAATTTTTTTTTAAACCATATTTTTTTTTGTTATAATTAAGAATAGTTTATTTTTTTAAAACCATTTTAATTTTTTTTTTATTTAAAATTATTAAAAAAATTTAAAATTTAAAAAATAAAGTCGTTTTTTTTTAATTAAAAATTTTAAAAATTAAAAATTTAAAAAATTTAAAATTTTAAAAATTAAATAAAATTTTAAAAATTAAAAATTTTGAAAAATTAATTTCGTTTTTTTTTTATTTTTTATTTATTTATTTTTTTTTAAATTAAAAATTTTTTAATTTTAAATTTTAAAAATTAAATGGTTTTTTTTATTAATTAAAAAAAAAAATTTGGCGCAGCCCGGCCGCCCGTGGTGGCGCTGCCGGGGGCGAAGGGGCCTGCGCGCAGGTATTCTCCTTAATCCACCTTGGCATCTAGCTTGCTTTGCTATTGCACACAGTAACTGAAATACTTGGGTGGAGAGCCTTCCATGTTTACACCAATAAAAAATCTTTGAAGCTCTGGCCTCTGGAGCAGCCATCACTATGGGGGCACTGTTTTTCTGACGTCGTTTTCCATTACCTCCCCGTTTTGCAGCTGAGACAACAGAACTTGTGCCTATATGACCAGCAGAAACTTGAGGGGACCAATCATCTACATGTTTAGTCCAACCTGCTACTAGTGCATTGAGTCGTATGTTCTTTTCAAGTTCTAATAAAGATGCCCAGATTTCTTTTGCTGTTGAAGCTTGCTCAAGGCGCTTGCGCCAATGTTTTCTGTAGTCCAGATTCTCCCATGGGCCAACCACTAAACCACGTAAGCAATCTTCAATGTATAGTATATATGCAGCAACTGCGGGAAGATGACCCTCTCGATTCTTTGTTGGACGAAGACCGCCAGGTACATTTGCAGCACTGGCCATAACATTACATGCAACCAAATTCAGTAAGCAGGCTCTGCGACAACTTGCAGTTAATTTACATGAAGCGCACCACCCACATCTTTCCTTTGGTGGTTCCATTGATTTCTTCTTATTACTTGGCCAACAAAATTGAACAGCTGCCTTTGAAAATAGTTTTACTTGTTCTGAGATTATTGCTGAAAGAGTCTTTTTAAAAGATCCCCGCTTATTCACTAATCTGTTGTCTTCAACTGAGATGGACGCTAGATTAGCAGCTGCAGATGCAACAATATCACCTAGAACATAATAATTGATGTATGCATTTGGTTTGAAGCTTGCTTTATAAACCAACCTGTTAGTACCCAAATCCATCTTCACAGCTGCTTTGCCAATGTCATCAGTTTGCTTATGGACAACACACACGTTCAATATACTCCCATCCTCTTGAACACCTGTCCTATCACTGGTTTCCTCTTTTGCTTGTTGCTGCCTGGGTATGGGACTGCTCTTAAGAAAATCCATCTGGATAGCAGTGCTATCAGTGTCAAGATCAATCTGTTGTTCTAAAGCATTCCCACATTCTTGTGAATTCGCACCCACTGAGCTATTTGGAACAACTCCTGTAGCCTCTTGAGAAGATCTGATCTTAGTTTCTTTGAAATTACTAGGATCAATTACCAAAAATTCATTTTTTCTGTCACAATGTGTCGTGTCTGAAACATGTAAACCCTCATGATCATGAACACTACAATCCTTTTCTGGTTTTCTTTCAGAGCTCACACTTAGAAGACCTAATGCACTAACATCTTCAAATAGATGCTCAGAGATAGACAGACATGACAAGTCTATTGGGCTATTGCCAGAATTCATATATGTCCTTTGCAGGAAAACTGAATCTTGTTTGCCTTCTGCAACACCCCATTACTGTAGTATTGAGTTTTTAATGTCATCATAAAAAGGACCTGATAATTCTAATGTCTCCATGACTTTTGTCAAATCCCTTTTGTTGTAATACCTGTATGTGGCAGTTGGATTTGATGCAGAGTCAGACACCAGTAGGTAGCCACAAGTGCCAAAGAAGGCACGCCCATATGGATCAATACCAAATATCTCAGCTCCATTCAATGACTTCGATGCTCTAGATCCCAGGGCATCAATTTTCTCTACAGCACACTCTAGACAATACCATTCCCCTTCAGGTAAATGAGCTTTGGAAAGTCCAACACATCGAAAATGATATGCTGAAGGGCAACCATCACAACAAATCAAATTCCCATCCATTCCACATAGGCAGCATTCATCACTATTGAAATCCTCTACATCATCCATCCCAGGACTCATAAACTCAGTCTGTCCATTCTTAGAGCAACTGTGCTTGTTCTCTGAGATTGAACCATCTGAATGAAAATTTGTCTTCTCGAGTGTCACTTGTCTTAAATTGGACCTCCTCTGCCCATCTACTTTGGTACAAGAAACCCTCTTTCTTTTCGAATAGCATGGATTTCTTGCAATCAACCCAGTTGCACCAGAAGAAAAGTTCATTTTTGTATCTCCATCTGTATCTTGTTCAAAGTTTACTCGCATGTTGATCTCTGTTCGAACTTCCTCAGCCTCCATGATATCATCACAAAGAAACTGCAAAATTTTTAGCTTTGTGGAAGGCAATATGGTATAATACTCGCAATTCAAAAGTTTCAGATCCAAAATGTTCTGTCCCAACTGACTACTGAAACCCTAAGCTGAAAGATATTCTACCAAATAAACTGGCCATGTTACTGCCTCTAGGAAATTCCAATCAAGTTGCCTAAAACATTTTGATGCCTTCTCATTGCCCTCAGCTGAAAGTGTTTCTAGGTGACGCCTCATAGCCTTTAGAAGACAAATGTTCACACTGTCCAGAAGTGTATTTGCAGACCTATAGTTTAAAGCTCCCACGAAATCATCAAGACTGAAGGGACTTAAAAATAACAAATTGCTGAACCTTCTGAGACAGCTATACACAGAAAACAGGTCAGGAATTGAACTCTCTGGTACAGGGAGATCTCCTGAAGATTGAGGCAAAGGTTTCATTGGAGGCAGAGGAAAATCATTTGATTTTGATAATAGCAATATTTGGCCTGAATCTTCGGTATCAGAAGCATCACTGCTAGAATATGCATCTTCGTTAGTGAGATGGAAGCTCTCTTCTTACAGTTCTGGCAGAATCCAACCCAACATAAATCATTGGCAAAACTCTGAAAATTATGAGTGAAATCATTTTCTATGGCACAAATTCAAGCTTCCATCTAAAAGGCATTGTATCTGGAGGGACAATACATTATTATACTGCAGATGACGACACAGGAATTTCACCATTCTCCAGCCATGCCAAAACTCATGGAAAGTACTGAAGCTGAGGGTCAAGAAAACAGTCACATGCCATATTATATTGAGGCACCTACTTGAAAGGAGAGCTGCAAGATAAGGGATAAAATCTGCACTTCCAATCCAAAAGAGGATAATGCTACTGGACCTAAAAATTACCGGTAATTTCCCAAACATAGAAACAACTTGATTACAGTGCAGCTTTTATAAGCAATAGCCTTTCTCTTGGATCAAACCACCCTAGCAACTATCACATGTCCACCCTAATGAAGTCAATGCCCCCAGGGGCTGCCATTCATAACAATGGTGATGAATGATCATCCCACAACCTTTGCACTGATAGTCAGAAGGCAATACTGTGAGTCTGCAGGCTTTACATAGTTTACCTATTTCCTCTGGGACTAGTCCATTGGCTGTGCCATGCGTTTGAAATTCATCTAAGCTTACAGTGTTACCTGTGGTATCATATTTATTTTCCTCTGAGATTACATTATTGGCTGTTCCATGCAATTGAAAACCCATAAGATTTTCTTGCGAAAATTCATTTGGTAGCTCAGAGACCATGTTATCTACAGTGTTTGATGGAATGATGCAGGCCCCTCCGCCATTGGCAGCGCCACCACAGGCGGCCGGGGGGCGCTAAATTTTTTTTTTTTAATTAATAAAAAAAACCATTTAATTTTTAAAATTTTAAAATTTTTAATTTTTAATTTAAAAAATTAAAAAAAAAACCAAATTAATTTTTTAAAATTTTTAATTTTTAAAATTTTTAATTAAAAAAAAAAAAAAAAACCGACTTCATTTTTAAAACTTTTAATTTTTTTTTTAATAATTTTTAAAATTTTAAATAAAAAAAAATTAAAATGGTTTTAAAAAAAAAACTATTCTTAATTATAACAAAAAAAATGGTTTAAAAAAAATAATTGTTAAAAAAAAAAAAAAAAATTTCATTTTTTTTTAAAACATTGTTTAAAAAAAAAGTTTATGTAATTTTTTTTTTTAAATATAAAATATAGGTTTATTTTTTTTTTTAAATATAAAAGATCTATTGGATAATTTTATTTTTAAATAAAAAATAGAAATAAAAGTAAAATTTGTTTTTAATAATAAAAAACGTTTAAAAAAAAAATTGTTTTTTTTTAAACAAAATATCTATGTTTAATAAAAATTAATTAATTTTTTTTTTTAATAAAAAATACACATTTTTTTGTTTTTTTTTTTTATAATTTGAATTTTTTTTTGTTTTTTTTTTAATATTAATTTGATTAGTTTTTAAATTTTTTTCATTAATTTCTACTTTTTTTTTTAAACTAGCTTGTTTTTAATTTTATTTTTTTTTCCATTTTTTCTAATGTTTTTTTTTTTAATTTCTCTATTTTTATTTACTTTATATATATATATATATATATATATTGTTTTTTGGTCTTCCAAATTCTTTTATGGTCTGTGAGATAATTTTTTTAGCATTTTTTGTTTTTTAATTTTTATCTTCTATATATATTTTTATATTTGTTTTTTAAGTAATCAACATTTTAATCTTAATTTTAGTATCTTTTAATTTTTTATTTTTTATTTTGTATTTTTTTTTTAAATTTAGTTTGTTTTTAGTTTTAATTTTTTTTTTTTTTTTTCACCCACTTAATTTTTTGTTTCTTTTAAATGTTTTTTTTTTTTTTCCATATATATTTTATTTTGCCAATTTTTTTTGGTTTACAAGATTACTCATTTTTTTCCCCATTTTTAAAATTTTTTTTTTTTTACTATTTAATTGTTTATAATTTTTTTTTTAGTTTTTTAGTTCTTATCATTAATTTCGTTCTTTTTACATTTTATGATTGATTTTTTTTTTTCATTTTTTATTTTTGTTTTATATTTTTATTTTAATAGATATTTTAATCTATGTTTTGTTTTTTTGTTTTGTTTTTTTTATTTTTTTGTGTTTTTTCATTGTTTTAATTTTTTAATTTTTTTTTTTAATTTTATGTTTTTATTATTTTTTTAAATTTAATGTTTTTTCGGGGTCATGATAAAATATTTCATGCCATTATTTCGAGATGTTGAAATTTAGCTTTTGAAAAAAAAAGTCTTCTTCCAGAATAAACCCTTTTCATTTTGAGGGTGTTTTTTGGATAATTTTTGCACAAAAAATTGGTTTTCACCGCCATTTTTAAAACATGTTGAAAATTTACCCAAGAAAAGAAAAGGTGTTATTCCAACATCAACACTTTTCACTTTTAGCACTGTTTTTGATGTTTTTCGTGGTTTTTTGGCCAGAGTTCCCGTTTTGAGTTTATAGTTCCTGTTTCAAAGTTTACATTGTTCACGGTCCGTTGTGTCTCTAGATCCATATTAGATAGATTATTATTCTCAAGTTCTACCTTTCAAATACTGATTTCTGGCTCACCCTTTAAAACACAAGTCTACGACTCCATTTGATTTTGTTTTGTCAAGAGAATTTGTCACGATCCAAATCTAACTTATACCAACCTAAATTTTTTTTTTAATGTTACCAACCCCTTACAGGTCATCATGGTACTTTGCTATAATATAAGTGCAGATATTATGTTTCAAACATTATAATATATGGTTTATGTTTTACCCCTCGCACGTTAATAGTCATGCGTTGATAATACATTCCACCAACCCACGCTAACATTATGCACAGTCTTAATTGAGTTGGGTACTGGTTCATTAAACACGGTGCCACATGGTGAGCGGGTGTTAATCCAACTCACCCGTTTCGTGGCCAGGTGGCTGAGAACCATGTGCGGCCATGTGATTACGCAGAGGGTTGTACTTTAGGGTTTGCGTGCCCATGCTCCCGCTCAAACGAATGATGCTGATCGCTCCTCCAAATCGGATGGTTCAGATTGTTTTGAGGGTTTGGTTGACATTATATTATCTGCCGGGTTCTTCGGTCTCGATCCATTTGCATCACGGGCAAACCTCAGCTCATCCGACATCTCCCTCCACCATACCAGATCCGCCATTCGCACAGGTATGAGAGCATTTCGCCCATGGCAATTTAAAAAGGTTTACAGTCTTGCGCTTGGCAGAGTATTAATTAGTTCTTTGATTCTTCGATTTACCACCGATACAGTTGATAATGGTGACTGTTCTGTGCAGGAGGGTTTGAACTCCACGGCTTCCACTGTCAGGAAGGAGGTTCTGCAAATCTGCGTTTTATCCAGGTGAGTCCTCGATGCTGTTATGCATTGCCCTCTAGGATAACTATTATGGAAGGAATGGAAGTCTTCCATGGCCAGAACGAGACTCATGTATGGTTATTCATGTGTCTCAGGGGCGGCCTTCTCATACCGAGCCTGTATACATGAAGCTCTGAGGGTTAGATAGTTTCTTGTTTACGGCTACAGGCCATTGAGGGTTTAATGTTTGTTTATACTATTACCCGTCAGCTATGTAAACAAGCTCCGTTATCAATATTACAGTTCAATGTTATGTTTCCATTCACATGCAGATACATTCTACAGGGTTTACCCAACATGACTGTTACTACTATTTAACATTGTTATCCTTAAAGAATTATACCCTACGGGGCTTACTACAGTAATGAATACATTTTGATCTGTTTGACATGTTTGTCGACTCCTGTATATTGCGTGGTTTCTCCAGTCTTTATGGAACTATAGTTAAATTATTTCAATATTCGCAAATATTACACAGTTTATGTTATGCTGGTGCGGTCTCAGGGTTTACGACTTGCTTTCGAAATAATGAAGGCAAGTCAAACCCTCCTCGCATACACAGATATTGGTTTGCATGTTAATATTGTTTGAGTCTGTTAGATGGTAAATATGTCTTGTTCAGTTTGCTCAAGATCTAATAGTGTTAATCTCTGGTTATTGGCTTGCGAGTGGCGTTAACGCTCCATTTGCACAGCCATATGATGCTCTTATCTTTACACGGCCATGAGACGTGTCTTTACATTCGCGCGGCCATATGATGTTCTTTACGGTTTACATGATAGTGTGAGGTTTAACTATGAGCAAATCCTTCACTGCTAGATATGGTCTCTTTTACTCCAGCTTACACGGCATCTTTGTTTATTACAGAGCCTCGGTTCTTCAATAATATTTTCTTTATAAATCTTTTCGCTTTATTCGTTAATGTCTCGGCTCTGAGCACGACATCATAACTGTATGTTAATAAGATTTGAGCTTAGTGAAACTGGTTATTTTCTTCGTATGTGTTCGTAACCTATGGTTCTGTATACGCTCTGCTGCATATCTACTTCTTGTTGTATTCTACGATTTAATAATCACTTCAGATCTAAGTCTGTTCTGGCATTTCCTTACTAAGCACTTGAGTCTGTACATAGTGAATTTAATCACTGACCTGCAGACGAGGTTTTGTGTTTAATTCTTGATTACAGTTACGGTTACTCCCCGTTTTCTGCCTAATGAATGACTTCATTTATATCTGTATTTCTCATTAACTCCATAAAAGATTCACAGCCGAATATATTTATATAAAACTGTAGTTTTATTCACTCATTAAAGAAACATACAGGCAACCGTATATACAACTGTATTTCATTATCTCATTAAAGGAAAATACAGGCAACTGCAAATATATATACATATCTATATTCTCTTAGTTTAATAAAGAAACACAGACCACTGCATATGTATATATATATAACTGTATTCCCTTAGTTTAATAAAGAAACACAGACCACTGCATATGTATATATAACTGTATGCCATCATTACCTGTGCGTCAATTTAAACTATCTAAGGATACATACCTGGTAGTCTGCTACTGTCGCTCCTATTCCAAGAGTTCACCTGCAACGATTTTGCTCTTAACCTCCCAACCTTGAGATCCACTTGCACTGGATTCTCCCCCCGAGCCGTCTTGCAGGCCTGCAGCCCTCAACAAGACTCATGCACCACTGTGCTGGGTTATCTGATCACAACCAGACTTAACCCACTTTTTCCACTCTGCTCTCTCTCTCTGGAATCTTTCCTCTGCCTGTTCATCAATAGCCCAGAGTTTTTCCTCCCAGGACTTTTCCTTGGGTGAGAGGCAGTTGTTTTTTCAGTTTCATAACTGATTTATTTTCTTTTAATAGAAAATCCTCCTTTTGGAGGCTGCCAGCATTTCATCAATACACATGTGCAAAATAGTCTATTATATTCACTTTCAAAATTAACAATGTCTTTTAATAATAACAAGTTACCACTCATATTGTTTTCACCACAGTAATTATCTAGAATTACAAGTTACCAGGGTCATTACATCTTCCCCCCCTGGGATTGGACATCGTCCCGATGTCCATTCTCGTTAAATAAATTCGGGTAAGCCTTTCTGAAAGGTTCCTCGTCTTCCGACGTAGCCTCCTCAGGGCCATAGTGCTGCCACAGCACCTTAATTTGGGTAATAACCCGTTTCCGCAGCCGCACTTCTCTCCGGTCGAGAATGCTCTGTGGTTCGACCAGGACCTCGCCTTCCGGTTCGACCCGCAGACAACCAGTACTTAATCAATTTCCTATTGAATATAGCTGCATAATCAAAACAACCGGATCAATTCTTACCCGCACATCTTGCCATTGAATAACATGTTTAGGGTCATACACATATTTCTTTAGGACAGAAACATGGAACACATTGTGAATCTTAATATGACTGGGCAAAGCAAGTTGGTAGGCCACAGGCCCCACTCTAGCTAAAATCTGAAATGGTCCAAAGTATCGAGGAGCCAGCTTGGCGCACCCACTCCACTGCAGTGTGCTCCTTCTGGTTTGAATCCTTACAAACACATGGTCACCAACATTGTACTCTGTGAATCTTCTTTTCCTGTCTGCGAAACTTTTTTGTCTGTCTTGTGCAGCCTTTAAATTTGCTCGCACTCTCTTCACCATATCTTCCATGTCTTTTAACATTTCCGGACCCAAACTCAGCTTATCCTCCAGTCCACCCCAACTTGAGGGTGTGCGGCACTTTCGCCCATACAGGACCTCAAAGGGACTTAGCTGGGTTGAGGTATGATACCCATTATTGTAGGCAAATTCGACCAGATGCAAATACTCTTCCCATTGACTAGGTTTTAGCATCACATTCGCCCTCAACATGTCTTCCAATACCTGATTGACTCGCTCAGTTTGACCATCGGTCTGTGGGTGATAAGCCGTGCTAAAATTCAACCGAGTGCCCAACTCGGCAAACAATGTTCTCCAAAAGGTGGAAGTGAATTTCACATCACGGTCTGATATGATTACCTTTGGCAATCCATGCAAACGGAACACATTTTGCATAAAGAGATGCGCGATTTGTACCGCCTTGTAAGTGGACTGCACAGGTATGAAGTGCGCTGCTTTACTCAATTTATCAACCACGACCATAATAGAATCATTGCCCTTCTTTGTTCGTGGTAATCCGGTTATAAAATCCATGGAAATGATTTCCCATTTCCATTCCGGAATAGGCAAAGGCTGCAACAGTCCCGCTGGGTGTTGATGTTCAGCCTTAATTTGCTGGCATTCCAAACACCTTGCCAAGTATTCCACTACCTGCTTCTTCATTCCTGGCCAGTAATACTCTTTCTTGAGTGCCGTGACCATCTTTTGGTACCCTGGGTGGCCAGTGTAGTGGCTGATGTGGAACTCATCTAGAATCAGCTTCTTAAGGTCATTTGAGTCAGGTACATACATTTTCTTATTAAAACACAGCAATCCAGCATTATCTAATGTGTACCCTTGCTGTAACTTTCCATTATCAGACTGCTGTACCTGCTGTTTTAAATGCTGATATTCAGTGTCGTCACTGGCTGCTGCTTTTATTTGTTCAACCAGCGAACTCCGCCACCTGCTGGCTGAAAGTTCACATAAACAATGAACCTTTCGACTTAAGGCATCTGCCACCCGATTTTCTTTGCCCTTTAAATGCTTTATTTCAAAGTCAAACCCACTTAGAAAATCTGCCCAACGGCCTTGCCTCGCATTCAAGGTAGGTTGGCTGAAATAATGCGTCAAACTGTGATGATCTGTTAACAACAGAAATTTCTTCCCAAGAAGGTAATGTCGCCACATCTTTAGTGCGTGAATCACAGCAGTTAACTCTAAATCGTAAGCAGAGTATCTCTGCTCATGCTCTTTTAGTTTCCTTGATTCATATGCTATTACTTTTCCTTCCTGCATTAGTACTCCTCCCACGCCCTCCTTGCTTGCATCGGTGCACACCACGTAATCCTTATTAGGATCAGCGATCCTCAGGATGGGTGCAGTGGTGAGGAGGTGCTTCAAGCGGTCAAAACTCTGTTGACACTCTGCTGTCCATCTAAATATCTTTCCTTTCTTTTGCAATGAGGTGATAGGATAGGCTATCCTAGAAAAGCCTTCCACAAACCTCCGGTAATAGCCAGCTAACCCGATAAAGGATCTGATATCAGCAACGTCTTTGGGTATAGGCCATTCCATAATAGATTTTATCTTCTCGGGGTCAACTGCAATTCCCTCTTTCGTAATCACGTGGCCCAAATACTGAATTTCCTCTTTGAAGAAATCGCATTTGCTAAACTTAGCATATAGCTGATGCTCCCGAAGAGTTTGTAACACCAATCTAAGGTGCTCCTCATGTTCTTGTTGGGAACGAGAATATATCAATATATCGTCAATGAATATCAGTACAAACTTGTCCAAAAACCTGTGAAACACGCTATTCATCATGCACATAAAAGTAGCAGGTGCATTGGTCAAACCAAAAGGTAGCACTACAAATTCGTAGTGCCCATAGCGTGTCCGAAAAGCAGTTTTGGCAATGTCCTCATCCTTAATCCTGATCTGATGATAACCAGATCGCAGATCAATTTTGGAAAACACTTTTGCTCCTTTCACTTGATCAAAGAGTTCATCTATTCTGGGTAAAGGGTACTTGTTTTTGACCGTGAGCTTATTCAGCTGCCGGTAATCTGTGCACATGCGAAGGGTCCCATCCTTCTTCTTCACGAACAATACTGGAGCTCCCCAGGGTGACACACTGGGTCGAATGTACTGTTTCTCCAACAGCTCTTGGAGCTGCATTTTCAACTCCATTAACTCTGGTATGCTCATCCGGTACGGTGCCCGCGATACTGGTGCTGCCCCCGGTATTAACTCTATAGTGAAGTCTATGTCCCTTCTTGGAGGCAAACCCGGTACCTCTTCAGGAAAGACATCTGTAAATTCCTGTACCACTGGAATATCGTCTAATGCAGACATCTTATCTTTCTGGTTCGCATAGCCAACTTGTATGGCATAGATCTGACATTTCTTTCTAATACATTTAGCTAACTGAGTTGCAGTGATAGGTCGAATCTGAACAGGATGTTTAATTCCCTGCAATTCCTGCTGCTGCCCCAAATCATCTTTGTAGTATATGGTCTTGGTTTTGCAATTCACCAACGACCAGTGCTTTTCCAGCCAATCCATACCAATAAGAATGTCATAGGAGCCTAACGGAAGTACATTCAGGTCTGCCGTTACGGGCTGTCCAGCTATACTGAAAGAAAAGTTATTAACTTTAGCTAAAACCCGCCTTTTGGCTCCCGTAGCTAACTGGACCAACCATGGGTTTTTGAATTTTTCTGGTGGTAGCTTACAGTGTTCCACTACTTTTGGACTAACATAACTTAAAGTAGCTCCTGGATCAATAAGTACAGCTACAGAAAGGTTTGAAATCTTACCTTCGAATTCCACCATGGAAGGTTGGTATTCCGCCTGCCGGTCCTCTAATGCTGCATTGATCCTTGGTACGCTGCGCGCCACATCCCCAACAGTTGAGGCTTCATGGACTTGAGATATTTGATCAGTTCTTTTACGCTGTGGACAATTTCTAGCGTAGTGCGGTCCTTCACACACCCAGCACTGAACTGGAGGTCTGGTTCCCTCAACCTCCGATCTAGCAGGTGGTTCGCTGATCCTGCTCTCGCTTGGCTTAGCCCGGAAGGTGCCCTTATTTGTGCTTCTGTTAAACTGCCCCTTTCCAGCTCCTTTACTACCATTTCCACGGCTGCCTTTGTTGTTTCCAGCAACTCTGCTGCCTTTTCTTTCATTCCATTTCTTGTTTGGAACTTCTCCTTTTTGTTTGTTCTGCTGGTAACAAATTCTAGCCTTCCGAATTGCCTCATCCATAGTTCGGGGATTGTCAAACTCAATTCGTTCCCTTATATAAGCTGGTAGGCTACTCACGAACCTTTGCACCTTGGCCTTCTCCTCTTTTATGTATGGCACATAATGAAGCAGAGAAGTGAAGCGATTTATGAATTCGTCCATGGACTGCTGTCCTAGCCGTAAGTCATGGAATTCTCGCGCCTTCTCATCATAAAAGCGCTCAGTTAAATACCTCTCCTTGAAGTATTTCTGAAATTTTTCCCAGGTTATACTTTGCTCACTTACCCCCTTCACAATTTTAATCTCTTCCCACCACAAGGTGGCTTTGCCCTGCAACTGGAAAATAGCCAGCCGCGCCTTCAGATTTTGGTCATATTCATAAAGTTGAAAATATTTATTAATATTAATCAACCAGGCTTCTGCTGCTTCTTCCTGCTCTCCATCGAAAAGTGGAGGTTTGATTTTTCGAAATTCTCCCTGTAATTCCACTTTCTGTCGCTTGGAGGTTCGCTGCTCTTGCACATTATCAGAATGGTCTTCCTGTTCTTCTGAAAGATCAGGTGCGTAATCCCGTTCCTCAGTGCCCTTTGCTGTTCTGCACTAGGGCTGGCTAAGGGTGGATTTTGTTTATCTGACAAGCTTTTCAGTATTCTTTCTTGTTCCATTGTTAATCGCGCATTGTCCTCTCGTAAACGTGCCATTTCACCTTTCAGCTCCTGAACAGTTTGCAGTATCGCCAGATTGGTACTGGGTGTCTCAGCACCAAGCTGTACCCACAGTTCAGCATTTTCTTGAGGGATGCCGCCAGCTCCCGGCATTTCCTCCATCTTACTATTAGCTGCTAGCAGGTAGCTGTCTCTGTATGGTTCTCCTGGTAGTACACAAGAAAGGAAATTAGTTGCATTGTTTATATATATACATTATAAAATGATCTTGTTGTTCCAGAGGCCACAGTTTTGAAACCTCTGCTCGGATACCACATTGTCACGATCCAAATCTAACTTATACCAACCTAATTTTTTTTTTTAATGTTACCAACCCCTTACAGGTCATCATGGTACTTTGATATAATATAAGTGCAGTTATTATGTTTCAAACATTATAATATATGGTTTATGTTTTACCCCTCGCACGTTAATAGTCATGCGTTGATAATACATTCCACCAACCCACGCTAACATTATGCACAGTCTTAATTGAGTTGGGTACTGGTTCATTAAACACGGTGCCACATGGTGAGCGGGTGTTAATCCAACTCACCCGTTCCATGGCCAGGTGGCTGAGAACCATGTGCGGCCATGTGATTACGCAGAGGGTTGTACTTTAGGGTTTGCGTGCCCATGCTCCCGCTCAAACGAACGATGTTGATCGCTCCTCCAAATCGGATGGCTCAGATTGTTTTGAGGGTTTGGTTGACATTATATTATCTGCCGGGTTCTTCGGTCTCAATCCATTTGCATCACGGGCAAACCTCGGCTCATCCGACATCTCCCTCCACCATACCAGATCCGCCATTCGCACAGGTGTGAGAGCATTTCGCCCATGGCAATTTAAAAAGTTTTACAGTCTTGCGCTTGGCAGAGTATTAATTAGTTCTTTGATTCTTCGATTTACCACCGATACAGTTGATAATGGTGACTGTTCTGTGCAGGAGGGTTTGAACTCCACGGCTTCCACTGTCAGGAAGGAGGTTCTGCAAATCTGCGTTTTATCCAGGTGAGTCCTCGATGCTGTTATGCATTGCCCTCTAGGATAACTATTATGGAAGGAATGGAAGTCTTCCATGGCGAGAACGAGACTCATGTATGGTTATTCATGTGTCTCAGGGGTGGCCTTCTCATACCGAGCCTGTATACATGAAGCTCTGAGGGTTAGATAGTTTCTTGTTTACGGCTACAGGCCATTGAGGGTTTAATGTTTGTTTATACTATTACCCGTCGGCTATGTAAACAAGCTCCGTTATCAATATTACAGTTCAATGTTCTGTTTCCATTCACATGCAGATACATTCTACAGGGTTTACCCAACATGACTGTTACTACTGTTTAACATTGTTATCCTTAAAGAATTATACCCTACGGGGCTTACTACAGTAATGAATACATTTTGATCTGTTTGACATGTTTGTCGACTCCTGTATATTGCGTGGTTTCTCCAGTCTTTATGGAACTATAGTTAAATTATTTCAATATTCGCAAATATTACACAGTTTATGTTATGCTGGTGCGGTCTCAGGGTTTACGTCTTGCTTTCGAAATAATGAAGGCAAGTCAAACCCTCCTCGCATACACAGATATTGGTTTGCATGTTAATATTGTTTGAGTCTGTTAGATGGTAAATATGTCTTGTTCAGTTTGCTCAAGATCTAATAGTGTTAATCTCTGGTTATTGGCTTGCGAGTGGCGTTAACGCTCCATTCGCACAGCCATATGATGCTCTTATCTTTACACGGCCATGAGACGTGTCTTTACATTCGCGCGGCCATATGATGTTCTTTACGGTTTACATGATAGTGTGAGGTTTAACTATGAGAAAATCCTTCACTGCTAGATATGGTCTCTTTTACTCCAGCTTACACGGCATCTTTGTTTATTACAGAGCCTCGGTTCTTCAATAATATTTTCCTTATAAATCTTTTCGCTTTATTCATTAATGTCTCGGCTCTGAGCACGACATCATAACTGTATGTTAATAAGATTTGAGCTTAGTGAAACTGGTTATTTTCTTCGTATGTGTTCGTAACCTATGGTTCTGTATACGCTCTGCTGCATATCTACTTCTTGTTGTATTCTACGATTTAATAATCACTTCAGATCTAAGTCTGTTCTGGCATTTCCTTACTAAGCACTTGAGTCTGTACATAGTGAATTTAATCACTGACCTGCAGACGAGGTTTTGTGTTTAATTCTTGATTACAGTTACGGTTACTCCCCGTTTTCTGCCTAATGAATGACTTCATTTATATCTGTATTTCTCATTAACTCCATAAAAGATTCACAGCCGAATATATTTATATAAAACTGTAGTTTTATTCACTCATTAAAGAAACATACAGGCAACCGTATATACAACTGTATTTCATTATCTCATTAAAGGAAAATACAGGCAACTGCAAATATATATACATATCTATATTCTCTTAGTTTAATAAAGAAACACAGACCACTGCATATGTATATATATAATTGTATTCCCTTAGTTTAATAAAGAAACACAGACCACTGCATATGTATATATAACTGTATGCCATCATTACCTGTGCCTCAATTTAAACTATTTAAGGATACATACCTGGTAGTCTGCTACTGTCGCTCCTATTCCAAGAGTTCACCTGCAACGATTTTGCTCTTAACCTCCCAACCTTGAGATCCACTTGCACTGGATTCTCCCCCCGAGCCGTCTTGCAGGCCTGCAGCCCTCAACAAGACTCATGCACCACTGTGTTGGGTTATCTGATCACAACCAGACTTAACCCACTTTTTCCACTCTGCTCTCTCTCTCTGGAATCTTTCCTCTGCCTGTTCATCAACAGCCCAGAGGTTTTCCTCCCAGGACTTTTCCTTGGGTGAGAGGCAGTTGTTTTTTCAGTTTCATAACTGATTTATTTATTTTTAATAGAAAATCCTCCTTTTGGAGGCTGCCAGCATTTCATCAATACACATGTGCAAAATAGTCTATTATATTCACTTTCAAAATTAACAATGTCTTTTAATAATAACAAGTTACCACTCATATTGTTTTCACCACAGTAATTATCTAGAATTACAAGTTACCGGGGTCATTACAGAATTGGTAGGACCTTCCAATCCTCTGTTTTACATCAATAAATAACCATCCATCAATTATATAAAGAATAACAAATACACAAAAAGGCCAAAGATGCATTTTTTGTATACCTATGTTCTAGGACTCATCTGACCTTACTGTCACAAAGAACTCACCCTGAAAAAATAACATCCATGTGGAATTTACAAAACTTTTTTAAATCAAACTTCAAGTAAACTAATCAAAATATGAACATTCTTTTAATCAATAAAATCTTTAACTTAGAATAAAAGTGGCCTAGAATTGAATGTTATATCAACCATGTCAAGTAACTAACAGTGGGTGAGAAATACAAGCCATGCATATCGGATTATTGAAATAATTGATATGATAAAGCTCAAAAGCAAACATATAACTTACAGCTATGAAATGCAAACAAATGACTTACAACTAAGACATGAGGTTGCCCTTTCAACCCTGTTGTTAAATAACTCTTCTTTATGTCACAGAACATTAAACTTTTTATGATGCTAGGTGGAAGTGGTATTGTAACATTAACATCTGATAGAGTCTGTGTCCACGACTACTTCTCAAGATCCACTCGATTACCAACATTTGGGGCTAGATAACATGCAAAAACCATCAACATGAAAATGAAATCTACATCCTTGTAAAAAGTTGGAGGGAAAAAAATCCACAAATTGAAACAGATTGTAGGATAACTCATTCCTGCAAAATGATTATCTTGTCATGAGCAATAAAAAAAAATCACGAGAAATGCTTTTTGCCACATTTTGACAATCATTTCTTTTTTCATATTCCATGAGAAATTGATGAAAAAAGTCAGTGAAAGCTTGTCAACATCAGGATTATAGTAAAACATATATGAACCAACACATATATAATTCTAAACATAAGTATTTATACATAGAAGTATTTATTGAGGACATTGTATTTTGTGAAAATATGGAAGTCAAATCTTTGAAATAACACAATTTATGGTACCACTCCCTTACGAAGTCCATTCATTTGAGTATTTATGAAGTCCTTTCAAGAATTTCTTCAAAGTTCAAAGCTCAAACAATTAACATGTATCCTAAAAAACTCAAATTTGAAAAGGAGATATCCCAAATATGTAGAATATATATCTCACATTTATATATCCTAATTTCTAGACATTGAAATGACACTTTTTAGCATACTATTATGAATTCAGCCCAAAATGCTAGAAAAAAGTATTGATCGTTACTTTTTAAAAAAATGAAAACTAGGGCCAAATTCCACTTTGAACAGGTCCTTTGGGGAAGATAATTGTGGCATTTCATTCCACTTTTCAAGAGGACCAAAATCGATCTAAAGATCGTCAAATTTGGATAACTAGAAGTGGAATTTTGAATTTATGTTTCTCATGTAAATTATTTAGGTTGGCCTCAGCTATATGTTGGATTAAGAAGATCGAAAGTCACGCGCAATTAACTCCACTGAATTTTATATATAGAATAGCATTCTCTCTCATTTGGGACACATCAAGAAAAAAAAAAGATATCTCGCTAGAAGTAAAGATTAAGGAGTATAAATTCTGGTTATGGTTGGCATTGTTTTGGTTAGGGCTTTGTCATAATAGGTCTGAATTTGGAAACAATGCTTCTCTATGGTTAAATACAATCTTATATATGGGTTGTGACCTGTTTCATATGGGACTTCTTCCTATAGTTTGGAAATAGCTAGAAGATATTTTCATAGCTTGAGCACAAGCCTTGAATCACTTGCCCAGAAAGCTGAAATACAACTGAAAGTTGTTGACCTTATATGATAGTATTCAAGTGCTTGTTGAGGATGACATGGAAAATTAAAAACATGCTAGGACTACTACAAATAATAGAGCCCCTTTAAGAAGAAAAAGGTAGCATTGTTTGTAGATATTCAAGGGCTGGAGCAACATGCTTCAGAAGCCCTAATCCAAAACCACAAAGATAATATCAACAGTGAACTTAATGTGGTCATAAACTAGCTCCTTAAGTGAGTGAAAGGGAGCATCATGTGAAATAAGGAAGGCCACAATAGAAAGGAGGATTTTTGGATTAGTCAACTTAGAAGGTAGTGAATTGTTGTTGCCCTAACCAGACCGATCTTCTACAACAATATGATTTGTCCTCTATAACCAGGCTGGCCATATTACAAGCTTGAATGGATCTAAGAGCAGTGATGCCTGATCTTCATATTGGCAAGTTATTTTATATCATTATAGTCTCTCTCTCTTTATCTGTTGAACATTTGATGATAATAATAATACGATTTGATCAAGGGTTTTCCCCATCTTGGGGTTTTCCCCTGGCTTGAGCCATATTCTCATGTCTTTCTATCTTGGCTTGTCTTCTGCATCTATCATTTATGTTCTTTTGTCAGTTACTGTTATATAATGTCTGATGTGATTGGTAAATGGATTAATGGGCATATTATTGAATGAAGTATCTAACCTAAGCAAAGAACATGTTGTGAATTACTATATTGGATCATATTTGATGGCTAGTTTGACCCTCTGTTTTGATGCCACGGCCTGGCAAATGATGTCTTGAACTTCTAAGAAAAAATTGGCACTCGCTAGGTTAGTGAAAATCTGGGTGAAACTGCCCATAGAAAATAACTTCAACTTACTGATAATAACTGGTTTGACCTCCTCAAGTGACCCCAAAGTATAGCAATGAGTGAATCAACAACCTTTTTCCTACACGAAATGTAGATGGAAAATATGACCTCCAAAAATCCCACAGCCTCTGGTGGTACCCATGACCTCACAATGGGATGAAACTTTAGCAGTAAATACCAGTGAAATATTTGAGTGGTCTCTTTTCTTCTAATCAACTAGGGTGGATTTGTTTCACCACCACAAGAGCTCTCCAAATTGTTATGAGCAAATGATTGTGCATGCCCAAAGAGTGAGTTTCATCTCTCTTTTATCATTAAAAAGAGAGAGCTTCATCTTTCTTTTATCATCAAAATTCCACTGGTGTCTTTTTTATATCTCTTTCTTTCCCTTTTGTGATCATTCAGAGAGGAACATTACACTTGCACCAATATTGACTCCTTTGAAAATCATGATACACGTGCGGTTGGCCATAAACATTGGTAGATGGCTTAACTATTAAAATTGGGAACTAGGGCCAAACTCCATGTGGGTCTCCTTATTTATGCCAGCTAATACTTTTCTTGGATTCCTCTCGTCGATAGGTGTAGTTTTGATCCAAAGATCATCCAATTCCAACATGTATTCATGGAGATATGAATTTATTTGTGTTACTTGACAATTTTTCAATGTAGTCTAACAACCAAATTACCCCAACTTATCATCAACATTTCATTATAAATAGAAGAGGCCTTCAAGTAATTTTGCACACACACTTCTCCTAAGATCTCTCTCCACTCGTTTGGGTTTGGTGGCTAGAGAGATCAAGAGGGAGAAGTCTTAAATGCTGTGGAGGAAGGGTTGTATACGCAGTTGATGGAGGAAGCCTATCCACTATTCAAAAGGTAGATGTATCCATGCCATAAGGATATATGGTCATTGTCTTAGAGGTGCCCTAATGCCCTAATAGTAGGCCTTATATGCACTCTTGGGAGGCTCCTATGTACTGTCATGAAAAGGGCTTATACACAACTCTCCTAGCCGCAGTTTGTGAGGCCCTAATCAGCAACATATGAAGGCCTAAAGCCGTAATTAGAGGAGCCCTTATCACAGATTGAAAGGGACCCTTAGACGCAGCTAGAAGTGTGGACCTAGCCACAACAAAAGGAGTACTACAACAGTGCGATGGTTTTGTGTTAATACGACATGGTTGTAGGTGACAGTGTGGTCTCATTCAAGGTTGTTTAGGCATGATAAGGTTGGTCATGAGCTTGATTTTTAGGGTAGTAGAAGCCACTGAAAGGAGGAGAAAGAAACTATTGTTTAAGGGTTGACTAGGTCACTGTTTGAAGGGATCAAAGTTACAGTCCATTGTTGGGCTAGGCCACAGGCCATAGCCAATAGTTGGAGACCTTTTTAGGAGTTGCATTCAGAAGGTAAGTAGCCCTATAAGGTAGTGTATGGTTGGAGGGATTTTATGAAGGCTAGCCGCAGTCAATAGGTGGACTGTGGGGTGTGTTTAAGGTGTTGTAGCACTCAGACCTTGTGCCCTAACCAGTGACCAATTTTGCCATGAAATGCACCAGTCCTTGCAGCATTCGAGATTAGTAGCCTTATCATGATCAATGGAGCTACAAAGGAAGGAGAGCCTTATTGAAGGAAAGCCTTAGTATTCTAGGTAATTGGTTGAGTTGTTCTGGGACTATCATATGTTGCATATCTTCAATCCTTGGTATCAGAATTGTGACCTCATTGCATCATTGTCACGGATAAGATTTTTGATCTCCTATTTGGCAAGTCAAGTATTGACTTCAAATCATTGTACTCTCTCTCTCTTTCTCTCTCCTAAACTTTTGAAGAATATAATAAGAATTGATCAAGGGTTTCCCCACATTGGGGTTTGTCCCTAGTTGGTGCCACATCTAGTGTCCCCTTGTCTTGGTGTGCCTTCTATTGTTTATGTTTATGTTCTATATGCACTTTACTATCATGCTAATGTGATTTCTAATCTGAGTATCAACATTGGGCTAATATGAAAAATTGAAGTAAATTGCCCTAAGCATAGAACATACCTAAATTTAACATGGTATTAGAGCTGAGGTGAAGACAAAGCCCAAGAAAGAGTTGAAGAGCAATCATCGAAGATATTTGGGAAGGGAAAAAGGCTCAATGGGTTCCTCATCCCACTTCTCGGCTAAAGATAAGCTCCGTGAAACTCTGACTATCATGGATGGAAGATGTCTCTTGATCTGTCATTGGAAGATCAAGAAGTGTTGGATTATGTGAAGGATAAAATACCTGAGCCTTCATCAAATGCACAAGCTTCTACAAAGAAAAAGTACACCAAGGGTGAAGTCAAAGTGAAGAATATTATCAGAGATTCCATTGCCAAGCGTTTGGTGGCCTACATCTCCGATCTAAACACCTCCAAGGATATCTACAACAGATTGGTAAGCATGTTCAAGGTTATTGATGCAAATCAAATTTTATTTCTCAAAAATAAGCTGAAGGATATTAATAATGATAAAGATGAGGATATTCAATCCTACTTCTTAAGGATCTCTGAGATCAAGAATGATCTCCTATCGATTGCAAAAATCATATTGTGTTAATTCCTTATACATTTTGCATAGGAAAAAGGGGGCTAGTAGTTGTTGCTAAAGCCATACCAAGGCAAAATAGGACAATGCATGAATTGTTTGAGTAATTATCTACAAATTTCTTGAGGGTGACAGAGCTCATGGAGGCATGGGTATCATCAACATGGCAAGGAAAAAAGGAAAGTAAATACAAGTCTAAAGATGATGATATAAGCAGAACTAAAGACTTAGTGGCATATAACAAGGTAGGCATAGAGGAATACTTGAAGACTACCAAAGATCAAGGAGCTTTGGAAATTACATCTGAAGGGAGCGAGAACAAAAGTGATGAATCAAAGGATGTGGAGAAGGATATGAAGATCACTTTTCCATAAAGCATCCTCAGGGCATCGATGAAAATGATTATTTGACAGGTAACAGAGGACCAAAGAAGTCCAAACCTGGCCAAGAAGATTATGGTGACACTAGTCATTCTATAAATAATGTTGGTGGTAGTATCAATAAGAATTATTCTATCACTATTAAGGAACAACAAGCTAAGTTGTCCTTCAAACGACTTGGAGTCTTGCTAGAACACATTGGACCTGAAAGGAAGATATTTGAGACAGATAATCTAGCTATCCCTAATACTCGTAAAGAAAATATTACTAATCCAATGCAGAGTAGCAGGACCTTGGGTTTATTGCCATGTGTGATTACTTTACAAGGAAGAAACATGAAATTTTCCCAAAGTTCAAACAAGGGTTCAAATTATGAAGGAGACTCTTTTCAACTTTTGTAAAATCGAAGGTATTGAATTGGGGGATATGTATCATCCTCAAGATAGCAACAAAAATACCTACACTCAGTTACCCAACAACATAATTATAGTTTTTTATCGAGGTAAGGGGAGAATACACCAGAAATGGTGCAGTTCCTTCAGGAATGGCCTAATTGAGAAAATGGACCATTGACATAATTTCAATGAAGAAGTTGTAGAGCCATATCCTCCACTCTTTGTTAAGGAAATTTGCAGGCTAGAGGGTATTAAGACTTTAAATCTGGAAGCATTATTAAAGGAAGGTGTGCCTAGTGCCTTTTTTCCCTTCTTAAATGAATATGATTATAATTCAACCAACAGTCTGTCACCTTTTGAGGCTTTGCATATTTTGAAACGAACACCTCGAAAAACAGTGAAGGAATTAGGTGTGAAGACTTCAGTAATACAACCAAGTGCATTTATTTTAGATTTCCTTCCTAAATTTGCACTAATTGCAGATATGACAATTACACTAAAGAAGATTATTGGCACTATTGGAAATGTCAAGGAATCAAATTCCAGTGGAGCTAAATTCTTGTTACATAAACTATATGTATCAGCTTTCATGGATAGGTTGCATTCAATATCTTCAGGGTTTGCCCCACTCGATGGAGTCATTCAATAAGAGCTTACAATCTATACCCTTGGAGATTTAGTTGCACATTTTCATAGAATGAAGCCAGATGATGATCTTTCTTACTATAGAGTTATTTCTCCCTACAAAATGTGCAAGGCTCTATTTGTAGAATGCCTTTTGAGGCATTGGGATCGCCACCATTTGAGAAGTAATGGAGAAATTAATGCTATAGAAGAATTGTTGACTTGTCTAGAAATTGATGTTAAGGAATTTTGGGGCTCATCAAATAATCATCTGGTACCCTTGATGGGGAACAAAAAAATTCATCAAATTTACAAAGTTATCAAAAGGCTACAAGATGAGATTGAAGGACCTCCAAAATTGCGCTTGTTCTGGGAAGCTTCAAAGGTGAAAAATATAAGTAAGGCTAATACAATACTCAATCGATTGGAACTTATATTTAAAAGGAATTTATCTTTCAATATGGAATCTCAGAATGTTGTATTTTCCTTCCCATTGTATAGTGAGGTTGTTCAATTCGCTTATTATAGAGACACCATGGTCCACACAGTTGTATGTGCTTTGACACTTGCTATATATAGAGGCAATGAAAGTGTCAACAAGTTTATCGGAAGCCACACAATGTTATCATACTCAGATCTGGTGAAATTCTTCAAGGAGAAAAGCTTAAAATTAGATGTTCCTGTTGTTCATGTAGTACAGGTTGATGATGTTTCTGTGATTACAACAACATTATTTTCTATAGTTGAAGAAATCAGACATGATCTTTATTACTACAGTGACATAATTCGTGCCAATATTACTGATTTGCGTAGATCGATGACACATAATTTTCTTCATTTATTGGTTCTGCAATATTTCTACCATCCCTTAATTGGTCTCTTCACAAGTTGAGAAATCTTACATCGTTGTATATAACAGTTTGTCTTTTACAAGTGGTCAATAAAAAAGAGTTGGTGAATAGTATTGCTACTGCCTTTCTGTGCCCACAAAAATTGGCCACTACCACCTTCAACCCTGAGTGAAATGGCCATTTTTTTGTTGGAGACTTGCTAAATGAGAGCACAAAGGTAGCTGCAGGATATAGAATATCTATGGTCAACAATAGTATTCAAACTAAAGAGAAGCAAAGTCGACGAATTTATCAATTTTGGGTCATTTGGAGCTAAAGCGAGAGTAGTAAAGTGGTGTTAATAATTATGGGTGCACCTGGACAGTTTGTGGGGGGAATTTATATATCATATCAGCCTCAAAGGGAGGGCCATGAGCTTCCTATCTACTGGATTACAAATCTATTAACTGTGGACCACTGAAATCATAGTAGCCCGAAGGAAAAACACATAGAATATTTCCTTGTTGAGTTTCATGATGTATTGCTAGTCGCATTCCTTCTTCAACTACCACTCTGGCAGCACACCATGTGACAAAGGTCATAGGTTCCTTGATTTTCGTATGCCTGTGTATTTAGTTGATTAATGTGAAAGAATCTCCTCTATTTTATTTATCTGTGATGTACCAGCTATATACCTATGTAAATTTCTGTACTTTCATAAATCTATTTGAGCACTTAGAGTACTTTATTTTGGTATGCACTATAGTTTTTTATGCACATTTAATTGGGTGAAATTTGTAAACGGGAACCTATAGCTACACATGGCTAAATTGTTGCTAGGACACATCACTAAACCTCACACACACTCAAAAACCTATTGAAAATTTAAGGCTTTTTCGGAAAGGAACATTACACTTTTCAAAGCTCCCATCAACTACATTCTTGATCTTGTCAAACTGTCTAAAATCAATCATTGATTCCCTAGTAGGTCTTGGAACATATCCAAGAGAAAATTCTCAAGAAAGGAGTTATACTACTCAATTACGACATCCTTTCGTACCTTCTTAGTACCTACCCCTAAAAATGGGAGGTTTATGTCTGAAGAATAGAGGACAATAGTGTAACATAAGTAGTAAATTTCGTAGTTTGATGACTCACCTGAGACGTGGACATAGATGCCCCCACGTGTTCCTGCACACCCTATAATGCTTGAATAAGCCATCTTGACTTCATGGATAGACTAGAATGTAATGAGGTCTTTGTTTTTTTACTAGAATCTTGTTGATTTGACTTTGATTTCTTTTTCAATTTTAGAACAGAATCTAGAACAACAAGCTTTTTGTGTTCATTAATCACTATCAGATGTTTCTATGATTTTGAGGACCATTCATCCTCATCAAACTTCATATCCTTTCTCACCAATATGTTCATTTGAAATTGAATTTAGATTCAGTAAGCCTTAGATGGATTACTCTGTCCAACAAATATCCCCTTTATATTCAAGGGTTGAAAGTTTAGTCCTTTTCTTATCTTGAATATGAATATAAATTGGACAAACAGAAAGATATGGAAATGTAATACTTGTGGCTTCTTACTAGTAAAATATTTCTTTGGTGTTTGGTCCTTGAAGATCCTGTGAGGACATTGGTTTGAGATATAGACAACTGTGTTGTAAGCTTTGCCTTAAAGACATATGGGTAAATCCATGTCATGGATCATGGTTTTATCTATCTGAATGATGTATTTGTTACTCTACGACCCCATTCTTAGCACCATTTTGATTCTTGTTTCCTTGCAAAAGGTATCAAAATCCTTGGAGGTGTTCTCTCCCCTAAAATTAAAGCACTTTGATCTTTTCCCCCATTTGATTTTCAACCAATGCTTTGAACTCTCTAAACTTACCAGATACTTCATATTTAGTGTTCATAAAATAAATATTGGTTTTGTGAGAGGAATCATCAATAAAAGAAACATAATATAGCTTATATATGAATGAAGAGGAAGGCATAGGCCCACAAACATATGATTGCATTAACTTGAGAATATTTATTGATTTTTCCTCAGTAGATGGAAAAGAAATCTTTGAATTCTCATTGAGTGCACACCGTATACACTCTTCAATCTTCTCTACTTTGAAGTCTAGCAATCCATACACCATATCTGTCAAGAGTGGAAGAGCTCCATGGTTCAATTGACCAAAGTGCTTCTACCACAACTTGCATATAATTCCACTATCATGCACTAGAGTATCATCCTTTGTAGTATTGACAAGAAGCTTGTAAAGTCCTCCTTCCAAGATAGCTTTAGCTAAGAACCAAGGAAATTCATGGTTGCAATATCTAATAATGCACTTTTGATCATTGAGTTGAACTATATGCTTCTTGTTTGTGATAAATGAGATAGAAAGAACGTTCTTCATTAATTCTAGTACATAAAAAACATATTTCAAATCAATATTATCCCTTATTGTCATCCTAAAAGTGATGGTTCCAATTATAACCATATGATATGTAGTATTATCACCCTACTCCACTTGTATACCGACATCTTGTTCTAGAAGCTTTCTGAATTTTTTTTTATTGGTCACATGCTAAAATGCTCCATTATACACATACAATCAACATTAGAAGGGGTATTGGTAGAGAGGCAAATCAAGTTAAGGATGAAGAAATAGACTCCAATGATATGGCTTCATCTACAAACAAGACAGGGGAAAAGACTATTGCTAAGTCTAGAGGTTTAGGGTCACCATTCAAATGTATTGGGTTCAGCTTAGCCCAACAAATGAATACAAAGAGGGATGAGGAGATGCATTCTTCCAAGCAACATATATAGCTCAAAAAAAGGAGGTCCATGGCTACTCTTTGGAATGAAATTTTGGAATTCCAAAACAATATTTTGAAAAGCTAGTAACAAGTTGCAAGGTGATCATACTTGTTTTAAGATGATACATGGATTCAAAACCCTCTAAGTGGGTGTAGATGAGACTAGGTGTAAGTCCTGGATTATTTTTATGCCAAAAAATTTCCCCTCATAGTGTCATTTCTCAGCCAAAGGATAGTTGTCAGCAACTTTCTAAAAAAACATATCATAAAATAAAATCAATGATTGAATCTTCCCAACTTTAACTCAGGTTACCTTCATACCTTACTGCTGATTTCATGCAAGGCTTAAAAGTTTGGCATCTCTATTTGATTGATGCAGATTTAGGATTTTTTAGCCTTTTTTCTCACCCTTTTATGCTTAAAAAAAAACATATGTAGTGTGTCTAGATGTCCCCCTTTTTAGGAGGGGGCACCCACAAGCCCAACTTTTTGGGAAGTGTCCTTGCACACAAGCAAAACATTGGACTGTGCATTTCATGTTTTTTTTGCAAAAGAGAGGATGCAAGGAAATGTTTTGCTAGATGGCCCTGAGGCCTGTGGTCCTAAGGATGAAAAGAGCATGTCCCCAACCTTGGGAGTATGTCCTTGTGTAACAATGCATATTTCCACAAAAAGTTAATAGTGGAGACTTGGGGAGCTAGACTCTATGTTACAATTATTTCATCTGTCGCTAATTGCCCATATGTGCTGAAGGAAAGGATGTTTCTAATTAATTGAGAGTTTATAAATTGTTAAACTCAGCTTGAAACCATGCCCAAAAAGTCTTAGTAGATGGGCATGTGTGCTTTATTTTAACCACTCGACCCATTGTTCAATAAATTAAGATAAGTTTGGTATTGAATATAGCAATTTAAACTCCACTATTTCAGTTTTTGTTTTAAGCCTAAGTTATTTGAAATTTGGCAGTCCTACATTTTCATTAAGAAATGCATCAAATACTACCACAACTAACAAAGAGTAAAATATTTACTGTAAAAACTAAATTTGCATTCAAAGGCATTATAGAATAAACTGAATTTGGCTTTAACAAGAAAAGCCATTTCTTGCTGAAAATGATTCAATTCCCCTCAGCTAAGAGGCCATGTTACCATGTGAAAAAGTAACCTTACAAATTGTTGCATATCTAGTTGGTTAAATACATTGTGACATAATCTAAACGTGTACATGCTTATTGTCTAACACAATTACTCACTCTAAATAGAAGCAATCTCTTTTCTATGAGATACTAGTCTTCTACAACATAATTACTATGACTCCCATGACCTAACTTATTTCACCCTCAGATTGAGTGTAATATATCTTGTACTTGGACATCATTAAAATAACACTTATATCCAAGGTGATTCCTTTGGATACCCCCAAAGATAGATCTCCAAGTCCAAAGTTAGAGGGCATCCTACTGAGGTGACAGTCACAAGATGCTTGATTTGCCCAAAGTTGGCACCCTGTGAGCTTGCACTACTTCTTAGAGCCATAGAGTGGGAACTAATACACTACTTCTTAGAGAAGCTAAGTGGGAACTCATCCTCTTCAGATGGAACCATAGAGAGGGAAGTGGAACTACTCACTTTAGGATGCAAATAAATTAGTGGGAAGTTGAACTCAATCACTAAGGATGGGATGAATCAAGATAGATTGCATTAATCACACTAGCCTTCTTAGAAGCTTAGAAAGGCTGAACTCATTCAGTAGCCATAAGGATGGAACAAAACCATAGAGATTGGAACAAGTTCACTAGCCTTCATAGATCCATAGTGTGTGGTTTCCCTATAGAATGTAGTTCAGACATATAAGACGAGAATGCATGGATAGATTTTGGTAAAGAAAGAAAAGCATAGACTCATAGATAAAGAGGAAAGTTTTCTTTCTAATCGTTGAATAAAGGGAGGCACCATATAGAATAGAAGGTTTGAATTGGAAGGTTTGGAACTGGAAGGGAAGGGATGGTACTAAGTACCAGGTACTATATGGTACTATATATCACTCTATATGAATTATATGCATTGTAGTCTAATATTTATTTTGAATGGAACCAGGTATAGTGCCAGATATAGTGCCAGGCATAGATAATAAAGAATTGGAAGGGAAGATATCAAACGATCTAATAACGAAGTAAAAGTTGGTAATACTACTTCAAGCAAGTAGGAGAATGGTCTTAATGGTCCCAACACCCATTGCAAGACAAAGAATATGTGGTCAAAGGTTAAATGCTTGTGTTAGGTCCCTATAATACTAGTCATTACCCCATTACTATTGTAGTTATATCCCTTATTAATATTCTTGTGACCCTATTGTCCCCATATTGTTATTACTGTGCCCCATAAAATCCCTCTATTGTTATTTTTGTGGCTTTATATTATTATTGTTAGGTCGGCTGGGTTATATTGTGACTCCTTAGACTCCTATATAGAAAGGAGGTTTTCTCATTTGAATCATCCAAGAATTGTTCATTTATGTAATGTAAAGGAGGTTACCCCCTCAAAAAGGCTGAATTCTAAGGCGTTGAACTATCTTTCCTATCTTTTGTGAGCTGGTTCCATAACATTTGGTATTAGAGCTTTGGATTCTAGGGTTTTGCTACTCCAAATAGGTCATCGTGGATTTTTTGGTATAAATTTTTTCTACCACATTTTAGAAGCTAAAAAAAACCCCATTTGAGACGAAATTTTAATGAACCTTGGGTCCGAATTTCTTAGATTTTTGCACTATATTTATGGAGATATGATCTGGGGAATTCGGTCTTTTTGCAGACTCCTGAATTACATTCCAAATAGGTGACCTGGGGAAAATCGTCATAACTTTCTCTCTGAGCATTGGATTGAAATTTTGTCAGAAGGTATAGAAAGAGAATGGACTGTAGTTTCTTGTATATATTGTTTAGAGCCATAGGTTGAAACAGTGACTCGTGGCACGTCATACAAGTTCACTCTAATGAACTAGTCTATAATCAAGTCACTGTGGGAGATTTGTTATAACTCTTCCCTGGAGAATCAAATTTGTATCGGACTGGTGGCACTAGAAAGAGGACACAGAGGGCTATCGTAGATCACAATTTTAGAACTAGATGATCTGAAATTACAAAGAAACATCAGATTCAGTATCAAGCTCCTACAAAGTGAAAAACGATGTGCAATTTTTTTAAATTTTTGCATAAGCTTGCTTTGAAAAATTAGTTTGTAGGAATTCGAAGAGCATAGTAAAGCATTATTATCGGTAATTTATGCCTCGAGGAAACAAAATTCAAACACCTATTAAGCAACCTAAATTCTCTAGCATGTCTCATGAAGAAGAGGAAGTAATGCAACATGATATATCAAAATTATGAGACCAAGTGCAACAAGTGTCACTTGCACAAAAAGTAACAGAATCTAAGATGGATGGTTTAAAGAAAGATGTAGAAGCTAATATGGATGGTTTAAAGAAAGGCGTAGAAGCTAAGATGGATGACGTGGAAGCTAAGGTGGAAGATTTGAAGACAGGCATGGAAGATTTGAAGATAGACCTGAAGACAGATTTGACAAATTTTCTACAAGAAATGATTACTAATGGTGAAAGGGTTGTAAAGGAAACTCATGATGAGAACAAAAGAAATGTTAATCATGATTTCATAGACTCTAATGTTGGATCGAAGACCCACCATATTCAAAAAATCGATATGAGAAAGTTTGATGGCAAGGATCCCGCAACATGGATATTACAAATGGAGCAATTTTTCGATCTCAATAATGTGCAAAACACACAAAAGGTACGTATTGCAACTTTACATTTGGAACCAAATCAATTTGTATGGTATCAATGGCTTTGCTCTTGTAAACAAATTATCACTTGGGCAACTTTTACGGAAGAATTGACAGCACATTATGAGGATACAAAAAGAAACACTTTTTTTAGCCAATTGATAAGTCTCAAACAAAAGGGTTCAATAATGGAGCACATTGAGGAGTTCCAAAAATTGAACATAAGGGTAAAAAATATTCCAAAGGAGCATAGGATTGATGTGTTCATAGGGACTTTAAAGGATAATATCCAACATGATGTTCACCTTTGGGAACCTAACTCATTAGAGAAGGCATTCAGGTTAGCAAGAAAAATGGAAAGAAAAATTATGGCAACCAGGAAGCATACCACTCAAAACTATAAAGATGGAAGTGTTGTTGCCCCTAGTCTTCGATAACCTATAAGGTTGACACCACAACAATTACAGGAACAAGAGAAAAAGGGCTTTGTTACAGTTGTGATAGATAATACACTAAAGGTCATAAGTGTGCTTAGAAGAAATTATTCTACATAGATTGTGAAGAGGAAGAAGAAAAGGAGCAAGAAAGGTCAAAAGAAGAGGATATACTCCAGGAACAAAGCCTAGATAAAGAAGAAATGAATACGACCATATCTTGTAATGCATTGGCTGGAATTACCATCCTCAAACCATCAAGATAGAAGGACAAATCATGAAGAAAAAGGTAATAGTATTGATTGGTTCAGGAAGTACCCACAATTTTATTCATTGTAAGATAGCAAAAGAATTGAATTGCTTCTATATCCAGCACCAGAGTTTCAAGTGATGGTTGCAAATGGAGGAATGATAAATTGCTTTGGAAAGTGCCATAATATCAAGCTATCCATGGGAGAATATGTATTGACTAGCCCAATGGTTTCCATTCCAATGGGAGGTGTTGATGTTGTACTAGGAGTCCAATGGCTATAATCCTTGGGTACAACAACTTTTACTTTTCAAGAAATTTTCATGAAATTTTATATGGAAGGAAAGGAATCTGAATTAAGGGGTATTGTAGGGAAATCGGGAAAGATAATTAGCTCTAACGGTATGACAAAGCTTCTAAAAAAGAAACAAAGAGGTGTAATTGCACAATTATGTTTGCTAGATGTTTCCACATCGGAATCATCTATTTCTCAAGATCTCCAAAAATTCTTGTACAATCATTCCAAGGTATTTGAGACTCCCAAAGGTCTCCCACCTATTCATGATCATGATCATGCTATTCATCTGATTCTAAAAAGTGTTCCTCCAAACGTCAAGCCGTACAAATATCCCTATGCCCAAAAGAGTGAAATTCAACGTATGGTTGCATAAATGCTAGAGGCTGGTATAATTCAACCTAGTCAAAGTTCTTTCTCTGCTCCAGTAGTATTGGTGCACAGGAAGGATGGATCATGGCGCACGTTTCCAGATTATAGGGAGCTCAACAAGCTAAGTATTAAAGATAAGTTTCCCATTCCTGTCATTCATAAATTACTGGATGAATTGCATGGATCAATTTACTTCAGCAAGTTGGATCTTCATTTAGGATATCATCACATCAGAATGAAGATTGAATACATTCCAAAAACAACATTTAGAACTCATGAGGGTCATTGTGAATTTCTGGTCATGCCTTTTTGCCTTAGCAATGCACCTTCTACATTTCAAGGTTTGATGAATTCCATTTTCAAACCCTTCCTTAGAAAATTTGTGTTAGTATTTTTTGATGATATACTAATCTACAACAAGTCTTGGAAGGATCATGTTGAACATGTTGATAGGGTGCTACAACTATTGGAGGAGAAACAATTATATGCAAAAATATCCAAATGTTTCTTTGGAGTACAAGAGGTGGAATATCTGGGTCATGTTGTATCTCATGAAGGAGTTAAGGTAGACCCCAACAAAATTAAAGCCATTAAGGAGAAGGCACTAAGTGGTTGTTTGGTGTGACAATCGATCGAGAGTATATGCTGAATAAAGACATAAGTGGAAGCTAAGGATTGATTAAAGGACAAGCCTCCATATTTTATTTCAATTTTAATATGCATGCGATTTATGATTCTGGTCTATGATGATTACTTGTGATATATGATTGGTTTATGATCATTACATGAGATTTATGACTTTTATTGTTATGTTCTGAGATAACCTTATGTGATATTTTTAAACATTTGGATTGGTTAAATCTGTTAGTTTGACTTACTGTGACTAATGCAAGGTGATTGCAGGAAGCAACTGTTTGGCAAAGGACACAAATGCATTGGAAGACCATGCAATTCTTCCTGTTATCTAGATACAATGAAAATGAGGAATCATAGTTAAATGGCGGGAAACACTAACCCGTAATTACTCAAATAGCAGTACTATTATATCAAGTTATGAAATTAACCATGGTAAACAAAATTGAGTTTTTGCATCTGAAGTCCCTCACAAAATTGATCGAAACAAATCTTACAGGTAGCAATCGAAGGAGATTTGTTGGTAACCTATATATTGGAAGATCTTATTCAGGTGGCCAGGTGATGGGAACCTGTAAATTCAAAAATAACCACCTCTGAACGAGAAAATAAATTGTAAGATCCAGTAATGCGCTAAGGATGATGTAAATTTAAGAGGGGGAGTATGTCACACCCCTCTGTTATATATAACACTTTGTTGTTATCATGTTGGACCTAAGCTAAGACATAATTCTAACATAAAAGCTAGGTATGAGGTGTAACAATGAAAGTAAATACTTTACTATTAAATAAATAAAGATAATTTAATCACTTGTCAAACGAGACACCAAGAGATGATATTCTTGACAAATGAAATCCCATTGGTGGATGGGAAGGAATAATTCTTTCATGATAATACTTCTAGACTAGATTCTAAATAAGCTTAACAGAATGGGAGATAAATACCCTTTAAGTTTCTTAGTTGGAGAAAGATGCTAAGATTGGGAAAAACATAAAAGCATTGTAGGAGAGAAAGGTAACCTTTCTTGGGAAATTCCTCGAGGGAGAGAAAGGCAACCTTTTATGAGAAGTTCCTCACAAGAGAGAAAGGCGAGCTTTTCTGGGAAAACCCTAGGAAAGTGGATAAAAATATGACCCAAAAGAGGGACACCACTAAAGGAAACCATATCATGAAAGAGGGAATTAAATACCATTTGAAGATATCAACAAGGGGCAGTTGATCCATGGAAAAAACTCTCAACTCGGTGGTAAACTGGAGGAAGTTAATTCCAGGTTGGGTTGAAGTGCTTGATTTTCCAAGTGGCATTATTTTAGATACTCTAGTTCGATTCAATTGCATCGGATGTTCTATATGTGAGCTCCTTTCTCTTTATGTTGTCAAATATCTAAGCATATGAGTATAATTGCATATGTTATCCTTGTTTAGAAGATGATTGAATACTTATTCATGTGACAACTACTGAAGATAAATTTAATCGAAGTAAAATGATATTGATTGGAGGATAGTAGGTGGTTCTTAATATTTGGTCAAGGAGGTATGTGACGGCGAAAGTGTAGGGTAAGAAATGCTCACTAAAGAGGAAAAATTCCATTACCTATTGGGAAAAATGGAAATCCTAAGGAGGTTGTAGGATTCCTCATCGCCGTGGGCATGAGAGTGTCTTGGAACGGCACAGGAAGATCTTAGTCAAGTATCTGAAAGAAAACCAGAGGAATTTGAATTACAAAAAAAAAACTAACGCCACTGAAAACTACACCTTAAAAGTATTCTAGGGGGCTATGTATCACATTTAGAGTAGAATATCATTCCAAGGAGACTCTGGGGAGGAACCAGAGCTATTAGGGTACTAATATTTCTCATTACAGTGCTATACAGTTAACACAACTCAATCAGTGGAAAAGCCATATGGAAGGGAAAGTAATTCAGCTCATAGGGTTAGGGTTGGCAAAACGAATTCCCAACATTGGGTCAAAAAGGTACATTTCAACCATACAAGTGAGCCTAGTACTGACCATCACATGAAGACTACATGAACTATGAGGACATCGCCACTGTTGATTTGATCACGATATTCAATTACAACCTAGATTTGAATTCATAAATCCCACATGTATACAATGGATGTAGTAGATATGGTTGTTGGAGAGTCTAATTCCAACCACCTATTAGGTTTCAAAACCATCCCTCGAAGTGTCCTAGTTCAGTTTCACATTCATCCAGTTTAATTTTATTTTAACTCCAATCATTTATTACTGATGTTTCCAATGTAATCTTATTTAACAAATTCCTAATACTAAGAAGAGAAATCCTCTGCTCTAGGCTTTTAATCTTCAATTTTTGTCATGGTATCAAAGCTAGTTGAATAAGACTCCCTTAGAAAGCATCAATATGAGTGAAGGGAGAGAAGCAAAAAAAGAGGCAATCTTACGTAAGACTCTTTGAGAGAGAAAAAAAGATGAGAGTGAGGTTGCAGAAGACTCCTGGAGAGAGGAACAAAAGAGAACAAGAAAGCTTTTTCATGAAGGGTAACTTGAGTAATGCACCCCAATAGTTTAAAATTTGGGTTATTAACACACCACAACAGTGCAAGAGACGCGTTAAGCATTACTAACGCAGTCAAGAAATTGAAGAACTCGCATTAGCGTGAATTACTTAAAGTGATTATGCTCCAACGCGGCCCCTATTCATCCCACATAGTGTTACTTGTAATATTTAAAAAATTATTGTCCACGAGGCACAGGGGATAAAGGGCGCACATGTCGAGGAAGAACAACAAAAGAAAATTCAAAAACTTAATTCACCATTAGTTCACTGTGATTTATCAAAAAGGTGCAAAAGCATTTGCAATATCGTTTATGATTCCTAAAAGCCTTCCAAGTTTTTTTTTGAAGAAATGTACAAGCCTTCCTTTTTAGAAGGTTTTATGAGGGATCATGTAATTTCTCCTTCGTATGATTTGAAAGGTAATATGATTTTTTCTTTAAAGTGCTTATGTGATATTTTAAAAAGGGTTTACGAAGTTATTTAAAACGACATTTTTTTTCCTCATAGTTTGTTAAGAAAAAAGGTATTCAAATCTTGAAAACGGGGTCTATTGGAGCTTAAGTAAGTTTTTCAAAAGGACAGTGAAAAATTGTACTCACTTGTCTGTGTAACCAAATGCGTTTTTATTGTAGTTAGATGCAATGTCTACACTTTGTTTTTCTTGTTGAGTTGTAGTGAGCCAACACTCAACATATGGGAAAATCCAAGAGGCTTCCCTCGATTTCAGAAGCCAAGATAGTGAAGGAGGCCTGGGATACCGTTGAGAGGAATTTTGGTGTAACGGGTAGCATTGAAGTTGAAGATGAAGGTGGATCTATAACAGAAGATATACATCAAGATGACAAATTTGTTCAATTTCATTATGCACAGTTGCAAGTGGATGAAGATTTGGTAAATCTGGCACCAGAGCTTGGTAATAAAAATTTGGTGATTCCAGAAACAGAGCTTGTTGATGAAAATCTAATGAATCCAACAACAGAGCTTGCTGATGAAAGGTGGGTGAACCCAGCAACAGAGCTTGCTAAGGGAAATGAAGCTACCTTTGGAGCAGTCAATGCTATGGTGAATCCATTAATTAATATTGCAAATGTAAATTTTGATGAAGAATTATTGGCTAATGATTATTGGTTGAAAGTGATGAAACAACATAATAATATAGACTAGGGGAATTGACTAGGGGCATGAGATGACAAATTCCAAACCAAAGATAAGAAAATTCATTCTCACTTCCATCCAACACTAGTGCTTCTCCTATTGAAAAGATGCCTTTAAGTCCCCCAAAATAAAACATGCAGGCAACCATCATAAATAACAATAATCAGCAATAAAAACCTTTTCCCTTGCCGCATGGGAATGACATAGCTAATAAGACAAAATTATATTTTGTATCATTACATATTTTTAAGAGAAAAAATTATTTTATAATAATTTTCCAATAATCCTTCAATGTTTTATTAAAATAAATATTTTACAATATAAATATAATTTAAATATTTTAATTCTAATTATAAAATATATATATATATTTAATTTATTATAGTTTGAATTCACATAATGATTAATAAATTATGTTACGAGAATACTTGTAAACTATGTAATGAGAATACTTACCATTTAAGTTTTTTGACTTCCTTATTTATTTTTTGAAAAAAAGTCTAATTATAACAAGGAGCCACTGCCGTGGCGGTAGTCCCTGCCGAGGTGAGCAAGGACAACACAAATGGATTGTATACTATCCGATTTGAAATGGGATTTGAAATGGAACTGAAATAGTTCACCTAGAGCTGTCAAATCGACGGTGATGTGCGGAATTTGATATGCAATTGGGTTTTATTCAAAACCTATGGATTTTGTTTTAGTTAGACCTACTAATTAGCTAAAACAGAGCTTATGAAGGGTGCAATTTTTCCTTTTCCTTTTGCTTTTGGAGTCACAGGGTGTATTTCCATTATATAAGCGTAGGGTTGCTTATTGAAAAGACAGAAACATAGGTAAAATAATACCAAATACAATACAAACCTCTGCGGTGCTGAGCCCTCCTTTCATGGCTCCACGTTTGAGCTTCATTTGAGCTTCTTCTGACATGGGAGCGTCATCCGAACTCATTTTTCCTACCAGATAATTAACTACCTATTACTCTGGGATCACCCTTTTCACTGGTTGATATCTCTATTCTATTCCGAACAATATGCAACATGATGTGCTCCATTGAGACAATGATGTATATATATATATATATATATATATATATATATATATATATATATATATATATATATATATATATATATATATATATATATATATATATATATATATATATATATATATATATAGGTTCCTCTGGTAGTATGAGGTATGTTCTATTGGATAAGCTTTAGTATTCGAACGACATGCAGCATGACAGGTACTATATAACAGGTATTATATAACGCGTCTATTTCATATATGGGTACTTGTTTATCCACCATGTTTCACTCTGAAAGAAATATTCATGTTCGAAGGGTACAATCACATAAAACTATTTAATTAGAAATTCATGTTCGAAGGGTACAATCACATAAAACTATTTAATTAGAAATTATTGAATAATTTATAAGAGTGTATTTTTTAAAAAACAAAATATTAAAATAAATTTTTAAATGTGCAATTTACTAATGTCAGCAGAACTTTCCAATTTTACATCAAAATTTCATAAATAGATATTTATGGTTAAGTCTATGTAATATTTGAAGTTCTATCTGAACAACTAAGAAATGAAATTTTAAAAATATTTTAAAATTTAATGAAAAATAAGGTGATCAATTGTTTGACAATTGGTTTAATTTTAAAAATACATATAATCTTTTAAACTGAAATCAACATTAAAAAGTAAAATAATCTATCAATTTCAAACTCAAAATGTAGTATGTTTAATCTAGATGTAAAAGGACTAAAGTATTTAGATGCTCATTTATGCATATAGAGGTATCAATGTTCATGTGTGTTTTGTGTATAAGTAGGTATGTATATTTTATTTTTTTAGTGAACAACTTCAATGCAAGATCAAACTCTACCAAACAAATTATGTTAATATATATACACATAAAATTATTTATATCTTTTATTATTAATTTATTATTATTATTATGTAAACTTATCTAATAATGATGTTAACAATAATGCCGGAGCCAGAAATTAATAACGGACGCTGTCCATTGATTAGGAAAGCTCTCTCATCATAGCTAGTTATCAGTAGATGTATTTGTAAAAATATTAATTAATTTAACCCTGTAAAAATATTAATTAATTTCATGTAAATTGTAAAAGATGTATTTGTAAAAATATTAATTAATTTCACATGATATACAACCCTGTAAAAATATTAATTAATTTCACATGATATACAACGCTGGTTATGAATCTCATTAATGTAAATTGTTGTAATACAATATTAATTAATGATGTATTTGTAAAAATATTAATTAATTTCACATGATATACAACCCTGTAAAAATTGATGTATGTGTAAAAATATTAATTAATTTCACATGATATACAACGTTGGTTATGTTCTTTTATTTTTGGCCATAAACTTGATAGAATTGTTTTAGTTTTTCCTGGTTTAATATTCAATAGGCTCAAGAAGACTATTGTATTGTGGTACACCATATTTGCAAGATATTGGTTCTTAATTCCTAGTTAAGCCATTCTCTGCTGGTATCTTTATACCTTACAACATCTTGTGTTTTTGTGTATGCATTGCATGCCCCTCATCCCTAGGATAAAATCCTTTCTTATCTTATTATACACACATAAACCTATATATATTTACATATATCTACTCCTGGGTATGTTCTTACAATATCCCATTTTTGCTAAATGATTCTTCCTATTGAATACATGATTTCTTTTGAACAATTTGTTTGTATGGAGCACTTTATTATAATGTTGTTGTACCACTTTCTATGATTTATTAGGTTATAATAATTACCCAAGTCTTTTACAATGATATGGTCTACATTTCCCTTCCATTGTATCCCTTTCTATAACAAAACAGTAGTACACACCATGAGTACGTGCAGTTCTACATCTTTACTTTCGATACAATTTTAAATACATGGTAGTTCTTTAGTTTCTTTGTTGCATTTCTTCGACGTTATCTTCTTAATTCTATCCTTACACAATTAAACACAATTTAAATATTACTACTTTTATTTTTAGAGAGCTAGAATACTACATGTATATGCTTGAATATAAGACTGACAATTTTTGCATTTTTCTATTTCTATACTACAATATAAGATTCACCACCAAGTAAATACTTAAACATTCAATATTTACACCTTCCTTATTTTATTTTATTTAATGAGTGCCTATTCTGGGCATCGGTGTTTCCTCTTGTACAACATTCTTAGGTAGTAGTTCGATGCTACAGAAATATTTACATGTATGTTTTACTTCTTTATTAGAGTATGTTATACCTCCCTTGAACTTCCTATAACAACTTTATTTAATTTCTCTTTGTATTATCTTTCCATTTACATGTATGTTTTACTTCTTTATTAGAGTATGTTATACCTCCCTTGAACTTCCTATAACAACTTTATTTCATTTCTCTTTGTATTATCTTTCCATTTAGAACAAAGGATGGAATCACTTCTTCTGTTATTATACTTTATTCACGTCAGCTACAAGCTTAAAAGGGCTAAAATGAGGTTATCTCTCTCTATAGCAAGTTGGTGTATGTGGTAATAATATTGAATTTTTAGTACTTAACACTAACAACAAAAGATCGATGCAAAATATTAGACAATCTTAGTACACTCATTACATATCTCATCTACTATATATTGATATTTCATTCTTTTTAGATCTAAGCACGTACATATATACTAGTAGCATATTTTTGTTTTTTTTTTTTGTATAACTACTCTATATAGATATCACGACCACATTCTCTTTTCTACTAGCCTCGTCTAATTTCTTTAAATCTATTTAATAGAGTAGTGTTTTATTACGGTGTCTTTTGTTAATTTAACTTTCTGTATTGCATCTCACCTTACTAGGGGTCTTTTTGAATATACATATACACTCGAGCTTTTAATGTAATTGGTTTTTATTCTATTTTCTTATTCGGACCTTAATACAACTCATATCCTAGCTATAACTCTAGAAAATATTATGTTACTAATATCTCTCTTCCTCAACCTTCTTATGAATTGGTTTACTACTAGTTAGTTCAAGTATTCCTCCTATTCACACCTAATTCTGATCTAGCTAGTGCTAATTCTTATCTTCTAGCTATAGGTTGGCCCATAGGCCTCAATGATACCATATGTAATGTCTCTACTCTCCATTCCAGCACTGCAATACTCCTATCTAATTTCAAGACATTTTTTTTTCTTTTTATTTAATTTTACTACAAAGCTCTTCACTACCATTAATGTCTCCTCCTAACACTCACCATTAGTTAGTTTATTTACTTAATAACTATTTTATTTTCGTATCTTTATAACGATGTCATTTGTATACTCTTATTTATTTAGATACATAAATATATGTGTATAGTTCTATGATATTATTTCCTCTCATTTTCCAACATCAAAATATGGCTTGCATTAACAGTACGTGAGATTTAATTCACATAAAATTTAATACGTATAATTATTCCATTCCTTTGTGCCTTCGTTACTATATTTATTTTTTTAATAACTATAATTATACATATTTTGAATTCCTATCATATTTTTACCAATACGGGAAACTATTGGTGTAGTTCAAGACTTTTAGTTGAACAAGGTATGAACTATATTTAATTTTGAACATTACTCTTTACCACTAATGTTTGAGTGGAACATATTATTATGCACCATTGTTGTATAATTATTTAGGATAATGTTCCTTTTCTCATAAGCCGACTCGTTTTCACGTTTTCTATCCTTGTAAAAAATAAATATTTCAGCTTAATAACTAATATAAATTCAATTTCCATAAATATTTCAGCTTCAACGTGAACCAAGTTAAACACTGAAATGCATAAATAAATATTTCCTCTTCAACGTGAAGGAGGTAAAACACTGAAAACATAAATACATGTTTCTATTTGAACGTGAACAAGGTAGAAAACTGAAATAAATATGTAAAAATTGGTTTGAAGTAGCAATGGAATTTCAAATATTGAAAGTACATTTTCTTGATAAATGAGTGGAAATTGCAAGTTAAATAGTTCTATTACAGTAAGACCATAATCTGAAGAAACATATTCATATCACTTTTGCATTTGCTGTGTAGGTGAAGGTTGTCATGTTCCTGGATTTTGTAATCTGTATAACAAATAGTTAGTTATGATAAAATGATAACATTGTGGATTGAAGAGAGGACATATTTGAAACAAAAGATGTTAAGGCATATGTTGATGTACCTTCCATTTGTTAGCCGACATGTAATAGTTCACTATCTTCATTGAGTGTGAACTTGCTGTGAATTTTGAAGTCACGTAACATGTATACAGTGGTAGCTTTCTGTTGCAAATATGCCTCATATGACATTGCTTTTAAATCAGGAAGTAAGTCATGTAATAAGGGTTGCCTGATAATGCACTGTACAAAGTTATTTGTAATGGATTCTATTACAGCATTTATACAATGCTTGTAGATGAAAGGGCAATTATCATTGCATTGTGAACAGAAAATTGTCCCATTGGTTATCGCTATGGATGAATTGACTGGGGAGTTACAAATTGCACAAACAGGTTCGAAAGGAGTTGAATATGGATTTGTTGCCATCAGAATACCTTCGACCTGTTTATAAAATATTCAAACGTTAATCTACATTACTACATGGGAAATGCAAAGCTAGTAAAAACACCATTATTGTTATACTTACAGCATAGGTAGATGTAGTTAGTTTTCTGAGATTGTTTACTGCATCTGTGTTAAGTTCAGTCATGAACGTTGACTTTGATGCTCTGAATATTGTTTCTTTTGTGTTTACCTTTTTTGTTAAATTTTTGAAAAGGATGAGGGGGAAGTCTCCTTTCTGCAGTTGTTTTTCCATTGAAAGGAAAAATTGTTCATACGTGTCAAACAATTGCAACTGCAAGAGAGAAATTGTTATCCATTGAAAAATACGAAAAGTAATATGCAAGTACAAAGCAATATGCAAGTACATTGTTCGTATGTGTTGAAAAATTGCAAGTGCAAGAGACAAATTACAATAACTATAGACAAATTACAATAACTATATATTGAAGTGATGCATGTTATCTACTGAAAATTAGGAATAAGTAACATGCAAATACATACAGTTGTGTTGTCATTTTCAGAATCTCCATCTTTCACATGGAGTATGTAATGCAATCCAACCCGTTTGGCAAGTGTAACCGGTGCAGCGATTGTGCCAATTGGGTACATTTCTTTTTTGTTTCCAAATTGCCTAATGGTTGTATTGGGAATGAAGCGATATTCTTTGCAAACTTCAGGTATAGTTTCTATGATACTTGATTCATTAAGCAAAATTATTTTGTCACAGTCACCGTGATCATAAACAGTTTTAGGCAATATCTTGAAATTTGTAATTGAGATGCTATTTCCTTGCAAAATTTTTTGTTCATGTCGCTCCACTAAATGTGCAGGTACAGTTAATGTTATAGTCATCATTCCTTGAGCATATGTCAAATCATCTCGTAATATTTGACGTGATTTGTTTGCTTTATCAAGGAATGCAGTATAGACAACCATTATGTCTCCAACAAATCGCTGCCCAATTCTACGACTATTGAGATCTTCAATTGATACTTTAATTGGCAGTATCTGTTTTTGCCTATAAAAATTGCTTAGTTAGATACTGCTATAAACATTTCTATGATGCTATGTTTCTCCTAAAAACTGAATAAGTATAAATAGATTACAATGTTGTGTTTCATATGCATACCTTTTTGATGTATCATTTTGTACATTTGTTGAATCAAGTTTTGTTGTGATTGTTTCAGTTGGACTAACACAAGTAAATGCACATTTCAATATGATGTGGATATTATCACATGTATTTTGTGATAAGAAATTAATAAACAAATTATGATATCTAACCTGTACATGTCTTCTTGCTGCATTGTCTGGGGGGACTTACTACAAGTGCTTTCTCCACTCGTCCAACATTTTCTAATTTATATAGATTTAAATATACATATGTAAAAAGAGAATGTATATATAATAAACATTAATATTCTAAATAGAAAATAGCATATTTGTATAGTTGTCATAAACATACCTTTTCAAAACAAGCGGTTGGCTTGCCTTTTCTATTTGAGTTATGCCCTCTATTTCTTCAATTGTTTCTTTTCCTTTTTCAGAATTTATGCTATGTTATAGAATAGCAGCATATATTTAGTTCAATTTGAAAGAGCATATAGAACTAAAAAGTGAACAAGAACATTAAAACCATAAAACCATACATATGTAAAAATAGAATGCATATATAGTAAACATTAATATTCTAAATACAAATTAGCATATTTGTATAGTTTTCATAGACATACCTTTGCAAAACAAGCGGTTGGCTTGCCCTTTCTAATTGGGTTATGCATTCTATTTCTTCAATTGTTTCTTTTCCTCTTTCAAGATTTATGCTATGTTATAGAATAGTAAGATATATTCAGTGCAAATTAAAAGAACATATAAAAGTAAAAAGTGAAAAAGAACATAAGATCCATAGGAAAGGAAAGGCAAGAAGAATATACTCTGTTTGTTTATGTTCCATGTTGTTGTTCTTTTCTCTTGGTCATTTTGTTCAATTGAAAAAGGTTTTACTGGTACAATCTGCATTCATAAATAGATGAGGTAATATTTGGAAATTTACGATAGGATGCTTGTGTTGCTTAATTGAAAAGGGTTTCATTGGCATAATTTGCATTGATGAATATATGAGGTCATATATGTAAATGTACGATAGAATGCATAGTATGTATAGTGTTATTATTTGGTTTAGTACAAAAAGAATATTGTAATATGCTTTAGTAAAATAGAAATGGTAAAAACAATGAGGTATTGCAAAAATGTCAAAATTTGCAATTTTGTAAACTGTTTCATGTGTATATCATAGCTCAAGGACAAGAGATATTGTATCATGATCAGACCAATATGTATCCAATATGAAAATTCTATATTTTATATTAGCTAGATTTGCCCAAACATGGTCAATGAATGATTTATGCATGGTATTAGTTTTGTCAATAAGGAAATGAAGATTGTAGTTTTCCATGTAGGTTTCTAGCTGGTTTGTTTTGTGATTGCAATGTAGCATATCAATATTGAAGTCCACTAATATAACTATGATATTGTTTAGATCTAAGTGGCATAAAGCTTTTTCAATGACATTCAAAATATTGTTTACATTTGCATGTGGCGATGCATATATATTGAGCACTGCAATTTGTAATCCGTGAACTTTTATTTTTGCGAGCAATGCTTCTACAAGTTGCTCTTCAAAATGGGTATGTTCAAGGATAATGATATTTTTCTTTATCAATATCATTACTCCATGCTTAATGCAACTTGAGATGCAATTGAAAATTTTGAAATATTCATTTTGCATACACAATGACATATGTGTTTCTTGTAAGCATAAGATATCAGATTGCATTGTGTCATAATCATTGCATATGTCAGTAAGATGTGCATGAAGATTACGAGTGTTCAATGAAAGAATAAAGATGGATCGCAATGATTGTATTGATGAATAGTCATATTCTAATTGCCATTTTGCAGTGGTTTGCAAACGTTGCATTTCACAATTTACTTTTTGCTTAACCTTAAAATTATTGTCTTTAAGAGGATTAAGCAAATACAATGATTCTATGTTTTTGACACGTGATAGTGTTGTGTATACTAGGCCATGCACTTGTACTCCAGTAGGGTCGAATGCAAGCCTATCCAAGGTTAAGCCTTGTGATCTATGTATTGTGTGTGCACATGCAAGTTGAAATGGAAATTGTTTCCATATTTTCAACTGGGCCATCTTTGATGTGATAGGCATTGCTTTTGATATTTGCAATATTGGTGTCCAATTATGTGCTATGTCTGAAGTATACAAATGAGCCAGTTTTCTAGATTGTCGATGACCAATATTAGGGTCGTGGAACTTAATCCATAGAACATCGACCTTATCTGTATGGGTATATGATTTAACTATTCCATCTGCACCATTTACTAGCCCATCTGGTGCATCATAATTGCAAGCATACATTTCAACTAACATGTTCAACTTTATCAGAAGTTGCGAAGGCAAAGTAGTTGTATGTTGATGTGTTGGGAAATTGCCGTTATTCTCCTCATTTTCATCAATTGCATTAATTAAAATTTCTTTGCCAGGCATGAGCATTAACATTTTCTTGTTATGCATTGCAACATCTTTGTTTTTGTAAAATAAATAGGGAAATGTCGGATCATTTGGTACAGGGTGCATGCAACTTGTATTCATATATGTTATATCATCAGATGTTTGACAATTTGTTCGCATTCTATTTAAAACTGATATGAATCTCTCATTTGTTTGTCGCATAGTCATATGCAATTGGAAGCACTTGACATTATCCTTCCAGAAATCATGTGTTATTGTTTGATTGTTGATTCTTGGTTGTTCAAAAATAAGAGAGTCTTGAATAGGTTGTGCTTGATAGAAATCACCACAAAATATGATGTCAATGTTGCCAAAGTATTTGGTTTGGACATGTTTTATGTTTTTGAATCTATTGTCAATAGAATATAAGAACCGACTACCAATCATCGATACCTCATCTATGAAAGCTAGCTGCAATTCTTGATATAGCTTTGATAAGTTGTCCAATACTTCTTTGCTGAGTGGGAACAGATGAGACTTGTTAAAAGGCATTAGCAATGCAGAATGGATTGTTGTTCCACCTGCATTATATGCAGCCTTTCCTGTGTATGCTAATATTAGACCTTTTGGTTTCATAGGATCAGTTGTGTTTTGTGAATCATAAATTCGTATAAGCATTTGGAAAATTGCTTTCGCTGTGAATGTTTTACCTACGCCTGCTCCACCTGTAATAAAAAGGTAAATTGGTTCCTTGGGGTTTTTTTTCTTTTTAATTGCAACGTCTTTTACAATTGCTTGTTGCTCTTTGTTCAACATTCTTCTAAGTTTGTAATACTCATTGTTCTCCATTAAAAATGGATGGGCAGTAATTTGAAATCCAAGATTGATTTTTTTCTTCATTTCAAACTGTTTTGGAAATTGCAAGTCCGATTGCAAATCATATTCTTCATAATGGAAACTGTTCTCTTGGTTTCGCATATTCATTTGGTTAGTATTCAAAGAACTAATTTGCTCATTTGTTGCAGTCTCTAAATCACCCCATGTTGGATTGATGTTATATGTAAATTTGGCTTCATTGGCTTGAATTGTTTTTTCATGTAATGTATATGCAGAGAGCCACGTAGGCAATTCTTGTTTCAATGTATTTTCAGAATTTTCAAATGGCATATATAATAACAATTTCTCTCAACATAATTTTTCAATATCATTGTGCTTGTTATATTTGACAAATCGTATTACATTTGGTTTTTTCCTTTTAGATATGGGTGTGCCATCTTTCCTGTAATTTGATACAAATTCTGCAAGGCAGATTTTGCTAATGGAACTTGGGCGTCCAATGTAGTAGTCAATAATGGAATGGCACATAACATCTTCTGAATCATCAGGTTCTTGTTTCAAAAGAATAGGCGGTTTAAGCATAAATGTGCGTTCATCAACTGGAGATGTGTTTATGAATATACATTCCCTTGAACTACAACTCAATGGCAATGAAAGTGCTATATGCACTGCTTGTTGAGCTGACATTTGTTGCAGATTGAGTAATGTATTTCCGAGTTTACGAATCATTTGCATAGCATCAATTTCATTTTTCTGATGCTCTTTGCGTATTCTTCTAAATGCATTTGTCATAGACTTGTCAATTTTGGTCATATATGAACTACAATATGATGCTGTGGCATATGCATTTAGCACAAATTGTGCATCTGTATTTGCATTCCATAAAGTAGGCATAGCCTTTGCAAAACTGTTATTCCAAATGTGAGAAGGTTTTCGTTTCAGGAAAATTGTTGGTTGCTTTATTGTATGTTGTAATAGTTCTATGTACTCACTTTCTGTTAGTCCTATTTCCAGGAGGAAATTGTCATGGGTTATTGAATCATTGTAGTCTGTTTGCTCCAAGAATGCCAAAAGTGATATTGATTTCTCGACGATTTTTTTATTTTGTGCATTGGTTGGCTCGATGATCATTGTTGATTTCATTGGTGGCATGGGGAAGTTGTATCTGCAGTTTGAATTTTTTCGCTTCTTACAACTTCTTGTATGGTGATGTTTATGCAATTTAGCAACATCTGGCTCCAAATGATCTGTATTACAAGTTATGTAATTGTCAAGAAACTTCTCAATTTCTGAATTGCTTTGTTTTCCATATATTGGAGCATTCTCTATCCATAACAATCCATGTTCATGTTCAGTTCCTCTATTTTGAAATTCTGTTACGAAATAGTAATCAGATATTTTTCCAAAGAATGTAGTATCTTGACATATCATTCGCTTTATAGCATTAATTCTATGTCTATAGTACTGGCTACATGTGACTGGATATTTTCTTATAAGGTAGTCAATGTCATCATCTTCTAATATATCAATAGCATTTTTACTTGCTTTATTTCTAAACAATGTGACCAGTGTATCTACTAATGGTTTCCATCGATGTTCTGCACTTGTAAATGTCACAAAGAAAGTTGGAGGTCCCAATTGTCGTATCATTGCAAATATGTTTTTCTTAATTTGTTCCAAATGATCAGAAGATATGCGAATGTTTTTGAAATCTATGTATCCAATATCAGATTTCAATAACTTTTCCAAATTTGCTCGATACTTGACATCTTTTGCTAATATTTTCCTGCCTTTTAGTTGTCCTTTTCTTATTCGTACCCATATGCAAGAAAGCACTTTATCAATTATTATTCACATTGTCTTGAAAAACAAATTTGTTGTATGATATGAGAAGTCACCACTTGCTTGTAACAATTCCCATTGTACAATTTTTTGGTAGCTAAACCTATTTGTGATGTCATGATCATGTGCATCGCCATAAAATAATGTTGGAAAGTTCATTTCTTCTGCATATTTGTCCTTGAAAATCCCCAGTGGTCGTTGTCCTTCAGTAGGTGCTACTTCAATAATCTTGTCTTGCAAATCGTAGATGCATTGTGACTCTATTAATCCATGCACCAATGTTTCAGTAGGTGCTTCATTATTTGCATCACTGTCTGTATCACTTTCATTGTCGTTGTTTGAATTTTGTACAATGTATTCATTATTCTCTTGTAAAACATGGGCCCAATTCTCATTTATACAAATGTTCTCAGCTTTATAAAGACTTCTAGAACATAGTTCGTTCAATGCTTTCATGACAATAATTGGACGTACTTTACCTGTTTGTTATGCATTTTTGTATTGCAATCATCTTTTTAATGCAACTGCAATTGTCATTGTATCACTTAGATATTGTGGCAATGATTTTTGCACAACGTCCATATGAACTGGTACAATGATAATTGATCCTGTTAAGGCAATTTGTGATCGCCTATATCCCCATTGTCTGATTTGTGCAAATGCAATTCTCAATGACACAAGTCTTTCTTCTAGATCTGAAAGTGTATTTACAAATGGCAATGGAATGTTACGTCTTATTTGTTCAAGTGTTGCAAATTGTGGAAGCTTTCCATTCTTGAGTGCTTTTTTGCAAGCAAAACATATATTTTCATTGTTGAAGGTCCTATTGTTCAATGTCAAATTCATATGCTTTTCTCGCAACTCTATAGTGAAGAATCTGATATTTTTTGCAAAATGCAATCTGGTACAAACTACACATGTATTCCTAGGCATGTCTTCGACTTGTTCCATATAAATCTGTACTACATCTTTCTTTCTTGTCATTCTTGACTTCTTATTAGAAGATGCTTTTTTGCATATGTCATTGCATTTGCTTCTTGTACGTATGAATTGCTTCATTTCGTGATAAGTAAGCTTATGACACCTGGGCAATTTTTGTAAGCAAGATGCTATTTCAAATTCAATCTTGTTATTGAGATGTATGCGAGGACTAGATTGTTGATTTTGGAGTACATGCTTATGAAAAAATATGTTATCATTGTTATCTACATCACTGCATTTTCTTTTTGTACGTATGAATTGCTTCAGTTTATGATAATTGAGCCTACGACGCTTAGTTGGTCGCATTTGTTCTAAATGAGATGCTAGCTCAAATTGAATATTATTGTTAAAATGTACTTGAGATATACATTGTTGTTTTTCTAGTAAAAAACAATCAATGTTGTCAGGCACAATGCATTGTAATTTGAATTTGTCATTGTCAACATCTATTATTTCTTGCATCATTTCCAATTGCTTACCAAAGTTGCTAATGCAAGAACTAGGTTGTTGATTTTCTAGTACATGATTATCACAAAAGATGTTATCATTGTTATGTACATTGGTGCATTTGCGTTTTGTACGTATGAATTGCTTTAGTTTGTGATAATTGAGCCTACGATGCTTAGTTGGCTGCATTTGTTCTAAATGAGATGCTATCTCAAATGCAATATTATTGTTAAAATGTACTTGAGATATACATTGTTGTTTTCCTAGTATATGCTTATGATGCAATTGATTACAATCCTCTTTTGCTTCCATGTACACTTGTTGAGAATTATGAACATATTTTTGTATCATTGCGTGGTAGTGAATATGTGATGTATCTGTCCTGAATGACATGATGTTAACAATATGATTGCATGTCGAATAAGCAGAACTGTAACTGACAAAGTTATTAGCAACAGAGGACCATACCTGGATATTGACTTTGAACATCACAGATATCCATTGCAAACAGAATGGTCCACCTTCTACCTGTCCTTTCTCATATGGCATTGCCATATTTATGAGATATTGTTTCCAGTTGTTATTCATTGCATAATGTATCACATCAAGTACTAGGTATTGTTCTAAACAATGTAATGCATCTCGATTCTTATGCATAAGTGCATTGCAAAAAGATTGGACAATGTAAAGTTGCAAACACTCTGCATCGAATTCTGTTGCCACTAGATAGCAAATTGCATTAAAGATACTGTCACCACAATTAGATGTCATTTGCTTTGCGATCGTTAATTCATTTAAAAGCATATTATCTGCAATATGCATCCAATGGCTTTCAATATCTTTGCAAATAGATGACAGGTAGATATTAGACTGGTTGCAAATGCATATTGGAAACTTTTGGTAAAGCAATGGTTCATAATGACCACTAACAGGATTTGCATCATGAAAGAGAATGCAATATGGAATTGTATTTTCATGTTGATTAAAAAGCAAATATCTTGTTTTTCTTGTCAATGACCAAACTGCAATTGATATATCTAGACATTTAGCTAACCAACTTATGCAAAAGGTATCGCCCCATAAACCTCGATCAGGCTCCTTTATATTTGTTGATGTAGAACAACGCATTCTATGAAGATATGTACCAATATCATTAATTCCATGTAACTCGTATAGGAAGTCAGGTGCTAGCTCATACTCATATGACTCTATTGCTTCAACATCATTATTGTTTAAGCAAAAAAGAAAATGTTCTATTAACCCATTTCGTAGTTCATTTGAAGTATAACGAAAATGTAGAAGCATTTCGAATGAGTCAAATAGACAATCTCCTACAGTATATGAAAATGCATTTAATCTAAAAAGACCATTTCTTTTTAAGACAGTATCAATGCTGTCAGGCAAAATGCATTGTAATTTGAATTTGTAACTGTCAACATCTATTATTTCTTCCATCATTTGCAATTGCTTACCAAACTTGCCTTCTGCAATTGTCTTCTACAGCTTTGCAAAAAATATTGATCAAATTAGCAAAAAGTGAAGATGATTGTTTTGAACAAAATATATATATTAAAACAATAGGCTCTTGCATTATGTTGCTAGACAAATATCAAATTTGTAGCAACAAGTCATATTTATAAATAAATAAGGAATTGGAAATGGAGAAATTGCTTTGGAGAACAATATAACTTGACAAAAGGAAGCAGTGGAAAGACATAACGAAAAAAGGTAGCATAACTTTGGGAGGCAAAGACATAATAAAAAAATGCAGCATAACTTTGGGAGGTAGGGAGTGACAAAGAAGCTCCAAAGGCAATGAAGCTTTTGTCTAAACTCTTACCTAACAAATTGACTGTGAAGATGCCTCAGATATTTAAATATTCTTCCAAATTTCTCATTTTAAATACAGGAAGAATCCTTAATTGTCATATGAACAATAAACAGGAGGTATGTCGTACAGAAGGTTTTGGGTTTGGAGATGAACGTCCACTTCATTCATGTAAAGGATCTAAAAGGTCCCATGAGGCATGACTGTGGGAGTAACAGTTTGACTAGAATAAGTGGATCCTAGAGTGGCTACATAGCCTTGCATTGGAAAGGGGTTTTGCAACATGGCAGGTTGTGACATCGAAGGTGGATTGGGTCACCTTGGCTGTAGTGCGATCAGCCCGCAGAGCCTGTTGAACAATCCACTTGGGGAGAGCCCTCTCACATAATAATACTAATGATTGTGAACAAATATTATGGACAATTGGAGGTTTATTTTCAAATATTTCAAGATTTCGAGCCTTCCGCCTATCCCATACTATAAATAAAGGTAATGCTTTATATCTACTTTTTCGATTAAACCACCACTTGAATAAGGAATCCAATGAATCAAAGGTGCTTAAAAACTTGAACATGTTACATTAGGCTACTCAAAACCTCCACAAACATAGGGCAGAATATGAAAAGATGTGAAACATCCTCCTAGGACTTATAATAGAAAATACACCTAATTTAAGTCATGCTCGCACTCCAAAAGTTCAGAATATCTTATTGAAAGTAGAATAAAATCCCTTAAAAAATTTCATGCATACAAAAAGTATACAGATTACATTCTCCTGGATACAACATTCTACCGTCCTCTGTAGTTAGCTATTGACATCTCAACCAACATGACAAGCCTACTAATAATGTAATGCAACTTGGAAAACTAAAGAGATGTTGATTATAGGTGGCCTCTTGAAAGTTCACTTGAAAATGCCCTACAAAATTACTTTCCTCTGTTCTCAGAGTAGGCAATATCATACTCGCCAATTTCAAAAATACCTTGGCCTTCATAACTATTTCAGAGAGTAGCACAACTTTAGAGCTACTATGTTGAGTAAGTGTATTCTTGGATGTTGACGAGTGTTCACTGAAACTACTTTATCATCACAATCCTTTTTTTATAAATATGTAAAAGGTAATATCCATTTTCGTGAAAGAGAAGAGGGCTTTTTGTGTTTCTTCCAAAAAAGATATGGCATTATCCTTATATAATATCTCACATAAATCATTAGATGTATGAGGGCAGTAGATGGAAACAAACAAGTAATGCCAACTTTGTCATCTAGCCATTCCCACTATATTTAATCCGTTTTTGAAATTTTAGCCTCCTTTTCTAATCACCAAGTTGTGCAAGGAGACCAACTGGCTCCCCTTGAATTAAGGGGATCTCTTTTACATTATATTTGTTTCAAGTAGCCACAATCTAAATTATATATATTAAGTGAAGAGAGCTTTGGACATAGTGAAATTACACACATGCGGCAATTATGTTATTGAAATTCATCCTTGATACTTAGCTTGATAATTTGACAACCTATATCTATATTATAATTCTGATAGAGTTAGGGTTACTCTTATGATGAGGTAAATATGAGGTGTACCCACTAGGAAATATTAACTATTATAGTATAAATGATGACATCGACTTATAACAATGTAAATTCATCTATTGGTTAGTGACGAATGGTAGTTTCCAGAGTTGAAATAGGCGTCAATGCTATCATTTTCAATAAACATTTAATAATTGATAATGATAGGCTATGATATAGAGATTTTTGAATTACTTGATAACATGCTCGATATACATGTTTCAGAGGGTGGAATTTTAAATTTGATGTGCAATCTAATATTATATAACTAATTATTTATTGTTTGATGGCTCATTAAGGCTAATCTACTAAACTATAAAGAGACTTGCAACTTCAGGTCATGTTCTAACTTCTCTGTCTAAGAAACATTATATGTCTTAACAACTCAATCTATGAGATGCAAGCAATCTCTCAAAAAATTGGGACCACATTCTTCGGAGTAGGATTTAAGTCATGCTCGCACTCCAAAAGTTCAGAATATCTTATTGAAAGTAGAGAGTCCATAGGTATAATAAGTGCATTAAAAACTATGGATATGGATTGATAGGTCTAAATTTTCACTATCCAATGATCTAGCTTCTAACCAAGGAATACATGAAGGAGTACAAGTTGCCTAAAAGAGAATAATTAGACCACTAGAAGGAAATTCAAGAAAGATGAGGATATTCACATGCACATGACGCAGATTAGACTCATTACAACCTCAACAACGTCCATAGGAGCATCACCTTCTCAAAATCAGTTTGAATATTGGTTGCATACGTACATGTAATGAATTTAGTTAGCGGGAGATTACTAGTGCCCAAATTTTCATATTTTTAGCACTTGTCCAATACATTTTTGTCAATATTTTTCTCATTTCCATCTCATATTAATACCTTGTTCATACACAATGATTCATTTTTGGTCAATCTATGATTATCCTATTAAAATTCCATTTCAGTGTTTATTCTTATGAAATGCTTATATTTTTAACAATGGTAGAATAAGTGTTGAAACTTGCTAAATAGTTATTGCAACTCCTATGTGTAGTATTTCCAACTCTACTTCAGTATAGGTGTTTCAATTGTTGAGTGTATTTTATACAAATTTATTTGAGTTATGGACATAATTGCTACAACTTTGATTTGTTGCCATCATTGATACAAATTTGTTTGCAACAACTCCTACCTCACTATGACGTGGATCTTGCCTCGGTAGGGATGCTACAACTCCCCCCGTGGTTTTTGTTGCAACTCTTGAGAAATTATGCTATAATTCTATGACAAGTATTCCAAGGAATCAGTGAACCGAGAAATTGTTTCCCATGAATTGGAAAGACAATAAACAATCATATTATGTCATGAAGATGAGTAAACATAGAAGATAGGAAACTAAAAAAATATGATGACTCAATCAACACTTGCCACATAGCTTATTAAATGAACTTATGCCTAATTTTTGTTATGCATTGAATTTGAAAGGTGCTGCCAGCTTATGAGGGGGCTTGGAAAGTGATCCAAAGATCCTCCCTCTTCAACCCATTGTCTAAACATTGGAATTTTAAACCTAAATTATTTTATATTATTTTAAAGTTATATAAATTAACTTTTTTATATTCAAAAAATTTATTTTAAAAAATGAATTCTAGAAATAATATTTTTGTAACTAAAATAAAATAAAATGAAAATATGACACCATTTTTATTAAGTTTTGAAAAAACAATTATTCATTTATAAATTTAATATGGATAAACAATATCCATTTCATTGAAATTTGCTTTTTCTAAATGACTGAAAAATTATTGATATCACTATAATAATCTAAATAAAAATAAATTTTACTTGTTCTTAATTTAAATCTATGTTAACAAATGAAGACACTATTAGGCAAAATGCCCATCAAATGTAATGACGACAAAGAGGGAATTTTGATATGAGATGCAGCTACGAATAAAAGACCGAGGATGAATAATGGAGCGAATTGAAGCACAATACACCCCATCACCTTGATCCAAGGATACCAACCAACCGTCATGGGATAACTCCATTGAGATGGATCCTCCTGCTTCCACCTAGCTTTCATTGAGCTGGGTCTCTTTGTTTTCGGAGAAGGATATTTAACTCCATCTGTTTTTTTTAATTATTTTAGATAGAAAAAAATATGTATAAAAACATTCACTCTCCTTCACAGACACACAATGGTTGATGAAGGGCATATATATGAGAATATGATTCTTTCTATTTTTTCTTTCTATTTTTCTACAACATTCTACCGTCCTCTGTAGTTAGCTATTGACATTTCAACCAACATGACAGGCCTACTAATAATGTAATGCAACTTGGAAAACTAAAGAGATGTTGGTTATAGGTGGCCTCTTGAAAGTTCACTTGAAAACGCCCTACAAAATTACTTTCCTCTGTTCTCAGAGTAGGCAATATCATACTCGCCACTCTCTCTTGAGAAAACCTCAGGTGCCTTCCTTTCAGGCTTCGGTTGGCAGTAGGTGGAAACAAACAACTAATGCCAACTTTGTCATCTGGCCATTCCCACTATATTTAATCCGTTTTTGAAATTTTAGCCTGCTTTTCTAATCACCAAGCTGTGCAAGGAGACCAACTGGCTCCCCTTGAATTAAGGGGATCTCTTTTACATTATATTTACCTTGACTACAACATTGGTGAAATCATTACAAGGTTTATACTTTGCTGTGGTTTTTATCATTATGATTTGGGTGGGTATCCCTTGAAAAGCAGACAAGAATCATCTGTTATGTGTGACAGGACTTCCAGTGCCTACACAGTACCTCACCTCATCCCCACGCAATCCATTGATTTTGTGCTTAGGTTTATTCATTAACTTCTCAACATCTGGTTTTTGCATTCCCATTGGCTCTAACATTCATTCTAATACTCTTATGTTCATCTCTTAAGTTGCTCATGTTATGTTCTCTATGGTTGTCCATGAGAAAATATGGAGACTAATTGAAATCAACATTCTTAATAGAAAATTGTAGATATTTGTTGAAAATATGATGGTTACATGAGAGAATAGAAGTTGGATAAATTAGTTAACCTTCACTTACTATGCATTTTCCTCTTTTTGAATGGTTGAGAGGAAAGTACTGATCTCTTAAGAAATTCTAGAAAAAAAACACAAAAAGTTAGGATTTATTGACCCACACTAAAGAGAAAGGAGAATATCCCTAGGCACTTATATCAAGCACAGAAGGGAAAGAACTCACGGCGGTGGAAGAAAGGTTTTTAGTTGTTGATGGTTACATGAGATATCTTTAATGTTGTGTAGTGAGTAAATGAATTGAGCATGAGAGTAAAATGGTTCCGTAAAAAGATAAAGACGCATCCGAACATGTTTTCTTTGCCTTGATGGGTTCAACTTAGCTTAGGGGTAGTGTCTGGATACCTAGGTTAGAAAATCACGCTTTAGCATTTAGTTTCATGGACCTCTTACTTAAAAGATAAATGCGGTAATGTTGATTAGTGAATATGCAAAATTTATGTATATTTTCTTGTGTGGAAATCAATGTATTTTGCAGGTATGGTTATGATTATTACAGATTCACACTGGCACATGAAACGCGTTATGATTTTTTATTTAATTAATGAGAAAGAATGCCAGTGACAGAAGGAAGAAAAGAAACAGAGACCGTGGTATTCCTCAACATATGGCTGTCAGTTTTGCGGATTGAAGGGTTTGGCGGAAACCTGAGCATATACTACTGAGTGTTCTTCTAAGACAGTGATGATAATGAGGGCAAGGCACTCCCACCATCCATGTGAGTCGCAAAGTTCGACACGACTTATGGAGGCCCTTCGGAATCGATATCGTCTTACGCTGCATTTTGGACGCTTGTAAAGGTGCCTATTATTCTCGGCGTCCTATTATTTATAAATCCAATAAAAATTAGAATCCAAATGGGACTGGACATCTCACTGCATGGCGACACCTACTGTTCGCCGTGCAGTGATGTTCGGCATGGGATGGAATTTCAAAATCAAATTTTATGGTTCAAATACAACTCTAGAAGCTTCACTGGAATAAGAAATATGCCAATGCTGTAAGGAATAAGAACTGTTCATATACTACCAATTTATTTAATTTTTAGAGTGCATCTAAAATTGTTTAGGAAAAAAAACAATTTTAATTCATTAAGAAATTGTTGTTTCCTTGTTGCAGTCCTTAATTTGAATAGTCATACAATGCTTGCAGGTATTGGATGGTCGACAGGGACCCCTATTGACTAATTATGCCAGACCACAAGTAGGTACATTAATGGTTACTACGGGATCAAAACTCTGTCAACATGTATGTTGTGTTACTAAATTCTTTTCACTTTGCATCTTCAAAGCAATATATGTATGAATTCTATGATTTTCTTTTATTTAGAATCCTCTTAATGTGTATGTACATGGCTTCTTTTTCAGTAGTTTACTTAGCTACAAATTGTTTTGCAAGCCATGAAAACATTATTGGTGCAGAGGACTGGCCCTGTTTGTCTTTTTGTTTAAACCATGTGTTTACTAAATGTTTATAAAGATATGCTTAGTTGATAAACCAGTTAGAAGTGGATCAAACTCAAACCTCAATATACGTTTAGATAGACCAATGATGGAAAGCTAGAAACGAGACGAGGAAACATCAAAAGAGTGTAGTCAATCAAGTCTACTTAAGAAAGAAAAGATTAGACAGGCTAATTGAGCACCAGAGAGTGCATCACATATTCACTGTTTGAGCTAGCATTTAGGAGGCTAGACAGAATCACTTGAAGCTGTACTGCTTCTGTGTTGATTTTATGAAGGCCTTTCACCCTGCCTCTTTATATGCTTCCAAAGTTTCACTCTCGAAATTGCTGTCTGCAACAGGAAATTGATTGGGGGAAAATATTTCATCAAGGGGCGTGATGAAAATAAACCTTTGAATCTCTCTGAAACAGGGGAGTTTCTCTCGGCGCGAGACAAATCTGGACATGGAACTCATACTCTGTGTACAGCAGGGGGATTTCGTGAAAAATGTAAGTATATATCGACATGCAAAAGGGATTGCAAAAGGAGGAGCCCCTCATGCTAGAGTTGCAAGTTATAAAGTTTGTTGGCCTACAGATTCAAGCGGCTACAATTGCTATGATGCAAATATTCTTGCAGCATTCGATGAAGGGATACATGACGGAGTTGATGTGTTCTCAGTTTCTCTGGGAGATCAACCTCCCATTCCGGATTATTTTCAAGATTCAATTTCAATTCAATCATTCCATGCAGTTCAATTCCTCCCACCAAACGTTCAACATGTCAATGAATGTAGAGTTGTCTACCAACAGAGAGAGAGAGAGAGAGTTCTTTATGGTTAAATATATGATTTTTGTGTTGATGAACTGCACTGTTGGAAGACAACCCATTAACCAAAGCCAAAGAATATGAAAGGTGAGATACGATCATGGCGATTTTGTAACACTTAGATGGAGATAGTAAACAACATGGATAATTAACCAATAGCTTTTCCCATATGTTATCTTACTATGAAATCTACTTCACACAATCCAAACATCGCCATCTGTTGTTTACTATGAAGTCTACTTCACAAAATCCAAGCATGATGAACTGTACGTACTATGCGTTGAACTGAAAATAAGGTTTCTGGTTGCTTGATTTCAGATAAGTCTAAGGGTTTATGTTCAAGGTCAATAATTGGACTAGTCGTTGGTGTAGCAGCCTCGTTCCTTGGCATTGTTGCCCTAATATTTTACGCGTTACGGAATAGAAGGAACGTAGTGAAGGATTGTGAAACAACAAATCCATTGGGTAAGAAATCTTCATACAATTTTTTTTCATTTTTCATACAAATTTCGTGTTAGATCTTGTTATTTGACTTCCTGATTTTCTCATGTTGGTGGAGGAGGTTATGGGAAGGTACGAGACTCCCTATGTTATTTTACTTAACCCAAAAAAATGCAATGCTTATATTTAACAGTGGATTACATTAATTATCTTTATTTCTAAATCAAGATTTAATTTATTTTAATTGATTTGATATTTTTCATAGGATTATAATTTTTATTGTTTAAAATATATTTTGAAATATCTAAATAAACTCAATACTTGTAAAAATGTTTAAATTAGTAAACTACAGAAATTACTGAAATTACATTATTCCAAATTTACCATTTTTAAAAACTGTTCAAAATATTAATCTCAACGAGGTAATAAATACGCTGAGAGGAGTCATATTTGTCAGAGGTATTTTTGCATGTTGCCTCTTTGTTTGAAGATGGAAACTCTGAGAGCAGCCATATTTGTCACAACCTCCCATTATATAACCTACATATAAATTTTAATTCATTAAGAAATTGTCGTTTCCTTGTTGTTGTCCGTAATTTGAATAGTCATACAATGCTTGCAGGTATTGGATGGTTAGACAGGGACCCCTATTGACTAATTATGCCAGACCACAAGCAGGTACATTAATGGTTACTACGGGATCAAAACTCTGTCAACATGTATGTTGTCTTACTAAATTCTTTTCACTTTGCATCTTCAAAGCAATCTATGTATGAATTCTATGATTTTCTTTTATTTAGAATCCTCTTAATGTGTATGTACATGGCTTCTTTTTTAGTGGTTTACTTCTACAAATTGTTTTGCGGGCCATGAAAACATTATTGGTGCAGAGGACTAGCCCTGTTTGTCTTTTTGTTTAAACCATGTGTTTACTAAATATTACTAAATGTTTATAAAGATATTCTTAGTTGATAAACCAGTTAGAAGTGGATCAAACACAAACCTCAATATATGTTTAGATAGACCAATGATGGAAAGCTAGAAACGAGACGAGGAAACATCAAAAGAGTGTAGTCAATCAAGTCTACTTAAGAAAGAAAAGATTAGATAGGCTAATTGAGCACCAGACAGTGCATCACATATTCACTGTTTGAGCTAGCATTTAGGAGGCTAGACAGAATCACTTGAAGTTGTACTGCTTCTGTGTTGATTTTATGAAGGTCTTCCACCCTTTCTCTTTATATGCTTCCAAAGTTTCACTCTCCAAATTGCTGTCTGCAAGGAAATTGATTGGGGGAAAATATTTCATCAAGGGGTGTGATGCTGAAAATAAACCTTTGAATCTCTCTGAAACAGGGGAATTTCTCTATGTACGAGACAAATCTGGACATGGAACTCATACTGTGTGTACAGCAGGGGGAATTTCGTGAAAAATGCAAGTATATATCGACATGCAAAATGGATTGCAAAAGGAGGAGCTCCTCATGCTAGAGTTGCAAGTTATAAAGTTTGTTGGTCTACATATTCAAGCGGTTACAATTGCTATGATGTAGATATTCTTGCAGCATTCGATGAAGGGATACATGACGGAGTTGATGTGTTCTCAGTTTCTCTGGTAGGTCAACCTCCCATTCCAGATTATTTTCAAGATTCAATTTCAATTGGATCATTCCATGCAGTTCAATTCCTCCCACCAAATGTTCAACATGTCAATGAATGTAGAGTTGTCTACCAACAAAGAGAGAGAGTTCTTTATGGTTAAATATATGATTTTTGTGTTGATAAACTCCACTGTTGGGAGACAACCCATTAACCAAAGCCAAAGAATATGAAAGGTCAGATACGATCATGGAGATTTTGTAACACTTAGATGGAGATAGTAAACAACATGGATAATTAACCAATAGCTTTTCCCATCTGTTATCTTACTACGAAATCTACTTCACCCAATCCAAACATCGCCATATGTTGTTTACTATAAAGTCTACTTCACAAAATTCAAGCATGATGAACTGTACGTACTATGTGTTGAACTGAAAATAAGGTTTCTGGTTGTTTGATTTCAGATAAGTCTAAGGGTTTATGTTCAAGGTCAATAATTGGACTAGCCGTTGGTGTAGCAGCCTCGTTCCTTGGCATTGTTGCCTAATATTTTACGCGTTACGGAATAGAAGGAATGCAGTGAAGGATTGTGAAACAACAAATCCATTTGGTAAGAAATCTTCATACAATTTTTTTTTTCATTTTTTCATACAAATTTCGTGTTAGACCTTCTTATTTGACTTCCTGATTTTATCATGTTCCACATAAATTTTGTGTTAGAGGATGAAACTAATTCATGTTGGTTTTTTGTTAGCTTCTTGGGGTTTAGCATACGGTGGAGATAGTTGAGATGCTCCCAAACTAAAAAGTGCCAGATTGTTCTCATTTGAAGAACTGAAACTTGCTACTAATAATTTCTCCCCTGATAACGAGATTGGTGGAGGAGGTTACGGGAAGGTATGGGACTCCCCATGTTATTTTACTTAACCCAAAAAAATGCAATGCGTATATTTAACATAGTGGATTACATTAATTATCTTTATTTTTAAATCAAGATTTAATTTATTCTAATTGATTTGATATTTTTCATAGGATTATAAATTTTTATTATTTAAAATATATTTTGAAATATCTAAATAAACTCAATACTTGTAAAGATGTTTAAATTACTAAACTACAGAAATTATTCAAATTACATTATTCCAAATTTACCACCATTTTTAAAAACTGTTCAAAATATTAATTTCAATGACATAATAAATACGCTGAGAGCAGTCATATTTGTCAGAAATATTTTTGCGCGTTGCCTCTTTGTTTGAAGATGGAAACTCTGAGAGCAGCCATATTTGTCACAAGTATTTTTGTAGGTTGTGTATTTGTTTAAAAATAGAAAGACTATAGCCAGAATACAAGTATCACAAAGTACTTAAGGGGAATATACATAAAGGAAAATACAACTTGTTTAGTACCTTATGCACATGCCTGAGTTGTATTTCCTTATGGTTCTTTTGTCTACATCATGGTTAGGTTTCTTTGTCGTCCATTGCACAGTAAATTAGGAAGGCACTTACCATGACTCTCTAGTAACATTGTTTTTTATCACATACTCAAGCATCTTGGCATGGACAAAATGGGGCACATTAATCTATCAAAAGCGTAATGCCTACTAGCATGAAAACCCACTAAACACAGATCCAATTCGAGAAGAGATTGAAGGGAAATCTATGTTGATATGGATACTTCAGGTCCTAGGAGACTCCAGGCCAGGCTGCACTCTAGAATCTATGCCCCTTTTGGTGAATAATTTGCAAACTTGTCTAGTAAATTTGAATTGTTCTATTTACCCCTAAAAAATGTTAGACTAAATTAAATAACTTATATTAAAGAATAGTTGTGTTTGGAAGTCTCTTAAATACCATATTCTATTTTGGTTTAAACTGGAATATAAGAAGTGACCCTAACTACAATGATTAAATGAATTTAGTTCTGGATATATATGAAACCGTGAAAGAAATAGGCACCATGATTCAAACAATTGAAATAATATGTTTACTAAATATTACTAAATTTTTATAAAGATATGCTTAGTTGATAAACCAGTTAGAAGTGGATCAAACGCAAACCTCAATATATGTTTAGATAGACCAATGATGGAAAGCTAGAAAGAGGAAACATCAAAAGAGTGTAGTCAATCAAGTCTACTTAAGAAAGAAAAGATTAGACAGGCTAATTGAGCACCAGACAATGCATCACATATTCATCGTTTGAGCTAGCATTTAGGAGGCTAGACAGAATCACTTGAAGCTGTACTGCTTCTGTGTTGATTTTATGAAAGCCTTTCACCTTGCCTTTTTATATGCTTCCAAAGTTTCACTCTCCAAATTGCTATCTGCAACAGGAAATTGATTGGGGGGAAATATTTGATCAAGGGGCGTGATGGTGAAAATAAACCTTTGAATCTCTCTGACACAGGGGAATTTCTCTCTGCGTGAGACAAATCTGGACATGGAACTCATACTATGTCTACAGCAGGGGGGAATTTCGTGAAAAATGCAAGTATATATCGACATGTAAAAGGGATTGCAAAAGGAGGAGCCCCTCATGCTAGAGTTGCAAGTTATAAAGTTTGTTGGCCTACAGATTCAAGCGGCTACAATTGCTATGATGCAGATATTCTTGCAGCATTCGATGAAGGGATACATGACGGAGTTGATGTGTTCTCAGTTTCTCTGGGAGGTCAACCTCCCATGCCAGATTATTTTCAAGATTCAATTTCAATTGGATCATTCCATGCAGTTCAAAGAGGGAAGGTTGTCCTCTGTTCCGCCGCAAATCTTGGTCCAAGACTGGCGACAGTTGAAAATGTGGCACCTTGGATCATAACTGTGGGAGCAAGCAGCATCGACAAAGCATACCCTTCGAGTGTTCATCTCAGAAACAACACAACATATATAGTAAGTATGGTTTATTGGCATTCCTAACTATTTGATGTTTTACAATTTTTTTAGTTTTCTGAAGAATTTTTATTTGGATTACATTTTTTTGTTTTTTAAATGTTGTTTCTGAATTTAGTGTTGTATCAACTGTTATATATTGGGACCACTACCTTAAGAACATGAGACTAACTTCCTACTCAAAATAATAATAGAAGTTTGGAAATTTACTAAGACCTACAGGTTTGGAAATTTACTAATACCTACAATTTAACAAGATATCAAAACCTTGACCGATATTAGATTCCCAAGTCACCTAGGAATTAGGGTGTTGGAAGAATAGAGATAAATCAGGACCTTGAATTTCGGAGAACCAACCTGGAGACAATTGCTCCCAAATTGTCAACAAAGCGACCATTTCCCTTATTCATGATCACTTTGTCTTTGTTATTAAGAAAAACATGAAACGTGCATTTTCACATTCATGTCCAAAACGGAACATAATTTTATTTTTTTGGTTGGTTTGAATTTTTATTTTTTTTTGGTGGTGGAATCTGGTGAAAAATTTGAGATAAAATCTTGATTTGTGTTATTTAAACTGAATTTTTGACTATATATGGATTTATCACCCTAAAAAAAAATTGAGATAAAATTTTGATTTGTGTTATTTAAATTGGTTTTTGACTGTATATATTTAAACAAATGGGAGGGGCTGTACCCTTTAGAAGCGTTATGGTCCTCTCTTTTTTTAACATATATATTAGTACATATGCATGTCAGAACATGCTGACAGTCGGTAACATCAAAACATATTTTTAATCGCCATCGCCGGAATCTCCATGCAACAATATACGCTGCAACATTTGAGCAGCTTCGCACGATTCAAAGGCGGCCAGGGGGCGTGCAAACCAACCGCCCTGACCACTACATCATGCACTCACGTGCAGATTTTTCACTGTATATATAGATTCAACACTCTAAAAAAACTTAAAAACACTTCTATTGTACAGAATTTAACCATCAAATTTGTGATTTTAAAAAATTCTTGCTATATTTTAAAAAAATTATACTAGAAAAACCCACCTTAAAAACTTCCAAACAAAATATCACTAAAAACAAATCATTAAAAAATACGAGTTACTGCTTAGTTTCCACACATTTCTTCAAGTAAACCCTAAACCCTCTAGAACGACAAAATCCAAGAGGTTGATTAAAACCGCAACACGTTTTCTTTGGTTTTCTTGTAATAACCACTATGCGGGCCCACCCTAAAGGGCCTCACGCTTAGCGGATCCTGAATCTAATGCACTCAAGCAGAATTCAACCTGCGCCTTTGCTGACCCTATGGAGCTAGGGAAAATTGAACCCATGCACACCCTCAGGGCCAAAAACCTGACAGAGATTCAATCACTTGGACTACCCATCCAGATTCACAAATTAATTCAAGAAGTAAACTCTAACGCCGACTGAAACGACAAATGAAAACAGGTATATCGACTTTACAAAATTGGAAATGTTATGGGCCTAGCAGACAGGTGCAGAAGAAGAGGAGACATGCTGAGAAAGCGATTAAAATCACAAGAAATCCACATCTTAGTACCCACCAATATGATTCCCTACGATCTCCAGATACAGCGAACCCTCCTCTGTAGTTGGACAGCAGAAATCACAAACTCCTCGTCAATCTTCCATCTTGAAGGCCGTTGTCGATTAGGGAATTGCGTTCTTGTGGAAGTTGCAGTCAAGTTTGAGCAGCTCGAATTGCTCCACGAATTCGTAAAGGACGACGACAATCGTTGCCGAGGAAACAAGGGTTGACAGAAGAAGGGCTGAGAAAATAAGCTTATTCTGCCAGCCGTCACACCCAATTGACTCCTTGATTTACCGCGCACAACAAAACACGGCACTGACAAGTGCTCCCTGGAAACCCACAGAATATGAGCCAGATGAATTTGATTTCATTTTTATATAATTTTGTTTCTCGCTGAAATTTTTTTCACAGCATGTGGACTTGGCATGTAATGGGTTTGGTCTGATCTATTTTGATTATTTATTTGATGAGTAGAATATTATGATGGAGGTAGAAATGCTGAAACTTGAGTTAGAGTGGACTCAAGGCATGTTATATGCTATTACCAGCCAAGAAGCAACGAAGGCAAACATCACGGTGAGTCTATCTGCCTATCCTATCACAAAAACTACAGTCGAATTGAATATCAGGTATGCCATTGTGGCACCAGGTAGTACATTGAAGGGCTGATGTTTACTAGCTAAATGATGGTGACAGGCCAATGAACTAACAAAACCAATAACAAAAGAGATAGCAAGACAACTTGCTGAAAGGGAGGAGCAACACAAAAGAGACGCAGAGATAAGAGCCAGAATAGAATCAGAAGTGAAAAATAAAGCACAGAAAGCGCCTGAATCTGAGCAGCCATATGTTCAAACCAGACATATCAAAGAGGAAATGGATGATATGCCTCCAAAGCATTTCTTTTGTCCTATACTTCAGGTTATTTTTTTTCATCCATGTTTTTTTTTATCAGTATTTATGGGGACCGGAACCCATGACTTATCGCATGCAGTGTTTTTATTTAGGTTTTTTTCTTTTTTCTATTGTAAATCAGTACTTATAGGAATTGGAACCAGTAACCCATTACATAAATTGGAACCATTAACCTATTACATAAAGTACCTTAGCAATACACTCTTCATTGTCAAACCAAAACCCAAACCCAATGGGCTCATCAAGACTTCCTTTAAAGAAAGGGTTAATGACTATAATAATCTAAGTTGAAATTAAAGTACCCATCTGCATTAGATGCTGTCCTCATTTAACTATGTGGACAGAACTGAATGTGCATGACTCCTAAACATATGTCCATTAAAAATTGTCTGGTTTCTAATACTGAAACTATGTTGGCCTTATTGTATGCAGGAGGTCATGGACGATCCCCATATCATGGTTGATGGTTTCACATACGAGTACAGCACCATCAACACTTGGCTTGAAAACAAGATCAATAGATCCCCAATGACTAACCAGACCCTAGACGATAATTTCCTCATTCCAAATCATGCACTTAGGTCTGCAATCCTAGAGTGGAAAATTAAATCTGGATTCAACAATGCAGATTATGACACTAAACAATACTTGGAAAGACTCATAAAACTTCAAATAAAACCACCAAATTTCAGAATAAAAGAGATTTTCCATTCATAGTCAGGCTTGCAAAGGTTAATAATGCATATTTTCAATAATGACTCTTTTTGAAATAGAAAGATGATACTATTTACCGCAAAAGGCTCGGGATTTTGGAATATTTGATACATTGTCTGCTATGATTAATAATGCATATTTTCAATAATAACTCTTTTCAAAATAGAAAGATGATACTATTTACCGCAAAAGGCTCGGGATTTTGGAATGTTTGATACATTGTCTGCTATGATAGAAGGTTAGAAATAGAAGCATATGGACAAACCTTAAATATGAAATCACAAAAACCACCTCAGAAGCACATAGTGAAGAAATAATAATGAAATGAGAGTGAAATTAAATCCTGATGAATTAAGAAAACACTTTATATAGTGAAAGCTTGAGTGATAGAAGCAAAACTATTACCATGAATAGACAAAGGGAGTAGTGCAAAGAGTTACATGCCATCAAATAACCATGTTAAACGTTTGTAGAAATTCAACATTTTTTTATGGTGAATATTACATTAGATGGGGAATGCTTCGTTCGGTCTGGGAACTTACAAGTTGTAAAGGTGAAGCTCCTTGATGCTCTCTGCTCCTCTGCTCCTCAAACTAGCTGCTCCACACTCTCTACTCTTAACCTACTTTGGAAAATTAGCTGCTCGACACTCTCTGCTCTGAACTTACTCCGGACTCCGGAGAAGGCATTTGTAGACCACCATTGACGCCTCTACATATGCAAACAGCTGGCACTTGCAGGATGGAGGACACTGCATGCATGACACAGAGAACAGGTAGCAAAAACTTAGGACAAACTAATAATGAATGATATTTTAATTTATTTTAAGACTTGATTTGCAATGAAATGTTATATAATAATAACATGGCATATATGTTAAACTATGCTATCTTAAAATATATGTAATTATGAAATTTAATTTTTGCATCCTTGTATGCCATTTAAAATATGCTTGGTTATTTATAATTATTTATTTCACATATTCACATTGATGTTAAAACAGGAAATAAATTTCCTAAACCTTGAGGATCAACCATATTTCTTCCGCTTACTAATGGTAAAAATAATGGATAGAAAAAGATCAACTATTATTATCAAATGTATACATATACAATAAATTCTCATTTTGCATAATAATTGAGATATATATTAGTTTGGTCCTATAGCACCAAAAATATATTGAGATTTAAGTGATTCTTGAAAATCACCAGAATTTATAAAAGTGATGCTCCAAACATAAAGTTATGTCAATTAGAGAAGGACAACACCTAAAAATAAAATAATAATGAATGGTATTTTAATTTACTTCAAGACTTGATTTGCAATTAAACACTAGAGAATAACATGGCATATATGTTAACTCACACTATCTTAAAATATATGTAATTATAGAATTTAATTTTTGTATCTTTACATTCCATTTAAAGCATGTTTGGTTATTTATAATTGTTTATTTCACATATACACATTAATATTAAATAAGGAAAAAAATTCTAAACCTTAAGAATGCAATCTACCATCAACCATACTTCTTTTGCTTACTAATTTAAAAGTTTATTACTAAAGAAATAATGAATAAGAAAAATTCAACTATTATCATCGAATATACTTATATACAATAAATTTTCATTTTTAATAAAAATTGAATAAAACACAGTTTCAAAATTTTATAATTATTAAAGACATATTTTAACAAATATATAACAACAATGTAAAACTAGAACCTGACACTACGAATTTTCTTACGTTTATATAACTTCCATTATCTTTGTTTATAAATTACTCAATCTTTATCTGTAAATTACTTATTGGTAAACTACTCATTTATGACACGCACCCTAAATAATTGGACCTCAAATTTAAAGTAATTTTTGTTCACCCTCAAATACGTTTGAGAATAAAAAATTGTTCCACAAAACGTCAAATTTCCGCGACCCAGAGTCCAATTTTCACATTCCACCGGGTATTCCGGTCCACCGATATGGCTCTGATGTACATTGCCCATTGCCTCAATAAGTCTGTACCCGTATATGATTTTCATGGAAAACGTTTTTTCTTCCACTATTGATAGCACGAAGCACAATGTATGCTCATCTTTGAAAACTTTGGATAACAAAAACTTTTCATATGTGAAAACTTTGGATATCTTATATTTACCCCAAATATAATGTCTTGAAATCTGCAAAGCGCGCAATAAGACCCCCAACTTTATTGTCCAATCGAAATTACATAATAAATTTTATATTATTTTGTAATATGAAAACTTTGGTTAAAGTTGTGATGTACAACAATATTTTTTGGTCAAACAAGAGATTAACACGTTGACAGTCGGTAAGATCAAAACATAATTTTAATCGCCATCACCAGAATCTCCATGGAACAATATACGCTGCAACATTTGAGCAGCTTCGCACGATTCAAAGGCGGCCCGGGGGCATGCAAACCAACCGCCCTGACCGCTACATCATGCACTCACGTGCAGATTTTTCACTGTATATATAGATTCAACACTTTAAAAAAACTTAAAAACACTTCTATTGTACATAATTTAACTATCAAATTTGTGATTTTAATAAATTCTTGCGATATTTTAAAAAAATTATACTAGAAAAACCTACCTTAAAAACTTCCAAACAAAATATCACTAAAAAAAATCATTAAAAAATATGAGTTACTGCTTAGTTTCCACACATTTCTTCGAGTAAACCCTAAACCCGCTAGAACGACAAAATCCAAGAGGTTGATTAAAACCGCAACACGTTTTCTTTGGTTTTCTTGTAATAACCCCTATGCGGGCCCACCCTAAGGGGCCTCACGCTTAGCGGATCCTGAATCTGATGCATTCAAGCAGAATTGAACATGCGGCTTTGCTGACCCTATGGAGCTAGGGAAAATTGAACCCATGCACACCCTCAGGGCCAAAAACCTGACAGAGATTCAATCACTTGGACTACCCATCCAGATTCACAAATTAATTCAAGAAGTAAACTCTAACGCCGACTCAAACGACAAATGAAAACAGGTATATCGACTTTACAAAACAGGAAATGTTATGGGCCTAGCAGACAGGTGTAGAGGAAGAGGAGACATGCTGAGAAAGCGATTAAAATCACAAGAAATCCACATCTTAGTACCCACCAATATGATTCCCTGCTATCTCCAGATACAACGAACCCTCCTCTGCAGTTGGACAGCAGAAATCGCCAACTCCCCGTCAATCTTCCATCTTGAAGGTAGTTGTCGATTAGGGAATTGTGTTCTTATCGAAGTTGCAGCAAAGTTTGAGCAACTCGAATTGCTCCATGAATTCGTAAAGGATGATGAAAATCGTTGCTGAGGAAGCAAGGGTTGACAGAAGAAGGGCTGAGAAAATAAGCTTATTCCACCAGCCATCACACCCAATTGACTCCTTGATTTGCCGCGCACAACAAAACACGGCACTGACAAGCGCTCCCTGGAAACCCATAGAATATGAGCCAGATGAATTTGATTTCATTTTTATATTATTTTGTTTCTGGCTGAAATTTTTTTCACAGCATGTGGACTTGGCATGTAATGGGTTTGGTCTGATCTATTTTGATTATTTATTTGATGAGCAGAATATTATGATGGAGGAAGAAAGGCTGAAACTTGAGTTAGAGTGGACTCAAGGCATGTTATATGCTATTGCCAGGCAAGAAGCAACTAAGGCAAACATCACGGTGAGTCTATCTGCTATCCTATCATAAAAACTACAGTCGAATTGAATATCAGGTATGCCATTGTGGCACTAGGTAGTACATTGAAGGGCTGATGTTTACTATCTAAATGATGGTGACAGGCCAATGAACTAACAAAACAGATAAAAAAAGAGATAGCAAGACAACTTGCTGAAAGGGAGGAGCAACACAAAAGAGACGCATAGATAAGAGCCAGAATAGAATCAGAAGTGAAAAAGAAAGCACAGAAAGCGCCTGAATCTAAGCAGCCATATGTTCAAACCAGACATATCGAAGAGGAAATGGATGCTATGCCTCCAAAGCATTTCTTTTGTCCTATTCTTCAGGTTAGTTTTTTTCATCCATGTTTTTTTTTATCAGTATTTATGGGGACCGGAACCCATGACTTATCGCATGAAGTGTTTTTATTTAGGTTTTTTTCTTTTTTCTATTGTAAATCAATACTTATAGGAATTGGAACCAGTAACCTATTACATAAATTGCAACCAGTAACCTATTACATAAAGTACCTTAGCATTACACTCTTCACTCTCAAACCAAAACCCAAACCCAATGGGCTCATCCAGACTTCCTTTAAAGAAAGGGCTAATGACTATAACAATCTAAGTTGAAATTAAAGTACCCATCTGCATTAGAGGCTGTCCTCATTTAATTATGTGGACAGAACTGAATGTGCATGACTCCTAAACATCTGTGCATTAAAAATTGTCTGGTTTCTAATACTGAAACTATGTTGGCCTTATTGTATGCAGGAGGTCATGGGCGATCCCCATATCACGGCTGATGGTTTCACATACGAGTATAGCACCATCAACACTTGGCTTGAAAACAAGATCAATACATCCCCAATGACTAACCAGACCCTAGACAATAAGTTCCTCATTCCAAATCATGCACTTAGGTCTGCAATCCTAGAGTGGAAAATTAAATCTGGATTCAACAATGCAGATTATGACACTAAACAATACTTGGAAAGACTCATAAAACTTCAAATAAAACCACCAAATTTCAGAATAAAAGAGATTTTCCATTCATAGTCAGGCTTGCAAAGGTTAATAATGCATATTTTCAATAATAACTCTTTTCGAAATAGAAAGATGATACTATTTACCGCAAAAGGCTCGGGATTTTGGAATGTTTGATACATTGTCTGCTATGGTTAATAATGCATATTTTCAATAATAACTCTTTTCGAAATAGAAAGATGATACCATTTACCGCAAAAGGCTGGGGATTTTGGAATGTTTGATACATTGTCTGCTATGATAGAAGGTTAGAAACAGAAGCATATGGACAAACCTTAAATATGAAATCAGAAAAACCACCTCTGAAGCACATAGAGAAGAAATAATAATGAAATGAGAGTGAAATTAAATCCTGATGAATTAAGAAAAAACTTTATATAGTGAAAGCTTGAGTGATAGAAGTAAAACTATTACCATGAATAGACAAAGGGAACAGTGCAAAGAGTTACATGCCATCAAATAACCATGTTAAACGTTCGTAGAAATTCAACATTTTTTTATGGTGAATATTACATTAGATGGGGAATGCTTCGTTCGGTCTAGGAACTTACAAGTTGTAAAGGTGAAGCTCCTCGATGCTCTCTGCTCCTCTGCTCCTCAAACTAGCTGCTCCACAATCTCTACTCTGAACCTACTCTGGAAAATTAGCTGCTCGACACTCTCTGCTCTGAACTTACTCCGCACTCCGGACAAGGCATTTGTAGACCACCGTTGATGCCTCTGCATATGCAAACAGCTGGTAGTTGCAGGATGCAAGACACTGCATGCATGACATGGAGAACAGGTAGCAAAAACTTAGGACAAACTAATAATGAATGATATTTTAATTTATTTTAAGACTTGATTTGCAATGAAACATTATATAATAATAACATGACATATATGTTAAACTACGCTATCTTAAAATTGATGGTTAGCTGGAGTGAGGCCTTAGAGACTGTCATGCATGGGCTGGAGGAATCTTATATAGCTGAAATACTACCCATTCTCATAGATACCTTCACACTTGTGCTCCTTTTCCTTCTGGTTCCTACCACAGAGGCTGGTTTTATTTCGTTCCAAATTGTTAAATCGCCTGTCACACCAATGCTTTGTTGTGAATTTCACATCCTGTGAACCCCAAAGGAGAAGGATTATGTGTCGATTAACCATTTGTGCTTTCCTATACATTTCAAGGGTCATAGTAGTGTCACAGCCTAAATTTTAGGACTCTGGGAGTGTGCGTGGCGGTTTTTAGTAAACAGTTGTGGTAACCTAATTGATAGTGATAGAGTATTCTCTACACTCTCTCATAATTTTAAGAATGTATGTTGAAATAAACGGTAATGTGCTGAAACATTCATTCGTTGCTTTTTTTCTCTTTCTTAACACCCTTGGAGCTCTATTATTAAGCTAAGCTTCTTCTTTGCACTTTATCCCTAGGAGGTCTATTAAACAAAGAAATATTCCTGGGTGAGACTGTTCTAACCTGTGTGAATAGAGAGTGTGCAGATACCAATAATTTCATAATGAAATTCATATATTACCCGATATAAAATTCTTGAGTTGAGAAAATGAATTTACCATTCACTGTGGATTTGCTATTTTTTTTTACAGAAAGACAATCATCTTCTCCAAAACATTTACCCAAAACCCCCCAAAAACCCAAAAAAAATGCTCATCGATATCTATTGAAATTGTTGTTCGTAAAAGAAAAGTAGAGACTTAACTTAGAGCTTCTCGCGAGCCATTCTCATGACTTTAGTCCTTCATGCGTGTTCTCTTATAACAAATTCCTACATAAAGTAGGAATAAAGTTGCTAATACTTTAGGTCTCTTGCACAGTAAGAGCTACTATAACAAACTACATTGTTGTAAAAAGGAAGCATGCTCTTTATCAAATGTGAGACCATTCATGATTTCAGAACCAATCAAATAACCAGCTGGAAAGAAAATGTGAATTTATTTGTATCTTTTAAGTGGACATCGAACTTTAGAAATTTGTTTTTCTTCCCCATATTCCAATGTGGAGCTATATATCTTTAAATTCTTTCAAACAAGAATTTAATGAAAGAATTTAAAATTGGTGAAAATAGAGATGTGAACTCAACTTCACTACTACGCACCTAAAATCTTAGAAATACAACTTTTCCTTGAGCCTCGAATTTATTGGCCTCATAAGTTATATTTCTACCTACAACGAGTATAATAATGTAAATAAGCAGAGTTGCACTACACTATTAGATTGACAAAAAAAAAAAATTAAGTTAATTTTTTTTTGTCTTGTGGGCATCTTTAAGGTATCAGAGCATAAATGTAAAATATGAAAATGTATCGTAGAATTTTGACTGTTCTGAGACACTTAACACTGAGACAATCAATTGCACTACCCTACAATCGAGGAAAAAATTAACTTAACATAAACGAGAGAGCAAAGTTTAATAACATGAGATTTGCCATATTATTTGGAAAAGTTTATCGTTATGTTTTCTACTAACCATATTCTTTTATGGAATCTACATTCTATATAACAACCCAAAAAATAATGATGGCATTACTCATGCAGCTATCTTGACAAGAGAATTTGCATTAAAAAGGAAATCAGGTGGAGTAGCAAGACCAAGAGGGTGCATGACTCTTATCCCATCCTTCTTTTTCCGAGAAACATCTATTGTAACATCCTAACAATCCATTCAATAAACCACAAATCCCACCACACAATCTGTAGCACCGGATATTGTCAAAGGAATGCCCTTCGGTAGAGAAGTAGCAGATCCCGGTGGTGTTACAAGAGAAGCAAGAGAAATACGAGGAGAATCTGATACTCTAGGTCGACTAAGTGGTGCAGGGAGTTCTATCCAAATCGAAAGAGCTAGGAGCTTCTCACCTGCATGATGATTCATTTATGGAGCATACATACTGGTGCTCACATGGTGGTCATCTCCTTCGATGCAAGACGCGTGGCACAGAAGGTGAACGATGTGAGGGCGGCGGAGGTGAAGGCCACGAATGCAGAGGAGATGAAGGTAGTGATGATGGAGGAGATGAAGGCGCGATTCGTCCATCTCTACAAGTTGTTTCATACAATATTGGGTAGTTCTCAACAGAATTGTTAATTATGTCACCATACAACAGTGAAATTTTCCCTCACTAATCTTAAACTGTAGGAAACAGTCGTGGGAAAATTAGCAAAAAAAATTTGTGGGAGAGAATAACAACTTATTATAGACAATCTATTAAATAACAAGTATGTCAAGTGCCAAGTGCAGAGGGCGTGGTTAGCCTAAAAATGTGCGCACACATGTCATTTGCAGAGAAGAAGTGTAGACAGTCGATTGATTCAAAAAGAAGGCCTATCAACCTAATTAGACAAATGCCTATAGGCATAAGTCAATAAATGCATCACCATATTTAAGGATCGATGAGAGGTGGTTAAACCATGTCACAATACAACTAGGAGTGTTGACTTGTTTTGTGTAACATGAATAATTGAATAGAGTATTCGATTAGTGATTTGGATTTTTTCAATCACTATCTCTCTGAAATATTAATTTTTTTGAGATACAACAACACAATACTCTCTTCACACACACAATTCTATAGCCAAAGAAATACATAAAATTTTAATTTAACTCAAATCTCCAACCATATGGGGTACGTACTCCCACATAGTAGCACGGACAATGCAGTTATATTGCATAAGGAAGATGTTGGAATGTATTTAGGCCATATTCCTTCATGGTTTTATATCATAGGTTCTTTTACAAATTCTCTATAACATATTACTGGATTTCAAATAAAAAAAAACAACGCGCCATAAGCTGCTTTTGGATATTTTGCGCCACTAACACAACAAAAATTTCCTTAAAATTCCACTTCCTTCAAATGGGAAAGTCTATAGAAGTCCCTCTCTATATCGAGAATTATGAAGGGTTTGTTAAGCACACTTCACTATGCCCTGAGGAGTATAGAAAGAAGCGGAGAAATATATAGTGAAAGACAACCTAGACTAGAGAAAGTAGGAGTCAGAGTCATGAAACACAACCTATGTCTTCAAAACGTTTTGGGTTTTCCATAGCTTCGTGCATATGTGGAAATAATTTTCGAAGAAGATAGTAAGTACAAATATTTTGAGGGTGAAAATAACTAGGAAAAGGAAAAAGAAATTACGCTATTACCAAATAGTAACCAATTACCTGTTGTCGGGGTGACATTGAATATTCTCCTTCTACACATTACCATAAGATTTCCATTAGCACCGAAAGAATAGACAAGGGTACATAGTTTTAAATAGACAGCCTAAAATAACATCTATTTGGGAAGAACCTATGGTAGGATAATGTAAACCAAGCCATCATGGAAAATTTTCTAAGATTTAACATGGAGGCAAGGATTGATTTTTCCCAACCCCAAATAACCAATTGGGGAAAATTATTGAAAGAAAAAACAAACCTCTAGTGGAAATTACCCAAAACTCATTAAAAAAGGAATGTGAAAGAACCCTCAAAAACAAATTTAACTCGTCATTGTCGAGTGAGGACTGTGGAAAATAAAGCCTACATAACTCTACATATTGAATTATCAACATGTTAGGTAGTGATTCTAACAAAATCCATGGAAGCCAAAACCCGAATAGCAAAATCAACATCAAAGCTAATATAACACCCCTCTGTTGTATGTAACACTTTGTTGCTATCATACTGGACCTAAGATAAGACTGAATTCTAATAGAAACACTAGTTCTGAGGTGTAACAATGAAGGTAAATATTTTATTATTAAATAAATAAAGAAAATTTAATCGCTTGGAAAATAAGACACCAAGAGATGATATCATTTCCAAATGAAATACCATTGTTGAGTGGGAATGGATAATTCTTTCACGATAATACTTGTAGATCATATTCTAGATAAGCTTAATGGAATGGGAGATAAATATTCATTAAGTTTCTTAGCTGGAGAAAGATGCTAATTTTAAGAAAAACACAAAAGCCTTGCAAGAGAGAAAAGAAAGATTTTATGGGAAAAGCCTTGTGGCAAAGAAAGGTGAGCAAGGAAAACATAAAATACTTACAGGAGAGAAAGGTAAGATGTTATCGGAAAAGCCTCATGGGTGGAAAAAGCGGGATTTTATTGGAAAATCCTAGGCAAGTGGATTAAAATATCCCCAAAAAGTGGGACACTGCTAAAGGAAACCATGTCATGAAAGAGGGAATTAAATACCCATTGAAGAGATCAACAAGGGGCAGTTGATCCATGGCAAGAACTCTTGGGTCAGGGGTGAACTGGAGGAAGTTAGTTCTAGGTTATGTGGAGGTGCTCAATTTTCCATGTGACATTGTTTTAAATACTCTAGTTTGATTCAATTCCATGGGATGTTCTGTATGTTGGCTCCTTACACTATGTTGTCAAATATCTAAGCATATGAGTATAATTGCATGTGTTATCCTTGTTTATAATATGATTGAATACTTATGCATGTGACAACTGCTGAAGTTAAATTTAATCGAGGTAAAATGATAGTGATTGCAACATAGAAGGTGGTTGTTAATATTGGGTCAACGAGGTATGTGATAAATGGTATCAGAGCTCTAAGTTCAAATATTGTGGCCTAAGGCCCAACCCACCTCTGTAGGATATGGAATGGTTTGTAAATTGTGTTTCATAACAATCGAGGAATTCATGGTTATAGGTCAATGTAGTGTCTATTACATTAGAATGCATGTGAATCTAATATTTTGACATCAAAGGCATACACCATCATTGCATGCACCTTACTATTTACAAGGAAGAGTGAACATTTCTCACACTTTTCCAACAAATTATTTCTTTACTTTCATTCAAACCTTCTCATTTTATGGAAATTTTCAAAAGGCTTATGGTTGATTTCAATGATGTAAGCAAGGTCTTTTCATTAGTGCATTTGTATTCACTTCGAATAAAGAGTAATTTCAAGAATGCCTTCACAAAGATCATAGTTAATGCCTCATTGTGTCTATAAAGAAGAAAAATAGAGATACTATCACTGACATAAATTCATTATTGACTAATATGATTTTCACTGGATATTATGGTCAAATATTTTGACTCCTCTCATGTTGACGGTGTTGGATCCACAAACATTCAGGCAATCACCTCGGTATGAAGTCCCAACTAGACCTCACACAATTTGGTGTGGGAGTCCCATCTCATATGATGGCCTGGTTGCCATGTCCTTAAGTATTTGCCTCAACTCTTACTTGTCAGCAAAGGAGAGTGGCTTGCTTTGTCTTTGAGAAGTTATTTTCGCATGCTTGGTGATTGCAAGTGTACTTATGTCAATGGTTCATCGACTGTAGAGGGAGAGGGTGAGAGTGAGTCCCAAGTTGGTTGGGATGAAGTTCCAACTCGGCTAGGAGCACAAACACAACAAGACGTGCACAGCTTCTTGACGAGCATTCCACACGGATGAGGCAGTCACAACACACAAGGTAAGATAACACATACAACACTCAGTGGATGAGTCCACATGAGTGAAACGGTTGTTACAGGAAGTTTTATGTGAAAGGTTTGTCTGATGTCTAGGAGGGTATCCACCATGGGAAAGACAAAGTTAAAAACATATACAACACATTTCCATTTATAGATTATGTATTACAACAAGTGAATTATTTCAAGTGTTCAACATAGGTTAAGGAAACATGCATTACAAGTTTTCAAGATTAGTCTTACGACAGTTACAATACATGTGAGAAAACATGTTAACCTATTAGTAGGCTTCTGAATTAAGCGAAAGTTTGAAGACACATCATTACACCATACATCACTAACCCCTAGCATAGGGCATTGGAGCCACTACTTACTCCTTAAAGGAATGATTACACACTTTCTTGGCTATGCGGGAGGAGATGAGGTGAAAAGTCCTCTCATGTACAAATGAGGGCGTATTTCTAGCCAAGGGTGAAGCTGACTGTTGGTCAGGTAAATCCCCTCTGCGGACAGAGGCGATCCCACTAGCCTATAACAGAACTAGCCACAAACAAACCACGCTGCTACGCAAGTTCCTAGTTATGCATCAAAGGTGAATCAAGAAGAACAACCTGGAATCAAACGCTATGATTGAAGCAGAGTTGATATCCCCGCTCCCTCGCTCCCACAGATCATAAACGAACACCTGCACATGCAAAGGAAGAGACAAATACCAACATAACAGCTACCAAGGCACAACTATATTTCAGTCAGAAAGGAAATAAATCAACACATCACCATAATAGACAATGAGATTGGAACTATAATAGCAGTCGCTCATCAATTAATAATAAACAGGAAAAGTTACAACCATTGTTCTGACGTCGACCCTTCTCCTGGCTGGGCAAGCAACTATATGTGTCTTACAATGCATCTCCTCTCCGGCAGCATAACCTCTCTAGCACTCACTAGAATCACTCCAAGAACTCAAGAACTCAACATGTAACACTCCATGACCAACAATCATCACTACTATCACTCAATCACTCGATCACTAGCACTAACACTCTCCAACACTAGCCAACACTAGCTTGTCCAATGCATAATGACAAGCTTATATAGATGAAGAAGGGAGGAGGATGCGATGAACCGGGACACCTTTCGAGGATTAGCAAAAGCCTCAAAAGCCATAAAGATGGATAAAGCTCGACAAAAGACTGATTTTTTATCCTCAGAAAAGCTCCATGTAATGAAGGAAACAACAGTCGGACGTGCGTTAAGGCAAAAAGCACGACTAAATTTGGTTGGCGCGACTGTTGCTCTAAGACAGAGCGCCAATGGTCGCGCCCTCTTTTGAGGATCTCCACCATTGGCGTGGGTAGAATACTGTGGACTTGCGCCAATGGAAAAAGATCACTTTTCAGGGATAATCTGCAGAAGATGTCTTCAGGGAACATGGAGTACATACTCAGGGGAACATAATGCAAGTGTTTTTAGACTTTGTCACTTCTTATAACTCCTGGGATGGGTCCTCCAAGGTACGACAAGAGGAGTAACAGGGATGGTGACAAATTACTGTGTAACAGATGCCCCCTAAAGCATGAAGTCCGAGAGGTGGAGAGGGGTGAAATGCTTTACAAGAACACACATAAGAACACATAAGAGCACATATAGTTACTGCCGCCGAGGAGCTGTATTAAGAGACATGACTGATAGTTCAATTACATGATGTACTTGGTATGGTCGCAGCCATCCATAAGAGAGTACATAAATAATCTGGATCCATAGTATGGACGCAGCCATCTGGTTAGGATCAATAAACTGACTCAGGTATGGTCGCAGCCATCCAGTGAATGAGTCAAGTATCAAGAATCACGCCTAGATTACAACAGACACAATCCAGGGTCTTGCACTCCATCTCGACCCGAACAAGAGTACAGGTCCAAGCATGTGAATATATGAGCTGAAGTCGAACATGCATGAACATCGTCTGATTACCAGTCAATAATGGAAACTGTTAACAGACGCGAGAGGTACCACCAATAATGACAATGGCCCTCAAGGTACTATAGGTACAATCTACGGCATGTGAATCAATGGTCTGAAGTCGAACACCCGTAGAATCATTCGATCGGAGGCCAATGATGAAAACCTCACGTCGAACACGAAGAACCTGCCATTGAGGCATGCAGGCTCCAAGGCACCGGAAAGGAGTCTCTCGATCAATTCCCTGGATAATGAGTTGAAGTCGACAGGGAGTGACCTTGATCGAAGGTGGGCCATAATGTTTCCCACATCATCGACACGAGACAGAGAGATGAAGTTGTGAATCAAGATTGTGCGAACTATCAGAGGGAGGTTGTTTTGCAGAGGTCAACTTCTCTTGAACATATCGACAGCACATTAACGGAATTGGCAGTATTTGACATCAATGTATCAAAGGTCATGATGACGAGGCAATGAGTGAATGAGAGGTCAAATAGGGTACCCAAGTCCATGGAAGCAAGTGAAAGATATGAGATGAAATATCCCCACCCCGGTCACGAAAGCAAAAAGTGTCATGTTCAAGAGCGACATACTGTCGTTACGGTAATAATTATGGTTCAAAAATTTTCTTTTCTCCCCGCCATTTCTGGCGAGTACCCCAATTATTTTTAACAAGCTTGATGGGGATAGCATATGCTTGTGTTGTGACAAAATCCGATGTCATTAAGTTTTAACGAGTCTGACAAAGGAAGAACTCGGCGCCTTTTCATGTTTAGAGAGTTTGAAAAGACAGCAGAAAAGGAAACTCCAAGGATGTCCTTTTTCGTAAAGTTGTGTCTCTCGGGCCCAAAAAAGTATAAAATAATACCCGAAAGAACCGCCCGATCATTACGATTGAGGAGTACTTTTCATGATTAGTGACTTCGACCTGAAAAAGTAAAAAAGTGGTCAAAACCACGTCGTTTCGTAACCACTAACGAGTTTGAAACAAAAAAAACCCGGTAATCTTTTTATGTTTTAACGGTCGACAAAAAGAACTTAAAACGACCGCCCCTTATCACCATTTAACGAGTCAAGAGGAGCGACTCGGCAATCTTTTCCTCTTTAAATGGTCAGAAAAGAGCTGAAAGCGGACCTCCATTTTTATTTTCTTTAACGAGTCAAAAAGGGAAAAAATACTCGGCAATCTTTTCATATTTTACGAGTCAGAAAAGAGCGTAAAGGCGACTCGTCCTGAAGGAACGAGTGGTATAAGGGATAGCAACTGGTTTCGGTAATGGTGGAACTCACTTGAAACACGTAAAGGTTAAGAGGCTGGCTAATAAAACCACTCATCGCTGCGGTTCCTCAGGAAAGGAGAAACAGCCAAGTGAAAGCATATGATCGGCCAAAAAGATGGTGGCGATGGAATGAAACAACCAAGGCTCATCTAGCAGAATTTAGCAGATAAAAGGCAATCACAGGATGTAAATCAGGTATGGGTTCATTTTTACACAAGCTTGAACCATGGAGAACTTTGCTTGTAAAAAATTTTTTTGTTGCATGCCCCCAGCATGATCGTACAAATCGAGGTACATGCCCCCCAAGCTTCATGGCATTCACGGAGTGGATGGAATGAAGGTTTACTTGGAAAGACTCGATTTTGAAGGAGGATGCATGCCCCCCGGGCTTCAGTCACGCGCCCGGGTGAGCTGCCATCATCAGAATGATGGGGTGGGTGCTGGGGCATTTCCTGTGGAAATAAGACCATTTAGGAATGGCAGATGACTATATGTGAAGTGTGAACAGGGGAATGAAAGTTGTTCTACGACTTTGATCGTTCATCCTTCATGCGGAAAACACATCACTCTGAAGAGTGAGGACACAATAGCACGTATGCGATAAATATAGTCTCGTCCAAGGAGTAAATTGTAATCTAACGGACCTTGGACTACCATGAGACCCATTTGGATAGTCTTCCCTTCTAACGTGATAGGTACATTGGGAAGAATTCCTAAAGGACGAGTGATTTCTCGATGGAAACCTATAACGTTTCTCATCTCAGGCAGAAGCAGTGGGGAACCAAGTGCTTCCCAAGCTGTTGAAGAAAGGATACTCACAGGAGATCCCTCATCAATAAGTGTACCAGCCATAACCATGCGATAGACTTGGACTATAATTCGAAATGGTATGGAGGCTGGTAACCGAGGATTGACTAGTTGATCCCAATTAAAGGAAACAACTAGGTTGCTTGGAGGTGGGACTGGATAGACAGCTGGATATGATTCTAATGGACTTTCTTCCTGGTGTGAAGAAATGAGAGGGACGCTCACTTGATCATTAACGTCTATGTCAATGAATAGAATTTGGACGGTGGGTTCTTCATTCTTGGCAGTGATAACATCATTTGGGGAGGTAACTTCTGAAGGCGAAACCGGGTCACTTGTAATCCAGACCGTTTGACTGTTGTCTGGTTTGGATTCAGATGTAGGATCATCTAGGGCTGGAAGTTCTGAAAGCAAAACCGGGTCACTTGTAAGCTGGACCTTTTGACTTTTGTTTGGTTTGGATTCAGGTGTAAGAGCATCTAGGGTTGGAGATTCTGAAAGCAAAATCGGGTCACTTGTAAGCCGGACCTTTTGACTTTCGTCTAGTTTGGATTCAGGTGTGAGAGCATCTAAGGATGGAACTTCTGTAGGCAAAACGGGTCACTTGTAAGCTGGACCTTTCGAAAGACCGGGTCACTTGTAATCCGGAACTGTGGACTTTCGTTTGGTTTGGACTCAGGTGGTGTTGGAAATAATACTGAGAGGGGGGGGTGAATCAGTATTATCAGATCAAATAAAACTTTTCAATTTCATACTCAGAAACATATACGCTACTTCAGTTAAGTGAACTCGTGTGTACACGCTACTGTGTTTATTGCAACTAGCGTATATTAAGAGATCTTATGATTTAGTTAGCTTATCTTCAGTAAATTAATCAGAACATTATTAACCATATTAACAGTAAACAGGTGCAGTATAACAGAACAGATCATCACACAAGAGTCACACACATGAACACCATGATATAAGGTGGAAACCCAATGTGGGTGAAAACCACCTGCTGCAATTCGTCTCTTTCTTCTTTAATAAGAAACTTCTTTTACAATGTACTGGTGCAGTCCTTTACCAGCACGCAGGCTACAACCTGTAGAGGGCTACAACCCTCTTAGCTCTTGTACTAGCCGATCCATTTACTAGTACGTAGGTGCCTACCAACAGAATGCTACAATCTTTACTCCCTTTGCTCTTGTACTGGCTGATATGATTACCAGTACGTAGGTGCCGGCCTACGATCTACCCGGGACCACGTTTCATACATTTTCATACTGGATCCATAAGACAATCACCTTGTAGTACAACCTGCATCATTAATCACTGAAACACTGAAACGCTGTCAACAACACAGTCACCAGAACACAGAGCAGACACAGAACTCTGCAATAACCATCAGACCCATCTGCAACTTCAAATATCAAGCTTTACAATGTACATGCTACTTGGATGAACCCAACCTGCGTGTATACGCTCTTTTTCCAAGGTCAACCCGCGTACAGATCTAAAAATATTTCCTTATAACTTTGCAGCCGTACCAGACATCAATCATACTATAACACTTATAGAACATTATTTGCGTCAGTATGCAAATCTAGAATAAGCATAATCAACCATATAAAGATAGTTCATTTCAAACCATTTGATCCCAATCTCTCCTTAGATCTTGTTCTCTATCAACTGGTGAGATATCTCCTTAGCTCAGATCAAGCAATGCATCATCAACCCATAACCTGCATACTGGATCTAATACTTCATTAGATATTCAAGACTTTTTTTTAGATACACTTGCCTAATGATTTCCTTCTCCTTATACACCTTTAGGCCTTGTTCAATACCAAGGGCCAAAACCATAGAAATCCAATACCATTATCTTCAAAACTAGGGATCAACACGTCCGTCGAGACACCAAGGTCCAAAACCATAGGCACAACTTCCAAGGAATAATCGCCGTGGACCAAAGATAAGTTTTCCACATACACACGCTTTTACTGAAGCCAACCAGTGTGTACACGTGACTTGGTATATAGAGAACCTGCATATATGCGACATGGTATATAGTGAACCTGCTTGTATACGCGACTTGGTATATAGTGAACCTGCGTATACGCGACATGGTATATAGTGAACCTGCTTGTATACGCGACTTGGTATATAGTGAACCAGCGTGTATATATTTTTCTTCATACTTGTAGACTGATTATCAATTCCTTGCCGCTATCCTTCTGCACTATGATTTGTCATCAGTGTGATTTGCCATCAAGGACAACACTTGTCTCATAATGCCAACAATCTCCCCCTTTGGACTTGATGGCAACAACACCAAATCACTCTCCCCCTTTGACATCAAGGGCAAAGGGTGGACCAAGATATTCTCTTCCTTTACTGAATCATTCCACTGTCCATACTCCCCCTGAGTACTTGCTGAAATCTCTGAATAATCTCCCCTTTGTATATGCCAAGGTGTACCAATCTGTCCATGCTTCCTCTCAGTACATGCTGAAACTCTGTTCTTGCTGAAGTGTGCTGATCATGCTCTCCCTGACTGTAAGCAAGGTCTACAAAAAAATGTTCTACAAGAAAGAACACGACTCTATACATCATAAGTGACCTTCCTAGCACCAAAGACTCATACATACATCCATTTCCCAATCAAGTGGGGATATACCAAAAGTTTACACATGATAATTCAAGAGTATAACATCATTCATCCCAGGCATAGTGGGGAAACCAACATAGGCTGTTACATGACCTTGATGAAAATACATGACTGAAATATTTCAACATTCATCAAATGACCAGAAGAGATTTCATCAACTGATTACAATAGATAGAGACACTCAATTACTTCATGAGTCAAGAGACCAGACATCTAAGTAGGACCACGATAGTCATCAGCAGCTATCATACACAATGTATGATTTCTTCCATAAGCATCTAGTCCAGCAATTATATTTTCTTTTTGGTCTCCCTCTGCATCTAAGGTAATGCCAACACTGCATCATTATCTGATCCCTCTGACTGTACCAGATGGTCTCTGTTAGACCCATTTCAGAATCTTTTCATTCAGAGTTTGCCCTTGCTGTTCAGAACTCCATATACGCGACTTCAACTGCATCAATCAGCGTATATACGCGAATATCCCTTACGCAACACGCGTACACCATATACGCGACTATCCCCACATAAAACGACGTATGTATGCGGATATCCTTTAAACAACACGCGTACACCAATTTCCATATCAGCAACCTGTAAATGTCCTGTAGAGAATAAGTCATCAACCTATATAACAAGGTATGTCTGCATCAATTCATCCCTTTGAACAGAATTCAGAGTCATCCACATTATATCATGTGTGAAACCACCATAGCCATTTCATCAAGCTCTACATGATCCAAGTATCATTACTTGGGAACATCTGCATCAACCAACATATGTAAGTATAAACCTATCATCATATAGATACGAACTCATCATCATGTCTCCAACAAAGTGACTTTGAGGAGTCATCCATGTATCAGCACTATGTATCTTGAGCTCAAACTCTTTTGACAAAGCTTCTTGATATCATCATCAGCAACAATCCTTATCCACATGAGTGCCTGCATCATAACTGTATGATCTTTATGCATATGACAACAGCAGTATATAAGTGACTCATCATCAAGTGAGGAAGATGTGTATTCAAGCTTTTTACTCCTCCTTGTCCTTATGAAGATCACCATGTAAGCACCATATATGCATCATCAAAGAATCAACCATAAATCTGATCTGAACATCTTCTATGTAACTTCAAGAATCATATGAGAGTTTATCATAGACAACTCACAACCACATCATAGCAAGATATATCATTTAGCCATATAAGAATCATCACCAAGGATTATTAACCATAATGCCAACAATGAATTACTAAAGGCATATGCTCCCCCTCAACGAGTGCCATCTGTTAGATCTGATCATGCATATATCAGCAATAAGCATCAAAACATCATCATCCTCAAGTTAGGATCAAAACACTTCTAGACATCATACAAGTAACAAAACATTTCCACACATCCTCAGCAGACTGTAACCAATAGAGCAAATAATAGACTGAATCATATCAGATCCTTTTTTTGATCCTGTCCCCACTGCTTTTCCTCAGACTGACATATACGCAACTTTGCAATGTCTAACTCGCGTATGTACGCGACTTCCCTTTAAGGAACTTGCGTATGAGATTCAGAACGCTGGAGTTTTACACTTTTAGCTCCCCCTGAGTCTGATATGTCTGTGCTGTGTTGTGTCTCAGTACATTGTGCTGACTGTACTTCCTTCTTCCTCCATATCTTCAAGTGTGATGAGGTTTTCTCCTTTTGGTGTGATGTCCATCCTTTGTTCCTGCATTCCTTTGCTATATGTCCAAGCTTGTTACATGCATAACATCTTACATGTTTCATATTCCTCCTGTAGCAATCAGCAGCTTTGTGACCAAACATATTGCAAGCAAAGCAATATCCATTAAAGTACCTTGAGTGTGATGATCTTTCTGCATGATGGTCTTGAACCCTTCTTCTTCTACATCTAGCTGCAACATGTCCAAGATTATGACATACATAACATTCAACATTATTCATAGGAGGAGTAAAAGATTTTCTTTGAGGAGTCTCTTTCCTTGATTGTTGATGGGGTTGACCTTTCATCTCCTTGTTGATCATTTTAGATTTCTCTTTAGAGTTCCTTGCCTCACCTTGTGAACTAGATTCACCTTCAACAGATTCATGAAAACCAAGACCAGTCTTGATAGCAGGAGACCTTTGACTACTAAGAATATCATCCAAGACTTTAGAACTATCTTGAAATCGTAAAAGCTTATCCTTTTCTTCTAGTTTACCTTTCAAGATATTTACCTCAACCTGAAGCTGTTCTTCCTTTTCAAGAGATTGCTTTTTCAAATCTTCTTCATCTTTCCTTCCTTCTTCCATTTGTTCCCTTAGTTTGAGAATCTCCTTTTCTTGTTCTTCATTCAGATCCTGCTGCATTTGACGAACTCGGAAGGCACATTCTAGTTGAGATTTTAAGCTGGTGGCTTCGTTTTCTTGTATTGCAATAGCTTGGAGTAGATCTGTATTCTGCTTCTTTGATTCTTCAAGATCTCCTTTCAGTGCGAGGATTGTAGCTTCAAGATTTTCATAGTAGCTGGATCTATCTTTGAGTTTCTTGATGGTTGTGCTTCTTTCGTTGACTTCTTTTCTTAATGATGTCACTTCATGCTGCAATTTTTGACATTGGTCTTCCTTGTCCTTGAGAAGCTTTCTTACCTTGTTTCCTTCTTCTAGTTGGGCCTTTAGTTTGGTAACTTCTTCTTTGAAAGCACATTCCCTTTTGTTCAATAGATCTTGTTGATCTTTAACTTTGTCTGCAAGCCTTCTAAATACTGCCTCTATTTGATACTTTTCTTGCTCACCCATAAAAGCATGTTCAGTAGTTTCACTCTCACTTCCATCACTTTCACAAGGAAATATAGCAGGAACATCAGAGGATAACACATTCATACCTGATAATGATTCTGAATCTGAAGAACTTCTTATACCTAATCCCCAATCGACTCTCCCACTGTCATAGATCTTCTGAGATGTCTTCTTCTTCTTATGAGCTTTCTTCTTAAGCTTATTTCCCATTGTTCCACAGATCTCCTTCAACCGATCAAGCTTCTACCAAAGGACCTGCTCTGATACCAATTGTTGGAAATAATACTGAGAGGGGGGGGGGTGAATCAGTATTATCAGATCAGATAAAACTTTTCAATTTCATACTCAGAAACATATACGCTACTTCAGTTAAGTGAACCCGCGTGTACACGCTACTATGTTTATTGCAACTAGCGTATATCAAGAGATCTTATGATTTAGTTAGCTTATCTTCAGTAAATGCATCAGAACATTATTAACCATATTAACAGTAAATAGGTGCAGTATAACAGAACAGATCATCACACAAGAGTCACACACATGAACACCATGATATAAGGTGGAAACCCAATGTGGGTGAAAACCACCTGCTGCAATTCGTCTCTTTCTTCTTTAATAAGAAACTTCTTTTACAATGTACTAGCGCAGTCCTTTACCAGCACGCAGGCTACAACCTGTAGAGGGCTACAACCCTCTTAGCTCTTGTACTAGCCGATCCATTTACTAGTACGTAGGTGCCTACCTACAGAATGCTACAATCTTTACTCCCTTTGCTCTTGTACTGGCTGATATGATTACCAGTACGTAGGTGCCGGCCTACGATCTACCCGGGACCACGTTTCATACATTTTCATAATGGATCCATAAGACAATCACCTTGTAGTACAACCTGCATCATTAATCACTGAAACATTGAAACACTGAAACTCTGTCAACAACACAGTCACCAGAACACAGAGCAGACACAGAACTCTGCAATAACCATCAGACCCATCTGCAACTTCAAATATCAAGCTTTACAATGTGCACGCTACTTGGATGAACCCAACCTGCGCGTATACGCTATTTTTCCAAGGTCAACCCGTGTACAGATCTAAAAATATTTCCTTATAACTTTGCAGCCGTACCAGACATCAATCATACTATAACACTTATAGAACATTATTTGCGTCAGTATGCAAATCTAGAATAAGCATAATCAACCATATAAAGATAGTTCATTTCAAACCATTTGATCCCGATCTCTCCTTAGATCTTGTTCTCTATCAACTGGTGAGATCTCTCCTTAGCTCAAATCAAGCAATGCATCATCAACCCATAACCTGCATACTGGATCTAATACTTCATCAGATATTCAAGACTTTTTTTTAGATACACTTGCCTAATGATTTCCTTCTCCTTATATACCTTTAGCCTTGTTCAATACCAAGGGCCAAAACCATAGAAATCCAATACCATTATCTTCAAAACTAGGGATCAACACGTCCGTCGAGACACCAAGGTCCAAAACCATAGGCACAACTTCCAAGGAATAACCGTCGTGGACCAAAGATAAGTTTTCCACATACACGCGCTTTTATTGAAGCCAACCAGTGTGTACACGCGACTTGGTATATAGAGAACCTGTGTATACGCGACATGGTATATAGTGAACCTGCTTGTATACGCGACTTGGTATATAGTGAACCTGCGTATACGCGACATGGTATATAGTGAACCTGCTTGTATACGCGACTTGGTATATAGTGAACCAGCATGTATATATTTTTCTTCATACTTGTAGACTGATTATCAATTCCTTGCTGCTATCCTTCTGCACTATGATTTGTCATCAGTGTGATTTGCCATCAAGGACAACACTTGTCTCATAATGCCAACAGGTGGTTCATCTTTGATGATCAAGTGGTGGGTAGATGATGAATATAAATCACTCGTTCCGACCAGGGACTGGTCTGGAGCAGGCGGAGCACAGGTAGGTTCAGGAAGAGAAAGCTAGACTAAAGAGGAATCATGTTTGATCACTTGGTTAGTGGAGAGATGCTCTGCAGTTGTAAAAAGACGCTGATATCCAGCGGGTAGTTGGGGTAAGGGGTCCGACAGACTTGCCAGAAGACGGGAAGCTTCATCCATAAGTGGAAAGAGGTGAAGGAGATGATTACCTTCACAAAGTCGACAAGGGAAACGAACCTTCCCTTTTCTGTTACCAACTAGTAAGGTATCGTCGATTTGCGACAGTAAGGGGCGAGTCGGGTCACGGGACCATATATCTAAGATCCTGGGAATGCCAGGACAATCAGAAAGAAAATGGTCTCCTTTGCATAATCGACAAGGAGACCGAAGCTTCCGCGGAGGAGCAGAAGGTGGTTCGACTTCTGATATCTTCGTGGTAGATACGACCTTTCCCTTAGGAGACTTCTTCTTTTTGGTCTTCTTCTTCTTTTTCTTAGCCACCTGGTTAGTGAAATCCAAGGTTTCACCAGGCGAAGTAGAAGATGAGGACGCGGCAATAGGCGAAGAAGGGAAGGGGTCCACCTTAGAATCAACATGGTGTTGTTCGGGTGGAGGAGGTGGTGGTGGGACAGGAGTCATCACACTTGAGACCACCGAGTTTGAAAACAACCATACGGGTAAACCAATGGTCAACCCAGGCAAAGACAATGTTGCGATATACTGAACACCAACATTTCCAATAGAAGGAAATGGGTGAGGGTTCCCATCAGGAGGAACACCTTGGCTGGTGGGCACCGGAAAGGCTGCCATTGAACGAGAAATAACCCTACTCAAGCTAACGCAAACAAAAATCTAATTGGGTAATATTATCGTGGCCAATAAATTTTAAGACACTGAACTTAACCTTTTCATTTTTTAAGAGTCGAGAAAAGGATAAAAGATGACTCTAGTCTCCCTTGAATATTTAATGAGCACGAAGTGACAAGACGCTCACAGGCACCTTTTCGTTTAGGGAGTCTGAAAAGGATCAAAAGTGACTGCTCTGGAATTCTAGGTAGAGGGTGTGCCAAACTTTTCGCAAAACCACAGAATACTTTTTAGGGTACGGGTGGTCGATCTTCGTGAATGCTGTGTTCACTGCATTGCGAATCGTAGGGCGGCTGACACGGCTTCCTATGGATAAAGGCTTTATTCCTATAGGGGTCTCCCAATATATACTCGACGGTACGTGGGAGCACAGTCCGTATTGGCAGCTATCGTTTCACCGTGGAGGAATCACCCAACCACTCGACGATAAACTACCAGGTTTAAAGACGCCGGAACACGTCTCTAACCTAGACCTCTAGAGTGTTTGCGTTATGTTCCTATGCGTTGTTATGTTCATTGAGTTCATTTTAAAGTTTATCTTTGATTATGTTTCAGTTTTTTGGTCCTACCGTATGTGATATCTCAAAAACTTCTTACATGCAAACTATATGCCAAAATTAAATCTTTTGATTCGATGAATTCTATCTACAGGAGGGTTGAGATCTTTTTCACAAACGAAATAATCACTTCAACAAACAACAAAGACCCTAATGCAGCTAATAACAAGAAACGAAATTTTGTCTTTTTCTTTTTAATAGCAACAAATAACAATAAATGCTAACTACTATGATGCAAGAGATTTTTTGTTTTTCTTTCCTTTAAGATGGCATGATGCATGTAAACAAATTCTAAGAGATATGCACAATCCAAGTTCAGTCAATGAAATAGAACCAATTCTGAAACACTAAAATGAACCATGCAAGCAAGGAAAAACACAAAGACTAGTGAACTTCAAAGAGGCTAGAAGTGAAGTATTCAGAGTATAGAAGATCAAGCTTTAGCAAAGTACTGGATAGGTGCAGAACACAACCAACAAGCTGACTGGATAATCAAGAGATCGAAACTTCCCACAGAAGGCTAGACATGCAAAGTCACTAGATATCCTAGGGCTGAGACGAAAATCAATAGAAATGAGCAAACAGCTGAGGGATATAGGCTAAGACCAGTCAAGCAGAGGTTCAACATAGTTCCAGAGGATGAAAGAGATATATAAAGAGACTGAAAGAGCTTTCCACCCACACACAGGCAAAATTCATAGAGCTGGCGCGACTGTCAGCCTGCAACTTGCGCTACCACAGGATTGGCGCGAGTTGCTTTTGAGCAACATGCGCCAACTGGCGCGACTGTCAGAGAAATAACCGCACCAATTAAGCTTGCTAACTTAGAAAAATAAATGATACGACCTCAGGTCGGGTTGACAGTGCTCAGATGGGTCAAACAGTAAAGAATAAACTCAAAACTGACTCAGGAAGCTCATTCACTCAAGCAAGCAGAAGAAAATTAACATGCAAGACAAAAATCAAATAGTTACTCCCCAGCGGAGTCGCCAATTTGTTGGTCAGGTAAATCCCCTCTGCGGACAGAGGCGATCCCACTAGCCTATAACAGAACTAGCCACAAACAAACCATGCTGCTACACAAGTTCCTAGTTATGCATCAAAGGTGAATCAAGAAGACCAACCTGGAATCCAACGCTATGATTGAAGCAGAGTTGATATCCCCGCTCCCTCGCTCCCGCAGATCATAAACGAACACCTGCACATGCAAAGGAAGAGACAAATACCAACATAACAGCTACCAAGGCACAACTATATTTCAGTCAGAAAGGAAATAAATCAACACATCACCATAATAGACAATGAGATTGGAACTATAATAGCAGTCGCTCATCAATTAATAATAAACAGGAAAAGTTACAACCATTGTTCTGACGTCGACCCTTCTCCTGGCTGGGCAAGCAACTATATGTGTCTTACAATGCATCTCCTCTCCGGCAGCATAACCTCTCTAGCACTCACTAGCATCACTCCAAGAACTCAAGAACTCAACATGTAACACTCCATGACAACAATCATCACTACTATCACTCAATCACTCGATCACTAGCACTAACACTCTCCAACACTAGCCAACACTAGCCAACACTAGCTTGTCCAATGCATAATGACAAGCTTATATAGATGAAGAAGGGAGGAGGATGCGATGAACCGGGACACCTTTCGAGGATTAGCAAAAGCCTCAAAAGCCATAAAGATGGATAAAGCTCGACAAAAGACTGATTTTTTATCCTCAGAAAAGCTCCATGTAATGAAGGAAACAACAGTCGGACGTGCATTAAGGCAAAAAGCACGACTAAATTTGGTTGGCGCGACTGTTGCTCTAAGACAGAGCGCCAATGGTCGCGCCCTCTTTTGAGGATCTCCACCATTGGCGCGGGTAGAATACTGTGGACTTGCGCCAATGGAAAAAGATCACTTTTCAGGGATAATCTGCAGAAGATGTCTTCAGGGAACATGGAGTACATACTCAGGGGAACATAATGCAAGTGTTTTTAGACTTTGTCACTTCTTATAACTCCTGGGATGGGTCCTCCAAGGTACGACAAGAGGAGTAACAGGGATGGTGACAAATTATTGTGTAACACTGACCCTTGTGGCTATTCGACTACCCTGATGACTATTTGAATTCCATGACTTTTCAACTTTATATGACTATTTGTACAACAAGCGGGTCTCTTGGACATCCACATTACATTACATTGATTTGAAAACATGGCCTACAGTGGAGATGTGGGAAACATGACCCAACATGATAGTGCTGGTACAATTTTGCTGCTGCTGGAGTGTATGTAGAATTGCAGTGCTGTTGGGTGATGGGTGTCTTCATGGTGTACCACAATGTCACCTCCGCATGGCAAAGTGCATGGAGTCATTGATGGTTATTGGTTCACTTGATGTTTTTTTGGTGTATTTCTCCTTGCTTGTATGTTAGGAGGCTTGATAGGCTCATATGTTCGCGAAAGGTGCATGTTTGTCCATTCATCCGTCCGTGAGCACATATTTCATGTTTGCTCGTCCATCCATTCATGAACACATCTTTGCATGATCATCCATTCACGAGCACATGTCTTCACATGCATCATTCATTCGTCTGTTGGTGAACGTGTCCAACTAGATGTGCTCCCTTTGTTCATCTTGTTCGTCATGGCACCATGATTCTTAGTGTACCTATGCCTCCAGCCACTCATGACGAGATGACATCAAATCCAAAAATCTCCTAGTCTACCAAGACACATGATCATTCCAGATGCAGGCGACTGGGAGAGGCAGTAAGGTTGTGAGGTGGGATGATGGCTTCGGGCACTGTTGGTGGAAATTGCCCAAGAGTCACTGTGTGATGAAGAAGGGCAATCCAAGTCGACAATGACTATCCATGAAGTCTGGCTGGGCTAGAATGCAAAATTGTGCAAATTTTGCAAGGGACAGATTCGGTTGCATAAAGGATTAGCAAGCAAGAATTGCACAGTTTTTTGGAGGAACTACCCGGGAGACTGGTAGCCAAAACTACGCAATTCCTAGAGGGAACTGGGAGTTGGTTGCTTGGTCACTGGCACTAGAAACTGCACAATTCCCAAGGGGAAAAAGTAGTTAGATGCTCAGAGCTTGGTAGTAGGAACTACGTAATTCTTGGAGGGAACTAGTAGTTTGTTGCTAGGAGTTGGTGGTGAGGAAAACTACATTGAGACAGGGAGGCTAGCATGTTGATCATCTCTATGCAATTTCTATGCTGAGTGAACTTTTGGGTAGCAGAAAGCCTACTCATGAAAAATGCAAAATTTCGTAGATGAGCAGTTGGTCGATTGTCCGGAGGACTCACAGGGAAAACTGCGTTATTTTCTGAGGGAGACAAAGATGGGCACTTGCCGTCTATCTCACCTATTTGCACAATTTTTTCAGTCAGTAGAGCGAGCAAAGTCAACAACCTCTGCGAAATTTTTGAGGGGATTTACTCCCGTGGTGGATTTCAGGTCCAACTCTTCGAGTGACCAACATGAGAGTTGATTGGATCACTTGTGATCAATGTAGCTTGGAAAGTCTTGCCTAGTGCTTCTGCACTATTCTACGTGATAGTTGATTGAGTCAATGGTAGGGTGATGGTTCGGTTTTCAGAGGGGAGTCCTATCATCAGAACTTCAGTAAAATGACTAAGTGTGTGTACAATCAAAATATGCATGGATGATCATGAAAATGCATACTCACATCAACTTCACGATGAGACAACTCAAGCCATCCGGACAAACATGTGTAACATGACTGATTAATGGTGCAAGCGATAAACATGACACTCATGATTGATTTTTGATCGACCGTGATGATGCTCGTGCGACAGTGAATGTGACTCCATGTGTGAGTGAGATAGATGCTTTCGTAACGAACATAACAAGTACGCACGAAGCAAAGACTTTAAGCATAACTAGAACATGGTCACATGCATGACTTAGATACCAACATGAAAAAACTTGGATGACTTAAACAATCAAGGTAGATGCAAAGACTCCCAGGGGATCACGGAGTGAACCTGAGGGTGTGTATTCATCAAGGGAAACTCTCAAGTGAGGCTTCGAAATCGAGTTCAATCCAAAATTTTGGAGCGTGGTTGTAGCTGCTACAACACTTGGTGACACACTAGTAGAATTCCAGCTTCTTTGTTTTGGTTCACTGATAGCACCGGGCCTTCACGTTTTGGGGAGTATTGAATCACTGTACGGGTTACTTTGGCTTCCCCACCTACCCCACAGATATACATGGTTCACCCTTTGCCAACTCAGTCAAACATAATCAAAAGTTTAACTTAGATCTCAGTGTTTCGAATCCGTGAAAGGTAGTTTAGCTCGTGAGTTGAACATTTCCAGATTATATGTTTTTATCTCTCGTGTTGCTCCGCTACCAGAAGGCCTGGACAGTACCCCAACAGAGTCACATAGGAACACACACATTGCTCCACTATCAGTGAGCCTGGTCAGTACCCGAGTGGAGTTGCATGCTTCACCTCTTTGTGCAGGAAGCCTTTATCTTCTTTTGCCTTTGCATTTTCCAAGAGGACTGTGCATAGAAACTTATTTATTTTTGGGGTGGAAGAGGGATCCCTACTTATTGAGAGCAGAAGAGGTTGTTCCTTTAGAGAAGAATGTAAGACCTCTAACATAAGTTTTCCCATTTGGATTTTCCCCTTTTCCATTTCTACTAGTTGGATGAGCTTGAACACATAGAGTGGAAGGCTAAGTATAGGCATAAGGCCTCCCAATGTAGACACAGGTTCATGATTGGACCAAAACTTCCCTTGCAGAATGTTCGTATTTTCCATCAAGACTTCATTGGCTGAAGGTTATATCCAAGCACATGGAAGACGAACAGAAGACTGGCCAAGTGTTGGAGTGTCACAAGTCTCTTCAAATTTCAGCCACATACTCTATTCAAAAGCCAAAATGTAGTAGTTGGCAACACTTATTTCTAGAAACAAAAATAGTAATATACCAAGCAAACAAAAAAAAGTAAAAAAAAAATTGTAAGTAGAACAAACAAAGTAAAAACCAGGAAAATAAGAAAATCAAACATGATGAGAAAAACAAATAGCAAGCAGACTATCTACATGGCATGGGCGCAGCCTGACCTACTGAAGCTAATTCTCGAGATCCTGGAAGTTGATAGGAAGATTTTCAATCCTCCCGTCAAGTGATTGCAAATGGTAAGTGTGTTGCCCAAGCTTCTCGTCGACCAGTCTAAGTCCACCAGGCTCCGCTACTAGAACTTAGTGGCATTCGAAAAGACCTTTAAGTGAAGAAAACAACACTTCTTCAAGTACACCATGTAACATAGGCTTAGTTGATGACACATAGTAGTTTTTTTATTTTGGGAACAGTTCAAGTTTCTCAAGTTAATGCATAAGAGGATTTTTCCGGACTTCTTATGTGCAGAATTTAAATTAGAAAACCAAATTGTAGGAATTTACAGGGCAAGTTCCTCAGAAAGAACACCAAAAGGACACCGCTCACAACCAGATCACAGATCAATACACCAGTATTTTTGACGTGGTTAAAACCCTCAAAGAGGGAAACAGTCCACGGCCTGCGCCAACGTGGCTACTACAGGAAATTTATTAATCAAAGAATGAAAATTTACATAAGCTTCTCTCATGCACGGATTACCCGAACAATGACCCTCCATGCGCTTTAAATAGAACTCATGGACCAATCAGGTGTCAAGCCACGGATCAAGTGTCGGTAATACCGAGGAGAGAATGAACCGTCGGATCACTACATATCGTGACCGTCGGATTGTAAGTTACAATATGTACAACGGTAAAGAAACACACTTTACCTAACTCTATACCTAACTCTAAACTAGACCAAGTTGAACTTAACTATATCCTATGTGTCGGAATATCCTAACATCCCCCCTTAAGAACAACTTGGGATAGGATTGAAGGATTTACAAATATGACACAATAGGAGAAGGAAGGAGGCACTAGAGCCTATCCCCCCTTAGTGACAACTTCCTGAACTCCAAGCATATATCGAAGTTTAGTGAACTTCGCCTCTGTGAGAGCCTTTGTGAAGATGTCTGCAACCTGATCATCTGCTGGACAATATTGCACTTCAAGAACATGGTCATGAATGAGCTTTCTGATGAAGTGCATGTGTAGTTCAATGTGTTTGTTGCGCTGATGCTGGACTAGATCTTTGCATAGCTGAATGGCACTTTGATTATCACACCAAAGTGTGGTTGGATGCTGCTGCTCAAAGCCAAACTCTGATAAGATCTGACGAAGCCAAAAGGCTTCCTTACTAGCTTCCACGGCACCACGATACTCTGCTTCTGCTGACGAAAGAGAAATGGCAGCCTGTTTCTTACAAGCCCATGTAATAGGTCCTGAACCAAGAGTGAAGACATAACTGGCAGTAGACTTCCAATCATCAGGGTCACCAGCCCAATCAGAATCAGTGAAACCAACTAATAGAGGAGCTGCTTTGGCACTGTAATGAATCCAAAACTGTACTGTACCTCGAACATAACGAAGTACTCTTTTAGCTGCTTTCCAATGACTTTCACGGGGGTTTTGCATAAAACGAGCAACAAGGCCAACAACAAAGGAAAAGTCAGGACGAGTATGGGTTAAATACAAGAGTTTTCCTACAAGTTGACGGTATAAGGTAGCATCAACTTCAGGAGAAGTACAAGAGACTGAAAGTTTGACTCCAGACTGAAAGGGAGAAGGGGCTGGCTTACAGTCTTCCATGTGAAAATGACGAAGAATATCACAAGCATACTTGGACTGGGAAAGGAAAATACCGTCCTTGGATTGCAAGACTTGAAGACCGAGAAAATAGTGTAAGTGTCCTAAGTCTGTCATTTCAAATTTCTTTTTAAGGCTGGACTTCACATGGTTTATAAGGTTGGGATCACTACCAGTAAGAATAAGATCATCAACATAAAGAACAAGGATGATAAGAGAGTTGCCCACTTTCTTGGTGTAGACAGTATTGTCAGAATAACACCTAGAAAAGCCAGATTCTAAAAGAAAGCTATCCATTTTGGCATACCAAGCCCGAGGAGCTTGCTTGAGGCCATAAAGGGATTTCTTAAGTTGACAAACAAGGCTGGAGTCTGTTTGTATGAAGCCAATGGGTTGTTCCATATAGATTTCTTCCTGCAAGTCCCCATGCAAGAAGGCAGATTTAACATCCATCTGATGGACTTCCCATTTTAAAGAGGCAGCAAGGGAAAGAACAAGGCAGATAGAGTTCATTTTGGCAATAGGGGAGAAGGTTTCAGTGTAGTCAATGCCTTCAACCTGTGAAAATCCCTTAGCAACAAGACAAGCTTTATGTTTATCAACTTTCCCATCTGGTCCATACTTGGTTCTGTAAACCCATTTACATCTAACAAGTTTGCGTCCCTTTGGTAGAGGAACAAGATCCCATGTATCATTTGCCAACAATGAATGATATTCTTCATTCATAGCTGCTTCCCAATGTGGATGGCCTGAAGCTTCTGCAAAAGTGTCAGGATCATGATTTACTGGAGCTTGAGCCAGTAAAGAAGAGGCTCTTTCAAACTGAGAACGTGTACGTCGCTGATCTGTAGGATCACCGGCAAGATCACCTGCTGCATCCCGAGTAGCACGGACCCATCTTGGAAGTTGAGGATCCTGAGAAGGTGGGGGAGGATTATCATCCTCACTTTCATCATCTGAAGAAGAAATGTTTTCAAAAGTAGAAGAGGTAGGAAGAGGTGGCACATCCGCCGGACTAGGCTCGCAGGCCGATTTATTTTCATCAAATTTTACATCTCTTCTAATGATAACATTTTTGGACTTAAATGGAATAAGTCTATAACCTTTTACATCTTCAGAATATCCAACAAAAGTACATTTCTCACTCTTAGGTTCTAAAGCTTTATGCTTTTCATCTGGAATATGGGCCCATGCTTCACTTCCAAAAACACGAAAGTGACTTACATCTGGTTTAATGGAACTCCAAGCTTCTTCTGGAGAGATATTCTCTAGAACCTTAGTAGGAGTGCGATTGATTATATAATTTGCACAATTAATTGCTTCGGCCCAAAAACTAAGACTGTGTCCTTTAGATTGCAGCATACAATTAGCCATTTCCTTTAAGGTGCGATTTTTCCTTTCCGCTACACCATTTTGTTGTGGAGTGTATGGAACAGTATGTTGCATTTGAATTCCATTTTCGGTGCAAAAGTTGATGAATGTGTTTTTAACATATTCTCCACCATTATCAGTTCTTAGCTTAAGAATTTGATGTCCAGATTGTTTTTCAACAAAGGCTTTGAAGGCCAAAAAAGTGTTAAATACTTCGCTCTTGAGTTTTAAGAAGTATACCCATGTGCGTCTGGAGAAATCATCAATGAAAGTTAAGAAATACTTGCAGCCAAAGAATGAAGCAACAGGAAGTGGACCACATAAATCACTGTGCACAAGCTGTAAAGGGGCTGAGGCGTGCCAAGAGGCACGTTTGTCAAAACTGTCCCGATGATGTTTTCCGAGTACACATCCGGAACAAACACCATCTCTGCAAGATACCATAGGAAGACCTGTCACCATATTTTCTTTACATAGATGCTGAAGGGAGCGATAGTTTAAGTGACCAAATCGCTCATGCCAAAGTTTGCTCACTTCATCATTATGAGCAACAAATACTGAGGGAAGATTTGATGACCCAAAGTTGTGAAACTTATATAACCTTGTGGAATCATCAGCAAGACCAGTAGCTATAATCTGTTTAGGATCTTTTAGATCCTTGATTACAACATCATGAGGTGAAAATTCAACAATTTTACCTTCACCTGAATGAGTTATCTGATATACAGATAGAAGGTTGCAGGATAAGGTTGGAACACATAGTACATCATTAAACTGACCATTGTCTAGATGAATAGTTCCAGTCCCTACAACATTAAGAGATCTATCATCACCAACATAAATATTTTTGGTGTTACAATCATTTAAAGAAGAAAACATGGCTTGGTTTTTGGCCATGTGATAAGAGGCTCCAGAATCAATGAGCCACTCATGAGAATGAGAGGAAGAAGATACATTTAATGCATAACCAGACTGAGATGATTGACAACGACATGCAGAAAGTGCCATTCCGGAAGTTGAAGTTGAAGTAGGCTCCACATGGATGTTATGTTTCTTCATTGCGGCTTCCAAGGCTTCCATCTTCTTAAAGCATTTAGATTCTAAGTGGCCATCTCGATTACAAAAGTTACAATGTCTATCAGCCTTCTTCCATTTGTTTTTATTGGTCTTATGATTTTGCTGAAATGATCTTTCATTTTGAGGCTGAGTTGGTTTAGGACCATTCTTTTGAGGATATGACTTCTTAGGATTCTTTGAATTTGGTTGCTGCTGGGCGGCTAACGCTTTCGTGGAAGAGTTTCCAAGATTAAGAAGACCAAGGTGTAAGAGTTTTTCTTGTTCTCTTATTAAGGAATCACAAAAGGAGTCAAAGGAAGGGGCCTTGTAGTCTTTTCCTTGACAAATGAAAGCTTCCCTTGTAGAATGGAAAGTGGAAACAAATACAGAGTAGGCTGGTCCCAACTTAGTAAGGATGGAATAAATAAGGTTACCATCTTCTTTCTTAACCTTAACACCTTCCAAGAGATATCTAAGGGTCTTGAATTTGGACAAGAAATCTTCAATGCAAGAAAAATTATTAGGATCCAAAGTAACCAACTCATTTTCAAGTTGATGGGCTCTAATTTCATTTTTAATCCCAAAAACTTTAGCGATTTTTTCCAATGCTTCATGAGAAGTCTCAAGTTCTGCAATATGGAATCTAAGATCAGGAGAAATAGACATCCCTATCAAACCACGTGCTTGATCTTGCCTATTTTCCCATTTTGCAGCCTTGTCTTCATCTTTTGGTTTCTTCTCTTGGTCTGTGGCTATTCTGTAGAGACCTTTACTTCTAAGTAAATCTTCCATGTAGGCTATCCATTGGAAGTAATTAGTGCTGTCAAGAATGACTTGGCATGGAATTTCCATTTTTTTAAAAACTGAAGCTGAAGATGCTAAAAGTAAGTGTTCCAATGGATAGATCTCGAAAAATTAGGCTGTTTTAAAAAAAACGGCTCTGAAAAAGGCTTCCGGATGAAGAAGTTATGGCTTTTTGAAAAAAAAATTGTTGAAGTTGCCGGCAAAGTGCGCAAATGTGCGGGAATGAAAAAAATCCGCCCCCACAAAATGGAGACTTGAACCCAAGACCTCTACTCTCTTAAAATAGCTTTGAACCAATTGATCTATACAAAAAATTTGAGAGAGAGAGAGAGAGGGGGGGGGGGCCTCGGTTTGCGTGCTTGCCTTGAGAAAGCTTTTTTTCCCTACAAAACACAAAACACAAAACCCAACACGAATATGCAAAGAAAAACGAACCTTGCGGCTCGAAGTTAGCTTTAGCCAAAAAAAAAAATATTTTTAAAAAAATCTCAAAGTCAGCTTTAGCCGAAAAACTAAATATTTTTCTCAATGTTTCTGATTTTCCGAGATCACACTAAGGTGCAGGGAAAAGAGCATACGCATGAGAAAAATCCTTCCTTTCTGTTTCTGATTTGCCCAGATCGCATAGAATCGCAGGGCAAACAGCATACGCAGAAATGAAAGGTATAGATCCGGTTAAAAAAAAGGGGTAAATAAACCGAAACCGAAATAAGCAGAGAGAAAATAACGGTAAACTGCAAAAACACTGTATACCTCCCGATCTGAAAAATGACGCAGCTGGGGCTACCAGAAACCTTTTCGCATGAAACGAAAGGGGTTCCTCACTGGAACAGATGCTCCGAACGCAGCAGAGCAGTCCTCTCGGCCCGAAAGCAGTCAGAAACAACAGATCTAGGAAACGACAGCCGCATGCAGTTCTACCGGCTTCAGATTTGGATCACCAATGGACGCGGCCCTCAAATAGCTCTGATACCATGTAGGAATTTACAGGGTAAGTTCCTCAGAAAGAACACCAAAAGGACACCGCTCACAACCAGATCACAGATCAATACACCAGTATTTTTGACGTGGTTAAAACCCTCAAAGAGGGAAGCAGTCCACGGCCTGCGCCAACGTGGCTACTACAGGCAATTTATTAATCAAAGAATGAAAATTTACATAAGCTTCTCTCATGCACGGATTACCCGAAAAATGACCCTCCATGCGCTTTAAATAGAACTCATGGACCAATCGGGTGTCAAGCCACGGATCAAGTGTCGATAATACCGAGGAGAGAATGAACCGTCGGATCACTACATATCGTGACCGTCGGATTGTAAGTTACAATATGTACAACGGTAAAGAAACACACTTTACCTAACTCTATACCTAACTCTAAACTAGACCAAGTTGAACTTAACTATATCCTATGTGTTGGAATATCCTAACACAAATATGATCAACAACTTTGCAAGTAATCCAATGATCCAAAATGTTAGTCAATTTTTTCTGTGTAAGGAGGTCAAACAACATATGTGTTTTACCTAGTATGTTCTGCAATGGCTTGTCTCCTCCTTTACATGGAATCCCGTGTTGAATTTCTCGTGTGTAGAGTGTACTCAAGTCATCATCTCCTCATGTAGCTCCATCCCGGTACTATTTGGTCAAGCATTCAAAGATTTTTCATTGTTGTGTGTGTAGCTTGGACTGAGATTGGATATCACTACAAGAGAAAAGGAATTGTTGAGGGGAAAAAAATTTCACCATAAGCTCATTGGTGACGGTAAAAAAATCCTTCGTCACCAAAAACTGAACATCACCAAAGGCGGCATCGCCAAAAATATATGTGTTGTGGTGACATTCAATGTTCGTCACCAATAATGATTTATAATGATGGATAGAGACCGTCACCATTTCATATGAGCAATGGTGACTGACCATAGCCTCCATCACAAAAAACTGAACATCACCAAAGGTGGCGTTGCCAAAAGTATAAGTGTTGTAGTGACATTCAAAGTCTATCACCAATAATGATTTATAATGACGGATAACAACCGTCACCATTTCATATGAGCAATGGTGATGAACCATAGCCTCAGTCAGCAAAAACTGAACGTCACCAAAGGTGGCGTCGCCAAAAGTATAGGTGTTATGGTGACATTCAAGGTCCGTCACGGATGTTGATTATAATGATGGATAATGACCGTCACCATTTCATATGAACAACAACGATTTACGGTGATGGATATTTCATGGCTGTCACTGTTGGTGCATATATATGGTGACATTCGTTGACCGTCACCAAAAGTCACATTGCCAGAAGTATAGGTGTTGTGGTGACATTCAATGTCCATCACGGATAATGACTATAATGACGAACAACGACCATCACCATTTCATATCAACAACAATGATTTATGTTTACAGACCTTTGAGGGTCGTCACTTTTGATGCGTATATATGGTGACGTTCGTTGACCGTCACCATTTCATAATTTGGTGAGGCTCGAGAAATTTCACCAATACTCATTGATGTGGTCAAATAGCCTCCATCACCAAGAATTGATCGTCGTCATTTTATATGGATGTCAGGGCACGATGGAATTGAACCACCAACCTCCTGCTTGTAAAGCAGGTGTTCTTCCCTTGAGCTAGCACTCTTTAAAGAATTAGACTTTGAAACTTCACAAAATTGTAAATTCTACAACTTTCGATAAATTAATGTCTCGGAAATATTTTATTAAACAAGAAAAGCAACATCGAAGCTACAGGTCCCTACCTAATGGTTATCGAAGTTATGCAAAGTGGGTGAAGGGGAAAATAGTTATGTATAAGTGAATAAATGTGTTCAGTTGAATACTCAATTAAAAGTGAAACTCTGAAGACATTTATAACCTATAAATAACAAATGCATCAAATATTGGAAAGGAAATGTCATAAGTGGACAGCATATGGAAGAAGAGCGTTGATGAAGAAGGTTGCAATATGTTATAGGTTGAGTGAAATAAAAATCTCAATGTTGTTGTTTGGTGTTCAGATATCAAAATGATATCTAAACTTCTATGCAAATGTAGCACGGATCTTGGGAAGCCATGAACGACATATAATAAAAAAAATTATATATATTTCCCCTTCACATAAACCAACATGCAATTCAGAATTTCACAATTCTGCACTCAAAAAATGACAACAACCAAAAAATAAAAAAATTGACTTGGAAAAAATGTAAGAGCTTCACCTTCATTCTTGAGCTGCTTCTGTTTATTTGAATTTGACTTGTGACATTGTTTATCTCACAAGGAATCAAAAACATCACTAGTTTTAAATTCATCCAATACAAACCTTGGAGACCCCACTGACATCTGCGTTTTTGTTTCCATGCCTAAAAACCATGGAGATCCATGTCAATAGTTTAATAAGATGTGTGTCTTCTACTCAAGAACACATTCCTTATTAACCATTGTTACCTGACAAAAACCAAAGAGACAACACAATATCAGAGTACACAAAATCCCCTAGTGAAATATAATCATAACTTAGGTAAGAAATCTAAAAGATATTCTTAATTAATAAACTTTGTATTTGGGAATCACTTGTGTCTATTTATCTAGGCAATTATATCATAGCATATGTCACACAGTAGCAATCTACAGTACCTAAAGTGAAAACACAAATTTTCTCAAGAAAATAAATTTAGAAAAGAGCTTTGAAAACTATATGTTTGTCATCAAAGCTTTAATTAGTTTAACAACAAACTAGAAACAAACAGGACAATGGCCAAAGTTTCCACTCATACAAATAAAGCTAGAGTCATTATTTCAATTACAGATAACTGAAATTTGGGCAGTGGTTTAACAATTAAAGCTTATTTGCACGGAAGACTTGTCAATACCGTCATTTTTTTTCCACGGTCCATTGTGTCTCTAGATCCATATTAGATAGCTTGTTATTCTCAAGTTGTACCTTTCAAATACTGATTTCTAGTGCACCCTTTAAAACACAAGTCTACCACTCCATTTGATTTTGTTTTGTCAAGAGAATTGGTAGGACCTCCCCATCCTCTTTTTTACATCAATAAATAACCATCCATCAATTAGATAAAGAATAAAAGATACGCAAGAAAGGCCAAATATGCATTTTTTGTATACCTATGCTCTAGGACTCATCTGACCTTACTGGTGCAAAGAACTCACCGTGAAAAAATAAAATCCACGTGGAATTTACAAAACTTTTTTAAATCAACCTTCAAGTAAACCAAACAAAATATGAACATTCTTTTAATCAATAAAATCTCTAACTTGAAATAAAAGTGGCTTACAATTGAATGTTATATCAACCATGTCAAGTAACTAACATTGGGTGAGAAACACAAGCCATGCATATTGGATTATTGAAATAATTGATCTGATAAAGCTCAAATTCAAACAGATAACTTACATCTATGAAACGCAAATAAATGACTTACAACTAAGACATGAGGTTGCCCTTTCAACCTTGTCGTTAAATAACTCTTCTTTATGTCACATACCATTAAAATTTTTATGATGTCAGGTGGAAGTGGTATTGTAACATTAACCTCTGATAGATTCTGTGTCCACTACTACTTCTCAAGATCCACTCGATTACCAACATCTGGGGCTAGAAAACATGCAAAAACCATCAAAATGAAAATGAAATCTACATCCTTGTAAAAAAGTTGGAGGAAAAAAAAAAACCCACAAGTTGAAACAGATTGTAGGATAACACATTCCTGCAACATGATTATCTTGTCATGAGCAATAAAAAAAAAATCAGGAGAAATGCAATTTTTGCCACATTTTGACAATCATTTTTTTTGCATATTCTATGATAAATTGATGAAAAAAGTCAGTGAAAGCTTGTCAACATCAGGATTATAGTAAAACATATATGAACCAACACATATATAATTCTAAACATAAGTATTTAAACATAGAATTATTTATTAAGGACATTGTATTTTGTGAAAATATGGAAGTCAAATCTTTGAAATAACACAATTTATGGTACCACTGCCTTACAAAGTCTATTCATTCGAGTATTTACGAAGTCCTTTCAAGAATTTATTCAAAGTTCAAAGCTCAAACAATTAACATGTAGCCTAAAAAAACTCAAATTTGAAAAGGAGATAACCCAAAGATGTAGAATATATATCTCACATTTATATATCCACATTGAAATGACACTTTTTAGCATACTATTGTGAATTCAGCCCAAAATGCTAGAAACAAATATTAATCGTTACTTTTGTTAATAATGAAAACTAGGGCCAAATTCCACTTTGAACAGGTCATTTGGGGAAGATAATTGTTGCGTTGCATTCCACTTTTCAAGAGGACCAAAATCGATCTAAATATCATCAAATTTGGATAACTAGAAGTGGAATTTTGAATTTATGTTTCTCATGTAAATTATTTAGGTTGGCCGCAACTATATGTTGGATTAAGAAGATCAAAAGTCACGCCCACTCAACTCCACTGAATTGTGTATATAGAGTAGCATTCTCTCTCATTTGGGACACATCAATAAAAAAAAAGAGATCTCGTTAGCAGCGAAGATTAAGGAGGATAAATTTTGGTTATGGTTGGCACTGTTTTGGTTAGGGCTTTGTCATAACAGGTCTGAGTTTGGAAGCAATGGTTCACTATGGTTAAATACATTATTATATATGGGTTGTGACTTGTTTCATATGGGACTTCTTCCTGTAGTTTGGAAATAGCTAGAAGATATTCTCACAGCTTGAACATAAGCCTTGAATCACTTGCCCCTAAGCTAAAATACAACTGAAAGCTGCTGACCTTATATGATAGTATTCAAGTGCTTGTTGAGGATGACATGGAAACTTAAAAACATGCTAGGACTACTACAAATAATAGAGCTCTTTTAGGAAGAAAAAGATCACATTGTTTGTAGATATTCAAGAGCTGGAGCAGCATGCTTTAGAAGCTCTAATCTAGAACCACAAAGATAATATCAACAGTGACCTTAATGTGGTCATAAACTAGCTCCTTAAGCCAGTGAAAGGGATCATCATGTGAAATAAGGAAGGCCACAATAGAGAGGAGGATTTTTGGATCAGCCAACTTAGAAAGTAGTGGATTGTTGTTGCCCTAACTAGACCGATCTTCTAGAACAATATGATTTGTCCTCTCTAACCAAACTGGCCATATTACAAGATTGAATGGATTTAAGAGCAGTGATGCCTGATATTCATATTGGGAAGTTATTTTATATCATTGTACTCTCTCTCTTTCTCTATTGAACATTTGATGATAATAATAAGACGATTTGATCAAGGGTTTTTCCCATCTTGGGGTTTTTCCCTGGCTTCAGCCATATTCTCATGTCTTTCGGTCTTGGCTTGTCTTCTACATCTATCATTTATGTTCTTTTGTCAATTACTATTATATAATGTCTAATGTGATTGGTAAATGGATTAATGGGCATATGATTGAATGAAGTATCTAATCTAAGCAAAGAACATGTTGTGAATTACTATATTGGATCATATTTGATGGCTACTGTTACACAGTAATTTGTCACCATCCCTGTTACTCCTCTTGTCGTACCTTGGAGGACCCATCCCAGGAGTTATAAGAAGTGACAAAGTCTAAAAACACTTGCATTATGTTCCCCTGAGTATGTACTCCATGTTCCCTGAAGACATCTTCTGCAGATTATCCCTGAAAAGTGATCTTTTTCCATTGGCGCAAGTCCACAGTATTCTACCCGCGCCAATGGTGGAGATCCTCAAAAGAGAGCGCGACCATTGGTGCTCTGTCTTAGAGCAACAGTCGCGCCAACCAAATTTAGTTGTGCTTTTTGCCTTAACGCACGTCCGAATGTTGTTTCCTTCATTACATGGAGCTTTTCTGAGGATAAAAAATCAGTCTTTTGTCGAGCTTTATCCATCTTTATGGCTTTTGAGGCTTTTTCTAATCCTCGAAAGGTGTCCCGGTTCATCGCATACTCCTCCCTTCTTCATCTATATAAGCTTGTCATTATGCATTGGACAAGCTAGTGTTGGCTAGTGTTGGAGAGTGTTAGTGCTAGTGATTTAGTGATTGAGTGATAGTAGTGATGATTATTGGTCATGGAGTGTTAGATGTTGAGTTCTTGAGTTCTTGGAGGCATGCTAGTGAGTGCTAGAGAGGTTATGCTGCCGGAGAGGAGATGCATGGCAAGACACATATAGTTATTCGCCCAGCCAGGAGAAGGGTCGACGTCAGAACAATGGTTGTAACTTTTCCTATTTATTAATTGATGAGCGACTGCTATTATAGTTCCAATATCATTATCTATTATGGTGATGTGTTGATTTATTTCCTTTCTGACTGAAATATAGTTGTGCCTTGGTAGTTTTTATGTTGGTATTTGTCTCTTCCTTTGCATGTGCAGGTGTTCGTTTATGATCTGCGAGAGCGAGGGAGCGGGGATATCAACTCTGCTTCAATCATAGCATTGGACTCCAGGTTAGTCTTCTTGATTCACCTTTGATGCATAACTAGGAACTTGCGTAGCAGCGTGGTTTGTTTGTGGCTAGTTATGTTATAGGCTAGTGGGATCGCCTCTGTCCGCAGAGGGGATTTACCTGACCAACAAATTGGCGACTCCGCTGGGGAGGAACTATTTGATTTTTGTCTTGCATGTTAATTTTCTTCTGCTTGCTTGAGTGAATGAGCTTCCTGAGTCAGTTTTGAGATTATTCTTTACTGTTTGACCCATCTGAGCACTGTCAACCCGACTTGAGATCGTACCATTTATTTTTCTAGTTGGCAAGCTTAGTTGGCGCGGTTATTTCTCTGACAGTCGCGCCAGTTGGCACATGTTGCTCAAAAGGAACTCGCGCCAATCCTGTAGTAGCGCAAGTTGTAGGCTGACAGTCGCGCCAGCTCTGTAAATTTTGCCTGTGTGTGGGTGGAAAGCTCTTTCAGTCTCTTTATATATCTCTCTCCTCTGGAACTGTGTTGAACCTCTGCTTGACTGGTCTTAGCCTGTATCCCTCAGCTGTTTGCTCATTTCGATTGATTTTCGTCTCAGCCCTAGGATATCTAGTGACTTTGCATATCTAGCCTTCTGTGGGAAGTTTCGATCTCTTGGTTATCCAGTCAGCTTGTTGGTTGTGTTCTGCACCTATCCAGTGCTTTGTTAAAGCTTGATCTTCTATACTCTGAATACTTCACTTCTAGCCTCTTTGAAGTTCACTAGTCTTTGTGTTTTTCCTTGCTTGCATGGTTCATTTTAGTGTTTCAGAATTGGTTCTATTTCATTAACTGAACTTGGATTGTGCATATCTCTTAGAATTTGTTTACATGCATCATGCCATCTTAAAGGAAGGAAAAACAAAAAATCTCTTGCATCATAGTAGTTAGCATTTATTATTATTTGTTGCTATTAAAAAGAAAAAGACAAAATTTCGTTTCTTGTTATTAGCTGCATTAGGGTCTTTGTTGTTTGTTGAAGTGATCATTTCGTTTGTGAAAAAGATCTCAACCCTCCAGTAGATAGAATTCATCGAATCAAATGATTTAATTTTGGCATGTAGTTTGCATGTAAAAAGTTTTTGAGATATCACATACGGTAGGACCAAAAAACTGAAACATAATCAAACACTCTAGAGGTCTAGGTTAGAGACGTGTTTCGGCGTCTTTAAACCTGGTAGTTTATCGTCGAGTGGTTGGGTGATTCCTCCACGGTGAAGCGATAGGTGCCAATACGGACTGTGCTCCCACGTACCGTCGAGTCTATATTGGGAGACCCTTATAGGAATAAAGCCTTTATCCATAGGAAGCCGTGTCAGCCGCCCTACGATTCACAATGCAGTGAACACAGCATTCACGAAGATCGACCACCGATACCCTAAAAAGTATTCTGTGGTTTTGCGAAAAGTTTGGCACACCCTCTACCTAGAATTCCAGAGCAGTCACTTTTGATCCTTTTCGGACTCCCTAAACGAAAAGGTGCCTGGGAGCGTCTTGTCACTTCGTGCTCATTAAATATTCGAAGGAGACTAGAGTCATCTTTTATCCTTTTCTCGACTCTTAAAAAATGAAAAGGTTATGTTTAGTGTCTTAAAATTTATTGGCCACGATAATATTACCCAATTAGATTTTTGTTTGCGTTAGCTTGAGTAGGGTTATTTCTCGTTCAATGGCAGCCTTTCCGGTGCCCACCGGCCAAGGTGTTCCTCCTGATGGGAACCCTCGCCCATTTCCTTCTGTTGGAAATGTTGGTGTTCAGTATATCGCAACATTGTCTTTGCCTGGGTTGACCATTGGTTTACCCGTATGGTTGTTTTCAAACTCGGTGGTCTCAAGTGTGATGACTCCTGTCCCACCACCACCTCCTCCACCCGAACAACACCATGTTGATTCTAAGGTGGACCCCTTCCCTTCTTCGCCTATTGCTGCATCGTCATCTTCTACTTCGCCTTGTGAAACCTTGGATTTCACTAACCAGGTGGCTAAGAAAAATAAGAAGAAGACCAAAAAGAAGAAGTCTCCTAAGGGAAAGGTCGTATCTACCACGAAGCTATCAGAAGTCGAACCACCTTCTGCTCCTCCGCGGAAGCTTCGGTCTCCTTGTCGATTATGCAAAGGAGACCATTTTCTTTCTGATTGTCCTGGCATTCCCAGGATCTTAGATATATGGTCCCGTGACCCGACTCGCCCCTTACTGTCGCAAATCGACGATACCTTACTAGTTGGTAACAGAAAAGGGAAGGTTCGTTTCCCTTGTCGACTTTGTGAAGGTAATCATCTCCTTCGCCTCTGTCCACTTATGGATGAAGCTTCCCGTCTTCTGGCAAGTCTGTCGGACCCCTTACCCCAACTACCCGCTGGATATCAGCGTCTTTTTACAACTGCAGAGCATATCTCCACTAACCAAGTGATCAAACATGATTCCTCTTTAGTCCAGCTTTCTCTTCCTGAACCTACCTGTGCTCCGCCTGCTCCAGACCAGTCCATGGTCGGAACGAGTGATTTATATTCATCATCTACGCACCACTTGATCATCAAAGATGAACCACCTGAGTCCAAACCAAATGAAAGTCCACAGTTCTAGCTTACAAGTGACCCGGTCTTTCAAAAGGTCCAGCTTACAAGTGACCCGGTTTTGCCTACAGAAGTTCCATCCTTAGATGCTCTTACACCTGAATCCAAACCGGAAAAAAGTCAAAAGGTCCGACTTACAAGTGACCCGGTTTTGCTTTCAGAATTTCCAACCCTAGATGATCCTACATCTGAATCCAAACCAGACAACAGTCAAATGGTCCGGATTACAAGTGACCCGGTTTCGCCTTCAGAAGTTACCTCCTCAGATGATGTTATCACTGCCAAGAATGAAGAACCCACCGCCCAAATTCTATTCATTGACATAGACGTTAATGATCAAGTGAGCGTCCCTCTCATTCCTTCACACCAGGAAGAAAGTCCATTAGAATCATATCCAGCTGTCTATCCAGTCCCACCTCCAAGCAACCTTGTTGTTTCCTTTATTTGGGATCAACTAGTCAATCCTCAGTTACCAGCCTCCATACCATTTCGAATTATAGTCCAAGTCTATCGCATGGTTATGGCTGGTACACTTATTGATGAGGGATCTCCTGTGAGTCTCATTTCTTCAACAGCTTGGGAAGCACTTGGTTCCCCACTGCTTCTGCCTGAGATGAGAAACCTTATAGGTTTCCATCGAGAAATCACTCGACCTTTAGGAATTCTTCCCAATGTACCTATCACGTTAGAAGGGAAGACTATCCAAATGGGTCTCATGGTAGTCCAAGGTCCGTTAGATTACAATTTACTCCTTGGATGAGACTATATTTATCGCATACGTGCTATTGTGTCCTCACTCTTCAGAGTGATGTGTTTTCCGCATGAAGGAAGAACGATCAAAGTTGTAGACCAACTTTCATTCCCCGGTTCACACTTCACATATAGTCATCTGCCATTCCTAAATGGTCTTATTTCCACAGGAAATGGCCTAGCACCCACCCCGTCATTCTGATGACGGCAGCTCACCCGGGCGCGTGACTGAAGCCCGGGGGGCATGCATCCTCCTTCAAAATCGAGTCTTTCCAAGTAAACCTTCATTCCATCCACTCCCTGAATGCCATGAAGCTTGGGGGGCATGTACCTCGATTTGTACGATCACATGCAACAAAAAAAAATTTTAACAAGCAAAGTTCTCCATGGTTCAAGCTTGTGTAAAAATGAACCCATTTACATCCCGTGATTGCCTTTTATCTGCTAAATCTTGCTAGATGAGCCTTGGTTGTTTCATTCCATCGCCACCATCTTTTTGGCCGATCATATGCTTTCACTTGGTTGTTTCTCCTTTCCTGAGGAACCGCAGCGATGAGTGGTTTTATTAGCCAGCCTCTTAACCTTTACGTGTTTCAAGTGAGTTCCACCATTACCGGAACCAGTTGCTATCCCTTATACCACTCGTTCCTTTAGGACGAGTCGCCTTTACGCTCTTTTCTGACTCGTAAAATATGAAAAGATTGCCGAGTATTTTTCCCTTTTTGACTCGTTAAAGAAAATAAAAATGGAGGTCCGCTTTCAGCTCTTTTCTGACCGTTTAAAGAGGAAAAGATTGTCGAGTCATTCCTCTTGACTCGTTAAATGGTGATAAGGGGCGGTCGTTTTAAGTTCTTTTTGTCGACCGTTAAAACATAAAAAGATTACCGGGTTTTTGTCGTTTCAAACTCGTTAGTGGTTACGAAACGACGTGGTTTTGACCGCTTTTTTACTTTTTCAGGTCGAAGTCACTAATCATGAAAAGTACTCCTCGATCGTAATGATCAGGCGGTTCTTTCGGGTATTATTTTATACTTTTTCGGGCCCGAGAGACACAACTTTACAAAAAAGGACATCCCTGGAGTTTCCTTTTCTGCTGTCTTTTCAAACTCTCTAAACATGAAAAGCCGCCGAGTTCTTCCTTTGTCAGACTCGTTAAAACTTAATGACATCGGATTTTGTCACAACACAAGCATATGCTATCCCCATCAAGCTTGTTAAAAATAACTGGGGTACTCGCCAGAAATGGCGGGGAGAAAAGAAAATTTTTGAACCATAATTATTACCGTAACAGAAGTATGTCGCTCTCGAACATGGCACTTTTTGCTTTCGTGACCGAGGTGGGGATATTTCATCTCATATCTTTCACTTGCTTCCATGGACTTGGGTACCCTATTTGACCTCTCATTCACTCATTGCCTCGTCATCATGACCTTTGATACATTGATGTCAAATACTGCCAATTCCGTTAATGTGCCACCGATATGTTCAAGAGAAGTTGACCTCTGCAAAACAACCTCCCTCTGATAGTTCGCACAATCTTGATTCACAACTTCATCTCTCTGTCTCGTGTCGATAATGTGGGAAACATTATGGCCCACCTTCGATCAAGGTCACTCCCTGTCGACTTCAACTCATTATCCAGGGAATTGATCGAGAGACTCCTTTCCGGTGCCTTGGAGCCTGCATGCCTCAATGGTAGGTTCTTCGTGTTCGACGTGAGGTTTTCATCATTGGCCTCCGATCGAATGATTCTACGGGTGTTTGACTTCAGACCATTGATTCACACGCCGTAGATTGTACCTATAGTACCTTGAGGGCCATTGTCATTATTGGTGGTACCTCTCGCGTCTATTAACAGTTTCCATTATTGACTGGTAATCAGACGATGTTCATGCATGTTCCACTTCAGCTCATATATTCACATGCTTGGACCTGTACTCTTGTTAGGGTCAAGATGGAGCGCAAGACCCTGGATTGTGTCTGTTGTAATCCAGGCGTGATTCTTGATACTTGACTCATTCACTGGATGGCTGCGACCATACCTGAGTCAGTTTATTGATCCTAACCAGATGGCTGCGTCCATACTATGGATCCAGATTATTTATGTACTCTCTTATGGATGGCTGCGACCATACCAAGTACATCATGTAATTGAACTATTAGTCATGTCTCTTAATACAGCTCCTCGGCAGCAGTAACTATATGTGCTCTTATGTGTTCTTATGTGTGTTCTTGTAAAGCATTTCACCCCTCTCCACCTCTCGGACTTCATGCTTTAGGGGGCATCTGTTACACAGTAATTTGTCACCATCCCTGTTACTCCTCTTGTCGTACCTTGGAGGACCCATCCCAGGAGTTATAAGAAGTGACAAAGTCTAAAAACACTTGCATTATGTTCCCCTGAGTATGTACTCCATGTTCTCTGAAGACATCTTCTGCAGATTATCCCTGAAAAGTGATCTTTTTCCATTGGAGCAAGTCCACAGTATTCTACCCGCGCCAATGGTGGAGATCCTCAAAAGAGGGCGCGACCATTGGCGCTCTGTCTTAGAGCAACAGTCACGCCAACAAAATTTAGTCGTGCTTTTTGCCTTAACGCACGTCCGACTGTTGTTTCCTTCATTACATGGAGCTTTTCTGAGGATAAAAAATCAGTCTTTTGTCGAGCTTTATCCATCTTTATGGCTTTTGAGGCTTTTGCTAATCCTCGAAAGGTGTCCCGGTTCATCGCATCCTCCTCCCTTCTTCATCTATATAAGCTTGTCATTATGCATTGGACAAGCTAGTGTTGGCTAGTGTTGGAGAGTGTTAGTGCTAGTGATTTAGTGATTGAGTGATAGTAGTGATGATTATTGGTCATGGAGTGTTAGATGTCGAGTTCTTGAGTTCTTGGAGGCATGCTAGTGAGTGCTAGAGAGGTTATGCTGCCGGAGAGGAGATGCATGGCAAGACACATATAGTTATTCGCCCAGCCAGGAGAAGGGTCGACGTCAGAACAATGGTTGTAACTTTTCTTGTTTATTAATTGATGAGCGACTGCTATTATAGTTCCAATCTCATTATCTATTATGGTAATGTGTTGATTTATTTCCTTTCTGACTGAAATATAGTTGTGCCTTGGTAGTTTTTATGTTGGTATTTGTCTCTTCCTTTGCATGTGCAGGTGTTCGTTTATGATCTGCGGGAGCGAGGGAGCGGGGATATAAACTCTGCTTCAATCATAGCGTTGGACTCCAGGTTAGTCTTCTTGATTCACCTTTGATGCATAACTAGGAACTTGCGTAGCAGCGTGGTTTGTTTGTGGCTAGTTCTGTTATAGGCTAGTGGGATCGCCTCTGTCCGCAGAGGGGATTTACCTGACCAACAGCTACTTTGACCCTTCGTTTTGATGCCACGGCCTTGCAAATGATGGCTTGAACTTCTAAGAAAAACTGGTGCTGGCTAGGTAAGTGAAAATCTGGGTGAAACTACTGACAAAAAATACCTTCAACTTACTGATAATAACTAGTACGACCTCCTCAAGTGATACCAAAGTCTGGTAATGAGTGAATCAACAACCTTTTACCTACATGAACTGCAGATGGAAAATATTACCTCCAAAAATCCCACAGTCTCTAGTGGTACCCATGACTTGCCAATTGGATGAATCTTTAGAAATAAATACTAGCGAAATATTTGACTGGTCTCTTTTCTTCTAATCAACTAGGGTGGATTTGTTTCACCACCGAAACTAATTCATTCAAGGGTTTCACCCTTAGCACTCAAAGGCCACAAGAGCTCTCCAAATTGTTATGAGAAAATGATTGTGCATGCCCAAAGAGTGAGCTTTATCTCTCTTTTATCATCAAAAAGAGTGAGCTTCATCTTTATTTTATCATCAAAATTCCACTGGTGTCCTTTTTATATCTTTTTCTTTCCTTGGTGTGATCATTCAGAGAGGAACATTACACTTGCACCAATATTGACTCCTTTGAAAATCATGATATAGGTGGGGTTGGCCATAAACATTAGTGGATGGCTTAGCTATTAAAATTGACAACTAGGGCCAAACTCCATGTGAGTCTCCTTATTTATACAAGCTAATATTTTTCTTGGATTCCTCTCATTGAGAGGTGTAGTTTTGATCTATAGATCATCCAATTCCAACATGTATTCATGGAGATATGAATTTATTTGTGTTACTTGACAATTTTTCAAGGTTGTCCAGCAACCAAATTACCCCAACTTATCTTCAACATTTCATTATAAATAGAAGAGGCCTTCAAGTCATTTTGCACACGGACTTCTCCTAACATCTCTCTCCACTCGTTTCGGTTTGGTGGCTAGAGAGATCAAGAGGGAGAAGTCCTAGATGCAGTGGAGGAAACATAGCTACTTTTCAAAAGGGAGATCTAGCCATGCCCTAAGGATGTATGGCCATTGTCTTAGAGGTGCCCTAATTCCCTAATAGTAGGCCTTATACGTAGTCTTGGGAGGCTCCTATTTACTGTCATGAAAAGGCCTTATACACAACTTTCCTAGCCAAAGTTTGTGAGGCCCTAATCAGCAACATATGAAGGCCTAAAGCCACAATTAGAGGAACCCTTATCATATATTGAAAGGGACCCTTAGACGTAGCTAGAAGTGAGGACCTAGCTGCAGCAAAAGAAGTACTATAGTAGTGTGAAGGTTTTGTGTTAATACCACATGGTTGTAGATGACAATGTGGTATCATTCAAGGTTGTTTAGGCATGATAAGGTTGGTAATGATCTTGATTTGCAGGGTAGTAGAAGCCGCTAAATGGAGGAGAAAGAAACTATCGTTTAAGGGTTAACTAGGTCACTGTTTGAAGGGATCAAAGTTACAGTCCATTGTTGGGCTACGCCACAGGCCATAGCCAATAGTTGGAGACCTTTTTAGGAGTTGCATTTAGAAGGTAAGCAACCCTATAAGGTAGTGTATGGTTGGAGGGATTGTATGAAGACTAGCCCTAGTCAATAGGTGGACTGTGGGGTGCATTTAAGGTGTTTTGGCACTCAGAGCTTGTGCCCTAACCAGTGACAAAGTCTACCATGAAATGCACCAGTCCTTGCAGCATATGAAAATTGCCAGATTAGCAGCCTTATCATGATCAATGGAGCAACAAAGGAAGGAGACTCTTATTGAAGGAAAGCGTCAGTATTCTAGGTAATTGGTTGAGTTGTTCTAGGACTATCATATGTTGTATATCTTCAATCCTTGGTATGAGAATTGCAACCTCATTGCATCATTGCCACAGAGAAGATTTTTGATCTCCTATTTCGCAAGTCAAGTATTGACTTCAAATCAATGTACTCTATCTCTTTCTCTCTCCGAAACTATTAAAGAATATAGTAAGAATTGATCAAGGGTTTCCCCACATTGGGGTTTGTCTGTTGGGTCCCTATAATACTAACGATTACCCCATTACTATTGTAGTTATACCCCTTATTTATATTGTTGTGCCCCTATTACCCCCATGTTTTTATTTCTGTGCCCCATAGAATCCCTCTGTTGTTATCTTTGTGGCTATATATTATTATTGTTAGGTCAGCTGGATTATATTGTGACTCGTTAGACTCCTATATATAGAAAGGAGGTTTTGTCATTTGTATCATCCAAGAATTGTTCATTTATGTAATGTAAAGGAGGTTGCCCCCTTGAAGAGGCCGAATTCTAAGGCGTTGATCTATCTTTTCTATCTTTTCTTCAGCTGGTTTCATAACATTTGGTATCAGAGCTTTGGATTGTAGGGTTTCGCTGCTCCAAACAGGTCATCGTGGAATTTTCACTATAAATTATTTCTGTGACATTTCAGAAGTCGAAAAAAAACTCATTTGAGAAGAAATCACGCTGAACCTTGGGTCTGAATTTCAGAGCTCTTCGCGCGATATTTGTGGATATATGATCTGAGGAAGTTGGTCTTTTTGCAGACTCCTCAATTACATTCAAAACAGGTGACCTGGGGAAAATCATCATAACTTTCTCACTGGGGATTGGATTGGAATTTCGTAAGAAGGTACAGAAAGAGGATGGACTGTAGTTTCTTGTATGCATGTTTCAGATCCAACGGTTGAAACGGTGACTCGTGGCACGTCGTACAAGTTCACTATACTGAACTAGTCTAAAAGCAAGTCACTGTGGGAGATTTCACATAACTCTTCCTTGGAGAATCCAATTTGGGCCAGACTTGTGGCATTAGAAAGAGGACACAGAAGGCTACTACATGTTGCAATTTCAGAACTAGATGATCCGAAATTACAAAGATACATCAGATTCAATATCAGGCTTCTATAAAGTGAAAAAAGGTGTGTAGTTTTTTTTTTTTTTTTTTTTGTAAGCTTGGTTTAACATAATTCAAGGGGCATAGTAAAGCATTATTATCAATAAATGATGGCCCCCGAGGAAAGAAAATGCAAACACCTAGTAAGGAACCTGAAAGCTCTAGCATGACTCATGAAGAAGAAGAAGAAATGCTACATGATATATCAAAATTACAAGAACAAGTGCAAAAAATGTCACGCTCACAAAAGCTAATATAAGCTAAGATAAATGGCGTGGAATCCAGGATAAAGGGCATGGAAGCTAAGATGGATGATTCGAAGACAAATTTGAAGAGAGACATGGCAGAGTTGAAGACAGATTTGACAATTTTTCTACAAGAAATACTTACTAATGGTGAAAAGGTTGTAAAGGAAACTCATGCTCTGAACAAAAGTAATGTTAATCATGATTCCATAGACTCTAATGTTGGATCGAAGACCCACCATATTCCAAAAATAGATATGAGGAACTTTGATGGCAAGGATCCTGCCACATGGATATTACAGATGGAGCAGCTCTTCGACCTCAATAATGTGCAAAACACACAAAAGGTACGTATGGCAACTGTATATTTGGAACCAAATCAGTTTGTATGGTATCAATTGCTTTGCTCTCGTAAAAAATTTACACTTGGGCAACTTTTACGGAAGAATTGACAGCACATTGTGAAGATACAAAAAGCAACACTTTTTTTAGCCAATTGATAAGTCTCAAACAAAAGGGTTCAGTAATGGAGCACATTGAGGAGTTCCAAAAATTGAACATAAGGGTAAAAGATATTCCAGAGGAGCATAGGATTGATGTGCTCATAGGGTCTTTAAAGGATAATTTCCAACATGATGTTCGCCTTTGGGAACCTGATTCATTAGAGAAGGCATTCAGGTTAGCAAGAAAAATGGAAAGCAAAATTATGGCAACCAGGAAGCATACCACTCAGAACTATAAAGACGGAAGTGTTGTTGCCCCTAGTCTTCCAGAACCTATAAGGTTGACACCACAATAATTGGAAGAAAAAATAACAAAAGGGCTTTGTTATAGTTGTGATAGCAAATACACTAAAGGTCATAAGTGTGCTGAGAAGAAATTATTCTACACAGATTGTGAAGAGGAAGAAGAAAAGGAGCAAGAAAGGTTAAAAGAAGAAGATATACTCCAGGAACAAAGCCTAGATGAAGAAAAAATAAATCCGACCATATCTTGTAATGCATTGGTAGGAATTACCACTCCTCAAACCATCAAGATGGAAGGACAAATCAAGAAGAAAAAGTTAATAGTGTTGATTGATTTTCAGGAATCACCCACAACTTTATTCATTGTAGGGTAGCAAAAGAATTGAATTGCTTCCTATATCCAGCACCAGAGTGTCAAGTGATGATTGCAAAGGGAGGAACAATAAATTGCTCTGGAAGGTGCAATAATATCAAGCTATCCATGGGAGAATATGTATTGACTAGCCCAATGCTTTCCATTCCAATGGGAGGTGCTGATGTTGTACTAGGAGTCCAATGGCTACAATCCTTGGGTACAATAGCTTTTAATTTTCAAGAACTTTTCATCAAATTTTCTATAGAAGGAAAGGAAGTTGAATTAAGGGGTATTGCAGGGAAACCAGGAAAGATAATCAGCTCTAATGGTATGACAAAGCTTCTAAAAAATTAGCAAAGAGGTGTAATTGCACAATTATGTTCGCTAGATGTTTCCACATCGGAATCATCTATTTCTCCAGATCTCCAAAAAGTCCTGGACAATCATTCCAAGGTATTTGAGACTCCTAAAGGTCTCCCACCTATGCGTGATCATGATCATGCTATTCATCTGATTCCAGGAAGTGTTCCTCCAAACATCAGGCCGTACAGATATCCTTATGTCCAAAAAAGTGAAATTGAACGTATGGTTGCAGAAATGCTAGAGGCTGGTATAATTCAACCAAGTCAAAGTTCTTTCTCTGCTCCAGTAGTATTGGTGCACAAGAAGGATGGATCATGGCGCATGTGTCCAGATTATAGGGAGCTCAACAAGCTCACTATTAAAGATAAGTTCCCCATTCCTGTCATTGATGAATTACTAGATGAATTGCATGGATCAATTTACTTCACCAAGTTGGATCTTCGTTCGGGATATCATCAAATCAGAATGAAGATTGAAGACATTCCGAAAACGGCATTTAGAACTCATGAGGGTCATTATGAATTTTTGGTCATGCCTTTTGGCCTTACTAATGAACCTTCAACATTTCAAGGTTTGATGAATTCAATTTTCAAACCATTCCTTAGAAAATTTGTGTTAGTATCTTTTGATGATATACTAATCTACAGCAAGTCTTGGAAGGATCATGTTGAACATGTTGACAGGGTGCTACAACTATTGGAGGAGAAACAATTATATGCAAAAAGATCCAAATGTTTCTTTGGAGTTCAGGAGGTGGAATATTTGGGTCATATTGTATCTCATGAAGGAGTTAAGGTAGACCCTAGCAAAATTAAAGCCATTAAGGAATGGAAAATCGCCACATCCATAAAGCATCTGCGAGGATTTCTTGGGTTGACAGGGTATTATCGCAAGTTTGTTAAGAATTATGGGAGAATAGCAGCACCTCTAACAACATTATTGAAGAAAGATGCATTTTCATGGACTCTGGAAGCAACAAAGGCCTTTGAACATCTTAAAGAGGCAATGTGCCAAGCACCAGTCTTAGCTACACCGGATTTCATAAAAACCTTTATTGTGGAATGTGATGCTTCGGGAAATGGAATTGGTGTTATTCTAATGCAAGAAGAAAGACCCATTGCTTTTGAAAGTCTTCCAATCAAGGGAAAGTTTTTAAGCAAAGCTATTTATGAGAAGGAAATGTTGGCAATACTCCATGCACTTAAGAAATGGCAACCCTACCTAATGGGAAGACACTTCAAGGTAAAAACGGATCATGATAGCCTTAAATACTTTTTAGAACAAAGATTATCCTCTAAAGAGCAACAAAAGTGGGTCACAAAGATGTTGGGTTATGACTTTGAAATCATCTACAAAAAAGGGAAGCAAAATGTGGTGGCAGATGCACTCTCAAGAAAGGATGAGGATGTGGAAGCATTGTTTTGCGCCATTTCTATTATCCAACGAGATTGGATAAACAAAGCAAGGGAGGAATGGAAGAATGATGAAGAAGTGTGGGCACTTATTCGAAAGTTACAACAAGATTGCAGTACGTATGATACATTTAAATGGCAAAATGATTCATTATGGTACAAAGATCACTTATACCTCCGTAAGAATACCCAGCTAAAACAAAAGATTCTTATGGAATTTCACACTTCTCCCTTAGGAGGGCACTCAGGATTTTTAAAAACTTACCACAGGGTTAAGAAGGAATTTTTTTGGGATGGCCTTAAATCAGATATTCAAAAGTTTGTGGCGGAATGTTTGGTTTACCAACAAAATAAAGTTGAAACAATTAAGACACCAGGTCTATTACAACCTTTATCCATTCCAAGCCAACATTGGGAGGAGGTTTCATTGGATTTTATCACAGGTTTACCCAAGTCTGAGGGAAAGAGTGTCATCATGGTGGTAGTTGACAGACTTACCAAGTATGCACACTTTTGTGCATTATCACATCCATTTAAAGCCAGTACAGTTTCTACTGCATTTATGGACACAATTCAAAAACTACATGGAAACCTAAAGATTATTGTAAGTGACAGAGATCCCATTTTCACTAGAAATTTTTGGACAGAATTATTTTCTTGTCTTGGTACTCAGTTAGCTCATAGCTCATCTTATCATCCTCAATCTGATGGGCAAACTGAGATAGTAAACAAATGTTTGGAAGGATATCTTCGTTGCTTTGTATCTGATAAACAGACACAATGGGTCAAATGGTTGCCTCTCGCTGAATGGTGGTATAAACTTCCTTCCATACAACAACAAAAATGATCCCATTTATGGCACTTTATGGGTATCAACCACCATCCATCACATCATATTTAAGAGAAAATTCTAAGGTTCAGGCAGTGGAACATCACATCGAACATCAACAACAAGTCCTCCAACTCTTAAAGGATAACCTCGTGTTGGCACAAAATAGAATGAAACAAGAGGCAGATCAACATCGCAGTGAAATAAGTATTGATGTAGGTGATTGGGTATTTCTACAGCTACAACCATATAAGAAAATGTCCCTAAAGCAAGGTAAGAAGGATAATAAATTATCACCAAAGTATTATGGTCCATACAAGGTGTTGCAAAAGATTGGTACAATGGCATACAAATTGGAGCTTCATGGAGCTTCTTGATTACACCCAGTTTTCAACGTTTCATGTTTAACGAAGGTTATAGGTGACAAGCTCCCAGTTCAAAGAATATTGCCAGAACTTGACGAGGAAGGAAAAATTATATTGGAAACAGAAGCAGTCACAGAAACAAGAACTCGACAGCTACAAAATCGATCAATTTCAGAGTATCTTATCAAGTGGAAGAACTTATCTGCTGAAGATTCCACATGGGAGGATGAGATTTTTATGTAGAAGTATCCAGAACTACTCAAGCGTTGAGGACAACACTTTTTTGAAGGAGAGGGGCTTGTTGGGTTCCTATAATACTAGTGATTACCCCATTTCTATTGTAGTTATACCCCATATTTATATTGTTGTGCCCCTATTACCCCCATGTTGTTATTTCTGTGCCCCATAGAATCCCTCTATTGTTATTTTTGTGGCTTTATATTATTATTGTTAGGTCTTCTGGATTATATTGTGACTCCTTAGACTCCTATATATAGAAAGGAGGTTTTGTCCTTTGTATCATCCAAGAATTTTTCATTTATGTAATGTAAAGGAGGTTTCCCCCTCGAAGACGCTGAATTTTAAGGCGTTGATCTATCTTTTCTATCTTTTCTTGAGCTGGTTTCATAGCATTGTCCCTGGTTGGTGCAACATCTTGTGTCCTCTTGTCTTGGTGTGTCTTCTATTGTTTATGTTTATGTTATATCTGCACTTTATTATCATGCTAATGTGATTGCTAATCTGAATAATTACATTGGGATAGTATGAAAAATTGAAGTAAATTTCCCTAAGCATAGAACATACCTAAATTTAACATGGTATCAGAGCTAAGGTGAAGAAAAAGTCCGAGGAAGAGTGGAAGAGAAATCACCGAAGAGAGTTGGGAATGCAAAAAGGCTCAATGAGTTCCTCATCCCACTTCTCGGCTGAAGACAAGCTCTGTGAAAAGTCTGACTATCACGGATGGAAGATGTCTCTTGATCTGACATTGGAAGATCAAGAAGTGTTGGATTACGTGAAGGGTCAAATACCCGACCCTTCATCAAATGCACCAACTTCTACAAAGAACAAGTACACCAAGGGTGAAGTCAAAGCGAAGAATATTATTAGAGATTCCATTGACAACCATTTGGTTGCCTACATCTCTGATCTAAACGCCTCCAAGGATATCTATGACAGATTGGTAAGCATGTTCAAGGTTAGTGATGAAAATCAAATTTTATTTCTCAAAAATAAGCTGAAGGATATTAAGAATGGTAAAGATGAGGATATTCAATCCTACATCTTAAGGATCTCTAAGATCAAGAATGATCTCCTATCGATTTCAGAAATCATATTGTGTTAATTCCTTTTGCAGTTTGTGTAGGAAAAAGGGGGCTAGTAGTTGTTGCTAAAGCCGTACCAAGGCAACATAGGACAAAGCATGAATTGTTTGAGCAATTATTTACAAATTTCTTGAGGATGAGAGAGCTCATGGAGGCATGAGTATCATCAAGATTGCAAGGAAAAAAGGAAAGTAAATACAACTCTAAAGATGATGATATAAGTAGAACTAAAGACTTAGTGGTGTATACCAAGGCAGGCATAGAGGAATACTTGAAGACTACCAAAGATCAGGGAGCTTTGGAAATTACATCTGAAGGGAGAGAACAAAAGTGATGAATCAAAGGATATGGAGAAGGATATGAAGATCACTTTTCCATAAAGCATCCTCAGGGCATCGATGAAAATGATTATTTGATAGGTAACAGAGGACCAAAGAAGTCAAAACCTGGCCAAGAAGATTATGGTGACACTGGTCATTCTATAAATAATGTTGGTGGTAGTATCACTAAGAATTATTCTACCAGTATTAAGGAACAACAAGCTAAATTTTCCATCAAATGACTTGGAGTCTTGTTAGAACACATTGGACTTGAAAGGAAGATATTTGAGACAGATAATCTAGCTATCCCTAATACTCGTAAACAAAACATTACTAATCCAGTGCAGAGTAACAGGACCTTGGGTTTATTTCCATGTGTGGTTACTTTAGAAGGAAGAAACATGAAATTTTCCCAAAGTTCAAACAAGGATCAAATTATGAAGGAGACTCTTTTCAACTCTTGTTAAATGGAAGGTATTGAATTGGGGGATATGTATCATCATCAAGATAGCAACAAAAATACCTACGCTCAGTTACCCAACAACATAATTATAATTTTTGATCGAGGTAAGGGGAGAATACACCAGAAATGGTGCAGTTCCTTCAGGAATGGCCTAATTGCGAAAATGGACCATTGGCATACTTTCAATGAAGAAGTTGTAGAGCCATATCCTCCACTCTTTGTTAAGGAAATTTGCAGGGTAGAGGGTATTAAGACTTTAAATATAGAAACATTGTTAAAGGAAGGTGTGCCTAGTACCTTTTGCCCCTTCTTAAATGAATATGATTATAAGTCAACCAATAGTCTGTCTCCTTTTGAGGCTTTGTAGATTTTGAAATGAGCACCTCGAAAAACCATGAAGGAATTAAGTTTGATGACTTCAGAAATACAACCAGGTGCATTTATTTTAGATTTCCTTCCTAAATTTCCAATAATTGCATATATGACATTTACACTGAAGAATATTATTGGCACTATTGGAAATTTCAAAGAATCAAATTCCAGCGGAGCTAAATTCTTGTTACATAAACTATATGTATCAGCTTTCGTGGATAGGTTTCATTCAATCTCTTCAGAGTTTGCCCCACTTGATGGAGTCATTCAATAAGAACTTACAATCTACACCCTTGGAGATTTAGTTGCACATTTTCATAGAATGAAGCCAGATGATGATCTTTCTTACTATAGAGTTGTTTGTCCCTACAAAATGTGCAAGGCTCTATTTGCAGAATGCCTTTTGAGTCATTGGGCTTTCCACCATTTGAGAAGTAATGGAGAAATTAATGCTATAGAAGAACTGTTGGATTGTCTAGAAATTGATGTTAAGGAATTTTGGGGCTCATCAAATAATCATCTGGTACCCTTGATGGGGAACATGAAATTTCATCAAATTTACAAAGTTATCAAAAGGCTACAAGATGAGATTGAGGGACCTCCAAAATTGCACTTGTTCTGGGAAGCTTCAAAGGTGCAAAAAATAAGTAAGGCTAATACAATACTCAATCGATTGGAACTTATATTTAAAAGGAATTTCTCTTTCAATATGGAATCTCAGAATGTTGTATTTTCCTTCCCATTGTATAGTGAGGTTGTTGAAATTGCTTATTATAGATACACCATGGTCCACACAGTTGTACATGCTTTGACACTTGCTATATATAGAGGCGATGAAAGTGTCAACAAGTTTATCACAAGCCACACAATGTTATGATACTTAGATTTAGTGAAATTCCTCAAGGAGAAAAGCTTAAAATTAGATGTTCTTGTTGTTCGTGCAGTACAGGTTGATGATGTTTCTGAGATTACAACAACATTATTTTCTATAGTTGAAGAAATCAGAGATGGTCTTTATTACTGCAGTGACATAATTTGTGCCAGTAATCATATGATATGTAGTATTATCACTCTACTCCACTTGTATACCCACATCTTTCTCTAGAATCTTTCTGAATTTTTCTTTATTGGTCACATGCTAAAATGCTCCATTATCCACATACAAACAACACTAGAAGGGGTATTCGTAGAGAGGAAAATCAAGTTAAGGATGAAGAAACATACTCCAATGATATGGCGTCATCTACAAACAAGACATGGGGAAAGACTACTGCTAAGTCTAGAGTTTTAGGGTCACCATTCAAATGTATTGGGTTGAGTTTAGCCCAATAGATGAATACAAAGAGGGATGAAGAGATGCATGCTTCCAAGCAACATATGTAGCTCAAAAATAGGAGGCCCATGGCTACTCTTTGGAATGACATTTTGGAATTGCAAAACAATATTTTGAAAAGCTAGTAACAAGTTGCAAGGTGATCATACTTGTATTGATGATGATACATGGATTCAAAACCCTCTGAGTGGGTGTAGATGAGACCAGGTGTAAGTTCTGGATTATTTTGATGCCAAAAAATTTCTTCTCATAGTGTCATTTCTCAGCCAAAGGATAGTTGTTAGCAACTTTCTAAAAAAACATATCATAAAATAAAATCAATGATTGAATCTTCCCAACTTTAACTCATGTTACCTTCATACCTTATTGTTGATTTCGTGCAAGGCTTAAAAGTTTGGCATCTCTATTTCATTGATGCAGATTTAGGATTTTTTAGCCTTTTTCTCACCTTTTTATGCTTAAAAAAAAACACATGTGAGGTGTCCAGATGCCCCCTTTTCAGGAGGGGGCACCCACAAGTCCAACTTTTTGGGAAGTGTCCTTACACACGAGCAAAACATTGGACTCTGCATTTCATGTATTTTTTTCAAAAGAGAGGATGCAAGGAAATGTTTTGCTAGATGGCCCTGAGGCCTGTGGTCCTGAGGATGCAAGGAGCATGTCCCCAACCTTGGGAGTATGTACTTGTGTAACACTACATATTTCCACAGAAAGCTAATAGTGGAGACTTGGGGAGCTAGAATCTATGTTATAAATATTTTCATCTGTCCCTAATTGTCCATGTGTGCTGAAGGACAGGATCTTTCTAAGAAATTGGGGGTTTATAAATTGTTAAACTCGGCTTGAAACCATGCCCAAAAGGTCTTAGTAGATGGGCATGTGTGCTTTAGTTTAACCACTCGACCCATTGTTCAGTAAATTAAGATAAGTTTGGTATTGAATATAGCAATTTAAACTCCACTATTTCAGTTTTTGTTTTAAGCATAAGTCATTTGAAATTTGAAAGAGTCCTTTTGTTAAGAAATGCATCAAATACTACCACAACTAACAAAGAGTAAAATCTTTACGGTAAAAATTGAATTTGCATTCAAAAGCATTATAGAATAAACTGAATTTGTCTTTGACAAGAAAATCCATTTGTTGCCGAAATTGATTCAATTCCCCTCAGCTAAGAGGCCATGTTACCATGTGAAAAAGTAACCTTACAAATTGTTGCATATCTAGTTGGTTAAATGCATTGTAACATACTCTAAACGTGTACATGCTTATTGTCTAATGCAATTACTCACTCTAAATAGAACCAGTCTCTTTTGTATGTGATACTAGTCTTCTACAATATAATTACTATGACTCCCATGACTTAACTTATTTCACCTTGAGATTGAGTGTAATATCTCTTGTACTTGGATATCATTAAAATAACACTTATATCCAAGGTGATTCCTTGGGATACCCCCATAGACTAATCTCCAAGTCCAAAGTTAGAGGGCATCTTATTGAGGTGACAGTCGCAAGATCCTTGATTTACCCAAAGTTGGCACCCTATGAGCCTTGAACTACTTATTAATGCCATAGAGTGGGAAATAATACACTACTTCTTAGAGAAGCTAAGTGTGAACTCATCCTCTTTAGACGGAACCATAGAGAGGGAAGTGGAACTACTCACTTCAGGTTGCTAATAAATAAGTGGGAAGTTGAACTCAATCACTAAGGATGGGATGAATCAAGATACATTGCATGAATCACACTAGCCTTCATGGAGCCATAGTGTGTGGTTTCATTATAGAATGTAGTTCAGACATATAAGACGAGAACGCATGCATAGATTTTGGTAAAGAAAGAAAAGCATAAACTCATAGATATGGAGGAAAGGTTTCTTTCTAATCCCTGACTAAAGGGAGGCACCATATAGAATGGAAGGTTGGAATTAGAAGGTTTGGCACTGGAAGGGAAGGGATGGTACTAATTACTAGGTACTATATGGTACTATATATCACCCTATATGAATTATATGCATTCTAATCTAATATTTATTTTGAATTGTACCAGGTATAGTGCCAGATATAGTGCCAGGCACAAATAAGAAAGAATTGGAAGGGAAGAGATCAAACGATCTAATAACGAAGTAAAAGTTGTTAATACTACTTCAAGAAAGTATGATAATGGTCTTAATGGTCCCAAAACCCATTGTAAGACAAAGAAGATGTGGTCAAAGGTTAAATGCTTGTGTTAGGTCCCTATAATACTAGTGATTACCCCATTACTATTGTAGTTGTATCCCTTATTAATATTGTTGTGATCCTATTGTCCCCATATTGTTATTACTGTGCCCCTGAAAATCCCTCTATTGTTATTTTTGTGGCTTTATATTATTATTGTTAGGTCGGCTGGGTTATATTGTGACTCCTTAGACTCCTATATATAGAAAGGAGGTTTTGTCATTTGAATCATCCAAGAATTGTTCATTTATGTAATGTAAAGGATGTTGCCCCCTAGAAGAGGCTAAATTCTAAGGTGCTAATCTATCTTTTCTATCTTTTGTGAGCTGGTTTCATAACATTTGGTATCAAAGCTTTGGATTCTAGGGTTTCGCTGCTCCAAATAGGTCATCGTGGATTTTTCGCTATAAATTTTTTTTCTGCCACATTTCAGAAGCTTAAAAAAAAATCCATTTGAGACAAAATCGTAATGAACCTTGGTTCCAAGTTTCAAATCTTTTTGCACTATATTTATGGAGATATGATCTGAGGAATTTGGCCTTTTTGCAGACTCCTGAATTACATTCCAAAAAGGAGACCTGGGGAAAATCGTCATAACTTTCTCTCTGAGCATCAGATTGAAATTTCATGAGAATTTATAGAAAGAGGATAGACTTCAATTTCTTGTATATATTTTTTAGAGCCATAGGTCGAAAGAGTGACATGTGGCACGTCGTACAAGTTCGCTCTGCTGAACTAGTCTATAATCAGGTCACTGTGTGAGATTTGGCATAACTCTTCCCTGGAGAACCCAATTTGGATCAGAGTGGTGGCATTGGAAAGGGTACACAGAGGGATACTGCAGGTCACAATTTTAGAACTGGATGATCTGAAATTACAGAGATACATCAGATTCAATATGAAGCTCCTACAAAGTGAAAAACAATGTGTAGTTTTTTTTTAATTTTTGTATAAGCTTGGTTTGAAAAATTGGTTTGAAGGAATTCAAAGGGCATAGTAAATCATTATTATCGGTAATTGATGCCCTGAGGAAAGAGGAAGAAATGCAACATGATATATCAAAATTATGAGAGCAAGTGCAACAAGTGTCACTTGCACAAAAAGTAACAGAACCTAAGATGGATGGTTTAAAAAAAGATGTAGAAGCTAAGATGGATGGTTTAAAGAAAGGCGTAGAAGCTAAGAGGAATGACGTGGAAGCTAAGATGGACGATTTGAAGACAGGCATGGAAGATTTGAGGATAGACTTGAAGATAGATTTGACAAAGTTTCTACAAGAAATTCTTACTAATGGTGAAAGAGCAGTAAATGAAACTCATGATGAGAACAAAAGAACTGTTAATCATGATTTCATAGACTCTAATGTTTGATCTAAGACCCACCATATTCAAAAAATCGATATGAGGAAGTTTGATGGGAAGGATCTTGCAACATGGATATTATAGATGGAGCAATTTTTCGATCTCAATAATGTGGAAAACACACAAAAGGTATGTACTGCAACTTTATATTTGGAACCAAATCAGTTTGTATGGTATCAATGACTTTGCTCTTGTAAACAAATTATCACTTGGGAAATTTTTATGGAAGAATTGACAGCTCATTATGAGGATACAAAAAGAAACACTTTTTTTAGCCAATTGATAAGTCTCAAACAAAAGGGTTCAATAATGGAGCACATTGAGGAGTTTCAAAAATTGCACATAAGGGTTAAAAATATTCTAGAGAAGCATAGGATTGATGTGTTCATAGGGACTTTAAAGGATAATATCCAACATGATGTTCACCTTTGGGAACCTGATTCATTAGAGAAGGCATTCAGGTTAGCAAGAAAAAAGGAAAGAAAAATTATGGCAACCAGGAAACATACCACTCACAAATATAAAGATGGAAGTGTTGTTGCCCCTAGTCTTCCACAACCTATAAGGTTGACATCACAAAAATTGGAGGAAAGAAAAGCAAAATGGCTTTGTTACAGTTGTGCTAGCAAATACACTAAAGGTCATAAGTGTGCTGAGAAGAAATTATTCTACATAGATTGTGTAGACGAAGAAGAAGAGGAGCAAGAAAGGTCAAAAGAAGAGGATATACTCCAAGAACAAAGCCTAGATAAAGAAGAAATGAATATGACGATATCTTGTAATGCATTGGCTAGAATTATCACTCCTCAAACCATCAAGATAGAAAGACAAATCAAGAAGAAAAAGGTAATAGTGTTGATAGATTCAGGAAGTACCCACAATTTTATTCATTGTATGATAGCAAAAGAATTGAATTGCTTCCTATATCCAGCACCAGAGTGTCAAGTGATGGTTGCAAATGGAGGACTGATAAATTCTCTGGAAAGTGCCATAATATCAAGCTATCCATGGGTGTATATGTATTGACTAGCCCAATGGTTTCCATTCCAATGGGAGGTGTTGATGTTGTACTAGGAGTCTAATGGCTACAATCCTTGGGTACAATAGCTTTTAATTTTCAAGAACGTTTCATGAAATTTTCTGTGGAAGGAAAGGAAATTGAATTAAAGGGTATTGCAGGGAAATCGGGAAAGATAATTAGCTCTAGTGGTATGACAAATCTTCTAAAAAAGGAAAAAAGAGGTGTAATTGCACAATTATGTTCGCTAGATGTTTCCACATCGGAATCATCTATTTCTCTAGATCTACAAAAAGTCTTGGATAATCATTCCAAGGTATTTTAGACTCCCAAAGGTCTCCCACCTATTTTTGAAGATGATCATGCTATTCATCTGATTCCAGGAAGTGTTCCTCCAAACATCAGGTCGTACAGATATCCCTATGCCCAAAAGAGTGAAATTGAATTTATGGTTGCAGAAATGCTAGAGGCTGGTATAATTCAACCTAGTCGAAGTTGTTTCTCTACTCCAGTAGTGTTGGTGCACAAGAAGGAGGATCATGGCGCATGTGTCTGGATTATAGGGAGCTCAACAAGCTCCCTATTAAAGATAAGTTTCCTATTCCTGTCATTGATGAATTACTGGATGAATTGCATGGATAAATTTACTTCACCAAGTTGGATCTTTGTTCAGGATATCATCAAATCAGAATGAAGACTGGAGAGGTGGAATATCTGGGTCATATTGTATCTCATGAAGGAGTTAAGGTAGACCCTAGCAAAATTAAAGCCATCAAGGAATGGCAAATCCCCACATCCATAAATCATCTGCAAGGATTTCTCGGGTTGACAGGGTATTATCGCAAGTTTGTTAAGAATTACGGGAGAGTAGCAGCACCTCTAACAACATTATTGAAGAAAGATGCATTTTAATGGACTCCAGAAGCAACAAAGGACTTCGAACATCTTAAAGAGGCAATGTGCCAAGCATCGGTCTTAGCTACACCAGACTTCACAAAAACCTTTATTGTGGAATGTGATGCGTTAGGAAATGGAATTGGTGCTATTTCTAATGCTAGATGAATTTGAAAGTCGTCCAATCAAGGGAAAGTTTTTGCAGAAATCTATTTATGAGAAGGAAATGTTAGCAATACTACATGCATTTAAGAAATGGCAACCCTACCTAATGGGAAGACACTTCAAGGTAAAAACATATCGTGATAGCCTTAAATTCTTTTTAGAACAAAGATTATCCTCTAAAGAGCAACAAAAGTATGTCACAAAGATGTTGGGTTATGACTTTGAAATCATCTACAAAAAAGGGAAGAAAAATGTGGTGGAAGATGCACACTCAAGAAAGGATGAGGGTGTGGAAGCATTGTTGTACGCCATTTCCATTATCCAACCAGATTATATAAATGAAGCAAGGGAGGAATGGAAGAATGATAAAGAAGTGTGGGCAATTATTCGAAATTTACAACAAGATTCCAGTACATATGATACATTTAGCTAGAAAAATGATTCATTATGGTACAAAGATCACTTATACCTATGTAAGAATTCCCAACTCAAACAAAATATTCTTATGGAATTGCACACTTCTCCCTTAGGAGGGCACTCAAGATTTCTAGAAACTTACCACAAGGTTAAGAAGGAACCTTTTTGGGATGGCCTTAAATCAGATATTCAAAAGTTTGTTGAGGAATGTTTTGTTTACCAACAAAATAAAGTTGAAACAATTAAGACCTTAGGTCTATTACAACCTTTATCAACTCCAAGCCAATGTTGGGAAGAGATTTCAGTGGATTTTATCACAGGTTTACCCAATTCTGAGGGAAAGAGTGTCATCATGGTGCTAGTTGATAGACTTACCAACTATGCACACTTTTGTGCATTATCACATCCATTTAAATCCAGTACAGTTTCTACAACATTTATGGAAAAAATTCAAAAGCTACATGGAAACCCAAAGATTATTGTAAGTGACAGAGATCCCATTTTCACTGGAAATTTTTGGACAGAATTATTTTCTTGTCTTGATACTCAGTTAGCTCATAGCTCATCTTATCATCCTCAATGTGATGGGCAAACTGAGATAGTAAACAAATGTTTGGAAGGATATCTCCATTCCTTTGTATCTGATAAATAGACACAATGGGTCAAATGGTTGCCTCTGGCTGAGTGGTGGTATAACACTTGCTTCCATACAACAACAAAAATGACCCCATTTATGGCACTTTTTGGATATCAGCCACCATCCATCACATCATATTTAAGAGAAAATTCTAAGGTTCAAGCAGTGGAACATCACATCGAACATCAACAACAAGTCCTCCAACTCTTAAAGGATAACCTCATGTTGGCACAGAATAGAATGAAACAACAGGCATATCGACATCGCATCGAAAGAGGTTTTGATGCAAGTGATTGGGTATTCTTACGGCTACAACCATATAAACAAATGTCCCTAAAGCAAGCTAAGAAGGATAATAAATTATCACCAAAGTATTATGTTCCGTACAAGATGTTGCAAAAGATTGGTACTATGGCGTACAAATTGAGCTTCCTACAGCTTCTCGAGTGCACCAAGTTTTCCATGCTTTATGTTTAAAGAAGGTTATAGGCGACAAGCTCCCAGTTCAAACAATATTTCTAGAACTTGACAAGGAAGGAAATTTTATATTGGAATCAAAAGCAGTTACAGAAACAAGAACTCGACAGCTACGCAATTGATCAATTTCAGAGTATCTCATTAAGTAGAAGAACTCATCCGCTGAATATTCCACATGGGAGGATGAGAATTTTATACAGAACCATCCAGAAATACTCAAGCATTGAGTACAACACTTTTTTGAATGAGAGGGGCACGTTAGGTCCCTATAATACTAGTGATTACCCCACTACTATTGCAGTTGTATCCCTTATTAATATTGTTGTGACCCTATTGTCCCCATATTGTTATTACTGTGCCCCATAAAATCCCTCTATTGTTATTTTTGTGGCTTTATACTATTATTGTTAGGTCGGCTCGGTTATATTATGACTCCTTAGACTCCTATATATAGAAAGGAGGTTTTGTCATTTGAATCATCCAAGAATTGTTCATTTATGTAATGTAAAGGAGGTTTCCCCCTTGAAGAGGCTGAATTCTAAGGCGTTTATTTATCTTTTCTATCTTTTGTGAGCTAGTTTCATAATAGCTTGGTTTGATTGCCCCAGCTCAAAGCAGCACACATGGCAATAATGTATGGTATTAAGGAAGAATGATAGTCGACCTTGAGAAGCGCTACACACAAATTGAGGTTTTCAATTGCTATATTTGGAAATTCTTGAGGAGCAATACAAGGAGAGGAGTACATGTGTTATGTGCACCCTATTGACAAAGTAAAGAGTCATAGTTTAAAGGGATAATTACTCATAAAGATAGGATTGGAACAAGAAGAAGAAAGAAACAAACTCAATATTTTGATATAGAAGACAATCAAGAAGGCAGTGAGTTGGAAACCAAACTTCTTATTCTAAAGAACCAAATGATCAATATGTCTCTAAACATGTTGTAGCAGACCATAAGCATGGCAAGGTCAAACAATAACATAACCTCATGAATGAAGTTTGAGACTTGAGTTCTAAATAAGAAGAATCTGAATTAGAAGAGAAGAAAAAGTGGGAAAAGGGGAACACTATAACAGTCCAAACACCCATCAAAGAGAAAGCGAAGACTAACTTCGAGCCTTATGTAGTTGAGATTTTGACCCTTAAATTCAATCAATGGTTACAACAACTCAATGTTTATTTAAGTGTGCATGCAATTAGTGAAGAGAAAATAATCTCTTTCACTTGGTTGAATTTAGAAGGCCATGCATTAACCTAGTGGAAAAGGCATGTTACCACTGGAATAATTGAGCAGGAACCACTAGTAAATCAATGGGAAACATTAAAGAATCTCATTATATGGTAGTTCTATCCCAGTGGATATGAGTAAGAAAAAAAAGATAAAATGGAATCTCTTTCAAGAGAAACAAGGAAAAACCATGCAAGAGTCCACCATTGAGTTTCAAAAATGGGCCATTCAATTGAATATATCTCCCAATAAGAATATTTTTTTAAGACAATATTCGGAAGGACTAGATAGTGATATCCAAAGACAACTGATGTTTTGAAAACTAAAGGCCATTGATGAAGCCGGTGTACAAGCAATTGGAGTTTTGATATCAGTGTCCCCTAGTAACCAAACTAAGTTAATGGGACTGGAATATTTCTGGTAGACTTCAAAGGGAAAGGAAAAGAAAATAAACAAGCAAGCCCAAATGATGCCCAAAAAGGAGTTGTAGAGAACTCTTCAAGTGTAAATGAACCTATGAAGATATCCATAGAGATTGCCAAACAGTTAAGGGGATGAAGAACAAAAAGTTCCAAAACCCAACTCCTCACGACAAATAATCTTGTAAATCTGTGATGTGTATTGTGACCTTGAGTTTGTTATGATCTAGGGGTTCTCAAAGCACAGAGGGAGACTATACTTATGTTGAAGAACCACGAAGAACCTAAGGAAAAGTGGTATGTTAGTGACCAACTGCTTGTTGCATCTTGTGCTTAAATGGGGCCAAAGATGTGGATCATCTATTGTTGCATTGAAACTACTTAGGAAAGGATTTTTGTGAACTGTTTAAACCCCTGGGAACAAAATGGGTTATGCCTCCCTTTTTCCAAATTATAGACAATGGGATGTCAAATTCTGGTGGAATATGGCCCCCACATTTTGTATGGGCTATTTGCAAGGAAATAAATCGAACAATGGGACAAGAAAATGGAGGAAAACACTTTGGCGAGAAGGAACAAGATTCTGATAAGTGAAAATGTGAGCATCATGCCGGAAAAGGAGAAGGACAATAAACCTTAAAGCCTTGAGGGTGTTTTGTTTCCCTATCCTTCCAACTACCTTATGAGAATTTAGGGGATGGGCTATGGCTAAAGCATTAGACCCCGTCATCCGAAACATTGAAGTGGGAATAGGAGAAATTCACCCCCTACTATTAAGAATTATTCTCATACTATAATGACTGCTCACTATGAACCTAGCATAGAGGAGTAGAGCTTTGGCTTGAAGTTGATGTTCATGGTTACTTGGTTCATGGTTAGTGAGGCGATATGTGCTTTCATCGTTGATTTCTCAAGTAATTACTCTTGTGATCATCCTAGTTGTTGAATATTTATTTACTTTGATGGTTCCTCTGTCTTATATTGGTTAGGTGTCCTCATAGTCTATCAAGGCAAAAACATAGTTTGGAAGCCTTAGTTGGTTGATGCCCTAGTTTGATACCTCATCCTTATAAAATCCTAGTCTATGATAACCATTTTATTGTGCTTGGAGTTGTGCTTGCTAGACTTCACTCTCCTTCCTTGAGTAACCTCAAACCCTAGCTCTAGGGTTGCTTTGAATCGATTTGACCTTACCCTAGATTAGAGTGAGGCACTAGTCTTACCATAAATTTGATCCTTTTCAAAAAACCAAAAGTCTCATCCTAGGTAGCGGTTTATATAAGGTTTTACCCTAAGCCATAGAAAAGCCTTTAAATACTATAAATCCCTAAAATACTCAAATCTATACCTACTTGACATAGCTGCCTTACCTCCTTGTTTTTTCCCTACTAGTAGGATAAAGACATTTACTATTTTTATAGGGTCGTATCAGCCTTAGTATCAAGGTTTGACTGAGTTTGAGAAAGTTTGAACCATGAATTTTTTTCTCCCTAAGTCTTCTCCTTGTATCTAGGACTCATTTTGATCGTTGATTTCCTTAATGTGAAGGTAGGAACTTGTTGTTGTTCCTAATCCTCTGATTCAAGTCTTAATGATTCACTCTTACTGCTACAAAAGTACAGTTGTACATTTCCCTCTTATTTCTTTTGGTTTGAATTCAAAAAAGTACCCACTTACCTAGGCGAACTAGCTCCAACACTGGTGTCAATCTGCTGCTAATATAATTGATTAATTTGTTGATATATAGATTATGTAATTGACTATATATTGTTGATATATAGCTTGTGTAATTGACTATATATATATATATATATATATATATATATATATATATATATATATATATATATATATATATATATATATATATATGATGGTTGACTGAAAACAAAATGCTAGTATGACATGATATAAGTGTTGGTGTGATTCTGATAGATACTATTTTGTTTATGATGTATAACAACAGATATTAAGGGAATAATATTATTACCAAGGGATTATACAATTACATATTGTTGCACATCTGTTTGGTTAAATACATTGTGACATAGTCTAAATGTGTACATGCTTATTGTCTGACACAAGTAATCACTCTAAATAGAAGTTGCCTCTTTTCTATGTGATACTAGTCTTCTACAACATAACCACTATGACTCCCTTGACTTAACATATTTCACCTTCACATTGAGGGTAATATATCTTGCACTTGGAAATCATTAAAAGAACACTTATATCCAAAGTGATTCCTTGGAATACCCCAAAAGCCTTGTCTCTTGGTCCAATGTTAAAGGGCATCTTGTTGAGGTGACAATGGCAACATCCATGAGTTGCCCAAAGTTGGAACCCTATGATAATTGCAGTACTTCTTAGATCCATAGAGTGGGAACTAACACACTACTTCTTAGAGTAGATATATGGGAACTCATCGTCTTAATATGGAACCATAGAGAGGGAAGTGGAACTACTCACTTCAGATTGTATAGAAAGAAGTGGGAAGTTGAACTCAATCACTAAGGATGGGATGAATCAAGACAGATTACATGCAAAGGAAGAAGTGGAAATCAATCACACTAGTCTTCTTAGAAGCTTAGAAAGGTTGAACTCATTCAGTAGCCATAAGTATGGAACATAACCATAGATATTGGAACCAGCTCACTAGCCTTCGTAGAGCCATAATATGTGGTTTCACTATAAAATGTGGTACAGACAGATAAGACAAGAATGCATGCATAGATTCTATAAGAAAGAATAAATTCCAGTAATGAAGGAAAAGAATAGACTCTTAGATAAAGAGGAAAGGTTTCTCTCTAATTATCGACCGAAGGGAGGCACCATATAGTGCACAAGGTTAGAATTAGAAGGTTTGGAATTGGAAGGGAGGGGATGGTACTAAGTACCAGGTACTATGTGGCACTATATATTTCACTCTATATGCATTATATGCATTCTAATCTAATATTTATTTCAAATGGTACCAGGTGTAGTGCCAAGTATAGACAAGAAAGAACTGGAAGGGGAGAGATAAAAGAATCTAATAACAAATTAAAAGTTGGTAATGCTACTTCAAGCAAGTAGGAGAATGATCTTAATGGTCCCAACACCCATTGCAAGACAAAGAAGACATGGTCAAAGGTTAAATTCTTAGTTTGAGTGCCCTAGCTCAAAGGAGCACACATGGCAACAATGTCTGATCTTAAGGAAGAATAATAGTCGACCATGAGAAACACTCCACACAAATTGAGGATTTCAATTGCTATATTTGGACATTCTTGAGGAGCACTACAAGGAGAGGATGACATGTGTTATATAAACCCTATTGAAAAAGTAAACATTCCTATTTTAAAGGAAGTACTCCTCATAAAGCTAATATTAGAGCAAGAAGAAAGGAAAAACCTCAATATTTTGATATGGGAGACAATTAAGAAGGTAGTGAATTGGAAACCAAACTTATTAATCTAAATACTCAAATGATCGATATGTCTCTAAACATGTTGCAGCAGACCATAAGGATGGAAAGGAAAAACAATAACATAACCTCATGGATGAAGTTTGAGTTCTAAAGAAGAAGAATCTGAATGAGAAGATAAGCAAAAGTGGGAAATGGGGAGCACTATGAAAGTCCAAACACCCATCAGAGATAAAATGAATATTGACTTCAAGCCTTATGTCGATGAGATTTTCACCCTTAAATTCAATCAATGGTTACAACATCATGATGTTTATTTAAGTGTGCATGAAATTAGTGAAGAGAAAATAATCTCTTTCACTTGGTTGAATTTAGAATGCCATGCACTAACCTAGTGGGAAAGTTATGTTACCACTCGAATAATTGAGTAGGAACCACTACTAAATCAATGAGAAACATTAAAGAATCTCACTATGTGGCAGTTCTATCCCATTGGATGTGAGTAAGAAAGAAAATATAATGGAATCTCTTTCAATGGAGACAAGGAGAAACCATGCGAGAGTCCACCATTGAATTTCAAAAATGGGCCATTCAATTGATTATTTCTCCCAATAAAAATAATTTTTTAAGTCATTATTTGGGAGGAATACATAGCAATATCCAAAGACAACTAATGTTTTGAAAACCAAATTTTATTGATGATGTCGATGTACAAGAAATTGGAGTTTTGATATTAGTGTCCCCTAGTCCACTAGTAACCAAACTAAGCTAATGGGGCTAGAATATCTATGGTAGACTTCAAAGGGAAAAGAAAAGCAAGCCAAAATGATGTCAAGAAAGAAATTCATAGAGAACCCTTCAAGTCTGAATGAAACCTACAAAGAGAGCCATAGAGATTGCCAAATGGTTAAGGGGACAAAGAACAAAGAGGTGTAAAACCCAGCTCGCTAGGACAAATAATCTGGCAAGTCTCTGATGTGTATTGTGACCTTGAGTTTGTTATTATCTAGGGTTTGAGCATAGGGGGAGACTATACTTATTTTTATCAAGACTCTATTTGTAGGTTCGTCTATTCAATGTCGAGCTTGTATATTCAACAAAATTACAGCTTGTCAACATGGGTTACAATAAATAGTAAAGATCGTGGATTCAAATAGATGAGAGCAATGTTCAAACTCCATGCAAGACATGATTGGTTGTCAGGATGAGAAACACAAACTTTGTAAAGAATAAAAATTCTCTACTTCTATTTTTACATCTTGAAGAGAAGGGGTTTAGAAGTAATCATGCACATACCACAGATGGGAGAAAGAAGGCTTCCATTGGGATAGTTATAATAGACAACAAGCTTCTCCTTGGACTAGAAATAAGCTCTCAGATAAACGATATTTTGGTGTCAATGCCTATCCACCATCTCCATATGCCTCTCAAATCCGTCCCTAGTCATCTTGTTAGAATTCTTCAATATCTTCACAGTTACAATCGTTCTGTTCTTCATCAAAGCCTTATAAGTAGTCCCTAGCATGCTTCTCTCCATAATTTTAGCAGATGCATAGAGCAGATCCTCCAAGGTGTACATCTGAGCTTCCCCACAGCAGAACATAATAACCTAACTCCTTTTCTACTCATGTTGAAGGTTCTTACAATCTATATTAACATAATACACATCATAACCAATCTCCTCCATTGAAATCTTATCACCTACAACATTTTTAGCCTCATCCCCAGGCTTCTGCTGTCTCTACCTCTTGCCATCAAATCTAATAAGGAACACCATGGAAATCACCACAACAATGGATTCCACAATAATTCCTGCTATCTTTCTTGGATTTAGCCTTTCATGCCTCTTAAAAAATGGCCTAAAATATTTCTCCATTGGAAAGCTTGTATTAATAGGGCATGGAAAATGGGCCACCACTGTGTTAAGCACCCAGGGCTTGGTAGCTTGACATTTTTGACTGGAACGATGCCAGAGTCTCCACTAAGTCATCTAAGGAAGAACTTTGAAAGAAAGCCACAACACTTGTGCAGGAACTTGTAGATAAACCTTTTTAGGTTACCGTCAACTCCTCACAAAGCATGGTCGCTTATTAAATTTCCAACTCCAACGACTCCAAATCATACCTACCAAATTCGGTCGTGGTAAAATACAACAATTCATTCGTTCGATTTGATAAATTGATTAATAAGATAACTTTAATATGGTCTGGAAATATTAGGTTAACGAAATGTGGTAGGTTCAAAGATTGCCAAAATCTAACTATCGTCTTTTTGTGTGGAGAGACATTGATTGTCAAGCACCTATGCACTATAAGTGGGTGAACATTAATGGGGGATTTGATTAGTTCAGTAGATCAATTTTTCAGTAATTTATTATGAAAATTGTTATGTTATTGATTTGTATTCAATTTAGATAGGATAGTTACATGTTTTTAAAGTAGTTAAATGAATTACTTTATTGATTTCTATACCTAAATAAATTCAGATAGGATAATTATATGATTTTAATGTTTTTAAACGAATTTATGGCATTTAGTTTTATATAAATTTGTTTATTGTTTAAGATATATTTTTATGTATCTTGAGATTATTTTAAGTCTATGAAAAATTTCATTCTTTATCTTATATTCTAGTTTTCAAATTATGTTACTAATATTACTAGCACAACCACATTCACTAATGTGATTGATACAATTCAATAAGCTTATGTCAACCACATTTAATTATTAGTTGTATCCCATTAAAAGTAAATATTTGTACTTATTAATAACTATATAAATAATAACAACCACAATTATTATATTATATATTAATAATATATTATGTTTTGATGTAATATTATATCAATATATTAATACTTATATTGTGGCCTATAATATAATTAACATATAAAGTGACAATAACATTGCGTTTCTATTAGTAATAATTATTTATCTCTAAATTAATAAATACTATATATTTATTAGAATAATTGTTAATATCATATATATATATATATATATATATATATATATATATATATATATATATATATATATATATATATATATATATATATATATGAAGCATATTGATAATGGATTGTAGATTTCTGTGGTTAGGTTTTTTAGAATCTACACTCGAATATTCCACAGTTTTCATTTTTGCTTTGTCGATGTTTCGAGTCTAGACCAAGACTCATCATCAGGACTTGATTTACAAAGGAGAGAGATAGTAGAGATAAATAGGGTTAGGTTTGAGATGTCAAGTATGTGAGCCGACCAGCCTACTGATTTGAATTAACTAGATTTATAATATTTTTATAATTTTTGATATATTAAAGTTTATTATTTATTTTATTTTATTTTATTTATTATTATTATTATTATTATTATTTATCATAATGCTTTTGTTTTAATTAATTGTAACATTATAGTAATTTTGTTTATGTTTTAGTTTAATTTTTACAAGTTTTTAGTTACTAAGGAGGTTAATGTATTATAAAAGGTTTTTTATGGTTAGGATGATTTTTAATGTTTTAATATATATATATATATATATATAGTTGTTTTTTAATTTTTTGAGTTAAATTGTTTATGTATTAAGTTTTTTATTATATTCTATTTTAATAAAATAATTAATCATAATGATTTTGTTTTAACTAATTGTAATTTTATAATAATTATGTTTATTTTATTCAATTCTTGCAGGTTTTTAATTACTCAGGAGGTTAATGAATTGTTAGAGACTATATTGATAATATTAATTATATATAAACTATATAACAAATTAAAATATAATATAATATTACTAATAAATAATATAAAAAAATATTAATAATAATTAAAAATAAAAATCAAGTGTTATTATAATGAAATAATATAAAAGATTAATAAAACCCAAGATATTAATATAATAAACTCAAGGTATTATTAGTATGATAAATCCTTGAGATTAATACTATAGTGTCAAGGTATTAATATTAATATACCAATATTTTAACTCAAGGTATTAATATTATAAACTAAAGGAATTAACAATATAAAGCTAAGGGATTCATATTATAAACTTGAAGATTAATAAACCAAAGTGATGAATAAGCTTAAGGAATTATTAATATTATAAACCCAAAGGATTATTAACATTATAAACTTAAAGGATTAATAAACCCAAGGGATTAATATTTTTTTTCTAAGTAATACTAATCTATTTATAAGGGAAAAATTAAAAATACAACGAGGTGCTAGCCTCTACGGTGCTGAACAGAGTTATGTCAAACTTAACCAAAAGGCTATACTTGATGCCCACCGAGGGGAAACCAGTCCGAGAGAATACAATGTAAAAGGCCCACACAAGGGTCTCAGAACAAAACTTAAAAAGGCCCACACAGCCTGGGTCCTCATCTAAAAGCAATCAAAACTAGCCAAATGGTTTAGAAAAAAAGGCAATAGAGAAAAACCCATAAAAATCAACTTGTGAAACATCCAAAGAGCCGTGGGCGACATCTAGCGAATGGATCAACTGTCAGAAGGAACCCCCTAAGTCTCATCTGGTGGAGGCTCTTCCACAATACGACATGCGTACTCATACCAGTCATCATCCTTTGTTGACATGCCATGTGGGAGGCCATCGATTGCTTGCGGGCCTGCTGAGCTGGCTGCGCTTGCATGCTTGCCTAACGTGCCACCCACCCTACCTTCCATTGCATGCGTACCTCCAGCCAGCTCCTCGCCATGCAGAATGTTGTCACCACCAGCCTTACTTATTTTCTCTGTTGTTGTCTACTTGCTATTGTTTTGTTTCTCTGGTTCACAGTTGTCCTTGTTCTTCTTGTCTGCCTTATGCTACTCCGTGTTGCTCTTCTCCTCTCGACCAAGAGCACGGAGCTGAGTGTTCTGCTCATTATATGGGATGATTTCCTCATTGAATGTAACAGTGACAGTGGCTAAGATGTTGGGGCGATTCAGCGTACTGTGGGACCAAAATTTGATCATGTGGTGAGAGGGATGAAGGGGGGAAGGGAGATTGGCAGTTTGGGTAGTAGCATTCATTCTTCTGACTCCATGGGCCTATTCCCGGCCTCTACCACTGCGTGTGTAAGGGTAACTACCAGAGAAATGATCTCTAGAGAGAGTAGTATATGGGGAAGAGGAAGGAGAAGTAGAATCATGGTCAGGCGTCGAAGGGAGGCAAGTGCTTCTGCTATGACTACCACCTCTACGACTACGCATTCGATGGTGAGTACACACAATGGTTGAATGTCTTCTATTGAGTTGGGCCAAAATTGCTATGTTGTGAATAGTGAGAGCAATTGGGGAGGCAGAGGTAGCGCTGGAGATGGTGGAGTTATTCAGAGGAGAATGAAAGGAATTTTGGGTCGAATTCAACGCATAGTGAGTTGATTGAGAGAAATAGAAACCATTCCCCAAATCAAAACAGCTGAGAATCCAACACTGCCTCCCAGTAATTGTGCGTGAGGGGTTGAATGAATTCTGTCTTGTGGGAGCCATGGTCTTATGCTTGCTGCAAATACCTTGACTAGTGAACTAGAGTAATTTTGCCTACATACCATCTACATCTTGCCATAAATTGTCATGGAAGGGGATGCATGTGGCCATGTGGCATGGCCACCTACCATCCTTTTGTATAATCTGCTTTAAATTCATTATAATCACCTGCATCCAGGTAACCCAAGGGATTAATATTATAAACACTTGAGATTAATATTATAAACCCAAGGCATTAACAGTATAAATCCATAGTATTATTAAACCCAAGACATTAGTATTATAAACGCAACACATTAATATTATAAACTCATGAATTAATATTAGAAACCGAAAGGATTAATAAACCCAAGGGATACATACTATAAACCAAAAACATTAATACTATAAACACAAGAGATTAATAATATTATAAATCAACGAGACTAATAGGATTATAAACTCACAGAAAATTAATCAACCCAAGAGATTAATATTATATACCTAATGTATAATAAAGCCAAGTGAATAATATTCAACCCTCATATTTATATTATAAACCCTATGATTAATATTATAAAACTAGTGGATTAAAAACCCCAGGATTAATATTATAAACCTACAATTATAAAACTTATGATTATAAACCTTAAACCCAATATTATAAACCATAAAATAGTATCAACCGAATATTATAAACTACAATATTAAACCCCAATTTATTCAATGTCGTAATGTAATGTATCATTGTGACAATGGTTGTCACACTTCTTGTTGCGTTACGACAATGTTTGTCACACTAGTAAGTTAGATAAATTTCCATACAATTCTGCCATTATTAAACACTAAAATTAAACCAAATATGATAAACCATAACGTTACAAAACCCAACATTATAAACCTCAATATTGATATTATCCCGCTCAGGAGTAATATTATAAACCCCATGATAAGTATCATAAATCATACAAATAATATTATAAATTCGAAGATTAATATTGTAAACCTTAAGGTTATACACCCCTATATAAAAATATTAAACCTTAGGATTATAAACCATGATATTAGTATTATTAACGCAATGGATTAATATTGTAAATGTCACACGGAATAAATCGATCTTGCAGACAAGATAGACCTTCCTAGAATCTAAAGAAGACCTAATGACAAGCAAACCAACCAGACACTATCTTTCTCTAAATATGCTTTAATAAACAATGGCAAACACGTGTTTTTAGGGCCTACCTTAGGTCCAACGCAAGCTTATGGATGCCCTTGCTCCTTTGATCCAAACAAGCTCCTTTGTCGCGAATCTGCAAACACAAAAAAGGCAAACAAATTAAATAGCACCTGAAAAGCAAATTGCATAAAACATATTTAACATGAAATTCAAGGAGTCCATGAAACAAATAACATGAGATACTTGTTGAGAAAAATGAGTTTGATTGTGTTAATTCAAAAGAAGAAGAACTTTACAACCTTTGCCTTGACGTTGTACAAGCTCCTCCCAGGGTCCAGCAAGAAGTCTCCTCTACTTTGACAAGTTTCACTCACTCCCCAATGAAGCCAAAAAGGTATGTGATCTCTCCTCTTAAGCTCAACTAGGAAGTCATGATTTCACCAAAATTTACCCTAAAAAATGTGCAGCTTCTAACCTCTCCAGTAACCAGCCCAATGTCTGTATTTATAGTGCAATGGAGGGAGGTTACTAGGTCCTCCTTCAAAGGGATAGCTCCTCTCATCAAAGGATTAGCTCCTTCTCTTTTGGGATGCATGAACAACCTCAGAGCGAACAATCCACGTCAAAATTCATTCTAGAAACCTACAGAATTAACCCAAAGTGAGTTTTTTAAGATAAAACTTGCGCCTTTTGACTTTCACAGGGGTCTGCACCTACACCGTTAGGGACAGAGGGGGCAGGTCCACAGTTTTTGTACATAGAAGGTATGGAACCGCAGGTGATAGTGAGAGAAAGTGTGGAACCAGAGTTACATTGATTTTTAATGTCTTTCTCTCATTTTAAAAGCTTGATTTGAAGAGCTGAGGTCTGAGACTTGCTTAGGAGGAAAATACAAGTGATGATAGACCCATACTGACTGCAAATAATCATGGTGACGATATTTTTGTGTAACAGATTGCCCCCTAAAGTGCGAAGTCTGTAGTAGATGAGGATTTCATTTATCATTTAGGAAGAGTGAAGTAATTTATCATTTCGAGGATCATCTTCTGAAGAGCCCGGTTGGAACCTGTAAAAACATTAAATGCAAGATATATATATGATATCATATCATCGCTGAGGTAGGCATTCCCATACTCAGATCAAAACTAACTAGAAAAACTAACTACTGCTCTGATATAGGAATGATCTTGTAAAACATTACAAGTATAGACTCAGGTGGACACAGTATGGACGTAGCCATCTGTTTATGAATCGTCCATTATATAATGAATACAAAATTCCTCACAGCCTGGATTGTGGAAACTAGTTCCAGGGTCTTCATTTCTACTTCCCGAAACAGTACGATTCTATCCATGCGAATGAATGTGTTGATGTCGAACATGGTAGAAAGCACTTGATTACTAGTCAATGACGTAAACTGTTAACAAGTGTGAGAGAAACCACCAGTGATGTCAATGGCTCTCAAAGTACCCAGTACAATCCATGAGATGAGAATAAATGTGTTGATGTCGAACATGTCACATAATCCTCTGATCAAAATTCAATGATGCAAACTCTCGTCAAAGGCGAGAAACCTGCCATTGAGGCATGCAGATCTCAAGGTACTGACGATTTCTAGATCATCTTTCTAGATAATGAGTTGATGTCGATAGAAAGCAATCCGTCGTAGGCAAGCCCACAACACAAAATCATAGATCAAGTTGAAGAAATTTAGTTGCAAGCACTGAATCAGGGATGGTCAAGATGGATGACAAATATTTTGCAGATGAATGGCTTATTGGCAGTGACCTCTTGAACACATAACGACACGACAGATGGTTTGGTGACAATTGACCCAAAGTTAATACCCAGAAACCAGCTGAAGACTTTCAATGTGGTTTGATCAACAATTAGGCAAAGGATTTCCCAAGCCAGGTGAATAAAAGTGTCGTGTTCAAGAGTGGTTACAAAGTATGAAAAACAGGCTCATTTTTCTCTCTTTTCCCCCACCATTTCTGGCAAGTACCTCTTTATTTTTGACAAGCTTGAGAAGGATACCATTTGCTTGATTATAAGCTCATCCTTCAGATGAGTCCAACATAGTTTAAATTCAAACCGTAAGAAGGAGTGGTTCGTTCCTGTTTGTAATTGAACATGTCCTTTACTGTGAAATTTTAACGAGTCCAGTATAAGAGAAACTCGGCGTTTTTCATTTTTAGAGGGTCTGAAAAACTTAAGAAAACTCCAGGGTTGACCTTTTTCGTAAATTTATGCCTCCCAAGCCCGAAAAAGTATAAAATAATACTTTAGAGAACCGCTTGATCTTTTACGACCAAGGAGTACTTTTCGTCATTAGTGCCCTTGACCTGCAAAAGTAAAAAAGCGATCAATGACACGTCGTTTTATAACCAATATTGAATTTGAAACGACAAAAATCCGGCAATCTTTTCATGTTTTTACAGTCAGAAAAGAGTTGTAAGTGGACCGTCTTTTAATTCTGTTTTAACGAGTTTAAAAGAAACACTCGGCAATCTTTTCATGTTTCAGGAGTCAGAAAAGAGCTTAAAGGTGACTCTAAATGTTTTTTCGTCGAAAATGATAGATTTTGCCTGAGTAATCCTTTATCTTGCACAAAAACACAAACATTACTCATACCTGTTTGAAATAGATAAAAATGTCACAAAAATATCTTTTCAAAGTGAAACATAAACAAATTTGCAATTTATTTACTCAAAAAATTATAAAAAGGGCCTTTGTCAATTCATTTTAACTGTTTGAGTTTGGGTGAGAAAATAGTGCTTTTGCTCAGAAAACTTCCCTGAAGATTGCAGAAAATCCAACCGTCGGAATCGAACACCGTCTTCTCCAGGTAATCCGCATCATCCTACTCTTCATTTTTAACCATTTGATTTTTTGTTTTAGTCATTTATTTCATTTTTGGGAGGGTTTTGAGGCATAAAACCCATGCGCGGGGGCCCGCAGGTCTACCACTACTGGCCTGCGGACCCTGACTTTTTCTCCATTGGGAAAAAGCTCGAGGTCCGCACCTTCCATGTAGACAAAGTGCGGCCCCATGCACTGTGTCTAACCCGGAGGGTGCGGTCCCCATCGCAAGGGTTTTTAACCCAAAAATTCTCAAAAATGGACCAAACAAAACAATTTCTAGCAATTTAATTTATCCTTATACTTGATGCAGAGACTACATCATGCTAGATTGGCGTGAACAAGAGCATGAGGACGTGGATGCTGCCGCATGGAATCATCGGCCTTCACTTGATGCTTTGAGGGCGTGTGCCTTATACAAATTCTGGGCCATTCCTGGCATGACGGCTCAGGTGGATTTCTTACAGTGGATGGTTGACAGATGGAGCGTATAGGACGAGTGCTTCTTCAATGGCGGCCACCAGCTCGAAATCGAGCTGGCGCACATATATTTTTTAACTGGTTTGCCTAAGAGAGGCGAAGACTTGACTCTGTTTAGGGCTAGGGAAGGTGGCCAGTCTGTCGATAGCCTCCGGCTAGAGTACTGCAACAGCCAGGCTAGAGACAAAGGGATAGACATAAAGACCATATCCCGTCTTGAGCTCATGGTGATTGCATTTACTGTCACCAGACTTTGCGGAGCTGCCGCATTACATATTGCCACCGGATCCCAGATGCGTATGGTAGTTGATTGCTTCCGATGCACCATCTTCAACTGGTGTGATGCTGTGTTGGCCAATGTGAAAGGCCAACTGACCAGGGCCAAGAACGGACGACTAAAGACCTTTGGTTATGGGGCTTTGGTTGTGAGTTTTGGCCTGGAGAGGGTTCCTATGCTGATCCCGCAGCACCATACTGTTGGAGCTAGGCTTCCTCGAGAGCCCAAACTGATGCGATGGGTCGCAGTTATGGCCCGTCACCCGGACGAGAGGATAGAGGTTGCTCGATTCAGACCTGAGTATTTCCAATGTCTGGAAAACCAGGTCTTTTCTATTCAGGACTTCCCTTATGCTGGGATAGATTTCCGTGGTGACCCAGACATGGTTCTTCCACCAGGAGAGCTGTGGGATGAGTCAGGTAAAATCCTTTTCAACATTTTTCCTATTTTAATTTTTTTGTTATTTTTCCATCGTCTCAAAACAGATAGTAAAAAATTTCAAATGTAGATGTGGGTCCACAGCAACCAGCCGCTCTCTGGCCTTACGAGAGGAAGCAACCAGTTGCACCCGCGCTAGCCCCACAAGATGAATCATCAGAGGTTTTGGCCGAGTTGGAGGGTCATCTCGAGCGCTTGACAGGAGATATTCTAGAGACCACTATAGATGACATTCCTCGTTGACTTCAGCGCTATGTGATTGGAGTCCCGGGACCTTTTAGGAGGCTCCTTTGCAAGGTGGCCCACGCAGTGGTTTCCTATAGAGATCATCACCAGTTATAGGATGATCGCCCATTGTGGGCACATGTGACATTTTTGTTTTTTGTACTTATCATTTTTTCTGATCATAAGGTGTTTTTCAACCTATGATCGAGGACGATGTATTTTTTGACACACTCCTATATATATCACTATTACCTGCTTATCTTGTAAATCATATTATGGAATGGTTTTAAATTTACATGTATGATTATTGCAAATGTCTATTTAACATTCGAGAATCAATTGCATCTGCTAATGTATTTAAAGATCTTGGAATATGCTGATATTCAATATAATCAAATTCACGTTCCAAGAGACGCACTCAAAAATAATCTTAATAACACTGGATTTCTAATGGCATACACTCTATTAAGCTGTAATACAACGAGTTCAGAATCTAACCTCACTATCAAACTCCGAATCACAAATGAAATAGATTCAGATAATATCTCAATCACTGCACTATACTCGACAATGTTGTTCGTTGTTTGACCGAGGCTTACCCCATGCATAGATACTAACTCATCAGAGGGCGAATAGATAACCCAAGCTGTGGAAGAGATGTTCCGTGTATTACGACAAGCACCATCAGCGAAACCAATGTATGTTTGGAGAGGCATCGACATCTGCAATATCAAGAGTAAAACCAAGATAAGAAGGAATAATGACGAAAAACAACACTCTCTAAGCTAAGCACACTGTTTAAACTAAAACACACCAGCTAGAAAGAAAAACTATCCTGACTAAAACTCTCCATACCCATCCTTTAAGCATAATACCTCTTCATGTAAAGACCATTTCTGGGTTTACCCAAAGAGTCCCCGTCAAAGTCTACCAATTCATAGGCCCCTTTGGCTAGCTTTCGCTTGACAACATAGGGACCATGCCACATAGGAACGAATTTTCCTGCGCCTAATTTATCATTAGCTTGATTGTAAACTAAGACTAGATCTCCTTCCGAAAAATTTCGAGGGGTCACATTTTTATCATACTGAGCTTTCATGTGTTTTGCGTGAGTCTCGATTGCCAATGCAGCATCACATCGATTCTCATCTAATTGAGCCAAGTATAACAAATGCTTTTCCTCTTCGGAAGTGGCTGGAAGTAACTCGATGGCCATTTGTAGTGACGGGATTTCGCATTCACTAGGTAACACAGCTTCCAAACCATAGACTAGTTGGAAAGGAGTGAACCCTGTTGATGTTTTTACTGAAGTTCGGTACGCCCAAAGTGCTGAAAATAGCATGTTGTGCCAATTCGACCGATGAATCCCAATGATTCATCGGATCATGATAACTAAAACATTGTTGATGGATTCAACCAGACCATTCGCTTGTGGATAATAAGGGGTTGAACTGTCGTGACGTAAACCAAGCTCGCCTGTAAGTTCGGTCATCATAACATTTTGAAAATGACACCGATGATCAGTGATTATCGGTTGTGGGACACCAAACCTAGCAATTATATGATTGAACATGAAAATTGCAGCTATCTTACCGTCTGCCTCAGATGTAGGCATTGCCTCGGCCCACTTAGTAAAATAATCTACTGCAAGGACGATATACGCATGCCCCCCGGCCGAGTGAGGGTTACATGTAATAAAATCGATACCCCATTTGGAAAAAGGACCAATGGAAATTATAGGGTGGAGAGGAGCAGGTGGAGCGCGCATCTTTCGATCAAAAATTTGGCAGTTGTGGCATTTTCGGACCACCGTAATACAATCTTTAAATAACGACGGCCAGAAGTATCCAGCGCGCAGTATCTTTTGGGCTGTGGCAAACCCAGACATATGATCGCCACACGCTCCAGAGTGAGAGTCATTTAGAACCCTTTCAGCTTCCTTGTGAGTTAAGCAATGTCGAAAAACAGATTCTGCCCCACGGCGATGAAGAGTATGTCCAATAATCCTTAATTGTTGGGGCTGGAATCGAATTTTTCGAAGTTCTGACCTTGAAATTTCTGGCCGAAAGGATTGGGTCTGGAGATAAACGATGATATCCCCATACCACGAATCTAAAGTGCTGATTAGAAACAAGGATTCGTCCGCAATGGGCTCCTCTGCGACAGTTTCCGTGTCAGCATGCGGGAAGTCACACATTAACTCCGCAAAAACTAAAGATTTCTTAGACTTAGATTTCTCAAATTCCAAGTCGAACTCTTGCAGGATAACAATCCATTTAGAGTACTTGCCCGCTAACAATTGCTTGGTCAAAATGTGATCATAGGGTTGCAATCCGAAATTACTGTAGTTTTATGTAGTAAAATGTAGTGACGAAAATGTTGGACAACTTAAACAGCTGCTAATGCCAATTTCTCAACATGTGAGTATTTTAGCTCAGTTGGATTTAAAGTTCGACTAAGGTAATATATCACATGTTCAGTTCCGAATTCATCTTCCTGAACTAAGACCATTCCAATGGTGGAATGAGAGGCGGCGAGATACAAGAAGTAATCCTGGTTATAGTTGGGAGGATGCAACAACGGTGCATGGGTCAACGCATGTTTGAGTGCATCAAAAGATTTCTGATCTATCTCATCCCAATAGAATGGAGTATTTTGCTTCAACAACCGGGAGAATCCTTTGTAACATCGGCGTAGTTAGGAATGAATCGTCGTAAAAAGTTTGCTTTCCATTGCAAACTTTGGAGTTGGCGAAGACTCGAAGGAGGAGGCAATTTGATGATAGCTTCGACCTTCGAGGGATCAACACGAATGTCGGCTTTCGAAACTACAAACCCCAGCAATCGACCCGTTTCTATCCAGAAGACACATTTATGTGGGTTCAACCGAATACGATAATGCCTACACCTCATAAAGATTGCTCGTAAATGGACGAGGTGATTAGCTCATTGTAATGAATGAGCAGGCAAGTCATCAAGATAGGGTTGCACAATGTGCTTGATGTCATGAAACGCTTAAGACATCGCCCTTTGAAAAGTTGCTCCAACATTCTTAAGCCCAAAAGGCAACTTGAAATAAGAAAATGTCCCCCATGGACAAATGAAAGTCGTTTTTGGTTGATCGGTAGGTAGAATGTTGATTTCATTGTATCCGGAAAAACCGTCCATAAAGTAGAATATTTCGCTGCTGCACAATCATCAATAATTTGATCGATATAGGGAGTTGGGTAATTGTCCTTTGGACAGGCTTGATTAATGTCCCTATAATCGATGCATATTCTTATTGTTCCCTGCTTTTTGTTAATCGGAACAATATTCGATACCCAATCTGTTAGCGGGATCGGATAGATGAAACCTGCTTTCAATAGCTTTTCAACTTCTGCTTTAATTGCAGCAACTTTTCGTGGGTGAATCTGATGCAAACGTTGTTGGACAAGTTTAGCGTCCGGGTAAGCCTTGATCTCATGAACAACAATTGCGGGATCAATTCCTGGCATTTCCTCATAGGACCAGGTAAACACGTTGTGGAATTCTTGAAATAGGGCCTTATATAATTGAATTTCATCATCTGTACATGAGGCACCTATATGAATGTTCTCAACAATTCCGAGCTTAACCGAAATGTCAATAGGAATAGTTTGAGAAATGTTTCCCAAATTTAACTCTAAATCGGGATGTTTCATTGGATTCTGAGGTTCCTTGACATATTCAGTTGTAAAAATTGATGAGAAATCATTTTCAAAATGATCATCCTCAGGTAAAAATGAAGATTTGTGATGGAGATCTTCACATGGTAAATCATCTACACATATGATTTCACGAATTTTCTCATCCGAGTGAACAAGTTCAAAAAATGTGGTTAAATCCGAGGTTGATGTGAAAAGTGATTCCTCACATACCACATTCATTAACTCATTTTCGGTTGAACATGGGTCGGCAAACGACTGCACGGCTTCATAGGCAATTTCATATGGACTCAAAGGCATGGCATTACCAAATGAGTCTATCTCAGATTCAGAAGGAACGATCCAAGGATCATCATAAACAATGGTGTCTGATGTAATCATATGAATGGTTGCAAATGAAGATGATGCGTTGATCGGAGGAAAAGGAAAAGTTCCCAGTAAACCGGGATCTTTAACTAGTCCTACTCCAACATCCTTGTATGGGATAGTCGTTTTACCGACATGTTGAATACTCTCAGAAGAGGCTGGGTCAAATGAAAAGTAAGCCAGCTGGTCTATTGTTACGATCTTTCCATTATGTGGGAACTTTATTACTCGAAAGACGAATGAAACGACCGTTGTCATAGCGTAAGACCAACTTTGACCCAAGAGAAGGTTGTAATCTAGAGGGGCATCAACCACCTCCACATCTAGACTAATGGTTTTTCCTTCAACCCCTATAGGAAAATCCTGTAGAATTCCAAAAGGATGAAACCCACGGCCATCAAAGGCCTTTAGAATCATCGGGGATTGATTTAGTGAAGAAGAACCAAGCGATCTCCAACACTGTATCGACATAATACACGTTGAGGCTCCCTCATCAATTACAGTCTGATGAATAGGCCTATTTTTTACTATCACTGGTATTTGGAAAGCCATTTGATGAGGCAAATTCGGTGTACTATCTTATAGATCGAAAATTATTAGGTTCGAGTGCTGAACGTCAACAGCTCCTATGGCCGACAAAAGTAATTTACGTTGTGCTCGACATGATTGCAACACTTCCAAAGCCGACATTGTTGAGGGTGAAACAGCTAAATCCTCAACAATGTTATAATTCTGAGCCGCTCTCGCATGTGGATTGAAAGCTGACTTTCGAAGTATACCCTTGGCGGGTGGTTTGATTACCAAGTCTGGATTAGGTTTCTCGATCTGTAGTGGATCGGAACCGGGAGCTGAGGTTGATGGATTAGAATGAGAAGATTCTGCTTCTTTACCATCAACAGGAATTTTACTACCATAATCTTGTGATCGAGTCGCAATCCTAACATGGGACATCATCAGTATGGGTTCTTCATTGGCATTCGAGGATGAACCTATCATCTTACTGTCTTGAGCCGGAAAAGGATCCTTCAAAATAGCAGGAGTTTGGGAACCCTTGACAATTTTCACAATCTCTGCACAATGAGGGCAGTCTCTTGTAAAATGTTCATCGTCACAAATGAGACAAGGATAACGAGGTTTGCGCTTTTCATCATTGGATTCCGCCTTTTCAGGTTTCTCCTTTGAACTTTTGTCCATTTTATTCTTCTTCTTTCCTTTCTTCTTCCCACCGGATTTTGATTTGGCTGTAGATGACTCTACAGCGTGAATATCAGTAGAAATTTCTGCAGAAGAATCTCCTGTCGGGGAATCAGGCAAGGTTATGATGGGAGAAGAATTCTTGGAAGATTTCTTCTTACTTTTAGTGCTAACCGTCCTAATCACACCATCGACGGCATGAGATCACGAAGGAGCCGTAGAGATTTGATTTTTCTTGGGAAGATCGGGGATTTTCTCGTGTAACGTACCTGAGTCAGTATAGACCAAGTCAAGGTACTGTGCTTGAGTAATCACTTTCTCCTCAGTAAGAACTCCGGCTTTTGCAACATCTTCAGTGATCTTTGGCAACAAAGATTTTACAAACCACTCTGCCAAGATCTGATCCGGAATAAATACCTTCACTAAACGTCGTCGACGTCTCCACTCATGAATATGATTTGAAATGTAAGTGGATGTCGATTGTTTTAATGAAGCTAATAATTCCGTGCCATTGTCATATCAGAATAGCAACTGAAAATGAGTTAAAAACGAGGTAGCTAACTGAATAAAATTATAAAAAGTGCCTCACGGTAACTCAATGTACCACTTGGCCGCGAGACCAATTAGAGTGCGCTGGAAAAGTCTAAGATGGATTGAATCATCTAAAATGGAGTTAGACGCACACTAGAGGTGGTAAGTCATCACATGGTTCGACGGGTCCTCTCTTGATTTACCTTCGAACATGGGAATGTCACTGGGAAATTTATTCGGCATTAGCGGCCAAAACGGAAGATAATTAATGGGATCGTTCGTTGGGCGCGACAAGTCAGGAAATTCCAAAGTTGCGATAAATGGTAACTGTCGATTAGGATCCCTAAAACTCTGGTCATGAGACTAGCCTAACCTGTAAAAAAAAGTTGGTAGAAAGAAAACATAAGTGTGTTCAAGAAGAAATGGCCATTTCCTTCATGATTCTTATGGAAAAATTTCATACCAAATAAAACATATTAAGGACAATCAAAGTGTTGAAATTGACTTAATCATGATATTAAAATCAATCCATTCTTAAAATAACCATGAAAAGTAATACTCCTTGTTTGGGTCAGATGAAATATACTCGTTAAAATGATTGGCATTAGAAAGATCTATTGTGGTATGCATATTAGTATGTGATATAAAAGCATTCAATAGAAATATGCTATGCCAACTTGAAGTTATATCATCATTTATAGAATCCTCCAAATGTTTGATAAATCGATCCTCAAAATTTGTTTCCAAGTGTTCCATTTTTTTTTATTTTCAAACCTGCATGAATTTTGTGACAAATTTTTTTATTTTATTTTTATTATTTTTATTTTTTATTTTAAACAAAAGAATGAAATTCAAAATTAAAAAAAATCAATTTTTTCTTTAATAAAGAAATCAACAAAAAAATTTCTAAAAATAAACTAACATTAAAATGGTTTTTTTTTTCTTTTTCAATATCCTAAAAAAACACACACAAAATCCTCTAGAATCATTGAAAAATTTGGCTTTTATGTAACTTTTAATTCCTCTACATTGTCTTCAGTAAAATTCAAAAAAGAAAAGCAAGGCCTTGGCATATGGGCTGTTGAAGAATTGGATAACATGAGAATGACTTTCAGGGTCCTTAGTTAGAACTGCTCATTTCAATTGCGCCTTCACAATGCTTCCACCTGGTAATCAAACTTTTTAAAGGTCAAAAACCTTACAATTCTGAAGAGGTTGTGCCCATTACCCATTGCCAAAGTTCCGCTGCTTCTTATATACAAATTTCCACCGAGTCAATTGTATTTCCACCATACATTTGTTTCAAAAATTCTGGACTTAACTACAGGCTTTCACACGGTTTCAATCAATCAAACAACACATAGTAAGTGAATTCAAAATTGTATTTCATTGATGCTGAGCTATTATAACTAGTAGCTATGGATTGATTTAATCGATCTCAAACTATCCCAATTGACCAAGTTCAATGCAGATTTAACGTATTCATTTAATTTAGAAAACAAAACTTCTCATACTTGAAGTTTTCAACGTATTAAATTTCCAGCACTGCTTAGATCTTCAAACTGCTATTTCAAAACTGGAATTGGATTGCTTTGAAGCTAAACTATACAGGCTTTTAAATTGATTTAACCTAGAAATTTAATGCTTTTTTCTCACACGGGCATTCTGCACCAAAGTTTGAAAACGATTTTCTACATCGATTTATCAATACTGTATACAAACAAATATTGGTTTCCAGCAAAACAAATGGATTGCTTCCTTCCGAACATACCTTTCTCCGCTGAAATTGACTTCAAACACATCTTCCTCTGTACTGAAATTGACTTCAATTGTTTTAAATTCATCAACAACATTTTTAATCGAACATAATTTCTCAATCGATGCCACTAAAGGAATTGATTCAAGAAACATATAATTCAATACATCTTCAAAGTTCAGAGATTAGTTTACTGTGTCCCTTAGACATCAGTAATTCTTGTAAAACCCAGACTTAGTATTTATTTCTTCAAATCGAATTTCAATAACCCTTTATGCAATGATTTTCATAACATATATAATTCTAGAGTTAAAAACAAGAATTGCGCCTCTTTCAACTAGTGATCCACCCACCGTTTATGGTAAGAGAAGCCACACAAATGAACAGAGGAATCAGTTTTGCATAAAATTTGGTGACTTATGGTGTTGCAGTGTGTTTCGCATTATTATGTGTTTTGTTTGTTGTTGATTGTTTTATTGTTTTATAATAATAATAATTTTTTTTAAAACAAAAATCTAAAATAAATTAAGATGATTTTTCACTCATGCAGATCAATTTTCCAGCAAAAGTATTTTTTTTATTTGAAATAAATCAATAGATTTTCTGATCTTCCAGATCGCACGAAGCACGGGAAGAGAGCATACTGATCTCTTGATGTTTTATTTTTTGTTTATGTATGCAGGTTAGCGTGGATGGATAAAACACTATTAAAATCTGTGACAAAAAACACAATTAAGATCTGCGACAAAACCTTGCATTATCTACACTCTTTCTGCAATGTTGCAGTGGTATTTAGACTCTCAGAAGACAAATCTTTCCGATAATCAGGCTCCTGGCTCACTCATGATACAGAAACAAGACATAGAAATGCAAAGATGAAGCAGTTCCTTTTATTCATGATGATTTATTTTTGGAAAACAAAATTAAAAACTTCTAATGATAACAATTTCTAATGACTTCTAATGGGATCTCATTTTTATTTTTCTAATCTATTCTATATTAACTAAAAAGATGTTTTATTTTCTAAGTAAAAGAATGCTTCCAATGAAGCCATCTACGGACTAAAAATTCGAACATGCTCACATCAAGATTTAAAAATTTTACATTATGTTTTGCAAGTATGTGAGAATCCTATCTTAGAGTTGGCTCAAGGTTATTGTCCTTGCTCTCCAAGAAGTACCCGTTCAACATTGTCAAGTTCAACATCTGTAGATGGATTAGTGAGAAATGGGGGGGTTTAAAATAAAAACTAAATTTAAAATAACTATGTACGAAAATAAAAATGCTCCAAACTTTGAAATCCTTTACAAACCTGCTATCACCAAGTTCCACAAATTAGTCCACAAAAACAAATGCATAAAAACAATTACTAAATCCTTCTAGTTGCACATCCCCGACAACGGCGCCAAAATGTGTGGTCTAACATGCGGATGCAATTTAGAGTTTAATTTAATGTCCACCCGAGAAGGTAAACTTAGAAGTACTTATCTAAAATATATAGATCTAGAAAGATTCCTAATTTGTCCAAGATCTTAAAGTCCCCTTACAGGAACATATTCATTAAGATTTCTTTCAATAACTAATCCAGCCTAGATCTAACAATTGTTTGAGATCTATGATTCTCTTACAAGAACATATTCTACAAGATCTCTTCCAAAATTAGATCATCTAATTAGAACTTAAAAGCAGAAATTAAGTAAACCTAGATCTAATCATTGTATGAGACCTTATGGTTCTTTTACAAAAACACTTTCAAATAAGATCCTCCCAATATTAGAACATTTAATAAAACTTGAAAGCTGAAGTCAAAAAAAAACATAAAGTAAATTATAAACAAATAAGCATGCAAGTGAGGCCATGGGGGCCCTCCATAACTCCACAAGCACACCACTTCAATGGAGACTCAGATGTAGAAGCAAAATTGAAGTATGATCCTTTATTTCAAAATCTCCATTACAAACAAACTCTAAGATTACAACTCTAAGCTTCTAAGATTACATACTCCAAAATTCTAAGATTACAAAAACTTCCCAATTACAAATGGAGGAGATTGTACTCCTATTTATACAATGGGATGAGTAACAAACTCATAATGATCATCCACTAATCTCTCTTTAGTTCCATAAATCTCGCAACCATTTTTAACTACTTTCCCATTATTACAAAATATGATCCCACAAATCTGTCAAGCATTTTTAACTACTTTCCCATTATTACAAAATATGATCCCCTTGAATCCTCCATAAATCTCTCACATATCTTGGATAAGATATGCCAACCAAATCCTCCATGATCTTCTCCTTAGGAATTGGATAAGATATGCCATTGAAATCCTCCATGATTTTCTCCTTAGGAATAGGATAAAATATGCCAACCAAATCCTCCATGATTTGCTACTTAGGAATAGGATTGCATAATTATCTCCTTAAGATGGTGGAGGAGATATTAATTCTTCACATATTTCCTACACATCACAAAACTCACATATTTTTGAGATATATATAAAAATATGTATATTTTCTAATATTTAATCATAAATTCACTTGTAATACGAAAATGAATAAAATGGAAAATAAGAAGGTGAAACCCAAATGTATTTATGAAAATTATATGATAAAAGGTTAATGGCATGATGAAATGTAAGGAATAGTGAAGAAAAAGGTTGGTGAAAATATGACATTTCTGAGTCCCAACAATGGTGTTGGGAGATAATTGGGCTGGCACTTGGAGCTGAAGTTTTTGAAGGGTCTTCAGTATCCCGTATGTAAGCGCTAAGTGAGAGCACTAGGCCACAATGTGCTAAAATCAAGCACCCAATGGTTGTGAGTGTAGATAAACATCTGGTATAGTGCAATCTATTATGTAAAGGACATTGTTCCAACTCATCAGGGATCTACCAAATGAATTTGGTCATGCAAGTTATGGTTGTTTAGCATTAAAAGGTTAAAGTTCTTGTGGTCTAAGGTTTGATGAAAAGGATCTAAAAAGTAAATAAACACTATAGAGGTAATACAAAAACATGCAACTCTAAATGGTGTTATGGAAGAAGAAAAGTGGATTAAAGGAAGGCACCCTGGTCAGAACATGATATGCATCGCTAAAGTTGATCTAGGTGGAATTGATGTTAATAGGAAACGAACCATGCCTAAATTTTCATAGGATCCACAATACCATGTTTCAATAGCATGGATCGACACCCATGGTAAATAAAGCCCATAATATATAAAAACAATGAAAATAAATTGAAACAAAGGTTGAATCTATGCATATGTGAAGTGAAAATTACTCAAGAAAAATATCAAAAACCTATAACAGACCAAGTGAAGAAGGGTAAGAGAAATTAAGTGTAAGAATGTTAGGTAGATTGTATTGTAGAGTGAAGCATGATGATAATGTTGAGTCTATTTAAACAAAGAAAGAAATAGATTAGAATGTAGATCTATGTTGCATTTGAATATCAATTTAAGCTAATCTATGAAGAGAGCATGAGTGAGGCATGAGAAGTACAAGATCTAAGGTAGCAAAAAGAATAATCAAGATTAATGAATCTGAATGTATAAAATTGAATGTGATTCCTTTTGATGTGGTTTAAATATGTGAGGGAAAAATGATTTCATAGGAAAATCAAATTGGTGTATATAAATGAGAAGATATATGTGTCTCCTTCATGTTAGTGTTTGTAAATCAAAGGTGGTATGTGTCACCTTCAGGTTGGTGCTTGTAAATTCGACGGATAAAATTCTCCTTCATGTTGCTTCATGTACATTAGAGGAGATAAGTTTGTTATTTAGGTTGGTGCCTATAAATTAGAGGGGGTTGAATTCTCCCTTAGGTTGGTTTTTATAAATTACACTGGATTGATATCTCCCTTAGCTTCATGCATCTAAATCATAAGGGTTGAGTGTTGCATTTTGGTTGGTGATAGTAAATTAATGTAAAGGTAGGTTGGTTCCTAAAATAATTTTTAGGAAATTAAGTTTTCTGGTTTTTTCCCACTAATGGTTTCCACGAATAGTTTTTCTTCTTATGTGATTGATATGTTGAATGGTTTGAATTTTCTTCTATTATTAAAATAGTAAAATCGGTGATTATACTAAATCAACTCGGTGTCCCCGCCCTCACAGTATAATCATAATTCCAATAAATGGTATTAGAGTAGGTTCCTTCAGAAGCAGTCTGACCACTCGATGGATGATCTCAAAGGAACTATGATTATTCAAGATGGATTTCAAAAGGATAAAATATCATTATTTAATGGATCAAATTATGCAACATAGAAAGTAAGAATTAAGTATTATCTAGTGGATGTTGATTTAGATGTACTAGTCTAACCATTGGATGGAAGACTTCAAAGGAACCATGGTTAATCAAAATAGATTTCAAAAAGGTAAAGTATCATTATTTCGTCAATCAAATTATGCAATATGGAAAGTAAGAATTAAGTCTTATCTAATGGATGTTGGTTTAGATGTATGGAAATCTTTAGCACATGTAAAACAAATATATATATATATATATATATATATATATAAAATACAAAATCCTTGATTTCCATATTTTATGGGCTATGAAAATCAAATTCTAGTAAAATTATTTATTGTGAAACCATAAATGAAATGTTAGATAAGATGTAATGGTTTATAAGTTAGATGGTATGCATGTTTCAAAATGAGTGGAGATTACAATGCACAGTTGTTAATTCCTTTCAACTATATCATCTCGAAACCCTGTGCATTTTTTTTCCTCTTCTAAGATTAATAGCGAATAGTAATCTTGGAAAGTATAAAAGCTTGGTGAAACACTTATAATGTAAATCAACCAATTTTCCACAAAATTGTTGAACGTTAATCATGGCCACTAATCCATCAATGGCTACAATGATCGAAACTAAGACTATATATGTCTACAAGTTGCTGCGATCAGGATTTCTTCGGTTAAAAAAATAACTAGCCAACAAATTTTGTTAGTCAACTCCTGACAAAGCAGGTGCACTTGTTCCATTGTGGATTCCACCGACTCCAATTCCACGTCAAAAGGCCTCTTCCAAGATGGGAAGAATTTGACTAAGGAAATACGTAGAGAACGGGAACGTAGGGCTGGATATGAAAATGCCATTAGAATCATTGAAACAAAAGCAACAAATGATGCTGCTGACATCACTCCACAGGTTCGATCCACGCTTAAGCTGGAGCGATAATAGTAATGGCTAGGGTTCACTCAATATTGAGAACTCAATTTGCGTCGACTATCGTCCCAGATTATAATCGATAGGTGTCACTCGGCAGAAGTTCACGGTTCACTACAGGACCATATCGCGGCTAATGGTGGCAGCGAAAAAGGCCCGCACACTTTAAATGAACAAGATGAACAAGAAATCACGGGCTTTAATACCCTCAGCGGTCACTTGCAATCAAATGCTTTTCCTCTCGACCACACAACAAATGAAACAATCAGCGTGGCAGTCTGCACACAAATTTACAGATCTAGTCACTTACAAACTGAACGGAACGGATCTCACCAAACCGAACGGATCTGTTCGTTACCAATTATAAGTATTGAATGGACAAATACACTCATTATAACACTCGTGAAAAAATTTATTCATTCCGTTGCTTCCACTGAAAATATCTAAATACGCACCAACTTGAAGAGTTGAATAGACAAGTACACATTCATGAATAATTTGATTCATTCCGTCGCTTCCACTAATGATATATAAAAACATACAAATAAAATAATCTAGAGCAGATTCGTCTGAGACTCCATCCATCAATTTGTTTTTTGAATTTTTAGTGAACAAATTAACTGTTGGCATTGTTGATTCTCAGATTCTAGGATCTGAGGAACATGAAATCAACTATTAATTGTCAAAATATTCCAGAATCCTACGACATAAACTATATCAATTATTTAAGCTCGTACATGTCCGTCAGATCCCATAATATTTCGGAAATCCCAATAGATTTAATCTCCGGGATCAACTACTAGTTCAGGCCCCAGGGATCTGTTGGAATTTTCTGATAAATCCCATAACAAACAGACAAAAAATCGCACTCTGTTTTTACACAGAAAAACAGAAAAATTCGCTTGCTGGAAACTGTGTTTCAGCAACACAGTTTTTTTTTCAGTTGCTGAAACAGGTGTTTCAGCAACGGTGTTTCAGCAACAGGAAATTTTGTCAGTTGCTGAAACAGGTGTTTCAGCAACGGTGTTTCAGCAACGTAATTTTGACGTCAGGTAATTTTTTGAGTTACGAGCTGTTTCAGCAACGCTGATCGTCGTGTTTCAGCAACGATGACAGTATAACAGCAACAGGAAAAATTTAACTTGTATTTATCAAAATAAACTAACTGTTACAGATTTGTCTTCCTCATACAGAGGGAATTTCAAAAACTTCTATTGCTGAACATCTACTTCAGAAATTCACTAAGGAACGATTCTGTTCCACACAGATGAACATAAAAAAAACAAATTACATTCAAATTTCTGCACTGCCGTGCATTTCACTCTTCTGAAATTATTCTTCTTCCTCTTCTTCACGCTGCTGCATGCTTTCCTCTGCTCTGTGTGATTCTTCAGCTGCTGCTGCTGCTTCTTCTAACGCTGCTGCTCTCTCTTACTTTTCAGTCCCTGCACTGCTGTGCAAAAGGGCTTCTTTCATGTGAGCTCATGCTGCTGCACATTCTTTCTTCAAAACACAGAAATTACATTCCAGCGCTGCTGCGCTATATTGCTAAACTCTTAACACTGCTGTGTGCTGCGTTTCCATATTCACTAACAGAAAACTATACTCACGCTGCTGCGTGCTCTCCTCTGCTCTCTATCTTTCTCTCTAACCTTAAAAACAGAACTGCTGTGCGGTATTTATATGCTGAAAAATATCTGATTAAAACAATAAACTATTACAAAATATCTTCTAATGTTTATCTCAGAATTTATTGCAGCAAGGCGGTGATGCCTTTATCAAAATCAAGTCGGCTGTCTGCAGGGGAAATCAGCTGAAACTTTAATGCATATTTATGTGCAAAAATATCAAAGGCGACTTGGCTGCACCGAACACCTTTAACATTTACTGCAAATCAGATTCCTGTGCAGCTGTTCATTGTTGCAGTTGGAATTAAATTCCAACACTCCCCCTTAATTTCAACTGCTGGGCATTCAATTGTACCCAAACACTTCCTCTCATAGAGGAATTCACCAACTGCTTCTGATGCAGTTCCACAACCAATTAAAATTGTCTTCCTCTTAATAGAGGGGTTTACCTGAGACTATGCTGAAAAGCATCTTCCTCTCAACAGAGGGATTCACCAAGGAACGCTTCAGTTCCACAACCAATTTCTGTTATCTCAGAAAATTACAGTTTCAGCCACACAGGCTGTTGCTGAAACACGTGTTTCAGCATCTGGCAGACAGTTGCTGAAACACGCCTGTAGAATGCATTGTTGCTCCAAAACACAGCGAGAGAATCTTCCTCTTAACAGAGGGATTTCAACATGCCTACTTCAGAGGCACTTCAATCTGTCCAAATTGACACTACTGTGTCTGCCTGATATTTTACACTGCTGTGTGTGAAAATATCTTCATTCGCATTGTTCTTCACAATGGCACTCAGGTTGCAATATGCTCTATACTGCTATTCATTACAGACTCTGTCTTCTCCTGAAAAACATTACACTGCTGTGTGTAAAACTTTCAATACATTTATGCTGCTGCATATACAGCTGTCTTAGCACTGCTATCTCAGCAACTCTCTATCAGCACTCTGTTTCAGCAACTTTGTCTCAGCATTGCTGTCTCAGCAACACTGTCTCATTATGCTGTCTCAGCAACTGCTGTTTCAGCACTGCTGTTTCAGCACTCTCTCTATCACTGCACTGTTGTGCATAAAATAACTTCTCAAATTGCTCTTGCGCTGCTGCGCATTCCTTTCACATTTAACAACAAAAATACGCACTGTGTGCTCCCCTTCATTGATTACACTCGCACTGCTGCTGTGCCACTACCTTTCATTTCTTCAACAAAAATTTTCATGCTGCTGCATTTTCTTATTTGCATTGCTGTGTAAAAACACATTTCTTCATTCTCTCTTAGTTCTGGTTTCATTTTCTTCGCACTACTGTGCTTCTCCTTCTTGCCATCACGCTGTTTTGCGCTGCATTCTCCACACAACAAAAAAAAAAAAAAAATTAACATGGGGTGCTGCCTTTTCTTTTTACACCCTTGCTTCACACAATCTTCAGCTTCATTTTTTTTTTACACAATGCACTACTGTGCAATTCCTTTGGCTTTCTGCTGCCACACACATTCTCATTCATTCAGTGTGCATTAAAAATCTGCTGTTTTATGTTCTGTCTTCCCACTGCTGTGAGGATCTTCTTGCTTTGAATACTTTTCTTCTTGCGCTGCTTCTCTTTACATTTCAACGCTGCCATCTTTTCTTCTTTATGCATTTCTGTGCATATTGCATAAACACAAAGCAAAAACATTGCTGATTTCATCACTGCTGCATATTACCTTTTAGAGGGATTAACAAAAGTTTCATTTGCAACTGCTGCGCTGCAATACATCCTCCATCAACAAATGACTGTTAATACAGTTCAGCAAACAAAAATTTACAAGCTCCCCTTTAGTGTATGCTTTATCTTCTTTCAGTAGAATCTTCTCAAAAGAAACTTAGATCAGCTAGAGAGCTCAAGGGACTTTCGGACTGTGTTTTCTTCCTCCTCCATACTTGTGTAACTTTCTTCTTTTGCATGGGTTTAGCTTGTGTAAAGGCCCATGTCAAGTTACAGTCACGTGCCATATGCCCAATGTTATGACACTTGAAACATTCAACATTGTTCATGAATAAAAATTCATGATTTCTTCTTGCAAAATTATTTCTTGGAGATTGTCGAGGACCACAACATCTATCTCCATAAAATGCTCTACAGTCTTTTGCCATATGACCAAAGTTTGAACAAGCATAACAATAACCAAGAAATGAACTTTGGTACCTGGGAGATGGAGGTTTCGTTGATGTACTTCTGAAGCCTTGCTGCCTTAAGATCCTTTGTTGATGACCATTGCATCTTGCCTCTTTGACATCAGCTACATTTCTTCTTGTAGCTGGTTTTATGCTTGGAGCAGGATTTCTTCTATTGCAGCCTTCATTTTTCTCCTTGCCTTTGCTGGAACTAGGAGCATCATACCTTCTTTCTGACTTCTTCACATCTCCTTTGCTTAAAGCATCCTCATCCTTCTTTGAGGGTTCACATACATACCCAAGTCCTGATTTATCATATGGAGATCTGTGATAGCTGAGCATATCATCCAAGGCTTGAGAGCTCTTCATGATCTTGTTCATCCCTTCAACCTTCTTCCTGAGGAGGACAATCTCTTCTTCTAACTTTTCACATTCATTATTTTTCTTTGCTAGTTGTCCCTCAGTTTCTTCCTTGCTACGAGTAGCTTCAGCTGCTACTATTTTAAGGGAGATAATATCAGACTTCATTTTGGAGATTTCTGCTTGACTGCTCTGCATTTTCTTTTCAGCTCCTTTTGCCTGCTTCTTGGCTTCTTGTAGTTCGGACTTAAGGGAGGAGACCTCTGCCTTGTACTGTCCAATCTCTTCTACAAGTTTGTTCACTCTTATGTGCCTTTGTTCAAGTTGACTTGACAAGGCGTCTTCCTGCTTTTTTGCTCTGTTCAACTGATTTGTCATAGACATGACTTCTTCATGATGCTTCCTCTTGCTTTCATCAAGTTCCTTCTTAATCTTGGCAAGCTCTTCATCCCTTTCTTTTACTTGAAGCTTGATGAGGTCAAGCTTTTCATTTTCAGCTCCTATGATGGGTTCTTCTTGACTCATTGTCATGGTCAGTGCTCCCTTTGCATGAAGGTCATGCAGTCTCTCCCATATATCCTTTGCTGATGTATATTTTCCAAGATTCTTCTTCACTGAATCGGGGAGACCATCCAAGATAGTCTTTGCTGCTTGTGCATCATACTCCATGGATTCTTTATCCATATTGCTGTCATCAATCACTGACTCCCAGACTTCAATCCCTTCAAACATTAGGAAAGCCATCATCTTTACTTCCCATACATCAAAGTTTCCATCAAACTTTGGAACTTCAAATAGACTGTAGTCTAATGGATTGCCTTCTAGTTTAGTAGAAAGGGGGGACACATTTTTAACAGGTCTGGAGGCTTTCTTCTTTGACCTTGCCATTCTTATTCTAGGCTTTAAAATCTCTGACTGTGTTTTTAAAATCACTGACTGTTTCTTCAATAACAACACAGAAAATATTCTTGAAAAATACCTTAGATTCTTTCTTGGCTGAGTCTTCACACTGCTGGAGAAGTTGCTGCTGCAAGAAATCTTCCTTCAGCTTCTTTAACACTTCAAAGAGCCTGGACTAGCTCTGATACCATGTTGGAATTTTCTGATAAATCCCATAACAAACAGACAAAAAATCGCACTCTGTTTTTACACAGAAAAACAGAAAAATTCGCTTGCTGGAAACTGTGTTTCAGCAACACAGTTTTTTTTTCAGTTGCTGAAACAGGTGTTTCAGCAACGGTGTTTCAGCAACAGGAAATTTTGTCAGTTGCTGAAACAGGTGTTTCAGCAACGGTGTTTCAGCAACGTAATTTTGACGTCAGGTAATTTTTTGAGTTACGAGCTGTTTCAGCAACGCTGATCGTCGTGTTTCAGCAACGATGACAGTATAACAGCAACAGGAAAAATTTAACTTGTATTTATCAAAATAAACTAACTGTTACAGATTTGTCTTCCTCATACAGAGGGAATTTCAAAAACTTCTATTGCTGAACATCTACTTCAGAAATTCACTAAGGAACGATTCTGTTCCACACAGATGAACATAAAAAAAACAAATTACATTCAAATTTCTGCACTGCTGTGCATTTCACTCTTCTGAAATTATTCTTCTTCCTCTTCTTCACGCTGATGCATGCTTTCCTCTGCTCTGTGTGATTCTTCAGCTGCTGCTGCTGCTTCTTCTAACGCTGCTGCTCTCTCTTACTTTTCAGTCCCTGCACTGCTGTGCAAAAGGGCTTCTTTCATGTGAGCTCATGCTGCTGCACATTCTTTCTTCAAAACACAGAAATTACATTCCAGCGCTGCTGCGCTATATTGCTAAACTCTTAACACTGCTGTGTGCTGCGTTTCCATATTCACTAACAGAAAACTATACTCACGCTGCTGCGTGCTCTCCTCTGCTCTCTATCTTTCTCTCTAACCTTAAAAACAGAACTGCTGTGCGGTATTTATATGCTGAAAAATATCTGATTAAAACAATAAACTATTACAAAATATCTTCTAATGTTTATCTCAGAATTTATTGCAGCAAGGCGGTGATGACTTTATCAAAATCAAGTCGGCTGTCTGCAGGGGAAATCAGCTGAAACTTTAATGCATATTTATGTGCAAAAATATCAAAGGCGACTTGGCTGCACCGAACACCTTTAACATTTACTGCAAATCAGATTCCTGTGCAGCTGTTCATTGTTGCAGTTGGAATTAAATTCCAACAGGATCAACTAGTAGCACTGGAAAGAATAATTACCATTTCCCACATATACTCTTTTTTCTCGTGTTATACTATACATCGCTCTCGTTTGGCTGACAAATTCCATGTTGGGTGAGATGGAACCACCGTTTTGTGACAGCCAAAAGCTAAATGTTGTCGCTCGTTTGTAATTTATTGAAGTTATAAATTACAAAAACGTGAGATTCAACATGGAATCTGATATGTTCTGTGTCCTGCTATCATTAATGTGATAAAGTAGAAAAACGTAATAAAATAGAAAAACAAGAGATCGGATTCCATATGTTAGGGATCGATCTGCACCTCATCGTTTGCCCATTTTGATATGAGTTAATATAGTTATTGCCGCAATTAATTCATCGCTACTCTTTCAACTGTTTATTTTTCATCGCAATGTAATAAGGCACCATGAGAAAAACTCTGAAACTCTTGAAGGCTCATAAAGGAAGCACAATCCAGGGCATAAAGTGGATAAAACTATAATCTTGAAAAACGACCAATAGATATAGATATTACTGACTTCAGATTAAAAAAAAAACATATAGATATTACTGACTAGCCAGATCGCTCTAGAGCCTTGGGTCAGGGGTATTATCATGGCCTATCCCTGGGCTATGGACGGATGATGATGGACGAAACACCATCACTGCAATGCCCGTCTTCTTTGCTGGCGCATTTTTAGGGCGTGAAAAAATTTGAGTTATGACAAGGACTATATTGTACTCACACTTTGAACTGAGTAGCTGCCACTATATTATCGGAGCTCCTTCTCACGCATGCATCTTGAAGGAAGCTCTGTTCCTCCTTCTTGTGATTGTTGTGATGAAGGTCAGGTCGAGGTTTCGAGGTCATACGCCGAGCTTCCACAGTGAAGGAGGACGGTAGAGCACATGATAGAGCGGCCCATAATGACAAGAAACCAAACATCATTGTGTCTTTTCCAAAATCCCAAATTGTGATAATGAGCAAAGGAGAAGCTCAGCTTAATAATAGACCTCCAAGGGTGTTCAGAAAAAACCCTAATATGGGATAAAGTGCAAAGAAGAAGCTTAGCTTAATAATAGAGCTCCAAGGGTGTTAAGAAAGAGAAAGAAAACAACGAACGAATGTTTCAGCACATTGCAGTTTATTTCAACGTACATTCTTAAACAGCCTCTGTGGTAGGAACCAGAAGAAACAGGAGCACAAGTGTGAAGGTATATGTGAGAATGGGTAGTATTTCAGCTCTAAGATTCCTCCACCTCATGCATGACAGTCTCTAAGGCCTCACTCCAGCTAACCGTCAATTTAATATTCAATGGACGTCCGACAATGATTCCCGTCCCATCACATTGCAGACACAGTTTACATTTATGTTTCGGCCACAAATTCACCTGCTTTCTTTCACTATTTTAGTCCAGCTTGTTTATCGTTCCGCAAGGGAGGGTGTCTGCATTAATTAACCGGAATACAGTGTCTTCAAGTGCTTTCTCTAAATGGGCGCAAGAATATACCATGAATCTAAGGTATTGTCGTTTCCATTCTCTTTTGCTGACAAACAGAGGAACTTTTGCTTTATTCTTTGTTTAATTGAAAATTTCGAAGTGCGTTCCTCACGCCCTCTAATGAGTCAATGTGAGACCAGAGATTAAATAATTACAGAGGTGGCGGACATTGTGCAAATCTAAATTCAATCTTCAAAGGGAAGTGCTAGTTGCAAGAATGATCGGCTCTCTTTGGTTGTAGAAATTTCTTATGAGCAATATATCTTGTTCGTTCCTTTAGATTTCCATTTTGCTGCTCTCCTTTCTGTTAACCTGACAACGAGGAAAAAATGTACGATAGAATATCTTTCCCTGTACTTACCAACAGGATATCTTTTTGTTAATATTTATTTTTACATATTACAATTTACTGGTCTCCGTAGTCACAAGCATTTTATAGCGTTCTCACGTTGGCTCACCTTCTGATCCTGAACTCTCCAATGAATCTCCAATTGTTTACGGTTATTTATACATTTATGGTTTACATGGTTGTTTTTAAGCATCTCATTCCAGAGCGTTAATCATGATGTCTCACTTTGTAAGAGTGGACCACATGGAAGGCACTAGAAACTTTATATACTTGTCAAATTTTATAAATTTCATGGTTTTGTAAAAATAACTGAATATGAATATGAATTGTTATTTTTATTAATTAAAATATTAAATAAAATTATCAAACATGAATTTTAAAACATATAAATAAAATATAATCTAAAAATTATTTATATTTTTTAAATATAACAAAGTTTTTCCAGCAAAGAGATTTAGTAACCTAATGTAATTGATGATATATTTGAGTTTATAAATTATTAAAGTCTGATTATTTCAATTAATATTAAATAATTTTAATTTGCTCAATAAAAAAGATGATTCTGTTGCATAAATTATTATGCAAATTTTAAAGCATACATACTTGGTGCATTTTATTAAGTTTTAGAAATGTGTAAAAAGTATTATTATAATTAGATTTTTTTTGGCAATAAATAAATAAGGAAGTCAAAAAACTTAAGTTGTAAGCTCATTAGTATTTTACTAACATAATTTATCAATCATTATGTGAATTCAAACTATAAATTAGATATATATAATTTTTATAATTTGAATTAAAATATTTATATTTATATTGTAAAATATTTATTTTAATAAAACATTGAAGGATTATTGGAAGATTATTATAAAATAATTTTTTCTCTTAAAAATATGTAGTAATACAAAATATAATTTTGTCTTATTAGCTATGTCATTCCCATGTGGCAAGGGAAAAGGTTTTTATTGCTGATTATTGTTATTTATGATGGTTGCCTCCATGTTTTATTTTGGGAGACTTAAAGGCATCTTTTGAAATGGAGAAGCACTAGTGTTGGACAGAAGTGAGAATGAATTTTCTTATCTTTGGTTTGGAATTTCTCATCTCATGCCCCTAGTCAATTCCCCAATTCCTTAATTTTGGTCGTAACGCATTCTAACGTCTAATGTATGTAATGTAACTCCATATAGTCCATGCTACTATGAGGGAGTATGTCCCTCATATGATTGGAAGCTAGAGTGGAATTCCATTTTTGGGTATTTATTTTACTATAGAATGGAGTGTATGAAGAAAGTATGGTATTGTTGTATCCCAAAAATGTTCACATCCGAGGGAGATAGCGATTGGAAAAACCCAAATCACTAGTGGAATACTTTTTTCAATTCTTCATGTTACAAAAAACAAGTGAGCACTACCTAGTTTATCGGGACATGGTCTAATCCCCTCTAATGGATTTGTAAATATGGCGATGCATTCATTGACTTATGCATATGACTATTGGTCTAATGGTAATCACGATCCACTTAAAGTGGAATCGAAGCATAGGTCACAAACTCAATACACACCAAGCTTATGTCAGGGGTACATTATTACAAAGGACAAGTCAAGTCTCCCGAGTATATTACAACATGCTTTAACTACAACTTATGGGTTCTTAAATACGATGATGTGTTTGTTGACTACTCGCCGTAGGCTTTTATCTACTGAAATTTTTGCTTGATTTAAAGAAGATCGCACTATGTTCATTGATGTGAATTGTAGCATCATTGATATCAAATGAATCCTTGAGCGGGTCCACAATTGCATTAATTTTAAGGAAAATGCACAAGGAAACCCATGTGGGGCCAAACCATGATCAAGAAGAAGAGAGTAACAATAGAGGGTATAGTAGGCAGATGGAATAGATTTGCGGCATGAATGAAAATTTTCCCTCACCATCACGTGCTCGCATAAATGAAATTTGGTGTTTTCTACATGCATGAAAGACGAGGTCTAGTATAAACCCTGAGGAAGTGGCCTAGCATGACCTAAAGGTGTCATGCTGGTGTAATTGTCCACTTGGTGTGGAAAATATAAAAGCTTGGTTAAACACTTTTAACACAATTCAACTATTTTTTTGCAAAATTATTGAACCTTAATCATGGCCACTAATCCATCAATGGTAACAATGATTAAACCATGTTGAAGTAGATACCAGACATAATTAGTAGTGCTTAATTATATCAGGGTATACAATCACTAACCACTTAACGGAACATAGAAAATCATTAGGTAGCACGGTCTGGCAAGTATGACATGCCACTTCTAATAGATGATAAGTGGCATATCCACTTATGTGGGAAAAATAATGAGTGAAACATGGCAAGAAGAAATGGCGTTTTGATCACGAATTTGACTATTGGGAAGTGAGACATGGAAGTTAAATGTCAACACTCAAAAATATGGTAGGCTCTGATTCGTCAAAGCATCTAACATGGAAAATTGCTTTGTAGGTGATGTAGCAGTGGTGGGTCTTATAGTAGGGTATCGAGGTTCCATTCATCAAAGTGCAACTTTTTTATAAAAATTCAATACCATTGGCAGATATGACGTGGTAGGTATGATAGGGTAGAGGTGACATGGAAAAGGTACCATGTGGCACTCTATGATTAACCCACCATGAATTGACTAGGTAGACCTAGAGTTCTTGGGAATTCTGCCCGACCATGTTTGGCGATATTTTCTTTTATATTTTGTTTTAGCTAAAATTTCAAAAAAACAAGTGTGTCAAAACTAGCACATCTAAAGGTTCTTGCCTTTTGGTGCTCATATTGGTGTATGACCAAAATGGATAAATGTTGGAGTAGTCTCGTATGACGTAGGTAAGTGTGACTAGAAACTACCAACAATTGTAGCCAAGGATGAAAAGGTCCATCACTTACAACTTTTTCTACTAGCTTCAGGGATCATAGTGGTAGTTGGATGGTTGCAAATGGATCATACTAGAGAAATATGTTAGGAGGAGTTCATAACGAATGGTTGTGTGGTCTAAAATGCGGATGCAAATTAGATTTTAATTTAATGTCAACCCGGGAAGGTAAACTTAGAAGTTCTTATCTAAAATATATAGATCTAGAAAGATTCCTAATTTGTCCAAGATCTTAAAGTCCCCTTATAGGAACATATTCATTAAGAACTCTTTCAATAACTAATCAAGCCTAGATCTAACAATTGTTTGAGATCTATGATTCTCTTACAAGAACATATTCTACAAGATCTCTTCCAAAATTAGATCATCTAATTAGAACTTAAAAGCAGAAATGAGGTAAAACTAGATCTAATCATTGTATGAGATCTTATGGTTCTTTTACAAAAACACTTTCAAATAAGATCCTTCCAATATTAGAACATTTAATAAAAATTGAAAGTTGAAATCAAACAAAAACATAAAGTAAATTATAAACAAATAAGCATGCAAGTGAGTCCATGGGGGCCCTCCATAACTCCACAAGCACACCACTTCAATGGAGACTCAGATGTAGAAGCAAAATTGAAGTATGATCCTTTATTTCAAAATTTCCATTACAAACCAACTCTAAGATTACAACTCTAAGCTTCTAAGATTATGTACTCCAAAATTCTAAGATTACAAAAACTTCCCAATTACAAATGGAGGAGATTGTACTCCTATTTATACAATGGGATGAGTAAAAAACTCATAATGATCATCCACTAATCTCTCTTTAGTTCCCTAAATCTTGCAACCATTTTTAACTACTTTCCCATTATTACAAAATATGATCCCACAAATCTCTCAAGCATTTTTAACTACTTTCCCATTATTACAAAATATGATCCCTTTGAATCCTACATAAATCTCTCACATATCTTGGATAAGATATGCCAACAAAATCCTCCATGATCTTCTCCTTAGGAATTGGATAAGATATGCCAACCAAATCCTCCATGATTTTCTCCTTAGGAATAGGATAAGATATGCCAACCAAATCCTCCATGATTTGCTCCTTAGGAATAGGATTGCGTAATTATCTCCTTAATATGGTGGAGGAGATATTAATTCTTCACATATTTCCTACACATCACAAAACTCACATATTCTTGAGATATATATAAACATATGTATATTTTCTAATATTTAATCATAAATTCACTTGTAATAAGAAAATGAATAAAATGGAAAATAAGAAGGTGAAACCCAAATGTATTTATGAAAATGATATGATAAAAGGTTAATGGGATGATGAAATGTAAGGAATAGTGAAGAAAAAGGTGGGTGAAAATATGACATTTCTGAGTCCCAACATCCTCCCCAAATGAACTTGTTGCATGTCCTCATGCAACCATGCATGGGTCTCTTTAAGAACATTTGGCATCTTGAACAACTTTGGCTTTACATGATGATGTCTTTAACAATGAATGTTTCCAGGATATGTGAAAGACATGAGTAACAACTTACATTTTCTTATGGTTGGTTCTTCTGTGACAACCATTAATACAAAGAATGTTGCTTTCTATTCTCTTTTCTTCAATAATAATGTAAACACTCACTGGAAATCATAAGTTATCAATGTGCATAAGAAAGCCCTTTTGTAATATCAATGAAGCATGCCAATATTACGTATGAAGAAAAGTGCAACAAAGTATCATTGGAAAATAAATGTTGGTGAATGGTAAATGAGAAAAAACTGGAGTGATAGTGGTGAATAAATGGAATCATGGAAGTGAATATGTAGTGTGAGGAAGAAATGGAATCATGGAAGTGAATATAGTTCTCCCCCCCCGCCTCAACTGAATTTGGTGCATGTCCTCATGCAACTTAACATGGCTGATGAAAGGAAATGTAGCATGGTGAGGGAATTTTCCAAAATATTCAAGTTAGCATATAAGGAATTGCATGATTAAAGATTAGAAAACAACATACCTCTACTTACCCAAGAATGATGAAATATGCAAGAGGAATTTAGCTGCTGCTGCAACTGCTGGATCGGGAAAATGTGATTGATGTTGTTGTTACTAGATCCTAGGAAATGAAGGAATCTGAACTGCTGATGCTAAATCATGGAAAAGATAAATTCTGAAAGTGGAACTGTGGTACTCTCATAGATCAAAATTCATGCTACTGTAACCGTTGGGGGAGTCGCGAAAAAGTGTATAGTCTTCACCTGCTACTAAACTTCTTGGTACAATTCTAATCATGCGAAAGAATGTGTTGATGTCGAGCATGAATAGAAATCATTGGATTACCGGCCATTGATGTATGTCGTTAACCAATGTGAGGCAACTCACCATTGATGTCAATGAGTGCCAAGGTACCCGAGTACATCTTACGAAGTGCGAATGGATGTGTTGAGGTCGAGCCACTTGCAATATTTGAAGATCAAGGGACATTTATGTATTCCCATGATCGTCAGTGAGAGAACTTGCCATTAAGGCATGCAAGCCTCTAGGTACTCAAAAGGAACTCTAGTCTATTTCCCAGATAAGGTGTTGATGTCGATGGGGCAACACTTGTTGAAAGGTGGGCCTTAAGGAATCCCACATCAGTCAACGTGAGTTTTTAAAAAAATATTTGGTAGGACTATAAATGGAAAGAACTCACGGACAAGCAGTGTGGATCAACATGGAGAGGAAAACAAGGCAATGTAATCATGGAAAGGGAATGAGTTTTATTCATGGTTGTGAAACAAGGAGTTGTAATCATGACAAAAAGGATCGTTGTGGAGTGGAAAATGTCATGATATGTGCAGTGAAGAATTAGCTCCTTCAAGCATTCGAAAATGGATGTAAGGAAATGCATGGTGTATGAAGATGAACTCTTGCTGTGAAAAATGGATATGGAAATGTCATGCTTTATGGATTTACAATTGGTGGAATTCAAAATCTGCTTCAAAAAGGGAGCTGCAAGGTAGTGGTTGCGGAGTTGGATTTGTCTTTAGAATTTTTCATGAATTGTAGTCTTTGGAAGACCAATTTTTGTCACAATGTAATCTCCTTATGATCACTTGATTATCATATAACCTGTAAAAAAACTTGGTAGAAAGAAAACATAAGTGTGTTCAAGAAGAAATGGACATTTCCTTCATGATTCTTACGCAAAAATTTCATACCAAATATAACATATTAAGGACAATCAAAGTGTTGAAATTGACTTAATCATGATATTAAAATCAATCCATTCTTAAAATAACCATGAAAAATAATACTCCTTGTTTGGGTCAGATGAGATATACTCGGTAAAAGTATTGGCATTAGAAAGATCTGTTGTGGTTTGCATATTAGTATGTGATATAAAAGCATTCAACAGAAATATGTTATGCCAACTTGAAGCTATATCATAATTTATAGAATCCTCCAAATGTTTGATAAATCGATCCTCAAAATTTGTTTCCAAGTGTTCCATTTTTTTATTTATTTTCAAACCTGCATGAATTTTGTGAGAATTTTTTTATTTTATTTTTATTATTTTCATTTTCTATTTTAAACAAAAGAATGAAATTCAAAATTAAAAAAAATCAAATTTTTTTTACTAAAGAAATCAACAAGAAAATTTCTAAAAATAAAGTAACATTAAAATGGATTTTTTTTTTCTTTTTCAATATCCTAAAAAAATGCACACAAAATCCTCTAGAATCAATGAAAAATATGGCTTTTATGTAACTTTGAATTCCTCTGCATTGTCTGAGGTAAAATTCAAAAAAGAAAAACAAGGCCTTGGCATGTGGGCTGTTGAAGAATTGGATAACATGAGAATGACTTTCAGGGTCCTTAGTTAGAACTGCTCATTTCAATTGCGCCTTCAAAATGCCTCCATCTGGTAATCAAACTTTTTAAAGGTCAAAAGCCTTACAATTCTAAAGAGGTTGTGCCCATTACCCATTGCCAAAGTTCCGCTTCTTCTTATATAAAAATTTTCACCTGAACAATTGTATTTCCACCATACATTTGTTTCAAAAATTCTAGACTTAACTACAGGCTTTCACATGGTTTCAATCAATCAAACAACACATAGTAAGTGAATTCAAAAATGTATGTCATTGATGCTGAGCTATTATAACCAGTAGCTATGGATTGATTTAATCGATCTCAAACTATCGCAATTGACCAAGTTCAATGCAGATTTAACATATTCATTTAATTTAAAAAACAACATTGCTCATACCTGAAGTTTTCAACGTATTAAATTTCCAGTGCTGCTTAGATCTTCAAATTGTTGTTTCAAAAATGGAATTGGATTGCTTTGAAGCTAAATTATACAGGCTTTTAAATTGATTTAACCTAGAAATTTAATGCTTTTTTCTCACACGGGAATTCTGCACCAAAGTTTGAAAACGATTTTCTACATCAATTTATCAATACTGTATACAAACAAATATTGGTTTCCAGCAAAACAAATGGATTGCTTCCTTCCGAACATACCTTTCTCTGCTGAAATTGACTTCAAACACATCTTCCTCTATACTGAAATCGACTTCAATTTTTTTAAATTCATCAACAACATTTTTAATCGAACAGAATTTCTCAATCGATGCCACTAAAGGAATTGATTCCAGCAACATATAATTCAATACATCTTCAAAGTTCAGAGATTAGTTTACTGCGTCCCTTAGACATCAGTAATTCTTGTAAAACCCGGACTTAGTATTGATTTCTTGAAATCGAATTTCAATAACCCTCTATGCAATGATTTTCATAACATATATAATTCCAGAGTTAAAAACAAGAATTGCGCCTCTTTCAACTAGTGATCCACCCACCGTTTATGGTAAGAGAAGCCACACAAATGAACAGAGGAATTGGTTTTGCATAAAAATTGGTGACTTATGGTGTTGCAGTGTGTTTCGCATTATTATGTGTTTTGTTTGTTGTTGATTGTTTTATTGTTTTATAATAATAATAATGTTTTTTTTAAACAAAAATCTAAAAAAAATTAAGATGATTTTTCACTCATGCAGATCAATTTTTCAGCAAAAGTATTTTTTTTTATTGAAATAAATCAATAGATTTTCTGATCTTCTAGATCGCACGAAGCACGGGAAGAGAGCATACTAATCTCTTGATGTTTTATTTTTTTATGTATGCAGGTTAGCGTGGATGGATAAAACACTATTAAAATCTGCAACAAAAAAACACAATTAAGATCTGCGACAAAACCTTGCATTATCTACACTCTTTCTGCAATGTCGCAGGGGCATATAGACTCTCAGAAGACAAATCTTTCCGATAATCAGGCTCCTGGCTCACTCATGATACAGAAACAAGACATAGAAATGCAAAGATGAAGCAGTTCCTTTTATTCATGATGATTTATTTTTGGAAAACAAAATAAAAAACTTCTAATGATAATGACTTCTAATGACTTCTAATGAGATCTCATTTTTATTTTTCTAATCTATTCTATATTAACTTAAAAGATGTTTTATTTTATAAGTAAAAGAATGCTTCCAATGAAGCCATCTACGGACAAAAAATTCGAACATGCTCACATCAAGATTTAAAAATTTTACATTATGTTTTGCAAGTATGTGAGAATCCTGTCTTAGAGTTGGCTCAAGGTTATTGTCCTTGCTCTCCAAGAAGTACTTGTTCAACATTGTCAAGTTCAACATCTGTAGATGGATTAGTGAGAAATGGGGGGGTTTAAAATAAAAACTAAATTTAAAATAACTATGTACGAAAATAAAAATGATCCAAACTTTGAACTCCTTTACGAATCTGCTGTCACCAAGTTCCACAAATTAGTCCATAAAAACAAATGCATAAAAACAATTACTAAATCCTTCTAGTTGCACATCCCCGGCAACGGAGCCAAAATGTGTGGTCTAAAATGCGGATGCAATTTAGAGTTTAATTTAATGTCAACCCGGGAAGGTAAACTTAGAAGTGCTTATCTAAAATATATAGATCTAGAAAGATTCCTAATTTGTCCAAGATCTTAAAGTCCCCTTACAGGAACATATTCATTAAGATCTCTTTCAATAACTAATCCAGCCTAGATCTAACAATTGTTTGAGATCTATGATTCTCTTACAAGGACATATTCTACAAGATCTCTACCAATATTAGATCATCTAATTAGAATTTAAAAGCAGAAATGAAGTAAACCTAGATCTTATCATTGTATGAGACCTTATGGTTCTTTTACAAAAACACTTTCAAATAAGATCCTTCCAATATTAGAACATTTAATAAAACTTCAAAGCTGAAATCAAACAAAAACATAAAGTAAATTATAAACAAATAAGCATGCAAGTGAGGCCATGGGGGCCCTCCATAACTCCACAAGCACACCACTTCAATGGAGACTCAGATGTAGAAGAAAAATTGAAGTATGATCCTTTATTTCAAAATCTCCATTATAAACCAACTCTAAGATTACAACTCTAAGCTTCTAAGATTACATACTCCAAAATTCTAAGATTACAAAAACTTCCCAATTACAAATGGAGGAGATTGTACTCCTATTTATACAATGAGATGAGTAACAAACTCATAATGATCATCCACTAATCTCTCTTTAGTTCCATAAATCTCGCAACCATTTTTAACTACTTTCCCATTATTACAAAATATGATCCCACAAATCTCTCAAACATTTTTAACTACTTTCCCATTATTACAAAATATGATCCGTTTGAATCCTCCATAAATCTCTCACATATCTTGGATAAGATATGCCAACCAAATCCTCCATGATCTTCTCCTTAGGAATTGGATAAGATATGCCAACCAAATCCTCCATGATTTTTTCATTAGGAATAGGATAAGATATGCCAACCAAATCCTCCATGATTTGCTCCTTAGGAATAGGATTTCATAATTATCTCCTTAATATGGTGGAGGAGATATTAATTCTTCACATATTTCCTACACATCACAAAACTCACATATTTTTGAGATATATATAAAAATATGTATATTTTCTAATATTTAATCATAAATTCACTTGTAATACGAAAATGAATAAAATGGAAAATAAGAAGGTGAAACCCAAATGTATTTATGAAAATGATATGATAAAAGGTTAATTGGATGATGAAATGTAAGGAATAGTGAAGAAAAAGGTTGGTGAAAATATGACATTTCTGAGTCCCAACAATGGTGTTGGGAGATAATTGGGTTGGCACTTGGAGCTGAAGTTTCTGAAGGGTCTTTAGTATCCCGTATGTAAGCGCTAAGTCAGAGCACTAGGCCGCAATGTGCTAAAATCAAGAACCCAATGGTTGTGAGTGTAGATAAACATCTGGTATAGTGCAATCTATTATGTAAAGGACATTGTTCCAACTCATCAAGGATCTACCAAAGGAAATTGGTCATGCAAGTTATGGTTGTTTAGCATTAAAAGTTTAAAGTTCTTGTGGTCTAAGGTTTGATGAAAGGGATCTAAAAAGTAAATAAACACTATAGAGGTAATAAAAAAACATGCAACTCTAAATGGTGTTATGGAAGAAGAAAAGTGGATTAAAGGAAGCACCCTGGTCAGAACATGATATGCATCGCTAAAGTTGATCTAGGTGGAATTGATGTTAATAGGAAATGAACCATGCCTAAATTTTCCTACGATCCACAATACCATGTTTCAATAGCATGGATCGACACCCATGGTAAATAAAGCCCATAAAATATAAAAACAATGAAAATAAATTGAAACAAAGGTTGAATCTATGCATATGTGAAGTGAAAATTACTCAAGAAAAATATCAAAAACCTATAACAGACCAAGTGAAGAAGGGTAAGAGAAATTAAGTGTAAGAGTGTTAGGTAGATTGTATTGTAGAGTGAAGCATGATGATAATGTTGAGTCTGTTTAAACAAAGAAAGAAACAGATTAGAATATAGATCTATGTTGCATTTGAATATCAATTTAAGCTAAGCTATGAAGATAGCATGAGTGAGGCATGAGAAGTACAAGATCTAAGGTAGCAAAAAGAATAATCAAGATTAATGAATCTGAATGTATACAATTGAATGTGATTCCTTTGGATGTGGTTTAAATATGTGAGGGAAAAATGATTTCATAGGAAAATCAAATTGTGTATATAAATGAGAAGATATATGTGTCTCCTTCATGTTAGTGTTTGTAAATCAAAGGTGGTATGTGTCACCTTCAGGTTGGTGCTTGTAAATTCGACGGATAAAATTATCCTTCATGTTGCTTCATGTACATTAGAGGAGATAAGTTTGTTATTAGGTTGGTGCCTATAAATTAGAGGGGGTTGATTTCTCCCTTAGGTTGGTTTTTATAAATTACACTGGATTGATATCTCCCTTAGCTTCATGCATCTAAATCATAAGGGTTGAGTGTTGAATTTTGGTTGGTGATAGTAAATTAATGTAAAGGTAGGTTGGTTCCTAAAATAATTTTTAGAAAATTAAGTTTTTTGGTTTTTTCCCACTAATGGTTTCCACGAACAGTTTTTCTTCTTATGTGATTGATATGTTGAATGGTTTGAATTTTCTTATATTATTAAAATAGTAAAATCGGTGATTATACTAAATCAACTCGGTGTCCCACCCTCACAGTATAATCATAATTCCAATAAATGGTATTAGAGTAGGTTCCTTCAGAAGTAGTCTGACCACTCGATGGATGATCTCAAAGGAACTATGGTTAATCAAGATGGATTTCAAAAGGATTAAATATTATTATTTATGGATCAAATTATGCAATATAGAAAGTAAGAATTAAGTATTATCTAATGGATGTTGATTTAGATGTACTAGTCTAACCATTGGATGGAAGACTTCAAAGGAACCATGATTAATCAAAATAGATTTCAAAAAGATAAAGTATCATTATTTAGGCAATCAAATTATGCAATATGGAAAGTAAGAATTAAGTATTATCTAATGGATGTTGGTTTAGATGTATGGAAATCTTTAGCACATGTAAATATATATATATATAAATATATAAA